>JAAALK010000283.1:57513674-58210877 GCA_019279435.1 Zizania palustris
GAGTTTAGACAATGATATTGTACTATTTGTTGTATTACGGAATATTCTATCCGATATTATATTCATGCATTATAGGAAAATGAAGTATATTCCTAATTAATATTCTAGTTAGACGTGCTAAACATTAATCTAATAAGATTGACACGCATTTACTTGGGGTGTTTGGATTGGGGGGCTAAATTTTTAGACCACGTCACGTCGAATGTTTAGATACTATTTTAGAGTATTAAATGTAAAATATTTATAAAAATCATTCATAATTGGTAAATTATCGTGAGACGAATCTAATAAACCTAATTACGTTTATGATTTGATAATGCGATGCTATAATAAACATTTGCTAATTATGGATTAATTAGGTTTAATAAATTCGTCTCGTGAATTATCCTCTGATTATGCAATTATTTTTATAATTAGTTCATATTTAATCATTAAAATTGATGTCCAATCATTCGATGTGACACAACCTAAAATTTAGCGTTTCGATCCAAACACTCCCTTAAAATATATCAAAACGAGGCTGAACCAAACACACCGGTGAAATGACTCTTCCCATCGCAAAAGGAACAATGTTCCGGGTGCACGTAGCAGCTCCTACCCTAAAAGGGGCCAGAGCTCCGTGGCGCCGCCGTTAATGGCCGTCCCTTTCACGCCGAATCCTAGACTCTAGAGCTCTCCAAATCGCAATCCATAGTGCGCGCCTTACGAGAGAGAGAGAGAGAGAGAGCGCAAAGCTTTCTCCTTTCCTCTCTTGTGCCTAGCTTCATCTGCTCCGGCTACCATGGCCGATCCGGTGGAGGAGACCGTCGCCGCGCCCCCGCCCGTTCCAGCTGCGGCCGCCGAGGGCGCCTCTGACACGCCGCTGCCGGTGGACCCGCCCGCCGACGCGGCCGCCTCGCCGGAGAAGGTGATCCCACCGCCGGCGGCGCCGGCGGCGAGGACCCTGCCGTTCAGGCTGCTCGGGGAGGACACTTCCGTGCATAAGGCTCTCGGGGGCGGCAAAAGTAAGGAATTTGTGAATTTCTCCTGTCCTCTTTCCTTCACCAGTGTTTTTTCCCCTTGAAAAAAATATCCCTCGATTTTTTTTCTCTATTAGTACTTCTTAAACTTCTTAGCTTGCTATTACTGTGGTACCGGTTCTCGTTTGCTTGACTGCTTAACAAAAAAGTATTTTTTTGTGTGTGTGAGATGGAAATTTCCAGCAGGTTTATCTGACCAACATGAATTACTTGGTTTGTCTATTCACTTTTATGAGTGCATGATTGCTAACCATATAGGTACTTAATATTATAAAATAGATCTTCCCGTTGGTTTGGCTTGTTGGTTGTTCATGGCTATGCAGTGGTTCTGTTCATACAACTGACGACCGATTGCGTGAACGATAAAAACGTTTACTCTGTCTTTGCTTACATATGCACTAGATTGGTATGCTCAAGTAGCAAGTTTGATAGACATCTTGTACCCCAAGAAGGCACTCACCTGTAGTTTGTTAAGTTCGTAGTGGCTTGTGACAGATTTAGCATTTACTAAATGAATGGAGCAGACGAGAACATTTCCGTGTTACCTTCCATGCATGTTGCATGGTGAACAAAGCGACTTGTTCCTATATTACTGACAGAGACCCTGCTGTTTTTTTATTTTATTTATCTGGTAGGATTTACATGTGAAAATTCTCATTCTCAATTAAGAAATTAGATTAAGGAAAATGGATTTTATGCTTAATTTAAATTAGGAAGTTATGGCAATAGTTTCTCGTAAAAAAGTAAGCAGCTACCAGCTAGTTTCTCCCCCGTGGTCAAGCTACCTGGTATGTAAAAACTGAAGAAATGTTCAATCTGAGCTTTAAGCAGATCATTTCATGGTTGTATGCTATACTACCCCAGAAAGATTGTAATGAATCTTGTTGGTGATACTGGCAAGAGGCAGCACCAACTGCATATAACAGTGAGTCCACAGTCCACACTTCAATTATTTGGATCCTTTTGGCTGCATCTCATAATTCATATGGATGTTATGGGCAGGGGTTTGGGAGATGTTAGAGCTGGGAATGTGCCGTAGATTATACTCAAAGGAGGTTACAGGCCGAGGCCCTGGACCCCGCCGGCGCGCCGGAGTCGCTATGGCTGCGACGGCGCACCAGAAGGGCAGGACTCGGCTGGGAGAAAGATACAATCTTGGCTGGCTTTCCCTCTCTGCTAGGCTCAGCTTATATAGAGCTGAGATACAACTCATTTCTAGCAAACCAAGGCTACAACAGAATTTTCTAAAAGAATTTTATTACTAGTCCTGAGCCTCCTGGGCCTTCTTGCGCCGGCCATAGGGGACCCCATACATCACATCTCTCCCTCCCTGGACAAGCAGCTCGTCCTCGAGCTGGAATTTAGGGAATTGTTCCAGGAAATCCTCCAATGTCACCCAAGTTGTTTCTGAAGCCGGCGCACCCTTCCAACATACTAGTAGTTCTCTTTTACCCCGGGCCAGTCTTCCTTTTAGCACCTTCTCTGGTTCAACCATCACTTTGCCATGTTGTACTGGTGGTAGCACTGGTGGATGAGTAGGAGGCGTCCCATGAAAAGGTTTGAGTAATCCCACATGAAACACGTCATGAATGCGTGCACCTGCTGGCAGCTCGAGTTTGTAGGCCATGTCTCCTATGCGTGCAGCCACTTTGTATGGCCCAAAGAATTTCGGTCCCAACTTACTGTGACCCTGAACCTGTAGGAAGGCTGGTGCCCGGTGCAAAAGACGAAGCCAGACCCATTGGCCAGGCTGGAACTCCCATTGTCGATGACTCTTGTCATAAACAGTCTTGTAATGTTGCTGGGCTTGGTCAAGTCGGTCCCTTACCTCTGCCAGGAACTCATCTCTTTCCTTCATTGCTTTATCTACTGCTGGCAAACGGGCATCCCCCGGCGCATAAGAACGGATGGATGGTGGAGCCCGGCCGTAGACCACCTGAAAAGGGGACGTCTGTAGAGCCTGCTGGTAGGAGGAGTTATAACAAATTCTGCCCAAGGCAACCACTCCAACCAGTTCTTGGGACGATCCCCTGTCAGACACCTTAGATACATTGCGATAATTTTGTTAGCTGCTTCTGATTGGCCGTCGGATTGGGGATGAAATGCTGAGGTTAGATGAAGCTTCACTCCTGCCAATCGGAACAGCTCACGCCAAAAGTTACTTGTAAAAACTGGATCACGATCACTGACAATGGAAGAAGGTATCCCATGCAGGCGTACAATCTCTGAGAAAAATACCCGGGCCACAGATGTCGCCGTGTATGGATGGGCCAAGGGAATGAAGTGGGCTGCTTTGGAAAACCTATCCACCACTGTCAATATGACCGACTTGCCGTTAACCCGCGGAAGTGCCTCCACAAAATCCATTGCTATGTCCTCCCATATAGAGGTCGGTACTCCCAAGGGCTGAAGCAACCCCCCAGGCCTCAAATGCTCTGTCTTATTGCGTTGACATATCTCACAGGCGCGAACAAATTCCTGCACCACCGCCCGATCTCTGGGAAAGTGAAAATCAGCACGTAGGCTATGCAGTGTTTTGTGGACGCCTTCATGACCCGTATTATGTACCATCTCCAGAATTGATGCCTGTAAGCTTGATGAAGAATCAATGAATATTCGACCCTTGTATAAAATCAAATTGTCCACCACGGACCATTCTACTGGCTTTGCGCCTCCTCGGATTTCCTCCCTAAGAGTAGACAGTGTTGTAGAATCACTGATCTCCTGTCGAATTGTATTAAATAGCTCAAACTGAGGTGCCGACAGTGCCCTTGCTTCTACTTCATGCTCGTCTCGGCGAGATAGGGCATCCGCGGCGCCATTTAAACTGCCCGGCTTGTATTCCACCACAAAGTCAAAACCCAACAATTTGCTCACCCATTGGTGTTGTGGAATCGTCGTAAGGCGCTGATCGAGGAGGAATCGGAGGCTCTGATGGTCGGTGCGGACTAGGAAACGCCGACCCCAAAGATACGGCCGCCAATGTCGCACTGCCTGTACGAGCCCGATGAGCTCGCGCTCATATGCTGCGAGCTTGGCGTGTCTCGGGGCTATTGGCCGGTTGTAGAACGCTACTGCCTCGGCACCTTGATGTAGTATTGCCCCAAATCCTAAGCCGGAAGCATCACACTCTACAATGAATTCCTTGCCAAAATCTGGTAACTGTAATATTGGGGCTTCTGTGAGCGCCTTCTGGAGCTTGTGGAAAGCCCCTTCTGCCTTTGTTCCCCAGCGGAAGCCCTCTTTCTTTAGTAGCGCCGTCAGTGGGGCGGCGATGATCCCGAAGTCCTTGATGAACCGTCGATAGTACCCCGCCAGGCCTAAGAATCCCCGTACTGCTCGTGCCGGCCTGGGCGCTGGCCAATCCAAAACGGCCTTGACCTTTTGGCGATCCATGGCCACCCCTTCCTATGAGATGATATTGCCCAGATAAGCCACGGATTGTTGCCCGAACGCGCACTTTGATTTCTTCAGACGAAGTTGATGTTCCTGCAAAGTGCGAAAAACAGCACGAACATGGCGGAGGTGATCCGCCCATGAGGAACTGTAGATTAGAATATCATAAAAAATGAGGACAAACCGACGAAGGAAGGGTAGTAGTATGGTGTTCATCAGCGCTTGAAACGTGGCGGGGGCATTCGTGAGACCGAACGGCATCACCATAAATTCGAACAGCCCCTGATGTGTGCGGAACACCGTCTTTTCTACATCTCCCTCGTGCATCAACACCTGGTGATATCCAGATCTTATGTCAAGTTTGGTGAAGTACTTGGCGCCGCGCAGCTCGTCAAGGAGTTCCTCCACCACTAGAATGGGGAACTTGTCTTTAATCGTGGCGTCATTGAGGGCGCGGTAGTCGACGCAGAATCTCCAGGTGCCGTCATGCTTGCGGATCAGCAGCGCCGGGGAGGAGAATGCGGATGTGCTCGGTCGTATGACGCCGAGGCGAAGCATATCGTCGCATTGACGCTCCAATAATTCATCTTTCTGGGCGTGGGCGTAGCGGTAGGGACGTACTGCTACTGCGCCGACGCCTGGTTTGAGGCGAATATGGTGGCAAATGTGTCTCTGTGGCGGTAGTCCCTGGGGTTCCTCAAATAGACCAGTGAACTACTCGAGTAAAGTTGTCATGAGGTTGTCCTCCCTGCCCGAGATAACTGCCAAATCTGGACCAGGAGTGGCATCAACTCCATGCCACCGAATGCGTTTGTCGCCAATCTTGAATGCCATGGTATGCCGTGCAAAGTCCCACAGGATGGGCCCTAGCGTCCTGAGCCACTGGACGCCAAGGACCATGTCATAATCACCGAGGGCAAGGGCATATAAGTCGACGTGGAACTCCTCTCCGTCAATCTGCATCGACTGTTGTTTGATCCGGCCCGGTGAAGTCACACACTCTCCATTGGCTATTGTTACCGACAAACTTGGTACTGCCTGTAAAATAATGCCTGCCCGATCTGCCATTTGCAGGCCTATGAAATTATGAGATGATCCCGAATCAAGTAATGCCACCGCCACTGTTGTTAGCTCTATGCATAATGTATGAGGTTGGGCTTCCAACTCTAAGCTGATTCTGTTGATCTCTTTTGGAAATCATTTCTTACAAGGTTTGCAGAGCTATGGTGGTTCTCGTTGGTTGAAAATCTTTTGGTTAGTTCATTGTGCACAGGACAGCTGATATGTGTAAAGTTGAAAATAATTTTTCTTCTTTACCTGGCAATAGCCCTACTTTTATGAAGTATGCCAATATTGTCGTGCAATAATATAGATGAAATTTCTGCATGATAAATGCATTAAAACATTCTAATCTATATTTTCTGGGCAGCTGCTGATGTACTATTATGGAAAAACAAGAAGACGTCTGCTGTAGTGATTGGTGGTGCAACTGTCATATGGGTTTTGTTTGAAGTGCTTGATTACCATCTCTTAACTCTGATATCTCATGTGATGATTGGTGCACTGGCCATCTTGTTCCTGTGGTCAAAAGCTACCACATTTATCAAGAAGTGAGTTCGATGCATGTCGATTCCCGCATGTTTTTGTTAGTACTACTTGCATGTTGTTTACATTGAGTGTTCCTGTTCCAGGAGTCCACCAAATATTCCTGTAGTGCAGATTCCTCAAGATGTCGCCGTGAATGTGTCACGAGCATTCCGCAATGACATAAACAGAGCACTTCATCTGTTCCGGGAGATTGCGTTGGGGCATGATCTGAAGAAGTTTCTGGGTGTACGTTTCCATCTTAGAACCTAACCTATCCATGATTTTCCTTGCTCTGGTTGTTACTCGAAGATCGTTTAACAATGTTCTTGTGCATATCAGGTGATCGTTGCTCTCTGGGTTCTTTCAGAAGTAGGAAGCTGTTGCGACTTCCTCACCTTGATATATGTTGGTAATGTATTCTTAATGTGTTCAATCTTTTCAAACATGTGTCATCATCCTCAGCTACCAAACTGATCAATCTGATGCTACAAACAGCTGTTCTGATGCTCCACACGGTGCCGATCTTGTACGACAAGTACCAGGACAAGGTAGACCACTTTGCCGGAAGGGCGCACACTGAGGCCTGCAAGCACTATGAGGTGCTGGATGCCAAGGTTTTGAGCAAGATACCCAGAGGCCCTGCCAAGCCTAAGAAGCAGAACTAGAATAAGATGCCCCAGGAGATTTTATTCATAAGGAAGGCGTCTGTCTTTTCGATCCATTCGAGTTCTCTGCATGTCCGACTTTGCTGCTGCTGCTGCTGTCTGCTTCTGTGGAAGCAAGTTCATGTTAATCCTGCCATGTAGCCTGTATGTTTATGTATCTAAATGTGACTGAATTTGCTACGTTTCTACTACTGAAGCTGCTTGTAAATATCCGTGATAAAACAAGACAAAACCTTTCTTCCTGATCGGGATGCGGCTGGCCTGCTTGGTATGTTTGTCTGAAATGCAGGTTCAGTGAATTTCCTATCCTGCTATCGTGGAACTTGTCACGATATCAGATGGCATGGTATCTTGCTCAGGATTGATGCTCTCATGTTGGGACAATTTCGGTATTAATTCAACAGAATTCCTCTGAACAAAACAACCGGGCTATAAATTCAGATACTAAATTTTGGATTAAAAGAAAAGATTAAGAATACCATTTTTGCGTGGCAAATTTAGCAAGCTGCAGTTCAGCCACGTTAATAAAGATGGCAAATTTAGCAAGCTGCATGGAAGTGCTCTTCCTCTCATCCGTCGCCTTCCTCTTCGCTGGGTGGCAGTCATCACTCCGTCCGTGGATCACCGGCCACCCATCGCCGGAGTTGAGTCGACAGCAAAGGGATCGATCGATCGATGGCGGCGGCGGTGGTGACCGACCCTCTGGCGGAGCTATGGAACCACACGATGTCGGAGGACAAGACGGACCTGATGTGCTTCTACCCGAACAAGATCACCATGGGCGGCATCTGGACCGGCGACAGCCCGCTCGACTTCTCCATGCCGCTCCTCCTCTTTCAGGTCCTCCTCATCACCTCCACCAGCCGCGCAGTCACCCTCCTCCTCTCCCCGCTCCGCCTCCCGCGCTACATCCCCGAGATCCTCGCCGGCGTCCTCCTCGGGCCATCCCTGCTCGGCCGGCTCCCCCACTTCTCCAACATTGTCTTTCCCATCCGCAGCCTCTTTGTCCTCGAGTCCATGGCCCTCCTTGGCCTGATATACCACACGTTCACGGTTGGCGTGGAGATCGAGGTGCCAACCATCACCCGCGCCGGCCTCCGCAGCTTCTGGTTCGCCGCCGGATGTGCTTTCCCGCCGTTCGTCGTCGGCGCCGTGACTGGCTACATCGCCATCAGCACCGACGACACCCGGAAGGACAAGACCGACTTGCTCAACACGCTCTCCTTCCCCATCTTCCTCGGCGCCACGTTCTCCTCCACCGCCTTCTCCGTGCTCGCGCGCAACATAGCCGAGCTCAAGCTCGCCGGCACCGACGTCGGCCAGCTCACGCTCTCTGCGTCCCTCATCAACGACACGTTCTCCTGGGCCGGCCTGACCGTCGCCACGGCGCTCGGGGCCGCGCACTGCGGCCTGCTCCCGACGATATGGACGCTGACGTCGGGCGTCGCTATCTTCGGCGCGAGCTACCTCGTGGTCCGGCCCATGCTCCTGCGGCTGGCGCGACGCGTGGCCGAGGGAGAGGTGGTCGGCGAGGTCCGCGAGTGCTCGGTGCTGATTGGCGTCATGGTGGCTGCGCTCGCGGCGGACGCCGGGGGCACGCACGCCATCTTCGGCGCCTTCGTGTTCGGGCTCGCCGTGCCCAACGGGCCGGTCGGGGTGGCGCTAGTGGAGAAAGTGGAGGACTTCGTGGTGGGGACTCTGCTCCCGCTCTTCTTCGCCCTGAGCGGCCTACGCACCGACATCTCCAAGATCACCAGCGTACCTGCCGCGGTGCTGCTCATGATCGCCGCCATGGGCTCGGCCGTCTTGAAGGTCGCCGCCGGGGTCGTCGTCGCCGGTGTGTTCGGCATGCCGCTGCATGACGGCACGTCCATTGGGCTGTTGCTCAACACCAAGGGGGTCATCGAACTCGTCATCCTCAACATTGCAAGGAATAAAAAGGTAAATTAACTGAAGTTTAGCGGTTCATCACTTCATTAATCGTTGTTAATTTTCATGCACATGGTGATTAATTAATTGTTTGTGTGTAGATCATGAGCAACCAGTCATTCACGGTGCTGGTGTTCATGTCGGCGCTGATCACGGCGATGGTGAGCCCTCTGCTTGCCATGGTCGTCAAGCCGGCGCGCCGCCTCGTCTTCTACAAGCGACGCACCATCGCGTGGCCGCACCCCGACGCGGAGCTCCGCATCCTGACCTGCGTCCACGTGCCACGCGACGTGCCCGCGCTGCTCACGCTCCTCGACATCACTTCGCCCTCTGCCCGCTGCCCTGTCGCTGTCCACGCACTCCACCTCATCGAGTTCGCCGGCCGGTCCTCCGCTCTCCTCCTCATCAACGCATCGGCGCCATCGTCGTCTTCCTATGACTCCTCCACCCATGGCCGAAGCCACGTGGAGATGCAGTTCAAGCACATCGCCCACGCCTTCATGGCGTACGAGGAGCAAGCGGGAGGCGGCGTCTCGGCGCGCACCATGGCTGCCGTCTCGCCGTATGCGTCCATGCACGAAGACATCACCGCGGCCGCCGAGAACCAGCACTCCGCGCTGATGTTGCTCCCCTTCCACAAGCACCGGTCGGTGGACGGCGGCATGGAGGTGTCGCACCAGGCGATACACGCGTTGAACCGCAGCGTCCAGCGTTTCTCGCCGTGCACGGTGGGCATACTCGTCGACCGTGGCATCGGCGCCGTGCCCGGGGCAGGGTACCGCGTGGCGGCGATCTTCTTCGGCGGGAGCGACGACCGCGAGGTGGCCGCGCTGGCCACGCGCATGGTGAAGAACCCGGCCATCGACTTGACCATGCTCCGCTTCGCCCAAAAGGGCGGCAGCTTCACGGCGAGCGAATTCGACGCGCTGAAAGAGCGCAAAGCCGACGACGGATGCCTGCGGGAGTTTCTGGACAGGGCGAACGAGGGCGGCGGCGCCACCGTGGAGTACCGAGAGCGCGGCGTGTTCAACGCGAGCGAGATGGTGGCGGAGATACAGATCGTGGAGGCGATGGGCAAGGACCTGTTCGTTGTTGGCAAGGTGCCCGGGGCGTCGGCGCTGACGGCGGGGATGGCGGAGTGGAGCGAGTGCCCGGAGCTGGGGCCAATCGGAGACCTGCTGGCGTCTAAGGACATCCAGACCACAGCGTCGGTGCTGGTGCTGCAGGCATACGGGAGGCCGGCGCCGGTGGTGGGAGCAATGTCGGTGGACTTTGGCGGCGACAGCGTCGTGCCGCCGGAGAGGAGGAGGGGCAGGGCCACGACCAGCTCAGATAGATCATTGTAGTGCATGGCTGCAGGTCATCAACTCATCATCGGAAATTATGTTTTCCTGACGTGAAACGTATGTGACGGTAATTTTTTTTGATAATTTGTCATTCTAGCCTAATGGGGTGTTTGATACTTGAATTAAAGTTTAGCCCTTAGGTTTCGGATGCTAATTAAAATGACTAAATATTAGTTAATTATAAAACTAATTGCAGAAACACTAGGCTAATGGGTGAGATGAAATTATTAAGCCTAATTAATCATCGTTAGTTAATTAAGTCAAATCATGAACTAATTAATGTAATATATTCGTCTCACCAATTAATTCTTATTTATGTATTTAATTTTATAACTAATGTATATTTAATATTTCTAATTAACACCTAAATATCCGAAGCACTGTGGCTAAAATTTAGCCCGAAGAAATCCAGACAGACCTAAATGTGATTGATGTCAATGTTTTCAAGTGCCTTTCAGAGTGACATTTAGAGGACGATAAATTATCAATTTTTTTGACTGTTGACATAGACGTACGTTGCTAGTGTCGGGAGCTAATTTGCAATTTGATTTGTAAGAACAATTTTATTTGTAAGAACAATTTGATTTGTAAGAACAGTTTTAACAAGACAACCAGGGAAATGCCTGGTGACGATACGATGGCATTAGATTGCAGCATGGTGTTAACACAAAACAATTTACAAGACACAAAATTAGCTGATTAGAAAAGAAATTACTACATTTCTTGCCAGTTGCCAATAAGTACATGCATAATCCAGAGAAGGTGCCTTTGACTTTGAGCAATGTATTTAATTGCCAACTGGCTAGAAACAATGCTAGTTGGACTTGAATGATCAATGGGACAAACTATACTTAGTTTATCACAGTGAGATCTTAACTCTGAACTCCGTGTAAGATCATAGCGATGGTTATCGAAGAAAGATTTACTGAGATTGTTATCTTTTATCTTACACATGAAACAAGGAGGTATCATGTCCGCTCCGGACATCCTCCACTGTAGTTTTTTTCTTCTTTCTGAACAAGTTGACAATTGACAATATAAATAAGAAGAGCAGATTCTCTGACGAGTAGTTTCATTATTTATCCTCAAGTAAATTCCCTCCGTGTGCACCAGGGGGTTGAAAAAGGTTTAAAGCTTGGAGGACTGCTCATCATCTGAAGAGAATCCTTTGAGCCATGTTTTGTGGATATGTGTTACCAGGAAGCCGGCAGGGGTTTCAGGCTGATATCAGAGAACAAAAGCATCAAAGTTAACCATATGTTTTAGCTTATGCACGACGAGTTAACGATGCAAAGGATATACATATGTATTATGTATAGGAGGGAATCAGGTTTACCTTTGGATTCAGTGAAAGACTTGTCAGACAGCACAACAGCGCATCACCTGAAAGTAGAAAAAATGTTATTAAAATTTCGGCTGAGAATCACTTGCCAAAAAATATTTAAACAACAAAACTACGGCATGTCAAATAAGGTTATGTACTGTGCACTTCTCTACTATATAGAGAGCAGAGAACAAGACAAGCCAATGCAACTCATATATCACTCGGCAGCATGAGTAACTGAACCAAAAACAAGGGAAAGAGAGTAGATGTCCGATTAGGTATTCAGGCAAACATGGAAATCCAGCGATAACATGCTTGAACTTTTAGTCCATTTGTGTTGTAATATTAAATGGTTCTCTGGGTTTTTGCCATTGCAAAGTTTAGCAGCTCAAAAAATGCCTCTCCGAAGAATGCAATGCTATTGATGCCAGTCTGCTTAGAATATGGACATATTTTAATCATCCATATTCATTGGGGCCACTTGTAGGGTCATTTTGCCCCTAACTGAGTCAAGTGGCTCTCTTCTTGGTTTTGGTTTGCTCTTCCCAGCTGGGTATAACAGCCCAGAATTTAATCTAATATAAAATATTTCAACATTTCTTTCTCTGAAATTTTGACCAAGTTCTTAAATATCTGAAAGTACAATCCACTTGCATCCCTAAACTCAAATTTTAGCTGGCACAAAACGTAATTTGAAAGCATCTTTCTGAATTGCAAAAACTATACAAAGCACAACTCTCAATTCCAGCACCAGTTAATGATTTTTACAATAATAAATTAATAATAAAGAAAGAGATAAACCGTGGAAACAAATTTACAATGGTCCATCTTAAATCACGGACCTCCCTAACAATATTTGGATTTTATTTCTTTTTTTTTTTTTTGCAAATCAATTGGACTAGACTGCAGAATACAATTGTACTTTCTCGAAGACCCAAACTGGATGAACCAGTTGTTATTTTCAAAATGTACAAGGATATGATTAATGAATAATCAATTCAAACTTATGACATTTGTATGTACTGTTGTGAAGTGTTATGTGAATCTATTATCAAACTTTTCATAACTTAGTACCTACATGGCTACATATAAACTAAGGTGTATGGGCATATAATACAGCACACAACAAAATCAATAGATTGAAGTTACAAGACATAAATAAAACTATAAGGGAAAAAATACTGATTGAACAAACAAAAATTATGCAAGAAAACATTAATACTATTTGGGAAAAGTATATAAAATAGCATAATAAGCTAATTCAATTATTCTACAGAATTCTAAGGATTCACCTTCTGTCTCCCACAAGTCAAATCTCACCAGCCAACTGTCTGAACCAGACTGTGAGACAGATAATCTGTCTACCCACGCTCGGTATTTTTTCCCTTGTTTGTCACCATAACATGAACCCAATGCATCAATGGATGCATGGAGAGAACATTCAAGCCCCGAAGGATGAATAATAACACCATTTGCATGCTGAGAAACACCAGAGATAAATATGAATTAGTTTGGAAACAATAATATGCTAATATATCACACATGTTCACTCTTAAATGGAAACATGACATTTTTCAAAATTAAAAATCCCTGAGAGTTTTTTAAAGTACATGTTGGGGGAAATAGCTTTTCCCTAATAAAGGTCAAATGACGGCAAGTTTCGAAGCCCCCAAAGGCCGGAGCCTGCTGGTCTGATGAGGCCTGTAATCAGGCCCTGGCCCCTCTTCGTACAAAGACTGCATCGAAGACTACTTAAAAGAACCGCAAGGCTAGAAGATAGACGTCGAGATCCCGTGCGAGGCCTCCTTCAGGTCCCCCTCTGAAGCCCTCTCGGAGGCCCCCCTCGAAGGGCCCTCCATGGTCCTTCCGAGGTCTTCTCCGAGGTCCTCCGGCGAAGGCCCTCCGGCAAAGTGCTCCGACGCAGAAGCTATAAAATATCCCAATACCGCTGTAAAACGAGAAGCAATACCAGGGGCCCCTGCCCCCGATATTGACACATAACTACCACGTTTGTAAAAGCTGCACATGTACTCGGATAGTTTTTACCGTTTTACCCCTACGAAGCCCAGTAACGGGGTACTGTAAGTAGAGGGTAGAATCGGTTTTTCCTTTACTTTCTTGCCTATATAAGCAGGGCACCACCCTTGTAACAGGGGGAGAACCCCATAGTGAAAAATACTACAAACTGGACGTACGGTTATTATCCTCAAGGAGGCCCGAACCAGTATAAAATCCTCTCTCTCTCTAAGAACCCTCAAAGGTTCATGTTCTACACTTCTATTATAGAAACCTGTTTGTAGCTAACGCAATTGTACAATCGGATGGATTACTTGTTAGCCTGTATTAACAAAACAGTATGCCAAATACACAGGTGAGAGATAAAAACAAGTCTGACAAATGGTAAGAAATTATTTTAAAGAGAACTCAAAGTGGGAAGTTATGTACTTACAGTGATATTTTTAAAGTACTGTATAACTGAATCAGATTTTGGAACCTCAGCCCTACGCCACTTCTCATAGAGAACATAAAACTTTATAACAGCATCTGTAGGCTTGATAGGGTCCTCCTTGACATATGGGAACCCCACATCTCTTGGAGATACATTAGGTCCTAGTTTGAAGTGTCCAATAGCTTCTATAATACCAGCAGCACACCTCTCAGATGAATGAATAATTTTAGGATTATCCTTTGCATTTTCTGCATACCACTGAAGTAGTTCCTCTTGGGCATTGATTACCTAAACATTTGCAGTAAACTTTCATTCAGTCTGGCATGAATTTTATTTTATACTTCATGCAATATATTGTATACTGACCATGACACCATGTACACCAGGGATGCTGAATAGTTCTGCATCGTTACCAGAGTCCCCACAAACAAGAGTATTGTTGGGTGGTTTTCCACATGAGCCTAACTTCTTGAGCAAATATGCAAGTGCCTGACCCTTTCCAGCACCTTGAGGTAATATATCAAGGTCCTGGCCACCACTGTAGATTATTTTAGCATCTAGCTGTTTGCAAGAAATGGAGAAGTTAATATAATATGAAAACAAATCATAAGAATTTATACAAAACTGAACCAAGATAGCATGAAGACAGATGCTGCCTCACCCCACGTTTCTCCAGATTCTTGGAGAGAGACTTTATCACTTCCTGAGCACCCTTTTTGTCAACATAAAAGCTGACCTTATGCAGACGCTGTTCTGTCTCTGACTGTATCCATGCCAATGTATGACAATAAAACAATGTTACATGTTATTTACCCCTCAAATTATCAAAAAATGTAAATTAATAGAAATCAGTTGGGAAAATGTTGAACATGCCTGAAGTTTAAGCTCAGAAAATTTAGTTGTCTCCTCAATAACAATATTCCTGTCCCACTTATTATTCAGATATTCCACCCAGCCATCATCAGGAACCATTGCCTCACCATATGTTATCTCAGTGCCCACCGACATGATAGTGATGTCTGGAGTTAGCATAGGCTTCTCTTTCCTCAATTCCTTATACAATGTAGGCGATCTTCCAGTTGAAAATACAAGTAGAGAATCCTGACAGTAAACAGACTCCCACAGGGCACCAAATCTAAGCAGGGACAAGTTCTCCTCATCATGATGATCAACCTACAAGTTTTAATTAAAAAGATTGGACATTAACATTACCTAAAGCAGGCAATAATTAGCTCTCAACAAGTCAAAAATATGAGTTGAAAGACACACACCATAGTATGATCAAGATCTGAAACAATCATAAGACGTGCAGAACCATTGAGCTTATCCATTTTAGCAACCTGCAAAAATAGTTGTGAACTTGATTGTCTTAAGACTATTGGCAGAAAACTAAAAAAGGACTTCATGTTTTTATTTGTACATCCTAAGCTGTGCAGTGACATTTCAACAAGAAAGTGAAACACCCTATTTTTTCAAGTAGCAGGTGAGAGTTCCTAAAAGAGGCACACGGAAATGATTGTCTGTCTTACACTCTTACTTTCTTTTTTTCCATTTTCCTAAAGTATCTATATTTTTACAATGTTAACTCTGAATTGTTGCCAGACAATTGTATAAAGTAACTCAATTGTTGCTATGAACTAGATTCATGACGGGATAAGCATGCCAGGAGGATAGCCACGTGGCATCGGTTGCTAGGGATAAGAGGAGAACTTTAGACCGGGATGATGAACATTGGGGAGAGATTAAATTAATTCTTCATTGCGTAATGAAACAGAGATACAATCCATTGTTATATAGATGGCATGCCTTGACTCTCAAAGTCTCAATAAGGTAATCTCTAAAATATAGGAAATAGATCAAAGGGGAAAATGCCAAATTGCCCAAAGAAATTCAGAATTACACAATTATGTGAAGAAGCTCCAAATTTTCTGCAAGGTTTACCTCCAAGCATATATTTTTGACAGAATATTGAAGCATGCAAAGTGAATGATTGGCCGCGTCCGAATTGGAATGCAGAAGAGGTTAAAGCCAAATCGTCAATGCGTGTAGGACTACACCACCCTACCATCTTCTTATCTATCTAAGCACTAATAAAGTGAACATCCATAGACAACCACCTACACAATTGTCGCGTATAACCCATGCAATGCATGAATGGTGGAATAAAGAACACAAGCTCATTTTTTCCTGCAAGGAAAATAGATATACTGAATACTAACAAAGACACAATGCCATGTAAATCCGTACAAAAAAACGAATAAGCACCGATGAGCGATCGCCCACGCCCATCCACAGGACACAACCCGCTAACTAGATTAACTAGATCAGGAGGCGATCGGGAGGGCGCAGGGGAGGGGGAGGAGCGGAGGAGGGGGGAGAGGAGGCCGGCGGGGACGGTCGGTATCACTCACCTGAGACGGAGCGCGGGGGGGCGAGCGGCGACTGGCGAGGAAGAACACCACAACGGGCGACGGGTGGAGACGGAGTGAGAGTGGGGACGGGGACGGCGATTGTTTATTCGTTTTTCCGTCGCAGAGAAAGAGAATTTCGGTGGTCGTGGTGAGGCGGCCGCCCCATCCGAAAACCGCCGGTCGGGCCAACCGGTTTTTTGGGTGGATCCGGTTTTCGGGTCGGTTTGTTGCCGGTCAGAGATGCCACCGAAGATTCGAGGGCGGTTGGTTGCTCGGCTACGTGTCGACCAGCTGTCACGAATCCGACGGCTGTAAGGAACGCGTATTGATCGACCCGGCAGCGATCTCGATCTCGATCTACGGAGAGGGGAAGGAGCTCGCCCGCCGCCGGCTAGGGTTTGCCGCCCCGGCCCGCCGTCTCCCTCGCCGCCGAGCAGCCTGAAGGAGGAGGGCATCGGTCGCATCCGCCGCCATGCCGAACTCGGTGCTGGTGGACCGCGCGACGAGCGAGTCGCTGATCGGGCCCGACTGGTCGCTCAACCTCGAGATCTGCGACATCCTCAACCACGACCCCTCGTGAGCGATCCTTCCCTCCCCTCTCTTCTTCTGTTTCGGGGGAGCGTATTCGGTTTGGTTGCTCCCTATCGGCCCCGCTGTGGGAGCAACCAAACCGCCCTGTGAACGCGTGGCTGGGTGGTTCCGCGCCGCGAATTTGGTGCTTGTCTCGGGGTAGTACTGTAGCCATGGTGCCGTTTTTGTGCGGCTGTAATTGTTGGATATAATGGATGGGTAGAGACTGCGAGCACTGTTTTTTTTCCTCTAGGCAGAGAAAATTGAAAGTTGAGGGTTTCAGGCAAAAATACTGTGGGTGATGCATATGAAAGCAATGGAGGGATTTATTTGGGCATGGTGGGGAAAGTGAGGAGCCAGCTTTCTACCCTCACTATGCTGCTATATTTTGTGAGACGGTCAGCTCTGTGCCCTCACTGTACCGGGAACTTTAGGTGATATTTGTATTCCATGGATGGACTTACAAGCAAATTTGCATCTCGACATGCAAACATGACAAGCTAGAATCTTAAACAGGTCAAATGATCAACCAAGCTGAATTAAATTACAGTGACTAACACTCTGATGGCCATGGAAAAATGAGAAGAAATGAACTATGGAGAGGGATAAATGAAACAATGTGAAATCTCAGTGGTCGTAATGTTTATGTTAGATTTCAGAGCTTTATTTTTCTTCTCTTCAGCTAATAGCTGGGAGGAGCTGTTTAAGATTTTTGACCTTGCGCTTTAAGTGTATTCTTCATGAACTAAATCAACTAATGCACAGTGGGCACACAATGTTCATTTTCGCTCTACCAAAGGCAAATGTGTTAGACGAATCATGATAGTTTCAGTCTGAAACTATCATGAATTGCTATCTTCCTTATTGTAATTAGTTCATGTGCTCCTCCCTTTTTCTTTTTGTTATATTGATGCTTGATAATGTAGTTTTATTATTAGTATATTCACTTGTACGTTAATATCTACACAGCCAAGCCAAAGATGTAGTGAAGTCTGTCAAGAAACGCATTGGGCACAAGAACTCAAAGGTCCAACTTCTTGCACTAACAGTAAGTGCCATTCTGTAGACTTGATTTCTTATTGCATAATCTTGAAGCTTGATCCATCAATTGTCAGTTTGTCATTGAAGTAGGAATATTGTGATGGGTTTTTAGAGTCAAATGTGTCTGTGTTGCTTCTTCTGGACTCCTGTCAGTTTCAATACTTGTTTTTTCTGTGATGCACCCGCACATATTCATGAAGGCACTGAATGGTATAAATATCTCAGCATTACATGCTATGATTTGATCAAATCCATAATGATTCTATATTTCTATCACACCTCATCAGTATGGCATGACTCATTATTGATTTTATTATAGTTGACTCTATCTTAAATCATGATTACACAACTTTGTTGAACCCCTGATGGTTGTTATAGCCAGGTTTCAAGTCCATTCTAGTTCTTGCCAGCGACCATAAGTTGGTTACCATTGGAAACAAGTCAAAGTTTGGACAATTTTGCATATCCAAAATTTGAATTAAAAAAAGATGAGATGGTAAGCAGAATGAAACAAACAATAACTGTTTGATGGGTGTTACAGAGGATACTCTATCTGTTGAATTGATCGAGTGTAAATTGCTTATGTATGTGCAATAAATTATGTACAGCCACACACCAGCAGCCCTGTAAGTGGAGTCTGAGCCATTCATGTCAACAAGGCACGAGCACAATCAATAATGCAGGACTCTTCTCTCTTCCCACCACATGGATAACCAGCCTTTTCTGCCCCTATCTGACCTGGCTTTTCAGGAGTATGAGCATCTTCAATTGCGTCTCAGCTCAGTTCATCTAAACCCCAGCATCATTAAAAGTTGGACTTATATCTGGGGATCCACCATTTACACTGCCAAGCACCTCTACAACCTGCCTTATCGAAATTACCCCCCCCCCCCCCCCCCTCCCCCCTTCATTCTTCAGATGGCTCTGGAAATCCAAATGCAACAATAAACTCCCTGTCTTCTTTTGGTTACTTCTCTTGGATAGATTGAACACTCGAAACATCCTTTGAAGGAAACACTTTGCGATCGAGAGCAATGACTTCACCTGTGTTCTCTGCAATCTCAGAATTGAAGAAACTTCCTTGCACCTCTTCTTTGAGTGTCTATTCAGCAAAGGATGCTGGACCTCTCTGGGTCTTGACTGGAGCCTGGACCTCCCTCTCTACGACATGATATCTGTTGTGAAGACCAGTTGCTGGAAGAAGTTCTTCATGGAAATCCTTATTGTCGGCTCCTGGACTCCTGGTTGATCTGGAAGATTTGAAACCGTACTGTTTTTGACAACATTAGAACTTCTCTGTTGCTTTGGAAGGATCATTTTAAGCAAGAACTGTTTCTTCAATCTTCTAGATTCCCTGAGAACTTTCAGCCCCTTGTACCCTCCTAGCTTAGCCAATTCTAGTCCCTCCCCCCCTCCCCCCCCCCCACCCCATCTTACTGTTTGTTTCTCTTTCACACACATATACCATAGCTGTGACCAGATACAGCAATGTGATTGATTGAACACTATACAATGCAGTAATGCAATGTTGCTTACTGTCTCTTGCCCAGGGTTTGCAAAACCGTGGTAACCAGTGTGACTTTTTGCAAAACTGGACCGGTAACAGTAGAAACCACATCTGGAAACCGCTGTCTGGCCACTGGCCGACCGTCGGCGGATGATTTGATAAACCTTGATCTTGCCTAGTTATACTATAAAATATAAATCTAACAAATACAGTTTTTTTGTTTCCTTGTTGAGAGACTAGTACAACTGGTAAGGAAGTAATTAATGAGTACCACCTTGTTCCCAATCATAAATTTGAGCTCTGGTTTCAACATTTTAATTTGGAGAAATCATCATGTAAAAATCAAGTGGCAGCATGGTAAAGCTAAAAAACATTTATGGGGCTGCAGTCAGCTGCGGCAGCATCACGATTTTAAGATTTTTTTGGATTTTGGAGTAGTGAGTAGTGGAATCGTGCATGTTCTTTGCTTGGTCAGCATGATTTGCTTGATCAAGAGAGTTATAACCCTCATTGAAAAACCTTGATTCATAGTTGTCATGGCGTCGCTTAGGCGTCGCCTAAGCGACGATTAGGCGTCGGGGCGGGTTTCCGCGGACGCCGCGGCAGACGACTCGCCACAAGGGAATGTGGCGTCCGCCACAGGGCATATGGCGTCCGCCTGATCGTATATGGCGCCGTATGGGCGCCATATGCCTTCACGGCGACGCCGGGCACGGCGGCGACCTGCTGGGCTATGAACAGCGAACTGAATGGGGGTTCTGTGAAGCTGGCCCACCGCACATCCAGAGAAAGATAGAAAACCCTAGCTACTGCGCACCTTTTTGTCTCGTGTAGGTTGCTATGCGCCGCCTCCGTGCTTGCAGCTCCCTTCCGCCGAAGCCCACCACTCCCTCCGCCGCCGCCCACCGCCAGCGCCTGTGCCCGCTGCTCCCTCTGCCGGCGCCTGCGCTTGCAGATCCCTTCCGCCGCTCCTTTAGCCGGCACCGGCGCTTGCAGATCCCTTCCATCGCTCCCTTTGCCGACACAGAGATCTCCTTCCTGGCCTCCTGGATCCAGGTCTACAGGCACTCCAGGCTGTAGTTGTTCTGCGCGTGGAGAGTCTCCAGGTCTCCAGGGCCCAGGCCCCCACAGTATTACACTAAAGTGATATTGTTTTTTTCTCAGCTCATTTTACACTTTTACTCTCTAGACTCTAGTCTGTGCTGCTCAGTGTTCTTGACTAGTTAACTTCTCGAGTAATGTGCTATACTTGCGTATGGTTGATGACTATGGTTGATCTGGTTGCATGGTTGGTTGGTCATGCTATTACGTAATTAAAATGCTGCTTAGTGTGGGCATATTGCTTGTTATTTGTTGTGCTATATACTTATATAGATTATCGAATAGTTGTTGTGTGCTAGATACACAAAATATAGTAGGTTATTGATTTGCTAGAGTTGGACAGTTCATAGTTGGTAAATCAGTATTGTTGTAATTACATTTGTGTTGTTACAGAAATAATTGTAATATACATCATATACTGGCAATACTGATGCTACAAAATCTGTGAAGTGAGTATGGCGTCGCCTCGCCGCACGCCATACTCGCCTAAAAGGTGTGAAGGTAGTTTGGCGCCTCGCCTTGCCACGCCGCCGTAACAACTATGCCTTGATTCAACAAGCAAAGACAGAGTTCAAGAGGGAGAGCATATGTGCCTATTAAATGCAACCTTGCTGGTTTTCCTTATAACGGGCTGTTTTACTGCATTTATCTTTTTACTGTGTTTGACCTGTCCAGTGTTCGAAAAGGCAGGATTAGGTGGGTCAACCGCAGACTAGGCGGTTGACCGCGATGCCTAGGCGGAGCGTCATGGCGGCGCCGAGGGTGCTGTCAGGCCGAAACACGGCCTGATGGTGTTGGAGGAGGTGACAGGTGGCCAGCTCTGGCGACGAGAGGCGTGCCCGCGGCCAAATCTGGTGCCAGGAGGCACGGGCGGCCCGGATCCGGTCATCACCGTCGCCGCCGATGGTAGGCGCGGTCGGAGGGGAAGAGAGGGGAGATAACGGCTAGCCGCCTAGGAGGGGAATGCCAGGGAGAAGTGAAGGGGAGGGGAGGGCAGGCGTGGTCGGAGTGGAAGAGAGGGGAGGGAATGGCTGACCGGCTGGGAGGGGAACACCAGGAGAAGAGAAGGGGAGGGAAACGGCTAGCCCCTGGGATTCTGGGAGGAGAAAAGGGAGTGGGAAAGGGTGCCTAGGAGACTTGGAGGATGCATTGAAACCAGACTGGCGCCTGGGAGACTGGCAGGATGCATTGAAACCGCACCTGGGAAATCAGAAAAATGAAGAAAACAGTGGCAGGCCTAGGCACTAGGTCTCCGCCTGACTAGCGCCTAGCGCCTACATGAACACTGGACCTGTCATGGCATGCTTTTATCATGAAGAGGAATTTGTTGAATCTTGTGTTCTATAATTTAATTCAACAGTTTGTGGAAAGTTTAATTATACTTAAAAATGAGCACCCAAATAAGCATGTGGTGAATTATGGCATTTATTATATCTTCCAGTTGCTGGAGACACTGATTAAAAACTGTGGAGACTTTGTTCATATGCATGTTGCTGAGAGGGATATACTCCATGAAATGGTGAAGATAGTCAAGAAAAAGGTCAGCTGACACTTTAAATGTCCTTCCAAATTGAAAAAGAAATGATTGTGATATTGATTTATCTTTTGTTTATGTAGCCTGATTATCATGTAAAGGAGAAGATACTAATTCTGATAGACACTTGGCAAGAAGCTTTTGGTGGTGCCCGTGCAAGATATCCACAATATTATGTTGCATATCAAGAACTCCTGGTATTACTTCATGTGCTGTAAACTATTCTCACAATTCTTTCTGTCTTCTGTAAAATTCTGCCATATGTAATATTGACTTCATAAAGTAATGACAGGTCAGGCCACATTTATTCCGCCTTATATACTCTTTACTAGAAAATGGGGACAAAATAAATGGATTGTTTTTTATTTGTTTGAGCTGATCATTTAGAAATATCTGATTATGTATTGTATAGCTGCCCAAAACTTATCTTACTTTGTACTTGATTTGTCAGCGTGCCGGAGCTGTATTTCCTCAAAAAACAGAGAGCTCTGTGCCAATCTATACTCCTCCACAGACTCAACCTCTGCGGAATTATCCTCCAGCTCTACGTAATACAGACCGTCAACAAGAAGCACCTGAATCGTCTTCAGCACCAGAAGTGCCTACATTGAGGTAAATGTTGAAACCCATCTTATCACGCAACCGTGAAATTAATGTGTTCATAGCTAATGAAGAATTTGGCCTTAAACGTGTGCGCTTTTGAGTTAGGAAAAAACTGAGGGTTATCATATTACATGTCCCTTTGCCTTATATAATCTTCACTTGTATATCATGGGTATGGGCCTGGCCCGATATAGGCGACTAGGCACGAACAGTACCCACGAGGTACTGTAGCAGCAGGTTAGGGATAAATTATGGTTAGCTAAGTTAGGTTTTTGTTAGGAGTCCTTTAGCATATTAAAGTAGGAGTCCTTATCGTATTGTATTAGGAGCCCTTAGTTTTCAGATTAAAAGTTATATCTTAAGAGATGTATATATATCAAGGGCTGGCATTTTAGCCAAGCCAAGTAATATAGTAACTATTTCCCTTGTTCTATTCAAACTGGCTAGTCGGCTAGGGGCAAAGTTCCCACTTCCCAGCCACGCCTATCTCTTCTATCGGCAAGTGGGAAATTTCTCCGTTGCTCCTATCTCTTCTATCGACAAGAGGGAAAGTTCTCTGCCGTATCTATCTAATCTTCCAGCGAGAGGGGAATGACCTCAAGCCATGGCCACCCACAACTATTGGTTGCGAAGCTCGGGTTCTCAAAACCCCATCATAACATGTCCTCCGAAAATTAAGTTTGAATGATTTAAATTAGGACTGCAGCACTTGTATGATTTCACTTCTGCTATGAACAATTTCTAGGAAATTGTTAGGATGCTACCCTAAACAAAACCATGTTACACTATTTATGGATTTAGGACAAAATATGGATGTATGAGAAGTTTAATAATTAATTGCATCCCTATCCGGAGTTTGACTTTATTTACCTTCAACTCAGAGCTTATCCTTTCTATGGACTTGCCAAGCAACTGGTTTTAGTTTCCTTTCCAATCTTACAGTTACAAAGTTTCAATATTATTATGTTAGTTGTGCATTACCACTTGAAGTTTTAAAGTTACCTTTTTTTCTAAGGAAGGTATTTGTCTCACCAGTGTGACAGAAATTCAGAATGCACGCGGTGTCATGGATGTTCTTTCTGAGATGTTGAATGCTATTGATCCTGGTAACAGAGAGGTATTCTTCCCATATAGTGTGGTTCATAAAATGATCAGATAACTAATATACTTGCATTTTGCAGAAAGATAGTGCAGGAAAAAACTAACCATTTTTCCATTGCTTGTGTAGGATTTCTTTTTAATGAAATTTGGATGTTTTTGTTGCCTACTTGCTAAATCTAATGAATACACAGGGTCTAAGACAGGAGGTGATCGTGGACCTTGTGGACCAATGTCGTTCTTACAAGCAGAGGGTGGTGCAGCTTGTTAACTCATCGTCGTAAGTTCCTATAATATGGCTCATCTTTCACCATCATATGAATTGCAAGGAACTTGGTAGTAGTAATGTAGGGTATGCATATTTCTGCAGCTTGTTAACTCATCGTCGTAAGTTCCTATAATATGGCTCATCTTTCACCATCATATGAATTGCAAGGAACTTGGTAGTAGAAATGTAGGGTATGCATATTTCTGACCTAGTTTTTTCAGTTTTATGATAAACAAAACAGATTTTGCTGCCCATATGATGCTTTTTTTTTCAGGCAACCCATATGATGCTTGAAATCTCTCTTCTAAAGACTGTCCATTTGTCTAAATCAACTTGGAATCACTCTCTAAGCACTTTCTATAAATGTCTAATCCTAACAAATTCCTTGCTTCTAAGTAGCATGTGTGTCATGGGCTGTGGGCCAGGGCTGCCAGGCCCAGGCCCAGCCACGTGAACAGTACCTGTGGATACTGTAGCAGTTAAGATTAGGTTAGTTATTCCCTTAAAATGACAGATTAGATTAGAGTTGTTAAAGAGATAAGTCTTGTAGGCTCTATAAATAGGGTTGTATTCATCAAGAAATCAAGGAGGAAAAATTAATCTAATATTCTAATCTTTCGTCCCAATGTTCTTCTCCCCAATCTAAGTCTACCTCTCATCCCTAGCAGCAATCGCCATCCGGCTATGCTCTCGGCGGTATTTATCATGTCATGGATCCAACCCATGACAATGTGATTGATCTATTAATCCTAATCGTTAGACTTTAGGTGTCTCTCTAATAAGGCATCTTATTCCTGGTGGTATTTTTAGATCAACTGTTTTTTGAATAGTGGGTTTCTTTCTTGAATGGGGTCCTCTGTTGTCTTGTTTTTGGACCAGTTGGTCAGACGAAGAGAGTATTGTTACATGGGGCGACCAACATCTCGTAGCCAATCATGAGGGTGAGAGGGGTGGTCAAATGATAGTTACTAGAATAGTTATCAAGACATTGCCATGGTGGCAAGGCGGTGGCATGGTTGGTGCAGCCTTAGTCCCAGGTGGTAGGGATGGAAGCTGAGCTTGAGGCTTGCGAGTTGGCTCGACTCAGAGAACCAACGAACTGAGCCTGAACCGGCCCGCGAGCAGCTTGTTGGCTTGGCCTAATAAAGGCCCATTAGGTTTTGTAGGGCTGCAGGCAGCATATCTCTAGGCTCCAGCTGCAGCTCATAGGTAGGCTATTTGTTCTTGTCGTGACGCTGCTCACCTGTTCCTGCTTGCAGCCTCGTAGGCCACCGCTGCTGCCCCATGCAGTGCCACCGTGTGCTCGTTGGCCACCTGCTGTCCGCTGGCCGCTTGTTGCCCACCCGTCGGGTGCTACCTGCTCGTCGCCCTACTCGGGGCTTGGGCACTGGCCGCTCGGTCTGTTGGCTAGATCCCAGCTGCCTGCCAGATCTGGGCAGCATGCTGCTGCCTGCCCGCTAGTCGCTCGCCGTCCACCCGCTGCCACTGGTTCGCTCCAATGAAGGTGTCATCACTCATCTGCTACTCTGCTGCTAGTCTTGTCCCTCTCTTCTCCAGTTCATTGAAACGTGGAATACTGAAATGACTGCTGGCTTGCTGATTGCTGTTGCTTGGGTGAGCCAAGCCACGTCATCTCATGGCTCGACTGAGCTTGAGCTAAGTCAAATTTCTAGCTTGCCAGACTGGCCAAGCTGAGCCAGGCTTGGCTTGGTTCAGCTCGATTCCACCCTTAGCAGGCAGTGTGGAGGCGACTATAGACAGAGTCAGAGGGGTGGGAGAGGTGACAGGGAAGAGAGAGGGAGAGAGAGGTGGCGGCGGTTGAAGAGTGATAGAGGAGCTGCTAGGGTTAGGGTTTTAAGAGAGGAAAACGAACCTTGTGTGCTTTTAAATAGGCTGTTGGACAGGACTTATATAGATGGGTTGTTGGACTAGGCTTTAAATGGGTTAGACTTTTAAATGTGCTAGTGCAATTTGAACAAAATATTCTTTCATTTTGTACGGCATTGGCTCGCCTTATGCCTTACCGCTTGAAAGGTAAGGCAGTCCTTGCCTCCTTGGGCTCCTCGCCTCGCCTTACTTCCTTAATAACTATGGTTACTAGATCTGTTCTCAAATTGATGACATTTTAGAATATGCATGCAGTCAAACCTCAAATTCATTAATAGAATGAAAAATATTAGGGTTTAATATGTGAAAATAACATTGGTAGATTTTTCAAGAAAAATGCTTTCACACAGTTATATTTTTAATAATTTTAAATTTTCATAGATATATAGATAGCAAAAGTAATGTAGAAACATATGCATTGGAGACTGTCAATGTTTGAAATGTCATCTATTTAAGAACGAAAGTAGTGTTAGGATAGGGAATTCTTGGTAACAATAACAATATAATTTTGGTGTAACACACATTGGAAAAATACAGCGACATGTTCTGACAGCTTGAGTTATTAATTCTTACTACACATGCTTCAGTTACAAACCTAATGTGGTATCATGCATTCTGTTTGATATGAACCATTCCTGTACTTGGTAGTGGTACCAATCTACCATTTTGTCGTTTAGTCTCCTTTTGCGTATAATTGGCTGAAATCATGCTAGAATATTCTATTCAACCTGTGGTGGAATTATTTTTCCTAAAATTTGTTTTTTTGATATTAGTTTTTATCACCTTTTGAATCGATGTCCTCTCATTGGCTTCTTAGTCATATGGAATGGTCCTCTTAACTCTTTTTGCACATTTAACTTTGACAGGGATGAGGAGCTGCTAAGTCAGGGTCTTTCATTGAATGATGATTTGCAGCGTGTTCTTGCAAAACATGATGCAATTGCTGCTGGCATAGCAGTTCGTGTAGAAAAGCCAAAATCAGTCCAGACCCGAGAGGACAGTTCTCCACCGACCAAACCAGAAGGGACAAAACTGCCAGATCAGAGGTTTAATCAGCTTATATTTTTCTACTGAAAAATGATGCTTTAGCTATTGAGGGTTAAGTAACCCTTGATATAACATTCAAATGATTACATATTCATTGAATTATTGCTGACTTTTCTGTTTCCCTTATGTATTTGTCAGGTCTTCTGAAGCTGCCAGTAGCATGACTCCTTTTGAGCAATTAGCACTTCCAGCACCTCCATCATCCAGCAGTTCCAAACCTCCTGGAGAACCAGCTGTTAGCCCTCATATCGACCTACTTAGTGGGGATGACTACTTCAAGCCAGAACCTGTTAATTCCCAAGCCCTTGTTTCTGTTGGCAATCCACCTGCAGCTTCAGCCAACAATACCTTGGACCTAGTAGACATGTTTGCACAGAGCAATGTTGGCAACAACCAGAACAATTCTATGTTAAATTCAAGTCCTAATCTCTCCACACAAATGTATCCTTTGCAGCAGCCTGTTCCACCACAACAGCCTTCTCCGTATTCTAATGGGTTAACTTCCAATCCAGTGGCACCATATGATCAACCTTCAGACCTAAACTCCACAAGTTCATGGAATGGCCAATTTGCTCATGGAATGCTTCCGTCAGGACCACCACCACAGCCATCAAATTATGGTACTTGCATATCTTATATAGTATGAGCTTCGTGTATTACAAACCTGTAGCATGTACTCTCTCTCTCTCTCTCTCTCTCTCTCTCTCTCTCTCTCTCTCTCTCTCTCTCTCTCTCTGGTTATCTCAGAAAGCTCTGGTAGTCTTTGTGCTAGATAATTTGTAAAGAGTAACTTTTAGAGAATCCCATGTTTTATGGTTGAAGTTGCATATTATGAGTTATGACTTGTGGCGCATAATAACTTTGGGTGTTATGTAAAAGGTTTCATAAAATCCCCTCCTCTATTTAAAGTTTAGATAATATAACATGTTGAGCACATATTTACTTATATTTTCATGTCATTAAGTGTTCATAGAATTTTTTTATTACTAATTCGATGATTGCTTAACTCTTCATTACTTTGAACAATATTGTTTTACATGTGCTAATTATCTGTGAGATTTGATGAGCTTTGTTTATTTAAAACCTGGGATTATGTGCCACAAGCCAAAATACCAGTGGTTTTCTGCAACTTCAACCATAAAACCTTGGGTTATGTGAGATTTACTCATTTGCAAATGATATTTATGTACAAGCTTTTTTTAAGTGAGCACATGTTTATTGTAAATTTTCATATTAAGCATGATGAAGAGTTGAAGACTTAGTTTTGTTTGTTTGCCAAGTATTTTTTTTTTGTTGCAGCTCTGCCTTTCTACTTTACCATGTAGAAATGGTTGTCATAATTTATAGTTGCTTTGTCCATTACAGGTCAAGATGATCAAAGCGGTGACCTCCCGCCACCACCCTGGGAAACTCAACCTGCCGAAAGTGTTCAAGTCCAGCCTGGGCAACCTGGTGGGCTGGCAATGCCATCTGGACAAATCGGAGGAATTCAGTCCCCCCAACCTGTTCAAGTTCAGCCTGGGCAAGTTGCACCATCGCAAGGAATGCAGTTTCAACAAGGGTTCGGGGAGCAGCTTGGGGGTCAACCAATGCAACCCATGCACACGCAGTATGGGGGAATGTACCCAATGCAAGGCAACCAATCAGCTGGCATGTATCCCCAACAGATGGCAGGAGATTTCTACCAGCAACAGATGTACGGTGGTGGTCAGATGGCCGGTTATGGCTTTGGTCAGCAGCCTGGAGGCTACTATGCTCCGAACGCTGCTTACGGGTATGCCGGTGCAAACGATCTTTCTCAGAGAATGAGCGGCCTTGCGGTGCAAGACAGCAGTTTGTACGGAACACCTGCATCATCTTCCTTTCAGCAGCCAATTAGGCCATCCCGGCCGGAAGATTCGCTCTTCGGTGATCTTGTTAACATCGCCAAAACAAAGCCTGGCAAAACTGCAGCTAGCAAGGCTTTGTAAAGATGAGAGGATGCTGGTTAGCACTTGTTGCCGCGGGGATAGCTTTTCCTCTAGTACATAAGTTCTCCGATTTTTTTTTTCTCAAAGTAGTTGGTGAGCGTTATAGATTCTGATATTCATAGCAAGTGTGGTCCGGTATAATTTATTCTCTACTTGCGAACAATTATAATAGTTTGTTTGTTTCTTGCAAGCGCTCGATTTCCTGGTTGGCCAGGGGTTTTCTGTAGTCTGTACACCATAAGAAAAACCATTGAACATTCTTTCATGTTTACTGTAAAGAACTGAGCTCCTCAAAGCATAATCTTATGTGTTGGATCAACATTAAACGATTGAGGCTGAAAATGGGAGGTATCTCGTGAGGCGTGCTCAAACTGCTGAATGTGATCTTACAAATCCGAAGAAAAAACATCCTATCTTTGATTGCCAACGTTCTATTACATTGGAACGCGAGGACTTCCGGCCGATCGGAGATCATGGTGGTTCTCAAGAAAAAAGAGGAGCTAAGTCATATTCGTGCTTAATGGGTAATGGATGCTTAACCATCGACTTTAAGAGTTTTTTTTGAAAAAAAATCAATTGTGTGTAGTCGATTCATTTTTTTAAAAAAAATTAAATACCTGTCTGACTAACTATTGATCGAATCAGGACACGTTAGCATAGTTCAATCGATGATAGATCAAATCATATTGACATGATAGTCACTAATCAACCACAACAGCTATCTCAGTCGAAAACTATCAAATATCAAAACGATAATGCCGCTGAACGGACATCTGACGCGATGCATTTGATTAAACGCTCCGAAGCACAGTCAGCTACGAAATTTGAAGATAATGTTTAACTTGTTACAGTAACAAGAACTCAATATTTACGTGAAAGCAAAATACTTCACTTCTTTATTTTAAATATTTCACTTTTTATTTCAAATGTTCACTCTTTATTTTGAACGTTTCAAGCGAATATTTATGCAAAATCTTACGTGTTGAGCCGACCATGGGAATATTAGAAAAACCACAGTAAGCACCCGTCACGTTCAGGCCCTAGAGCCCAGTTTCTGAATTCCAGCTTCCAGACAATTGATCTAAAAATTTGTAGGACCTATCCTAACAAGAAAAGACTGGTTTTCTTGCCCAGCAATCATAGTTACTCGAACCAAACCGACTATAGTTTCAAAAACCTTGGACACATCACCATTTCAATGTTCTCATCTGTTGGAGCTTTGAATGAATTCATAATGTGGCAGCACGTAAGGAAGAGCAAACTAAAGTGCATTCTCATTTATTACCACCTCTTAGTGCTGAAACTTGCTAACTGCGATATACATATAAGCATCAAAATTCTTGATATCATGCTTCCAGACAGTGACTGACCGCAGTAATCCGTGCAAGATGAAAGACAGTTCTAATCAAGTGCTAACATTTGGTCAAGGATGCTCGTCAAAAGCTTCTTGAATCATACCAATCAAAACACGCATATCCAAGACAAGCATTAGCAACATAACCAAAATACCAGACATGTGAAACTGAAGATAGCAGCACCGAAAAAGGCCATGTCATCTAATGGTTTGAACAGTTTATGGCTTGTGGCAAAAAAAGCATCAGGAGGTACAAAAGCTTCTGAACTGAGTGCAGAGTTACAATGACTAGGATAACAGTATGATTTCATAAAGGCATAGAATTCCCTGCAGAACAAAATAAAGAGCTTTGCGTCAGAATATATCAGAGTATATGGACAAGGGATGCATCTCCAGATGTTATATGAAACTACATGCCTACATGCACCATCCTACCCATCCAAAGTGTTTTGCAATATTGCAAGGCCAATACAAGTTTACAACAATAGAATATGGTTTGGTTGGTCTAACCATTAAATATTAGAGTCAATTCGAGGCATGTTAGATGGTGGTGATAAGGCATATGACCGCATGTACATTTCTTTTTTGAAGAAAATCTGTAGGAGAGGCTCCTACAATGATTTATATATATTAAAAGGGAAATTACAGAAGGACAGGGAGTAACAGAGGAAGAACAGAGGGTACAGACTGGTCACAGGGAGCTCAGCCAAAATCTTAGAGAATGTTTAAGCGAGGGGGGAAACGATGTGAGTGGTTAGAGAAATTTACAAGAAAGAGAGTTTTCTGGGCAGCGGTGGAGGGGGGAACACCGTCAAAGATACATCTGTTTCTGTGGAGCCAGAGAGACCAAGATCCAAGCAGAACCACCTTCATAAAGAAGGGGTGCTTGAAGAGGGCCTTGGAGTCAGCAAAGATGTCTTCAACCCTTGGTCGATTCAACCAGCTGATACCAATGTCTGGCCTAGCAGAGTGTGCTGAAAGCGCAGTCAAAGAAGAGGTGTCGAGAGGACTCTTCCAAACCGGATGAACAAAAGCAGCAGGGCCAGTCTTGGGGGTTGGTCAAGATCCGCTTCTAGCGTAGGATCTGCTTGGTGTTGAGTCTGTCCATGAGGAGCAACCAAAAAAAACCTGAGCTTGTTGGAGCACTTTGCTTTCCAGATCCACTTGTAAGCTAAGCCTGGTTGGATGCTGCTGTAATGGTGGCTGACTGGCTATAGTACTTTTGAGATGAGTATTGATCTAAACCCCAAATGAAGGTCCAATTGTCCCCGATCTCAGAGTTGAGTGTGATTGTGTTGACGATGTTGCACATTTGATGGAACTCCAAGCCTCCAAGGCTCAAGGGAGAGAGGTAGGGTGAAATTCTGTGTAAGGTCATTTTTGGAGATGAAAGCTTGAACAGAGTCATTGCGTCTTCTGGCAAAGGAGAGGAGACGGGGAAAAAGTAGCCAAAGGGGAGCCATGCCAACAATCAAACCAGAAGAAAGATGAGGCACTGTTGCCCAGGGAGGGGCGGGCAATAGCGTTGTAGAGCGTAGCAAGCTGAACAATGTCCTTCCACCATCTTGAACCTTTAGTAGGTGAGACTTGAGAGGAAGGGGGCAGATGAGAGGCGTCTGTAATGGTCTTGGATAAGGAGGACCCAAGGGATGTTTTGGGAGGAGAGGAATTTGTTCAGCTGTTTTAGAAGGATGGCATGGTTTCGAGTGCGGAGGTTTATGACACCAAGGCCTCCTTTGTTTTTGGATCTGCAGCCCTTGCTTTGCAACTTGAGCGACAGGTTTGGAGACAGAAGATCTGCCGCACCAGAGGCAGTGGCGACGCGCACAGTCGATGTAGTTAATTACTTTGACTAGAAGCTTGAAGGTACACATGGCATATATGGGCAAGGCAGAGATGAGTGAGTTGACAATTTGAAGTTTTCCCACGGTAGAAAGCCAGAAAGAGGTGATGGCCAGACGGGTCTCAATCTTTTCAAGGAAGGATGTGAAATCTCTGAATTTGGGGCGAATTTGGGGCGAAGGGTGCCAAGGGGAAGACCAAGGGAAAGGTAAGGTACCAAGCTGGCAACCAAAGGAATGAGCGAGGATTTGGGCATCATCACCATCGAGATTGATGGGGATGAGGTTGGATTTGCTGAAATTAACTTTTAGCCCAGTAGATTGGGAGAATGAGTTGATTAGGCCTTTTAGGAGGAAGGGGTTTTTTTTGGTCACCATAGAGGAAGATGATGGTGTCATCCACGTATTGAATGATGGGAAAGTCCTCGCTACTGTTGTGGCAGGCAGGCGGACGGATGACACCCAGGGAGGCAGCTTTGTTGAGGATGTGCTGGAGAAGATTAGCAGCAATAACAAAGAGGAGGGGTGAGAGTGAATCCCCTTGGCAGATCCCTCTTTTGCAGTGGAAGAATTTGCCTAGGACTCCGTTGAGCATGATTGAAGAAAGCCCGAGCCCAAAATGGCATTAATCCAAGAAAGCCAGTCATCCGGGAAGCCCAGGTGATGCAACATTAGGAGGATGGCCGAGTCTCCATAGTGTCAAAGGCCTTCTCGAAATCGAGTTTTAAGATGATCGAGGCTCTTTTGGATTGTTTGCATTTGTGTGTGAATTCTAGATTCCAAGCAAGACAGTCTTGTATGGCACGGCCTTTGATGAAGCCATATTGGTGTTTTTGTATGACTGTTGTAATGATTTGTTGTAGTCTATTGGCAAAAATTTTTGTAATGATCTTGATGCTAATGTTTAGTAGAGAGATGGGTTGGTAGTCATTGACTGTAGCTATCCTTTTAGAATGGGCATGTAGGACCCATTGATGGCCTGCAGGCAAGGTGAGTTCTCGGAGAAGTAGTGTCCAAAGTCGTAGAAATCTGAGTGGATGATAGACCAACAGGTTTTGAAGAAGCCATTGAAGCCATCCGGGCTAGGGGCTTTGTCTTGGGGGAGCCCATGAACAACTGAGTCCATTTCTTCCGTAGCGATGGCATCTGCAAGGTGATCCAGATTCCAATTGGGGGGATCAGCTGGCCCAAGTCAAAAAGCATGGCCAGGTGGGCCGAGAACCCCATTCTACCTAGGAGTCTAAGAAGGCATCTGCTTTGTCTTCAGGCGAGACAACCCAACAACCATTGGGGAGTTGTATGGCAGGAATGGAGTTTTGCCTTCTTCTGGTGCTAGCCGCAATATGGAAAAACTTGGTGCTCTCATCCCCGAGTTTTGTCCATCTGATAGTGTATAGTTGTTTCCAACAGGAATGTTGATGTGGATACGGAGGATGCTGAGAGGATAAGTCTATGTGTGTGTGTGTGTTTTGGCATGACATGTTGTTTGGCATGACATGTGTGATGTCCATGTGTGGACAAGTTTGTAGTCTTAGCACCTTTAGCATCTTTTGCTTTAGCATCTTAGACTAGCATCTTTGCTTTAGCATCTTAGACTAGACTAAGCATCTTTGCTTTAGCATCTTAGACTAGCATCTTTGCTTTAGCATCTTAGACTAGCATCTAGCATCTTGGGCTACATGGCTAGCCTATAAATATGTATCCCCAACCATTTGGGTTGGCATGGCATTTGAGTGAGTTGAATGAGAAGAAAATTGCCCCAACTCTTGAGTATCATCCCTACCAATGCGAGTGTTCTCTCTAACAGATGCACCTGAAGGAGTGTTCAGGGGTGGAGAGGCTTCTAGCTTCTTCAGATTTATCCAGGAGGTTGAGAATAGTGGAAGAATTTTGAAGCCAAAGGACGAACTGATTTGTTTGTTTGCCCCAGGAGTGAAGGGCTTTCTGAAGCACCCGAAGCTTGTGAGCAATGCGGTGGACCGGATTGGTAGGAAAGTTGCCAGTGTGCCAGCAAGAGTAGACAAAGGTATGGAAGCCAGGGATCTTTGCCCAAAAGTTTTCAAACCTGAAGAGGTTTGAGTGGGGGATGTTAGTGCCGATTTGAACAAGGCAAGGGCAATGATCTGAGATAGGATTGGTGAGAGCGGAAAAACTAGTGTTGGGAAAAGAGGAGGGCCAATTGGGAGAGGAGAAGCACCAGTCAAGCCGAACGAGGAGAGGGTTAGCTTGCCTATTGCTCCAGGTGAATTTTCGACCTTTAAGATTGATATCCAGGAGACCAAGGGAGCTGATGACATTGCTGATCCAGTGCATGTCCCTGAAGTTAGCACCGGGTTTGTTTCTATTGTGGGGGAAACAATAGAAGTTGAAGTCCAATCATCATGAGCGTTGAGGTCTAAATTGGCAAGCCAATCAAGGAAGCTAGAGCGGTCAAGTTCACGGCAAGGACCATAGGCGATGGAGAGTCACCAGGTGCAGCCATTAGAAGTTGAGGTGAAGTTGACGGTGAGATGAAATTGAAATGTCAAGGAAGAGTGCAAAGAGTCAGAGAAGCATGAGCTGTTCCAACTGACAAAAATGCCACCAGAAGCACCAAGGGAACAAAGAGGAATTTGTCAAAGCGCTTAGGGGTGAATTTCCGCACTGACGAGGGGTCGAAGGATGAGGTCTTGGTCTCCTGGAGACAGAAGATGTCAATAGGACAAGAGAGGGTTTCTCGGACCGCAAGGAATAAAGAGTAATGTCTTATACAATCCAGGAAGAGGTTACGACGGGGGTAAGGAGACATGCAACACGCAAGGGAGACAAAAGAAACAAAAGCATGACAATGGGTCAAATGTCCAAAGCTCTGAGGCAAGGTGTTCTTCGGGTTAGGCAACATTGTTCGGGTTGGGAGTTGAGGACGCGAGCACAACAGAGACCGATGGATCGGCTTGTGCGTCAGGGTTGCCCACTACTGAAATCGAAGGAGATTGTGATCTACCCACAAGTGTGATGCATTCTTCACAAATCTTTGGATTAAATGAACTTATCCATGAATGTGAAATACTTGTTCGCGTAGATCTTGTGTGTCACATCATGTCACTATTCAATATTTGAAGGCCTTTGAAATGCACCGAGATATTTTTAGAATATTTTTTCAATGACTCGGATGGACCGCATGTACATTGAAAAAATATTCTAAAAATATGTTGGTGCATTGCAAAGGCCTTCAAATATTGAATAGTGACATGATGTGACACAAGATCTACGCAAACAAGTATTTCACATTCATGGATAAATTCATTTAATCCAAAAATCTGTGACACAAGTATTTCACATCCATAGTTAAGTATTTCACAAGTATCAACAGTCAAACAATTAGACTATAAGAGAATTACAAATTTATAATGCACAGAAAAGTGTAATTATACTCACGACGAAGGAGAAAGTTCGTTTAATAGTTAATTCTCATGCCATATTGAATACTACTGCCAAATTAACTAGATCCAATATCAGAAAGGTAATTATGCATAGCCAAGAAACAAGAAATCATGTTTTCATAGTGTCAAGGACCTCAGTGCCCAAGACAGCGGGACCTCGACTATGTAACTCGTAGTCTCGGCAGGTAGGAGCGCTAGGGTTTTTGCCTAACTGCTCAATGGTGAAGGGGTGAGATTTAGAGTAGAGAGAGGTAGGGAAATAGATGTTTATTGCTTAATCCCAAAAGTGCCGATTACATGGCTTATTTATAGGCCTGCGGCCAGCTAACCGAAAAGAACAAACTCCCTACTCTTGCGTGCTGATCTGCATGGCGCTGCATGCCTAACCCCCTTCGACGTCGGCTGTGGTTGTTCCTGGACGCACGACCGCATGCCGAACCACCTGGCATCGGCTGCGGCTGCTCCTGGTCACTCGACGGCCTGTCTAACCACCCGGCGCCCCCTGCGGCTGCTCCTGCATGCGCGGAACCACCCTGCGCCGGCTGCAGCTGCTCCTGGATGCGCGGACGGTGCTGGTATCGGATGCCCCACATGACATCTCTCCCTCCCTCGACGAGCAGCTCGTCCTCGAGCTGAAATGTGGGGTAGCGCTCGACGAAGCCGTCTAAGTCCTCCCATGTGGCCGATGACGGGGGCTCGCCTTTCTAGTGGACGAGGAGCTGGCGAACACCGCGTGCGAGACGTGAGCGAGTCACGCGTTCCGGCTCAGGAGTCGCTGCGCCGTAGTGGATTGAAGGAAGTGTCGCCGGTGCAGTCGGCGGTGTAGGAAGTGGTAGATTGATTCCTCTCCCTAGGGTTGGGAGGATAGAAGAAGAAGGGACTTACAGGAGGGGCCCACACACAGGGGGGCAACACGAAAGACACACACACACTCTAACACCCCCCCGCAGTCGAAACTCCGGCGCAGCGGATGTTGAGACTGGAGCGGAACTCGGAGAAGGTGGAGGAAGGCAAGCTCTTGGTGAAGATGTCGGCGAACTGGGAGGTGGTAGGCACATGTAGAACACGGCGACACGATCACGAACGAAGTGGAGGTCGATTTCCACATGCTTGGTGCGTTGGTGCTGGACGGGGTTGGTGGAGAGGTAGACGGCGCTGACGTTGTCGCAGTAGACCAGAATAGGGTCGGCGTAGGGGGAAGAAGATGCCAGGGCCGCGCGTGGCGAGGCAGGTTTCGCGGGGACACAGGGCACGGCCGGGGCTGTGTCAGGGGTGGCAGGCGAGGCCGGGGCTGTGCACGGCGCCGAAGGCAGCAGTGGGCCAACCCCGGGCGCAGGAGGCAACAGGGAAGGGGTCGCGTGCTGCACAGACGAGGACTCCAGGGCCACGCATGGCGCGGAGGGCAACGCCGGCTGGTGGGGAGTGGTCGCACGTGGCACAGCCGGGGGCACCGGGGCCACGGGCGGCACGGCGGGCAGCTCCGCTGCCACACACGGCTCGCTAGATGGCGGGAGAGCCGCCGAAACAGCCGGTGTTGTACCTGCAGAAGACAAAGGTGGCTGAACCATCGGGTCAGTAGAAAACAGGGAGTCCAACTCAAGGCTGGTGGTGGGGGTGGAGTCGACGGAGAAAGGAAAGACGGATTCGGCGAAGATGACATGTCGTGAGATAAGAACACGACGAGAGGAGAGGTCAAAACAATGGTACCCCTTATGACCGAGGGAGTAGCCGAGAAACACACACAGGGTCGAGCGGGGCGCAAGCTTCTGAGGAGCAGTGGCAGAAGTGTTGGGATAGCAAGCACACCCGAAAACACGAAGGTGAGTGTAGGAAGGAGGGGTACCAAACAAGGCATGGTGAGGGGTGGGAGTGCACATGGCCTTAGAGGGCAGGCGATTGAGTAGATAGGTGGCAGTAAGGAGGCTCTCAGCCCAGAAGCGAGCGGGAGCCGAAGCCTGAAAGAGCATGGAGCGCATAACATTGTTAGTGGTACGAATCATGCGCTCAGCCTTGCCATTCTGAGGGGAGGTATAGGGGCATGACATGCGCAATTGGACTCCCTTCGAGAGGAAGAAAGCCCGGGAAGCAGAGTTGTCAAACTCACGACCATTATCACACTGGACTGCCTTGATAGTAACCCCAAACTGAGTAGAAACCCAAGCAAAGAAGTGAGTGAGCGTGGGGAAGGCATCCGACTTGGACCGCAAAGGAAACGTCCATGAGTAGTGAGAAAAATCATCGAGAACAACCAGATAATATTTATAACCAGAAATACTCATGATCGGAGAGATCCACAAGTCACAATGAATAAGGTCAAACGCATGAACAGCATGCAAGGAAGAAATAGGAAAAGGTAGGCGAACATGATGACCTAATTGACATGCATGACAAATATGCTCACTAGTAGCCCTAGTACAAGGAACAGAGGAGCTACGACAAAGCTGAGCAAAAATGTCGACACCGGGGTGACCAAGCCGGCGGTGACAGAGTGTGGAGGACGCTGTGGCGGCAAGGGCGGACGAGGGTGGAGCAGTGGAAGGTGGAAGACGAAGCGTGTAGAGGGGTCCGGTGCTGTCACAGCGGAGAAGAGGACGTCGGGTGACCATATCCTTCACAGTCAAACCAAAAGAGTCAAATTCAACAGAACATGAATTATCAGTGGTGAATTGATGAATGGAAAGAAGATTGTGAACAATGTCAGGAGCAACAAGAATATTTTGCAGGCGAAAAGACCCACAAGGATCCACAACACCCACGGAGGTGACCGGAAAACATGAGCAATTCCCAACCATGATGGAAGAAGGGTGAGATGGGTGGGGTGGCCTGTGAGAGGAGATAATACCATCATGAGGAGTGGTGTGGAAGGATGCACCCGAGTCGGCCACCCAATCCGTGGCGGCCGGCGGAGTCAACGCCATGGTGTTGAATGACTACGCGAGGGTCGTCTGGTCCCACCCACCGGACCACGGGCCCCACGTCGAAGGAGCATGTTGTACCGGCCACCCGGTGAGCATGGCCGCAGGTGGGGTAAGAGGCCGAGGAGTAGCTGTGAACTGTCCCGGCCACATGGAAATGCGCCCCGTCCATGGGTTGGAGAAGGATGGCCAGGGCGCACTCCCGGCACTTCCGGCGACAGGGGCTGATGTGGCGGAGGTAGGAGCCAGAGCGCGGCCGGTACCACCACGACGCCCCCCTCCCCGGCGACGACGATCGCCACGACGACCCCCCCTCCAGTGGTGGAACCGGCGGGAGGAGCACCGAGAAGGGAGGGAGCCGGCGACGATGGTGGGTGGGAAGTCGTCCTGCTGGAGCCGGAGGTGACAAGAGCAGTCGCGGTAGTAGATGTGGGAGCGAGCCCCCGGGTCAGCTCCTCGAGGATAAGGTCATCACGGACCTTGTGGAAGGAGGGGAACGGCATAGTCCTGGTAATCCACGTCCGGAGATGGGCGTAGTTGTCCCGAGACCGCGGAGGATGTTGAGGACAAGAGTGCGCTCCGCAACAGGCTCTCCAAGGTCACGAAGGGAATCCGCCATCCCCTTCATGCGACGGCAGTACTCCGAGATGGAGAGATCTCCCTGGACGAAGGTGCAGAAGGCAACGTCCAACTGGAGAGCACGAGCCTCACGATTGCCAAGGAACTGCCCCTCGATCACAACCTAGGCCTGCCGAGCGGTGCCACCAAGCTCCCGCACGATGTCCTAGAGCTCGATAGTGATGGACCCAAGGATCCATGACAGCACCATGCTATCCATGCGCCGCCATAACCCCTGGGCGACCACTGGAGTGTCAACGAGGACGTGGTCATCCAGGGCATAGCGCTGGAGGGTGAGGAGCACCAGATCGCGCCAGCGCGCGTAGGAGGACGATGAGGGATCAAGGGTGACTAGCACGAGCGCCCGGATGTTCTGGACACCGGCCGCCTGGGCGTGGAGCTGTGCGGCACCCGGATCTGCAGCGACAGCTGGAGTCGCGGTGGCAGCGGGGTCAGCAACCCCGAGGTGACGCTCGGCCTCAGCAACATGCTGGGCCAGTGCATCAGCGGTCTGGCGTGCATTCTCCCAAGCAAGAGCGGTCGCCCGCTCGCGCTCCCGAGCAGCGGCGGCAGCGGTCTTGGCAGTGGCAAGGGCGGCAGCAAGGGCAGCGTCGGCAGCCACCACATCGGTAGGGGCCGGCCAACACGCAGGGCCCATATGGGAGCTAGAACTAGCCCTGGTATGGGATGCCAGCGGCGGTAGCACGGCAGGGAGCAAGGTGCCGACAGTAGCAGCACCGAGCAGGGGCAGGAGACCAGGCTGCGCGACCAGGGCCGGCCAGCCCGAGGCCACGGCGGGGGGAAGGGCGGCGGCCCACCCATGGTCGGCCTGGCCATGGCCGTGGCGGGGGGAAGGGGCGGCTGCGCCCCAGAGGCCGGAGGGAGGCCGGCGGCAACAAGAGGGGCCCCCCCATGGTCGGCCAGGCCATGGCCGTGGCGGGGGAAGGGGTGGCGGTGCCCAGAGGCCGGAGGGAGGCCGGCGGCAGCGAGAGGGAGGCCGGCGACGCCAGATCCAGTCGCCCCGGCTTCGCGTCCGGGCGGGGCGGGAGCGGTGGCGGCGGATCCGGCCACGCCGGTGGCGAAGCAGGGCGGAGGGAGGCCGGCGACGGTGGATCCGGCCACGCCGACGTCGAAGCAAGGCGGAGGAACGCCGGCGGCAGCGAATCCGGGCGGGGGAGGCCGGCAGCGCCAGATCTGGCCGCCTCGATGTCGGATCCGGGCGGGGGGGTGGCGGATCCGGCCATGGCAGAGGGCGGCCAGCCACCCGTGGTGACGGTACCCAGCCCACACGGTGGTGGCGCAACAGGAAAAGGGGAGGAGGAGGTCATCGGTGACGAGAAGGAGAAGACGAGGCTCACCGGAGGAGGCTCGCCGGCCATGGAGGCAGCGGCGGCGGCGCCGTCGGCAGGAGAGATGAGGGGGGAAGGAGGGGAGCCTAGTGCTCTAATACCATGTAGGAAGTGGTAGATTGATTCCTCTCCCTAGGGTGTAGGCGGTGTTGTAGATGTACTCCGCCCATGGAAGCCACCGAAGCCACTGCCACGGTCTATCTCCTGTGAAACACCGAAGATACATAATAATGACTTTGTTAGCAGCCTCCGTTTGGCCATCCGACTGGGGATGGAACGCCGACGTCATGTGCAGCTTGGTCCCGGTGAGGCGCATGAGTTCCCACCAGAAAGCTGAGGTGAAAACGGGGTCGCGGTCGGAGACCATGGACTGTGTAACGCCATGGAGGCACACAATCTCGGCAAAGAACACCTAAGCCACTGATTCCGCTATGTATGGGTGCGCCAATGCCATGAAGTGGCAGTATTTGCTGAAACGATCCACCACGGTGAGGATGAAGGACTTCCCACCCACCCGAGGGAGCGCCTCCACGAAGTTGAGGCCAACGTCAGTCCACACGACCGTGGGCACCGGTAGGGGAAGAAGCAGGCAGTGTTCCGACTTGTACCGTTGGCATGTGGCGCAGCCGCGGACATACTCTTGCACCGTCTTGCGCAGGTCAGGTGCGTGGAAGTCGCGGCATAGTCAATGTAGCGTGCGTTGAACGCCTTCATGGTCGTCGTCGTGTATGGCGACAAGGATCTCCTGGAGTAACGACGACGTCGGCGGGATGTAGAGGCGGCCGTTGAAGGTGACAAGGTCGTCAGCGAGCGACCAGGGCGACTCCTTAGCGCCTACCGTGATCTCTTCGCGTAGTGCGACGAGCGTTGGATCAGTCGATGTAGCTTGACGCAGCCGATCGATGAAGTCGAAGCGAGGACCCGAGATGGCCATAGCCGCCGGTTCCTCCGTGTCCTGGCGAGAGAGGGCATCCGCCACTATGTTCATATTGCCGGCCTTGTACTCCACGATGAAGTCGAACCCCAGTAATTTGCCGACCCAGTGATGTTGCGAAATCATTGCCAGGCGCTGGTCAAGCAGGAATTTGAGACTGAAGTGATCGGTTCTTACCACAAATTGGCGCCCCAGAGGTATGGTCTCCAATGGCGAATAGCAAGCACCAGGCCGATGAGTTCCCGTTCGTACGCTGCTAAGGAGCGGTGACGGAGTGCGGCCGGCCTACTGAATAACGCCACTGGATGCTTGTCTTGGAGGAGGACGGCCCCAAAGCCATACGTGGAGGCGTCGCACTCGACGACGAACGACTGCGTAAAACTCGGTAAGGCAAGTACGAGCGTCGTGGTGACCGCCGTCTTGAGGGCCGTAAAGGCTGCAGCCACCTCCTGTGACCAAGAGAACCCGTCTTTGCGAAGGAGGGTCGTTAGAGGCGCAGCAACCACGCCAAACTCCCTGACGAACTTGCGGTAGTACACCACAAGACCGAGGAACCCCGAACTGCTCGCGCCGAGCGTGGCTGTGGCCACTCTGCCACTGCCTGCACCTTGGCGGGATCCATGGCCACTCCTGCCGCCGAGATGGTGTGGCCGAGGTAGGAGATCGACTCGACGCCGAACGCGCATTTGGATCGCTTGACGAAGAGGCGGTGCTGATGCAGGACGGTGAAGATGGTTCGCACTTGTCGGAGATGATCTGCCCACGTCTCGCTGTAGATGAGGATGTCGTCGAAGAAAACGAGGACGGAGCATCGCAAATACGGTCGTAGGACGTCGTTCATGAGCGCCTGGAACATCATCGACGCGTTGCAAAGGCCGAATGGCATCACCAGGAACTCATAGAGGCTGTCATGGGTGCGGAAGGCGGTCTTGGCGACGTCCTCCACACGCATCCGCACCTGGTGGTAGCCTAAACGCAAGTCGAGCTTGGTGAAGAAGCGGGTGCGACGCAGCTCGTCGAGGAGTTCGTCCACCACCGGGATTGGGAACGCATCCTTGACGGTGATGGCGTTCAGTGCGCGGTAGTCGACGCAAAAACGCCAGGATCTGTCTAGCTTGCGGACCAACAGGACCGGCGAGGAGAACGCGAAGCAGCTTCGGCGGATGATGCCCTGGGCGAGCATGGCAGTGCACTGTCGTTCCACCGGGGCGGAGCCGAGTAGCAAGGTGATGTCGTGGTCACGGGCGCGGGGCGGAGGCATGCCGGAAGGCTTGGCAAAGATGCTGGCGAACTCGTCGACGATGGCGTCGAGGAAGTCGCGACCGCCGCAGGACTTCAGTGCCACCCCTAGTGGCCTTGCTATGCCGCGCCAGCACACCTAGCGGTTGCCACACCAGAATGTCATGGAGAGGGTGCGGAAATCGCATAGGAGCGGCCCAAGTGTTGCAAGCCACTGCATGCCTAAGATGATGTCGTAGCCCACGAGTGGTAAGGCGAAGAAGTCGGCTGAGAATGCCTCTTGGTCGACATGGAAGGGCACGGTGCGGTAGACGCCATGGCACGGGACACGCTCGCCATTGGCCACCGTGACGCGCATCTTGTCGAGGGTGGGGGACGGCAGCTTGACACGGGCGGTCGCCTTCTCGGCGATGAAGTTGTGGGTGGAGTCAGAGTCGATCAGGGCAAGGAGGGGGGCGCCGCCGAGTATGATATGCATTTGCATCGTCTCGCTCGTGCGCACGCCAGCGATTGCATGGAGCGATATCTGGGGTTCGGCCGGTGTGGCGTCCCCGGTGTCGGAGGTTGTGTCATCGTTGTCGTCATCATCCGACACCGGGTCGAGGAGGAAGATGCGCTGGCACACCCGATTGTGGCCCCGGCTGAACTTCTCGTTGCAGTTGAAGCAGAGGCCAAGGCGACGTCGTTCCTCCATTTCTATTTGCGACAGGCGCTTGACTTAGCGCCCTTCCACCAGGACTAGCGCATGCTGGGGTGCGGCCGGCGTCGCGGGCGCGGGGATCGCCAGCGTTGGCACGGGCGCCGGAGGGATGCCCTTGTGCTGATGGCGAACCAGCGGTGCGACGACGACGACGTACTGGTCGCGCATCTCCAACTTGCGGGCAAGGCTCATGGCAATGTCCAGCGACTGTGGGTTATGGATTTCCACGTCGAGGCTGAGGGGTGGTTGGAGTCCCGCGGTGAAGATCTGCACCTTCTGTGCCTCCGATAGGTAGCCGACCCGGGGGAGAAGCGCCTCGAATCGCTCCTGGAAGTCGACGACGGATGTCGTGCGCTTGCACGCTATCAGTTCTCCTAGCGAATTAGATCGCAGGGGTGGACCGAAACGGAGGTTGAGCAACTCGGTGAAACGGCGCCATGGCGGCGTGCCCTCCTCACGCTGGACCTGCATGTACCACAGCTGTGCACCGCCTTCTAGATTGTACGATGCCATCCATACCTGCTCCTCCGCGACGATCCGTTGTTGATGGAAGAAGGACTCGCATCTGTTGATGAATGCGAGAGGATCAGACTTGCCATCGAACTTGGGAAAGTCCATCTTCTGGATCCGGGGTGGCTGATCGTTGTGGTGCTCGCCGGTGACCAACGCGCGTGGACCTGCCGACGATGCATCGGTGCTCTCCTGTTGGAGCCCCTCAACCTTGGACTGCAACGACTCCATGTTTGTGGCGAGCTGCTTGATCATGGCAACCAGCTCCGTCAAGGTAGGTTCGACCATGGATTTGATGGGAGGAAAAGGTGGCGGTGCGGTAGGGTTTGGTGGTGGTGTGGTAGACGAGGAACGCCTGGAAACTGATACCAAGTTGTCAAGGACCTCAGTGCCCAAGACAGCGGGACCTCGACTACGTAACCCATAGTCTCAGCGGGTAGGAGCGCTAGGGTTTTTGCCTAATTGCTCAATGGTGAAGGGGGTGAGATTTAGAGTATAGAGAGAGGTAGGAAAATAGATGTTTATTGCTTAATCCCAAAAGTGTTGATTACATGGCTTATTTATAGGCCTGCGGCCAGCTAACCGGAAAGAACAAACTCCCTACTCTTGCGTGTTGATCTGCATGGCGCTGCATGCCTAACCCCCTTCGGCGTCGGCTGTGGTTGTTCCTGGACGCATGGTCGCATGCCTAACCACCTGGCGTCGGCTGCGGCTGCTCCTGGTCACCCGACGGCCTGTCTAACCACCCGACGCCCCCTGTGACTGCTCCTGCATGCGCGGAACCACCCTGCGCCGGCTGCAGCTGCTCCTGGATGAGCGGACGGCGCTGGTATCGGATGCCCCACATGACACATAGCTCAACAGAACAATGGTGCAAATTATAGTTACATAAATACACAACTTCACAACACAAGCAAATTAAAATGAGAAGGAGATCTAGACTTCTAGCAAAATTTAGTGCTATACAAAAAAACAAGTGGGCACATACCAGAACAGTATGACAAATGTGCAGAACATAATAACAACTGAACTGACCCTTTGATTTTGTTAGGCACAAATATAACACGAAGATACTACAGCAGTTGAAAATTAAGAAAATATAAATGAGTACTCTGAAAAAATATATGAATTATTGAATGTTAATCAGATATGAAGTAGATAGGCCAGGTAAAGAACCGATTTGGAAAACAAATTGCAGAAATTTACAAATTATTAGAGAGAATTTGATGAATAGAAACATGGCAACTAATCTATTTCAAAGAGTTAATCATACATTTGCACCTTCTAATGGCACAGAACTATCATAAATCATAAAACATATATAAAGGAAGTTACTCCTGCATCCATCTACAAAATAAATAAGATAAATATGATTAGAAAAAATTAAGAATTTCACATCCCAAATATCACACATGCTTTAGTGAATAGCCCATTTTGGTTCCTTAATCTACATCCTCAGGCAATTGCGGTGCAAACAGAGTTCACAACAATGTGCAAATAGTTCAGATTGACATGTTGAACCTATATTTGTTGGAGAGAAATCGCAAGAAACTGAATTTTTGGTGGCTAAAATCAGAACTGGACAGAACTGAAATAGAACTCAGAACTGAAACAGCACAAAACAGCACACAAGAAGAACAGGCTTCTACTTCCCATTTCTCACAATTCAAAACATGGCTGGTTGGGGTACATATAGGGTGAGCTTCTTGCAGCTCAAGAAAGGGAAAAGAAAACTTGTTGCTCAAGACATTTCAGTCCAAGCTGCCAAAATACTAAAGCTGAAAAGTTGAAAAGTAATGCTGCTGAAAAAGTAAAGATGCTGTTGACACAAACAGCCCCACACAAACATCCCAATTAGCACAAGACTTATCCTATTAGTCTATAAAATATTCACTTTCATCTTTCAACAGTAGCAACAGAAAGGTCAGTCATGCTATTAGCTAGATTTAAATTAGCATTGACAGATATTCCATGTCTGGTTTGGAATGTATTGAGGAACATTGGTTAGAGGAACCTTAAATTTCCATTTTATATAATCAGCTATGGAACATGAGCTAAGTCAATGAGTAACTTAAGTTTAGGGTAAAATGTTAGCACCAAAATTGTACTTGGATAATAAAAATGTAGAAACATAATTCTATCAAATGTAAACAATAAAACATCTCAGCCAGAAGTTATTATAAATATGTTTTTAGTCACATACAAATGGTCTCTCTATTCATATATGGAAACTAGAATGATCAGATTGCTAATTCCCACACAAAAAGTCAAAAACAAAACAAGTTTAAACAATTGAAAGAGAACAATGACTTGCATACTTGCAGGCTTGCAGCAAAACTACGAGATTGAAATGAACAGATGATACAATCTATCTGATCTCATAGAACATATCACAGTCAGAAATCTATAATAAAGAGCTGTATGATCCCAAAATATAACTCTTCTATCAATAGTATCGCATGAGCTAGCAGAGAAATGCTGTTAAGCACACCATCTCTGAGCAGAACAACATGTGCTGCATGTTAATGTTGCAAGGTATTTCATCATTGTGAATCCTATAACGTGAAATAACAGCAATGAGAGGAGAGCTATTGTCATGTGGGGATCCAAATCACTTGCTTCAGTTGCAAATGAGCAAGCATGCAAGTCATTGTTCTCTTTCAATTGTTTAAACTTTACCAGTGCCACTGATGGACATTGATGTCCAAGTTTCTGTGACCAATCCCAATCGAAAACCACTAACACCTAGTGCTCGCACAGTCAGCGTTTGACGGATATCTAATCCGAACCAATTGCAGGGATTCCAAGAAGACGCGAAGAAAAAGGACGCAAAATGCACACCTTGAGGGACGACGCCCCAGCTCTGGGACTCGGGCGAGATGGCCGACTGGAGCCGCGCCGAGGCGACGGCGCTGTGCAGCGGCATCAAGGACAGCAAGCCCCCGCACACCGAGGGTAACCTGACCCGAACCGGGGCAATGTCAAAGGAGAAAGGAGAGAACTCAAGAGACGCTAGGCCCAGACTCCGGAGGATTGTACCTGTGGAGCGAGGAGGAGGCGCGGCGTGAAGATGTGGCGAGGTGGGCGGAAGGAGCGCCGGACGACTGGGCGGTGAGGCTGCGGCGGAAGGAGGCGGAGACGGCGCGGGCTAAAACCCTAGATCGGAGGACCACGGGCGCCATTGTCTCGAGGCGGCGCAGAATCAGAAGTGCGACAAGTGTGTGGGTGTCGGAGTTAGTAGGGATAACCATTCGGCGTGATAGAACAGTGTAAAAGTCTCTGAAAAGTGTGGAGGTGAGTCTCACAACGTGCGGAGCTTACCAGCGAATTCCTCTCCAGTACTTGTTGGATCGAAATTCGATGGTGCCGAGGGATGATTGCCCTTTGCAGTCAGTAAAGCCGACTGTAAAAGATCTCATTTCAATTTTAATACACTATAAAAATACCTGACGTAAAGTGAAACGGTATATATTTGATATATTTTAGGTAAAGAATACAATTTACTCGTTAAAATACAGTAAACTCACAACTTAATCCCTATCTCCTTCGCACTAAGATACATACCCAAACCTCTTAGCCATTGTTGTGCCACCACCATCCGTGCTCGTGCAAACAAGATCTTCTATAATTGTGGGTGGAATTGTGTTTGGGCCAAACAGATTTATTTTGCCTCAAATGGCTACTAATTGCAAAGGATATTTATACTAGTTCGGATCTTCGAGAGAGATAATAATGTTACATCTAGCTACTTTAGTTTTTTGTATTCTCTTTCATTCGTCCTTTTACATTAGAGGTGTCTAGTATTTATAGGGAAAAACAATAGAAAAAAATCAGTTTACACTCTACTTACAATCGTCATAGATGACTCTATACATAGAACTTCGTATGAGCAAAAAAACAAACTCTTATGCAAATACATGCGCAAATACCAGGGGGGAAGGCCCTGTAATTAGCTCATGGCCTCACAATTCTCGAGGTAGTCTTCGAATAAACTTAAATACTTTGTTTTTGGTAGGACGAATGGGTCTTTGATTGGCTCTTTGGCTTCGAATCTCTAGAGAGCTTCGGCCTCTCGGAGGTTTCGTAGATACTGTCATTTGGATCCTGTTAGGATAAAACTATTTCTCTCAACAACAATTAGTAAGGACACTCGCCCAAGCTCAATCGGATAAAGATAACATGGTGCGGAGCATGCTTCACACGTGTGTGAGTTCACTTCGCAATAGTCGATAAAAATCTTTACACTGTTCGATTCGTGTCGGACGATTTGGATGCACAACTGTAGAGAGCAATCGTCTGTCCAAAGTTAGATGAGTTATTTCTCTCATAACGTCGCACACCGCATTCCCTACTACCGCTATATGTCCATGTCATTACTACAATATCAAGTATATAAAAATATATTATAGTTGTGTTATTTAGTAGGATTTTTTCAACGGTTATGGAAACGTGCCTCTAACTTTTTATTTATCTATCACTAGTTGAGTGTCGTGTGTTGCAACGAAACAAATTATAACATTAAAAACACATATAAAAGATACAAATATTTTAAAACGCGATTAAATAATATTCATCATAATTCAGATACATACTATATATAAATATATGTTGCTTAGTTTTTGGATCATGGCAAGGTGATTAAATTATCTCGGTCATCAATATGTTAATGTGATCAAGTTAGGTCATCAATATGTTAATGGGATCAAGTTATATATAGCTTAGACTCGATATATATAATTTTTCTCAATCTATTATACTTAGTAATCTTCACGGAGAAATTAGCAGGACGATTAATCGGTCGTCATATATGGAGCTTGTGAGTTGCGAACAGATCAATAGTCCATTATTATCAGAGCTATACACAACAAATTCAACCATGTTTTGCATGTATATCCAACTGTTTAACACACATGTGTGAGTGTGTGAGCTCACAAATGAAGAAGAAAACTCAAATGAAGGACTAAACTCACTAATTATCCTTGCAGTTTGGAAGATGGGAAGGAACACAATTTGAGAACATTTCAACATAAAAGAAGTCAATTGGTGCATAACTTATGGTGATTACTAAGACCCCATTTGATTATAGGGATTAACTTCAGTTTCTGTCACATCGAATATTTAGATACTTTTTGGAGTAGTAAATATATATTATTTACAAAACCTATTCATAATCGATGGATTATTTACGAGACGAATCTAATAAGCATAATTACGCCATGATTTGACAATGTGATGCTACAATAAACATTTGGTAATCATGAATTAATTAGATTTAATAGATTCATCTCGCGAATAATCCTGCGATTCTGCAATTATTTTTATAATTAGTTCACGTTTAGTGCTTCAAATTGATGTCTAAACATCCAATACGATTTTTTGGGGGAATAAGTTTTTCCCTTAAACATGGGTCAAATGACGTCAGCCTCTGTAGGCCTTGGGCCTGGAGCCTGACACCGCCGAAGCATGAAGTCGAAGCAGATCCCTCCTACCGAAGTTATTTCCAAGCAGTAGTTAGACCAAGTCTCCGGGCTCCATTCGAAGCCTACCTGAGTCAGCCTCCGGGCTCCCTTCGGAGCCCTCTGGAGTCAAGCCTCTGGGCTTCCTTCGGAGTTATCCTCCGGGCTCCCTTTGGAGCCCTCCGGAGTCAAGACTTCGGGCTTCCTTCGGGGTTCTCCAGAGCCAGCCTCCGGACCCCCTCCGATCCCTTTCGAAGCTAAGCCTCTGGGAGTCCATTCGGAGTTCAGTTCGGAGCGTACTTCGAAGTCCACCTCGAAGTGCCCTTCGAAGCCTTTGACGCAGTCTCCGCCCGAACAGCTCCGGCCACTACTTTGAACTAGGAAAATATCTCGACTCCACTGCAGTGCAAAGCCATACCGGGGTCCCCACTCCCCCTGGTATGTCGTTTAGCTGTTCAGAGGTGGCAGATATCTGACACGTCTGTAAAGCTGTAAAGATGTTTGTGCAATAGTCTAGTCTTTTCCCTTCTTACCCCTATAAGGCCTATAACCTATAGAGGGCATTTAGGTCTTTTTCCTTTGGCTTGTGTGCCTATAAAACCAGGGTCATACCTATAGATGTTCAAACGGGCGGCCCGGCCCGGCACGGCACGAGCCCGTTGAGGCACGGCCCATTTACTAACGGCCCGGCCTGGCACGGTTACTAAACGGGCCGTGCCGTATCAGCCCATGGGCCAGACAGCGAGCCCAAGCACGGCCCGAACAAGATTTAATCGTGCCGGGCCGGTCTGTTAAATTAATCGGGCCGTGCCGGCCCGTTGACAGAAAAAAAATTCTACAGTAGACGCTGGCGCGCTGCTTCTGCATGCCTGGGCCCACGCCACTGCCGAGGACTCCCGCCCAGCTCTTTTCGCCCACCGGCCTCTTTTCCCGCCGTTCGCTCCCAACGCCTCGTGAATGCCGATGGATGGTCACGCCTCGTTTTTCGCGTGGAGAGTGACCCTGGAGGTTCTCTACACGAGGCAGTGAGGCACGAAGGTACAAAGTGCATGCAGTGGGTCTGGGTGTGCACTGTGCAGTGCGTTTCAATGGCAAATGTATGTGTATGCATATTCTTTTATATATTTTTTGATTTGATTATTGGAAATGAAATTAATAAATGTAATTAGTGAGCACTAATTAACGGGCCTGACCGGGCCTAGCTTTAAACGGGCCGTGCCCGTGCCGGCCCATCGTGCCGGGGTGGCGGCCCAAGCACGGCCCAGCTGTCGGGCCGTGCCGGCCCGGGCCCGATTAGTAACGGGCCGTGCCGTGCTCGGGCCGTGCTTTTTTGGCGTGCTTCGGGCCGGCCCAACGGGCCCGTGCCTTTTGCTCATCTATAGTCATACCCTTGTAATAGCCAGATCCATTAGATCCAACAGAGGCAAAACTATGCCAAATCCACAATAGACTGGACGTAGGGCTATTATCCCTTCAGGGAGGCCTGAACCACTATAAATCCTTTCTCCCTCTGAGATAACCCTTCGAGGTTCATTCTATACACTATACACTCAGAAACCTGCTGTAGCTAACGCAATTGCTACAACAGTTGGCGTCGTCCGTGGGGAACTTAGTACTAAAAGCTAAGTTCTCTAACACTGCTTGTATCTCGAAGTACACCTGAGGGGGAGCTTCAGAGTCCTCTGGCTTCGCGCACCCTCCGGCAAGGGGCTTCGAGTGCACCTCCGAAGGCTTTTCTCGCCTTCCACCATCACTACAACAAAACAAGCAACTTCCATCGGCCAAGGCCGACGGAAGTTAGCCCTTTCCCGACGGAAGCGAGTAGACGAAAGTTAGCTAACTTCCGTCGGCCGCCGACGGAAGTTAGCTAACTTTCATCGGCTTCATGTGGCCGACGGAAGTTAGCGCCAAACTCTGCCACGTCAGCAGAGGGGCGCTAACTTCCGTCGGCCAGGCTGGCCAACGGAAGTTAGGTGCACCTAACTTCCGTCGGCTAGGGCCAAAGCCGACGGAAGTTAGCCTTTCTGCCCACGTGGCCGAAACCAGCTAACTTCCGTCGGCTATGGTAAAAGCCGACGGAAGTTAGCTGGTATTTTTTTTGTTTTTTCCTGGTTCCCCTACTCACACTCACATCCAACCACAATTTCAATCACATTCACAATACACATCCAAATTCACATTTCACATCCAAAATCACATTCAAACTTTACATATAACATCCAAAATCACATCTCACATCCAAATTCACATCCACACTTCACACATCACATCCAAAATCACATAATATAACTGAATTCACATCCAAAGTCACAGTACACATCTGAATTCACATATAACATCCAAATTCACATACAAATTCACAAAACACAGCGAGAGCCACATACAAAGTCATATTTGTCCATATACTCACTGATCGCCCACATTTGGGTCGTGGGTGCCGCCGCTGCCTACCGCTTCACCCACATTTGGGTCGTGGGTGCCGCCGCTGCCTCCCGCTTCATCCACATTTGCCCGAGAGGCTCCATCCTAGCCAGGCGTACGGAAAGTCTGAAGAAATAGACAAAATTAGAGAACGAATTAACTCAACTACTCTTCTAAACACTAACTTAAGTATCTGAAGTAACGATATGTCAGGAGGTACCTCAGGTGATGTAGAATATAATGGTGGTGGCGGGGGAGGTAGTGGTTGGAAATTGGACATGTCAAATCCACCATGCTGGCGGGCTAGTTGCTACACATGTTGTAATGTAATCAGTTAATTCTAAACCTATTTCTGAATACTTTTTAACTATAACACTCCAAACTAAACTTACTTGGATCATCGTCTGCTGTTGTGCTAAGCAGGCGGTATAGTACTCGTCGCGCCGCCTCATTTCCTCCCTCACCCGATCCACCTCCAGGGTTTCTGAAGAGCGACGACGGCTGGAGCCAACTCCGACGGAGCTCTGCGACGACTGAGCTGACTTCTGAGCTCTCACCGCTCTCGAGTCAATAACTCCATTGAACATGTAGTACCTGCAACATTGAATGAGTTAGTTACCATCACAATACCATACACAAAACATTAATAAAAACAATGTCTTACCGTCCATGGCTTTTGCCACCTCCGCTGGAGTACACGACCATTTGGTCAACAGGTTCTCTCCGCCAATCATAGTCCTCTCCATGGAGTCGAACCATGTGTTCACCATACTGCGCCTGCAAAAAACATGTCCGATTAGCTAGACGCAGAAAAATGAAATTACGTAAACTCTTAATAACATCTCACCAAATGGTTCATGGCTGTCTGGCTACACAAGACATCTGGCTGTGTAGGATCGCTTCCTTTGTGACCAGAGGTATACACCTCTATGTCACTTGGCACGTTGCCAGATTTAGCTTCCTGTACATTAGAAATGAGTTAGTCGCATTACAATGTATCTATAGCTAGAGAGTGACAGAAGGAGGTCTTACCAAGCGTTTAGCGTGCGAATATGTCCGTCGGCACCATATCTGTGCTTTGGATCCGTCCCGCGGCATTGTCTTTTCTGCTCGGAAGTCTTCTTAAATGCGGCTGAAGACCAAATCTTGCAGAATTCGAAATATGCGTCCTCGCGGTTTGCAAACCACGGAATCCTCACCTGAACAGAGATGCTATTTGTATTATATGACAACAAATCTCAACAATCGAAGATTTAAAAAGTTAGAATTGTTTACCGAACGGTATTCTTCTTCAGTCAAATAGATTGACGATGAGCCCGTCGCCTTGCTCATTCGTTGCCCTAGTTTCTCCTTGTAGTAAGCATTGTTCGCTTGAATGCGGGCATACGAAATGGCGTCCTTCACCACCTTATGTGCATTGTTGTTGAAGACTTGAAGGGCATGGTTATGGTGATTGCCGACTTCTGGCAAGCAAAAGCGTAACTGCAAAAGTAATGATTAGTAAAGTGTTGTAACTCGAAAAGCCTAAAAGAAGATTGAAAAAACACTTGCATACCCAGAAGTCATGAGACACCGCCCCCTGAGAAGTTCTGTGGCGCCCGTCAGGAGCAAACCGGTACTGGTCCCATGTCTGGCATAGAACCCGCTCACCGGTCGGCATTGTCAGCACCCCTGGGTAGTGCAGACGACATAGGTTACCCAATATCTGGTTAACCTGCCTAACCCGTCAAACCGAGAGTCAATCCAAGATCTAGAAATACATAATAAATAAAGTCAGTTTAGTGAAAGAAATTTTTTGGAAAAAAAAAGCAAAACAACAGAAGAGTATTACACTTACCCGTCACCTACAGGCGTAATCTCGATCTTGGCTCCACCGGAAGAGACTATTGGTGGGGCGACCAGGTGGCTCGTCCTGAAAGATACTGAGGACCCGTCGGCAGCCTCAACACCTTCCTCCTGACCCGCACCCTCCGGGAGATCCCCCTGCCCCGCACCCTCCGGGTCATCCCCCTGCCCCACACCCTCTGGGTCATCCCTCTGTGCCACACACTCTGGGACATCCCCCTCCTGCCCCCCACCCACCGGATGATCCTCGTGACCCACACTCTCCAAGTGTTCTTCCTCCTACAAAACAGTATTGAAACAATTAGTAATAGTTTATAACTGGCATAAAAAATAATCTAAAAGTTACCTCATCATCTAGTTGAAATGCAATAGGCCGACCAATTAATGTCGGATCTATGCATCTCAGGAGCTGCTCTTGACGACGTCTATTTGACGAAGAGGAACTACCCTGGAATAGGGTGTCCTCCTGACTCGTCGGTGTACTCGCCGGAGTACTCGCCGATGAACTCCCCAAGCGGAAGAGCTTCCTCGTGACACTCTTCATCTTTTTCGACATCCTATTCAAAACAAGCACAAACGAGCATTTATTAGTAAAGAAGGTTTGAACATATAAAAAACATGTAATATGAAGTATATTGCATATGCATGTATGAAAACAATTACTTGTCAATTATCATCAAAATCAGGATCAATTTGTCCTTTTCTCCCCAAAGCACGCCATGTTACTTTTTTCTTCTTATGTTGGTGTTTCCTTTTCTCGGGAACTGCCACATCATTAGAATCGCCGAGAAAAGAATCTGTCGACGATTTTGACTCTACATTAAACGAAGTCGGCAATTCATCATCTTGGTAAACCTCATCGACCTCTTCAACCTCCAATTGATAAGCGCCATCACTAGGGGTGTGTAGACGTTCTCGAGGATTCACTTTGTAGACTACCCACCAAGCACTTAGTTTTCACATGGGTAGGGCATATAATACACCTGCTCAACTTGGTGAGCAAGGAAAAAAATGTCGCAACCAGATAATCATTCCGCGTGTTTGACTTCAACCATCCCAAATTGGTTTTCACGAGTACCATGTTTAGGGTCGAACCAATCAAAATCGAAGAAGACTACTTTAATCTCCTTATTCCCGGCAAATTTGTACTCGATTATATTTTTGATTATTCCATAATACATAGTTTCCTGTCCTTGTCCATCAACGACCCTTGTAACAACTCCAGTATTAGTTGTTGCCGCTAGAGGTCGATATGCTTCAAAAATAGTTGAACGGAAGCGAAAACCATTAACATCATAGCGACCGTAACTTTTGGCACTAATACTCCCGTAAGAGAGCTGTCGCAAGTCTATATGTACATTGTCAGCGAGCACACACTGCAAATCATAGGAGATTATCGGATAATTAACCTAGTAGACTAAAATAATACGTGTCACAAAAGGTAAGGATTTACATGTTGTAACACCCCAAATTTTCAAAACAATAAAAATATTATTAAATTCAATTTCTTGGAATTATTATTTCTGAAAATACTTTTAATACTCCTTTATACCCTTTTTAACTACAACATAGAGTAGATGGCCAAACTAGGAGGTGAAAATTTTTGTATATGATCCTAAAGCCAAGAAATGTTTTTGAGAATTTTTATAAATTTTTATCCACTCTGGAAATACCCCAAAATATTTAATCCATTTTCTGCAATTATTTTAAATCTGAAAACCTTAGTAACAGTGATGGGCTCCCCTCCCTTCTCTCTCTCCCGGCCGGCCCAGCCCGTTACCCCACGCGCCTTAGACTGACATCCGGACCCCACCTGTCGGCGCCGATTTCCTCCCCTCGCGCGCGCACCCGACAACCCGGCCCCACCCGTCAGCTGCCTCCCTCGCTCGTCCGCGCTCGCTGGCCAGTGGCCCCCGCTCGTCAGAACCGTCTTCAACCTCGCGCCAGCCCCCCCTAATCCCGCCGGCAAGAACTTCGCCTCGGATCCCCTCGCCGGTTCCCCCTTTCGTTAAACCGAGGCCAGCATTAACTCCCTCGAGGCCCACCGGTCAATTAAGCGCGTTAAGGCGCGCGTTTAAGCCCCTGGATCGCCTTCATGCGCCCGGCCGCGCCTTCGCCGGTGAGTAAAGCCCCCCCCCTCGGCTTTCCTTGCATGCGAGCCCCCCTCCGGTGTCCTATTTAACCCCCCCGGCCTACGCCGCGTCCGACCCCCACGCCCACTCGCTTCGAGAACGAACAGAGCGCCCTCCCTTCGCCTTTGAGCGTTTTCCCCCTGCTTCGCCTCCGGCCGCCCCTCGCCGTCGCCTCGGACCACCCCGGCCCGTGCCTCCGCCACCGTCGTGACCGCAAGGACGTCCCCTACCTCGGCCACGTCTCCGCTGGTCAAGGAGATCGCCGGAACACCGTCGCCGTCAAGTACCCGAGGAGCCTTCCGCGTCTACCCTCGTCGCCGGCCACGCCCCGTCGTCCCCGGACCGCCGCCAAGGTACCATCGTGACTGTCGTAGCGTCCCCCTTCCATTTCTAGGCTTAGCTAGGACCGCCGTCGCTCGCCGTGGCCGCTGGCCCGCTCGCCGTCGTCGGAGAAGACGACCGGCACGGGTCGAGTACCCGTGCCGTGTCGGATCTGATCCCGACCGTGCGATCGCGATCGGACGACGCACGTGAGCCCATGTGCGCGATCTAATCCACACCGTTAGATCTCGACGAAGGGGTATGTTTTAATCTCGTGCGTCCATTAGTTTTTAAAACCCGCGATTGATCTGGATCGCTCATCGCGTACCGGTTCGATGTTTTAATCCTGGCCGTCCACGTCGACTTACGCGTCCCGCCTCGCCCTCGCGCGTCGGATCTGGATCCGACGGTCCAGATCGACCCGGCGCACGCGCACAGTGCGCGGGTTCACCGTGAGCCTGGCTCACCGTGGACTCGAGGGATTTAAAATTTGAAAATAAATTCCAGAAAAGGTTTAAAACTTGTAAAATTCATATCTGGCGCATTTGAACTCTAAAAATTGCCATTCCAATTTTAGAAAATTCATAATATTATTCCCTACATGTTTATACAATAAAAACAGTAGGTTTACATTAGACATTTCATGTTTATTTAAATGGATGTTTAAATACCCTTAGGTCAAAAATGTAAAATTTAATTATTTAAATTCCAGTAAAATTTATATTTATTTATTTCTTGATGATATGAACAGATCACTAAGTTTTCTATGAAGCTTTCATTTTTAGAGAACTTAAAAATGAGAATAACCCCTTTTAAAACCCCTTTCTAAAAAGGACTACTTTTTAAATTCCTTTAAAATTTATTTATAAAATAAACCACAGAACCTTAACCATTGAATTTATTTTATTTATAATCAAACCAACTTTAACTTATGTGCTTATAATGTAATGTTATATTGTTTGATTGAATGTTGTGTTCTTTTTATTTTACTTTACTATATCAAAAAGACTACGACGTCGCCGAGGAGCCGGAGTACTTCCCCGAAGTCCCTCCCTCTCCTTTTGCTGAACAAGGCAAGTCACCAAACCAATCTTTTGAGCATATTGAACCCATGTTTGATTAAACTATCGCTAAAACACATAGGTTATATATGCATTAGTCAAATGAACCCTTACATTATATTTAATTAGGATCCCCGACCTTGATGTGCAACCCAAGCCATGCTATCTCGCCTAACCTCCTTGTCACCATATGATTAATGATATTAGCTAGTGTCCAATGTATTGACACGATCGCTATAGGATAAAAATGAGTCGTAGCAAAATGGTTCTATTATATGATCCCCGTTACTTCTTATCTTTGGAAATCCTGTTGGTGATGAGTTATGGTTGTGAGTGTATGCATGGTGGGTTCCGGGTGCAAGCTAGGGCATTGGTCGGTAGCACCCGGGGCACTATAAGGACCGGTCTGAGGGATCCGTTGCAATACACTTACGTACTAACCACAAGTCTAGTGGGTAAGTCCTAACTAAGGTATGGGTTGTTCCAAACCGAGGCCACCATTTGGAGATGGGTCAAGTTGCACCTGTGGGTGACTTGTACCAATGTGGCGCAAAAGGGGGTGCGACGTTAGCCGGGATGCGGCTCGGCGCGCCGGCGAAACCTAGAGCGGGTGGTTATCGCTTGGAACATCTCATATTGAGGTTTTGGCACGAGTTCCCGTGAAATGGGTCATCTCGTTTGGGATGAGTGCGTGCCTTGTGGGTACAGTAGTACATCTCTGATCAGAGTCTTAAATCTTTTCGAAAAGCCGAGCCCACGGTCAAGGGCGGGTTGCGTGACATCCCCCAGTTAGTTTACTTTGAGTATGAATGTGCATGATGGATTGACATGTAAGGACCGTTGAGCGAGGTGGGGCTGACTGTACCCCTCGAGTTAGTGATGTTGATGATGTTCATGTTTACTTTCCGCATGATTAAAATATAATTACATTAAATGCAATAACTGCAACTGCACTTTTCCGCAATGTTAGCCATTATCCTTCCTTGTTTATTATCCTGCATTATTATTTGCATTTGCGGTGGCTTGTTGAGTACTTTTTGTACTCATACCCGTTGGACCCCACAGAGGATGCTTATTTTGAGGACGGTCTGGAGTAGCGACCCAGTCGAGAAGAAAGATCCTGAAGAAGATGTTCGTCATGCCGCTGTTTAATTATTTTATTACTGTTTTTACTAAAACTTTGATGTAATAAATATGGTCTGCGTACCATGGATATTGTCGTATGTACGTTGTCGCATGATGAACCTCTTGTATTATTGTTTTTCTATGGAAATTCAATAATGTCTCAATTTGTTAAATCGGGGCGCTACAAGATGGTATCAGAGCCGACTCGACTGTAGGAAGCCAAACAGACCCGCCCAGCCATTAGCCACAGGAAATTATTTCTCGAAAATCTACTTCATAAACTTTGTTCCTCTCCTCACTTTTATTCAACTTGCTGTTTTGTAGATTCCTGTCTACCAAGTCCACAGTTATTGCCGCCACTACGAGGGCTTCGTCCGGGAGCTCCGCATGATGCTCACATTCCTCGGGTTCCTCTTCGATCCCGAATTTCAAGGAGTGTACCCCGACGAGTTCGCCGGGCCTTGCGACGTCTCCCTCACCGTCCACGGCTCCGGGGAACACCTGCCGCCCTACACCACCGCACTTGGAGGCCCGACTTTCGACGTCGCGTGCCAACGAGTCGCCCTTCAGGCCCTCATGGAGCTGAGGATGATCTACGACGATCGTCTTCAGAACTCGTCCTTCCGGCTCGTGCCGAAGCGTACTCCCGGAGCCCACCGTAGCATCTACCTCGGAGTTCACTCCGTGCGTGATCCGGTCATGGCCCGACAGTCGTGTCTTCTACAGGCCATGGATGATCTCCACACCGAGGCGGTGCTCGACGCCGACGAGCACCATGAGGCGGTTGAGTTCCTTCGTGAAGAAACGAAGAACTTGATCCAGCAGAACGGCGAGTTGCAGCGCAAGATTATGCAGCTGCAGAAGGATATAGCGGAGATGGTTCCTCTTCTTCCAAGGAAGAAGAAGCCCATCCGTGAGCCCCTCCCTCGCCCCAAGAGGATCCCGCCGCGACCCTCCCCCGCCAGGCCCTCTACCAGCGCCCCTCCTCCACGCCCCGGCCTCGTCTCCGACTCCATCATCGAGAATTTTCTCGAGCCCACCATCTCTCTGGAGCCGCGCACTCGTGGTTCCGAGAGCACGGAGACCGCCTCCGGTGGCGAGTAGGCGTTAGGAGTCGCTGTTTAAAATAAAAAGCATTATTTTGTATGTGGTGCTACCCACGACGAGTGTGTTGTGGGTAGAATAAGAACTTGATTGTAATGAACATTTTTACCACTTAATTTATATGCTTGAACTATTCTTGTTAATTGTGTTGTCAACTTTTTGCCTTATAACCTTATGAATTCAGAAGATGGCCGACCACCAGAACACCGGCTCCAACAACGGAGCAGGAGGAAGCCGTGATGCGCCTGAGGGTGTTGTGCCCAACTGGGGTGCAACGGGCCCGCGTCAATCTGGGTCGCCTTCCGCCAACCACCCCACCTTGGCGGAGATGATGGCGAATCAGAACCACCTGATCACCGCCCTCCTGACCCAAATGCAGAACCAACAGGCTCAGTTGGACCGTCTGCAGAACGAGGAGCCCGCCCCTCGTGCACCAGCACCCGCGCCCGCTCCACAACTCTCCGAGTTTCTGCGCGTGCGCCCGCCCATCTTCTCGAGCACCACCAACCCGATGGAGGCCGGAGATTGGCTTCGCACCATCGGAAAGAAGCTCGACCTCCTCCCCTGCACCGACCGGGAGCGAGTGGCCTTCGCCACTCACCAACTCCAGGGTCCCGCCGCGGAATGGTGGGACAACTACCGTGAGTCCCAACCAGAGGGCCACGTGGTGACTTGGGCAGAGTTCACCATCGCTTTTCGCGCCGCCCACGTCCCCGTCGGTGTCATCGCGGTAAAACAGCAGGAGTTCCGCGACCTGCAGCAAGGCAACAGGACCGTCATGGAGTACCTCCATGAGTTCAACCGCCTCGCCCGCTACGCGCCGGAGGAAGTGCGCACCGACGCCCTCCGCCAAGCCAAGTTCCTCAGGGGACTTAAGGATGAGCTGTCCATCCAGCTCGTCGCCGCCGACTTCGCCGACTTCCAACGGCTGGTCAACAAAGCGCTCATCCAAGAGACTGAGCAGAACAAGCTGGACCTCAAGAAGAGGAAGATGATCGCCTTCAAGCATCAGCAGGCGAACTCTCAGAGGCCCCGCTTCGTCCCTCCGCCACCAGCGCCTGCCTACCATCCTCGGCCCGCCTACAGGCCACCTCACACCGCCGGTGGATCCAACGCCGGGCATCCTCGCCCCGCTCCACCAGCTCCGGCCGCTCAGCCGACACCAGCCGCCAAGGCCCCGATCTTGAAGGATCACCAAGGAAGGCCGGTCGTCTGCTTCAACTGCCGCAAGGAAGGGCACTATGCACACCAATGTCCTCACCCCAAGCCAGCTCAGGGCGCGGCCCCCAACCAGGCAGTTCGTGCCCGCGTCAACCACATCAGCGCGGAAGAAGCTCAGGAGGCTCCTGAAGTCGTGCTCGGTACGTTTACTGTGAACTCCGTACCGGCCGTCATATTATTTGACTCTGGAGCAACCCACTCCTTCGTCTCGGAAGATTTTGTGAAAACAAACAAACTGGACGTGCTCCCTCTACCCATTCCCATGGTGATTGCCACCCCCGGCAATAGGACCTCGGCCCGCTTATACAGCCCTAAGGTTCAAATTGACATCCAAGGAGTACTGTTTCGGGCCGAGCCAGTCCTCATCCAATGCACCGGACTTGACCTCATCCTAGGGATGGATTGGTTGATGAAGCACAAGGGAGTGATCGACTGTGCCAACAAGTCCGTCACGGTGACCAACCCCGAAGGCGCAGCCGTCACCTTTCGGATGACCAGTCGCAAACCACTCGGAGCATCCCTTCGCTCGATAGCTCTTGAAGAGGTGCCTATAGTCAAGGAGTTTGCGGATGTCTTCCCTGAAGATCTACCCGGAATGCCTCCCAAGCGGGACATCGAATTCAGAATCGAACTTGTCCCCGGGACCACTCCAATCTCCAAGCGCCCGTACCGAATGGCCGCCAATGAACTAGCCGAAGTCAAGAGCAACATCGAAGACCTAGAACAAAAGGGTATATTCGGCCGAGTACCTCACCCTGGGGTGCACCGGTTATATTTGCCATGAAGAAGGACAAGACCAAGAGGATGTGCGTGGACTATAGAGCCTTGAACGACGTAACCATCAAGAACAAGTACCCATTGCCTCGGATCGACGACCTGTTCGATCAGCTGAAAGGATCCTCGGTGTTTTCCAAGATTGACCTCAGGTCAGGTTATCACCAGTTGAGGATTAGGGAAGAAGACATACCCAAGACTGCCTTCACCTCTCGCTATGGACTCTACGAGTACACCGTGATGTCGTTCGGACTCACGAATGCCCCGGCCTTTTTCATGAACATGATGAACAATGTATTCATGGAGTTCTTGGACAAGTTCATCGTGGTATTCATCGACGATATCCTCGTTTACTCCAAGACCAAGGAAGAACACGAGACTCACCTCCGGCTGACCCTCGGAAAGCTAAGGGAGCAGCAACTGTACGCCAAATACAGCAAATGCGAATTTTGGTCGTCTGAGGTGAAGTTCCTCGGCCATGTTATATCTGTCGGAGGAATAGCAGTGGACCCCACCACCGTTGAAGCGGTAACCAACTGGCTGCAGCCCACAACGGTGACCGAGATCCGGAGTTTTCTTGGATTGGCCGGATACTACCGCCGGTTCATCGAGAATTTTTCCAAGATCGCCAAGCCTATGACCAGACTTCTGCAGAAGGAAGTGAAGTTTGAATGGACCCCCGACTGCGAAGAGAGCTTCCAGACCCTCAAGAAGAAGCTAGTATCAGCTCCCATTCTGACTCTGCCAGACATCCGGAAAGACTTCCACGTCTACTGTGATGCCTCTCGTCAAGGATTGGGATGCGTCTTAATGCAAGAAGGGAAAGTGATATCCAACGCCTCCCGACAACTGAGACCGCACGAGCTGAACTACCCAACCCACGACCTGGAACTAGCAGCCGTGGTTCATGCCTTGAAGATATGGAGACATTACCTTGTGGGGAATCGGTGTGAGGTCTTCACCGACCACAAGAGCCTCAAGTACATATTCACCAACCAGACCTGAATCTCAGGCAAAGGAGATGGTTGGAACTGATCAAGGATTACGACTTGGGCATCCATTATCATCCGGGCAAAGCGAACGTGGTGGCAGACGCCCTTAGTCGAAAAGGGTACTGCAATGCCATCATGATTCAAGACCAAGCTCCTTTACTTTATAAGGAGATGGAAAGGCTAAACCTAGGGATCACCACTCGAGCGTACCTCGCTGCCTTGGAATCTCGGCCTGTCTCAATGGACCAGATCCGAGAGAAGCAGAAGGAAGATCCAGACATCCTGGAGACCCAGCAGAACATGAGGAAGGGTAAAGCCCCCGGGTTTTCCGAGGATGAGCATGGTACCATCTGGTTCGGAAACCGGATCTGCGTACCCGACAGACCTAAGTTGAAGACCCTCATCCTTCAAGAAGCCCATGATACATTATACTCCATCCATCCCGGGAGTACAAAGATGTACCAAGACCTAAAGGAAAAATATTGGTGGGTCAGCATGAAGAGAGAAATAGCAGAGTATGTGGCCAAGTGCGACACATGCCGGCGAGTCAAGGCAGAGCATCAGAGGCCTGCCGGACTTCTTAAACCTCTCAAGGTCCCTGAATGGAAGTGGGAAGAAATAGGAATGGACTTCATCACGGGACTGCCCAGGACCCAAGCTGGTCATGATTCTATCTGGGTGATCGTCGACCGACTCACCAAGGTGGCTCACTTCGTTCCGGTCAAGACAACGTACACCGTCGCCAAGTTGGCTGAGTTGTATATGACCCGGATCGTGTGCCTTCACGGAGTTCCTAAGAAGATTGTATCTGACCGTGGGAATCAGTTTACCTCCAAGTTTTGGAAGAACCTTCAAGAGGAACTCGGCACCCGACTGAACTTTAGCACCGCCTATCATCCACAGACCGACGGTCAAACTGAAAGGGTCAACCAGATATTGGAGGATATGCTTAGAGCTTGCGCTCTAGACTTTGGCGGAATGTGGGACAAGAACTTACCGTATCCAGAGTTCTCCTACAACAACAGCTATCAAGCCAGCCTGCAAATGTCCCCGTTCGAAGCACTCTATGGACGTAAGTGCAGAACGCCCTTGCTCTGGGATCAGACCGGAGAGTCACAACTGTTTGGGACTGATTTATTAAGAGAAGCTGAGGAGAAGGTTAAGATCATAAGAGACCGATTGAAGGCAGCCCAATCCAGGCAAAAGAGCTACGCCGACAACCGTCGAAGAGACCTGGCCTTTGAGGAGGGCGATTATGTCTATCTCCGAGTCACTCCCCTCCGTGGCACTCAAAGGTTCAACATGAAAGGCAAACTAGCACCCCGCTACGTCGGACCTTTCCAGATCCTCCGACGACAAGGAGAAGTGGCATATCAACTTGAACTGCCTCCATCCTTGACAGGAGTTCATGATGTGTTCCATGTCTCTCAGCTGAAGAAGTGCCTCTGTGTACCCACCGAGCAAGCCGACCTTCAACAGCTTAATGTCCAAGAAGACTTGACCTACATATAGAGACCCATCAAGATCTTGGAAACCAAGGAGAGAGTAACCAGGAGTCGCGTTGTCCGCTTCTGCCAAGTTCAATGGAACAACCATCCCGCCGAAGAAGCCACTTGGGAAAAAGAAGACGATCTAAAAGCCCAATACCCCGAGTTATTCGAGTAGCGTTCCAATCTCGAGGACGAGATTCTTGTAAGGGGGGTAGGTTTGTAACACCCCAAATTTTCAAAACAATAAAAATATTATTAAATTCAATTTCTTGGAATTATTATTTCTGAAAATACTTTTAATACTCCTTTATACCCTTTTTAACTACAACATAGAGTAGATGGCCAAACTAGGAGGTGAAAATTTTTGTATATGATCCTAAAGCCAAGAAATGTTTTTGAGAATTTTTATAAATTTTTATTCACTCTGGAAATACCCCAAAATATTTAATCCATTTTCTGCAATTATTTTAAATCTGAAAACCTTAGTAACAGTGATGGGCTCCCCTCCCTCCCTTCTCTCTCTCCCGGCCGGCCCAGCCCGTTACCCCGCGCGCCTTAGACTGACATCCGGACCCCACCTGTCGGCGCCGATTTCCTCCCCTCGCGCGCGCACCCGACAACCCGGCCCCACCCGTCAGCTGCCTCCCTCGCTCGTTCGCGCTCGCTGGCCAGTGGCCCCCGCTCGTCAGAACCGTCTTCAACCTCGCGCCAGCCCCCCTAATCCCGCCGGCGAGAACTTCGCCTCGGATCCCCTCGCCGGTTCCCCCTTCCGTTAAACCGAGGCCAGCATTAACTCCCCCGAGGCCCACCGGTCAATTAAGCGCGTTAAGGCGCACGTTTAAGCCCCTGGATCGCCTTCATGCGCCCGGCCGCGCCTTCGCCGGTGAGTAAAGCCCCCCCCCCTCGGTTTTCCTTGCATGCGAGCCCCCCTCCGGTGTCCTATTTAACCCCCCGGCCTACGCCGCGTCCGACCCCCACGCCCACTCGCTTCGAGAACGAACAGAGCGCCCTCCCTTCGCCTTTGAGCGTTTTCCCCCTGCTTCGCCTCCGGCCGCCCCTCGTCGTCGCCTCGGACCACCCCGGCCCGCGCCTCCGCCACCGTCGTGACCGCAAGGACGTCCCCTACCTCGGCCACGTCTCCACTGGTCAAGGAGATCGCCGGAACACCGTCGCCGTCGAGTACCCGAGGAGCCTTCCGCGTCTACCCTCGTCGCCGGCCACGCCCCGTCGTCCCCGGACCGCCGCCAAGGTACCATCGTGACCGCCGTAGCATCCCCCTTCCATTTCTAGGCTTAGCTAGGACCGCCGTCGCTCGCCGTGGCCGCTGGCCCGCTCGCCGTCGTCGGAGAAGACGACCGGCACGGGTCGAGTACCCGTGCCGTGTCGGATCTGATCCCGACCGTGCGATCGCGATCGGACGACGCACGTGAGCCCACGTGCGCGATCTAATCCACACTGTTAGATCTCGGCGAAGGGGTATGTTTTAATCTCGTGCGTCCGTTAGTTTTTAAAACCCGCGATTGATCTGGATCGCTCATCGTGTACCGGTTCGATGTTTTAATCCTGGCCGTCCACGTCGACTTACGCGTCCCGCCTCGCCCTCGCGCGTCGGATCTGGATCCGACGGTCCAGATCGACCCGGCGCACGCGCACAGTGCGCGGGTTCACCGTGAGCCTGGCTCACCGTGGACCCGAGGGATTTAAAATTTGAAAATAAATTCCAGAAAAGGTTTAAAACTTGTAAAATTCATATCTGGCGCATTTGAACTCTAAAAATTGCCATTCCAATTTTAGAAAATTCATAATATTATTCCCTACATGTTTATACAATAAAAACAGTAGGTTTACATTAGACATTTCATGTTTATTTAAATGGATGTTTAAATACCCTTAGGTCAAAAATGTAAAATTTAATTATTTAAATTCCAGTAAAATTTATATTTATTTATTTCTTGATGATATGAACAGATCACTAAGTTTTCTATGAAGCTTTTATTTTTAGAGAACTTAAAAATGAGAATAACCCCTTTTAAAACCCCTTTCTAAAAAGGACTACTTTTTAAATTCCTTTAAAATTTATTTATAAAATAAACCACAGAACCTTAACCATTGAATTTATTTTATTTATAATCAAACCAACTTTAACTTATGTGCTTATAATGTAATGTTATATTGTTTGATTGAATGTTGTGTTCTTTTTATTTTACTTTACTATATCAAAAAGACTACGACGTCGCCGAGGAGCCGGAGTACTTCCCCGAAGTCCCTCCCTCTCCTTTTGCTGAACAAGGCAAGTCACCAAACCAATCTTTTGAGCATATTGAACCCATGTTTGATTAAACTATCGCTAAAACACATAGGTTATATATGCATTAGTCAAATGAACCCTTACATTATATTTAATTAGGATCCCCGACCTTGATGTGCAACCCAAGCCATGCTATCTCGCCTAACCTCCTTGTCACCATATGATTAATGATATTAGCTAGTGTCCAATGTATTGACACGATCGCTATAGGATAAAAATGAGTCGTAGCAAAATGGTTCTATTATATGATCCCCGTTACTTCTTATCTTTGGAAATCCTGTTGGTGATGAGTTATGGTTGTGAGTGTATGCATGGTGGGTTCCGGGTGCAAGCTAGGGCATTGGTCGGTAGCACCCGGGGCACTATAAGGACCGGTCTGAGGGATCCGTTGCAATACACTTACGTACTAACCACAAGTCTAGTGGGTAAGTCCTAACTAAGGTATGGGTTGTTCCAAACCGAGGCCACCATTTGGAGATGGGTCAAGTTGCACCTGTGGGTGACTTGTACCAATGTGGCGCAAAAGGGGGTGCGACGTTAGCCGGGATGCGGCCCGGCGCGCCGGCGAAACCTAGAGCGGGTGGTTATCGCTTGGAACATCTCATATTGAGGTTTTGGCACGAGTTCCCGTGAAATGGGTCATCTCGTTTGGGATGAGTGCGTGCCTTGTGGGTACAGTAGTACATCTCTGATCAGAGTCTTAAATCTTTTCGAAAAGCCGAGCCCACGGTCAAGGGCGGGTTGCGTGACATCCCCCAGTTAGTTTACTTTGAGTATGAATGTGCATGATGGATTGACATGTAAGGACCGTTGAGCGAGGTGGGGCTGACTGTACCCCTCGAGTTAGTGATGTTGATGATGTTCATGTTTACTTTCCGCATGATTAAAATATAATTACATTAAATGCAATAACTGCAACTGCACTTTTCCGCAATGTTAGCCATTATCCTTCCTTGTTTATTATCCTGCATTATTATTTGCATTTGCGGTGGCTTGTTGAGTACTTTTTGTACTCATACCCGTTGGACCCCACAGAGGATGCTTATTTTGAGGACGGTCTGGAGTAGCGACCCAGTCGAGAAGAAAGATCCTGAAGAAGATGTTCGTCATGCCGCTGTTTAATTATTTTATTACTGTTTTACTAAAACTTTGATGTAATAAATATGGTCTGCGTACCATGGATATTGTCGTATGTACGTTGTCGCATGATGAACCTCTTGTATTATTGTTTTTCTATGGAAATTCAATAATGTCTCGATTTGTTAAATCGGGGCGCTACAAGATGGTATCAGAGCCGACTCGACTGTAGGAAGCCAAACAGACCCGCCCAGCCATTAGCCACAGGAAATTATTTCTCGAAAATCTACTTCATAAACTTTGTTCCTCTCCTCACTTTTATTCAACTTGCTGTTTTGTAGATGCCTATCTACCAAGTCCACAGTTATTGCCGCCACTACGAGGGCTTCGTCCGGGAGCTCCGCATGATGCTCACCTTCCTCGGGTTCCTCTTCGATCCCGAATTTCAAGGAGTGTACCCCGACGAGTTCGCCGGGCCTTGCGACGTCTCCCTCACCGTCCACGGCTCCGGGGAACACCTGCCGCCCTACACCACCGCACTTGGAGGCCCGACTTTCGACGTCGCGTGCCAACGAGTCGCCCTTCAGGCCCTCATGGAGCTGAGGATGATCTACGATGATCGTCTTCAGAACTCGTCCTTCCGGCTCGTGCCGAAGCGTACTCCCGGAGCCCACCGTAGCATCTACCTCGGAGTTCACTCCGTGCGTGATCCGGTCATGGCCCGACAGTCGTGTCTTCTACAGGCCATGGATGATCTCCACACCGAGGCGGTGCTCGACGCCGACGAGCACCATGAGGCGGTTGAGTTCCTTCGTGAAGAAACGAAGAACTTGATCCAGCAGAACGGCGAGTTGCAGCGCAAGATTATGCAGCTGCAGAAGGATATAGCGGAGATGGTTCCTCTTCTTCCAAGGAAGAAGAAGCCCATCCGTGAGCCCCTCCCTCGCCCCAAGAGGATCCCGCCGTCTGCCGCCCAGCCATCCCGCCGTCGTCCCCGCAGCAAGCGCCATCGTCGCCCGGCTCCCCTTCCGCGCGAGCGCCACAGGCCAGATCTGGAGTCTGGATGCCGAGCAGTGCCCGCTGCCCAGCCATCCCGCCGTCGTCCCCGCGCGAGCGCGTGTCGCCGGCTCCCCTCCCGCCCGAGCTCAGCTCCCCTCCGCGACGTCGGCTCCCCTCACTGCCGCCACCATAGCCTTATGCACGCCAAACAGCCGCCCGATCTGCACCGGCTAGCAGCCGCGCTGGCTTCTTTTGTTGAGAGGCGGAGAGAAGGTAGAGAGGAGCGCTTGCTTCTTTGCTTGAGGCAGGGAAGGAACTGAAAAAGCAGTATTGAGAGAGAGAATGAGAGGGGGAAGAGAAGGAGCACTTGCTTCTTTTGTTGATAAGGCAGGATTGACAGAGCAAGTACACCCTACACCTCCTCTTCGATACATTTTATCTTTCCAATGTACTTTTACAACTGTTGGAAATAGTATAGACTTAATGCTAGCTGGTGGTTGAGAAAAGAGAAGCAGAGATAGAAAGACAACCATTTTCTCATGTTTATCTTAAAACTATAACTGATTTGTATATTAAATATAAACGATACAATATTTAATTATTTAGTGGACTGATTAATTCAGTTAATCCTCCGATTAACTGATTAATCTCTACTCGGTAGTCGACCGATCAGTTACCGATCACCGATTTTTCTAACACTGGTCTTCATCCATATGGTACCGTGTAGCAGGTGTGTTGACATTGTGATGCTCAGCGAAGTATACACTAGTGAAGTATGCTATCTCTTTCAATTTAAATTCTTCTGCGATGCAACCTTCAACTCTGGCCTTATTACCAACCATCGCTCTAAGTTTCTTTAGGGACCTTTCAATATGATACATCCACCTATATTGCACAGGGCCACCTACCTTAGCTTCATATGGCAGATGAACCAGTAAATGTTGCAATGGATTGAATAACCCTGGAGGGAATATTTTTTCCAGTTTACATAAAAGCACCGGGATCTCTTTCTCTAGCATCTCCATCATATCTTTCTTAATTTCTTTCGCACAAAGTTGTCTATAAAAATGGCTCAGCTCAGCTAACGCCTTCCACACATCATCATTCAGGTACCCACGAAACATTACAGGAAGGAGTCTTTCCATTATTATGTGGTAATCGTGACTTTTCAATCCATTTAATTTCCCTGTCTTCAAGTTCACAGCTCTTCTAAATCCCGCGGCGTAACCATCTGGGAATTTCAAGTTTTTCAACCACCTCATTACTTGTTTTTTTCTTTAGGTTTTAAACAAAATGGGGCACGTGGCTTGCCACCACTATTCGTCAACTCAAGGGTTGGTCGATTACAAATCTCAGCTAAATCTCTTCTCGCTTTTACATTATCTTGTGTCCTGTCAGTAAAATCCATACATGTACTTATAATGCTTTCACCAACATTACGTTCCTGATGCATAACGTCAATGTTGTGCGTCAGAATTAGTGATTTGACATACGGCAGTTCCCATAAGCCACATATGCGGGTCCAATTATGTTCGGTTCCGAATCCTACAAATCCATCCTCATTTTTATTAAGGACCAACTCATTCAGCATATCAGCGATTTCTCTACCATTTAAACGCCTTGGTGGTCCCTTTACAACAATGCTGTCCTTCTTGAAATTGTTCCTATGTAACCTAAATGGGTTATTTAAGGGCAAAAAGCATCTATGGGAATCAAAGTAACAAATCTTTTCCCCGAAGTTCAGACAGAAACAATCTGTGTCCTTCGCACATATCGGGCATGTCAACCTTCCATGACAACTCCAACCAGAAAAAATACCGTATGCCGGAAAATCGTGGACCGACCACAGATACGCAACTCGAAGATTGAATTTTTGTTTCTGGTCATAGTCATATGCTTCAACTCCTTTCCACAATTGTTTCAACTCTTCAACTAAGGGCTTCAGCATCACATTTAGTCGTGTTCCAGGATGATCTGGACCGGGTATAATGAGACACAGGAACATAAATTCATATTTCATACAAAACGAAGGTGGAAGGTTGTATGGAATAGCAAACACAGGCCAACAAGAGTACGACGATGCCGTTACATTGAAAGGCGTGAATCCATCAGTTGCCAACCCGATGCGAACATTCCTTGCATCACTAGGAAAGTCTGCATCAAAATCATCTAGAGCCTTCCATGCCGCACCATCAGATGGGTGCACCATTACTTGATTATTCTCACGTACACCTTCTTTATGCCATCGCATATGTCTAGCGGTTTTCTTTGAGAGAAACAATCGTTTCACCCGAGGTGTAAGAGGCATGTAACGAAGTTGCTTATGACCAACCTCTGTTGTCACCTTCTCTCCGTCTTCATTTACGACCTCTACGAATCTCGGTTTACCACATTTTAAGCATTTCACCTCATTACTATGTTTTTTCCAAAACAGCATACAATTATCTCGGCACACATCAATATTCTCATACTCCATACCGAGAGCAGAAAGCATTTTCTTTGACTGGTACATGTCTTTCGGCACCTTATGGTTCTTAGGAAGGATATCGCTGATCAGATTCAAGAGTTCCTTATAACAATTGTTTGAAAATGCAAACTTTGACTTAATAGCCATAATACGAGTCACGAAAGCGAGAACGCTTACGGTGGTGTGCTCATGCAATGGCTCTTTTGAAGCTCGAAGGATGTCGAAAAACTTTTGAACCTCCGGTGTTGGAGGATCCTCGGGTTTGATTCAAACTCTGGTCGTATAGCATCAACCATCTCATCCATCCTATCGTCATCAACACTATCATCTTCTTCTTCCACTACTAATACCGGTTTTTCACGGCCTGTCTCGCCGTGAAAAGACCAAACTTCATAACCTGGCACGAAACCATATTTGCAAATATGCAATGACAACGTCCTCTTGTCTTGCCAACGAGAATTTCTGCACTTCATGCATGGGCACCTCGCGCCAGTGTTTGTTGTCAAAGCGAATGCACGATCAACAAATTTCTCAGCGTTGATTACCCACTCCCTCGTGTGAGCTCCACTTTTCATCCAACCACTATACATCCACCGTCGGTCGTCCTCAGCCATTCTATATGCAAAACATTCATTCAATCAAGAATGCATCATGCATAAGTACCACGGGCCTATGCGACCAAAAATTGGCATAGCATACAGGATAACAGGATTCACGCATGGCCCAGAAGATCAGGCCCAACTCCCCGCACCCTACACGCACGGCCCAGAAGATTCACGCACTGGCCACTATAAAAGGGCTCGCAACATACACACACCCTGGCCACCCCCCGCCTCCGCCTCCGGACAACGGAGGGGAAGCAGAGGCGGCCGGGCAGCCGGCAGTGCAAGGGGAAGCAGAGCCCGCGGCGCAAGGGAACAAGGTTAACCGAAAGGCCTGTGCTCGCCCAGACACGCCTGGACGCCTAGTCAACGCAGGCGATGCCGTGACAACCATGGTCTGTAGGAAAAGATAGGTCATAAACCCACCCAAGAGTGACCGATAAAACGTGGTATTTATGACAAGCCATGAGTCCGAACGAAATTTCAGCAGCATAACCCCGTTGTTCTCCAATTGCACGCCTGATAGTGGTGCAATGGAGAACAACAAGGTTATGTTACTGAAATCCCATTCGGACTCATGACTCATCATAAAACCACGCTCTGTCGCCCACTCTGAGGCTGTCTAAAAAGGGACAATTCCGGACCTACACATCTCACACGCATGACACGTGTGAGACATGTTGGTCCAAAACGGGTGACGCATAGGTTTCGTTACACTATCTACGTTGTTATAAAATAAAAAATTGCATACGAAAAGAAATATATATAATAAAGTATATATATATACAAGCACTAAAAATAATCTAGCCTAAAAAGCAACTAGTGTCCTAATTGAAAAAATACCAACACAATGTTCTAAGACAAATTAAATTTACTCACAGATTAGATGACAGATCAACAAACAATTCACCAAATCATAGGAATTTCATCAAGCTTATGATAGATAAACACAATTCACAGGAATTTAATTAACTACTAGTCGTGCAATATGATTTGATCAAATGAGTAAACATTCACAGATGATTCAACAGACACTTGATAAGCACTTAAGACATATAGATATTTCAAAAAAAACATTTATAGTGCAATCTGAAAATCAAGTAATAGTAGGCATTGAATCAAATACAAAGCATTCAAAAGTAAATACTGTAGGTGCCCAAGAATCGAAGTAAGAACTTACTGTGTTGTCCGAGGGTTGCTCGTTGTTGTCGCCGCGATACTAAAATATGTCGGTGCAATTGGGGCACGGCGGCGGTGGGCCGGAGGTGGTCGGCACCGGCGGCGGCGCCGGCGGGAGGCGGCGCGGGAGCGAGGCGGCGGTGGGTGTGCGACGCGGGGGCGCGGTCGGCGTGGGAGGCGGGACCGGCGGCGGCGGCGGCAGTGGGGAGGAGCGGCGGGCGCGGGCGCGCGGTCGTCGGTGGCCGGCCAGAGGCGGCGGGGAGGAGCGGCGCGGGTCGGCGTGGGAGGCGGCGGCAGCGGGCGGCGCGCGGGACCGGGCGGTCGACGGCGGCGGTGGTCGGCCGGCGGCGGTGGGAGACGACGGGCGCAGGAGGCGGCGGGCGTAGGAGCGGCGGCGGCGGGGGGGGGGGGGGGGGAACGCGCCGGGACTAGTGCGCGCGTGTACAGGGAGTTAGGGCTCCCTGTACGCGCACGCAGTTGGGGAATAAATTCCCTAACTTCCGTCGGCCAGCATCAAAGCCGACGGAAGTTAGGGGGATCCGATCGGCCGCGGAAAAATCCCCGCTAACCTCCGTCGGCCACTGTCAGAAGCCGACGGAAGTTAAGTTAACTTCCGTCGGCTCCTGGAGGCCGACGGAAGTTAAATTACTTCCATCGGCTTTCCCAAAAGCCGACGGATGTTAATTTGGCCGACGAAAGACTTCTGTTTTGTGGTAGTGCATCTCTCGCGCCTCGGAGGGCACCTTTAGGCAAGTGGCTCCGAGCACGCACCGAAGGCCTCCGAAGCCCTAGGGGCTACGAGGCAAGCTCTTCATTCTCGCTCCCCGAGGTATGTACACAGCCTGAAGCCCCGCTTCGCTGTGCAAATTTGTAATTATTTCAGTAAAAAATCGAAGTCTTACTTTGCCTTAAAATTGAAGTCTTACTTCTCCTTAAAACTAAAGTCTTACTTCGCCTTTAAAGCAAAACCTTGCTCTACTCTATTAAAAATCGAAGTCTTGCTTCGCATTTGAAAAAAAATCGAAGCCTTGCTTAGCATGTGAAAATCTAAGCCTTGCTTCGCGTTTTAAAATTGAAGCCTTGCTTCACTTTATCAAAATTCGAAGCCTTGCTTCGCTTTATTTGAAATTCGAAGCCTCGCTTCGCTTTACAAAATCCGGAGCACCCCTCCGAAGGCTACACAGCGCCTCCGGGCCCTTAGTAGTGGGCTTTATGACTCCCTCGAGCGATGACTCGAGGTGTCCAGGACTTTCGGGCGACGACTCGACAAGACCGGGATTCCAGGCTTCGGCCTGATGCATCCTAGGGTCGAAGGTGGCACAGGGTCGTAGGTGACCCAGAGTCATAGGTGGCTCAACCCATCGCAGGTTCGGTGAATCCACACCAAACATCCTTTTCATTCATTATAGGATCAAGCTCAAGAAGCCTTGCTTCGCTATCTGAATACGCATTGAGGCCTCGCTTCGCGTGACATAATCTAATCTAAGATTTAAGCATATCGAAGTCATGCTTCGCCTAAAATCTAAATGCGTTTCGGAGCCTTGCTCGTGCATATTATCAAAATCCAAGCATGCCGAAGCATGCTTCGCTTAATTTGAGTACGCTAAAGCCTTGCCTCGCTTCAAATTAATGCGTTCGAAGCCTGAAGAGGCCTTCGGTTGACGCGATATAAGCGTCTGAAGCCACCAAAAGGCGCACTCCTTCGCATTCTTAATTGCTCGCACCAGCAACGACTAAGTCCCTAGCTGCCACGCGCAAGGAGGGACCGAGGTATGTATGCGAAGTGTGCGAATGAAATACGCAGTATGAGCGTGACAAGCTAAACGTTCGAAATAATCAAATCATGCGAAGCACGCAAATGAAGTATGCAAATACAATAAATCTCATTCATTGAATGATAATTGAGAAGTTTGTTACAAATACACTTTGAAAACAAAATTACGAGTAGTCTATATCTAAGCCTAGGAAAAAGCGAGCTCGAGGCCCCGACATGTTCGACCCTCGCTTGCTCTTATTTTGGGCAGGGCCCTCTCGGTTGGACGAAGCCCCGTTGGAGCCTGATCTCCCGCGGTCGGACCGCCCACGCCCCGAAGCCCGCATACTTCGCCTTTTGTCTTGCAGGTTTGTCCAAGTCTGGGACGCAGGCGGTGCCGTATCGAAGGCAGAAAAGTCTAGGGCTTCGTCGCTTTGTAAAGTCGTACCCGAAGGCTGTACCCCCTCGCCGCTTAAGCCTACTTCAAAACAACTTAAGTCTGGCGAGGATGAAGAACTCCAAAGAGGATCTGTCTTCATGGCAGCCAGCAGCTCATGGACTACTTCGGGAATGGCTTCGTGTCACGCCCCGATTTAATAAATCAGGACCTTTATTGAAATTCCATAGAAAATCAATAAACCAAGACGTTCATCATGCGACCACGTACAATACGAGCAATCATTCACGATTCGTAGACCGTATTAGTACAAAAGTGAATAAAGATGAAGAGAAACTAATAAATCAAAGGGTCCTAGATGAACGCCTCCTTCCAGTCTCGCCTTGACTGGGTCGCTACTCCAGACCTTCATCCTCCTCGTAGTAGACGGTCTCTGGTGGTGTAAGTCAACAGGGGTGAGTACAAACGTACTCAGCAAGCCACCGAATGCAAATATAATGCAAGATAATAACAAGGGAGATAGTGGCTAATTTTGCGGAAAAAGCATAAGTGTAAAGGATTTAAATGTGATCAATTTATTAGTACTGAAATGTAAACATGTGTATGCATCATCATCTTCTAACTCGAGGGGTACAGTCAGCCCCACCTCGCTCAACAGTCCTTACATGCCATGAATAACTCAACCATTCAAACAATAGTAAACTAACTGCGAGTAGTCACACAACCCGCCCTTGACCGTGGGCTCGGCTTTTCGAAAAGATTAAATACTCTGATCAGAGATGTACCACTGTACCCACAAGGCACGCACTCACCACTTACACCAAAGTGTAACGAGATGACCCATTCCACGAGAACTCGTGTCAAAACCTTCCATATGGTCCTCCTCGACCCGACAACACCCTCTTATGGGTTTCGTATCGTGTCTCGACGCGTCGAGCCTCACCATACCCCCCCTTGAGCCACGTCGGTACAAGTCACCCGCAGGTTGCCCCTTGCCCCCTCCACTATGGTGCATCGAGTCGGATTGTTCCATACTTTCAGTTAGGACTTACCCATTAGACTTGTGGTTGGTACGAAAGTGCTTTGCAATAGATCACGCAGACCGGTCCTTATAGTGCCCCGGGTGCGACCAACCAATGCCCTAGCTTGCACCCGGAACCCACCATACTTATAACATAGCCAACTCCAACCGAGTCCAGAGACGAGAATAACGGGGAAATTCATATAACAGATTCCAACTATCTACGACTTATTCTTTTATCCTATAGCAGTTGTGCCGGTACATTGGGCACTAGCTAATATCTTATAGTAGAGTGACAAGGAGTTAAGGCTCAATAAGCATGGCTTGGGTTTGCACACAAGGACGGGGATCTATTAAATATAAGTGTAGGGCTTGATGTTTGACTAATGCAATAATACCCTGAGTTATAGCGATAATTTATTAAAATATGGGCTCAATGATGATCAAAATGGGGGTTGTGACTTGCCTTGATCAGCAAATGGGGAAGGTGGAAACTCGGGATAAAACTCCTGCTCCTCGACGAACTCGTAGTCTTCTCGATACGGAAAAAGTAACAATACATTCAATAAACAGATAAAACTCCACAAATAATAAACATACAAGTTTATGGGTTTTAATATGTGAAATAAAGTTTTATTATTCTGAAGTTTGGTGAAAAACATTAAAGATTAGTTTTTTAAGGCTTTTCCCAATTTATTTTATGAATTAATAATTTCAATCCTAAGGGGTTTTTATTCATTTAATCCATAAGATTATTTTGTGCTGCAGTAACATACTGTTTTTATGGCATTAATGTGTAGAGAATAAAATGCTAAATTTAATAAAATTGGAATGGTGAAATTTGGAGTTAAAATGAGCAAGTTATGAATTTTCAAAGTTTAAATCAATTTTTGGAATTTTATTTAAACTGGAAATGGGCTCTGGTCCACGGTGAGCCAGGCCCATGGTGGGCTGGGCCACTGTGCGCGTGGACCCGAGCGGTCAGGAACGTTGGATCTGGATCCAGCGGCTAGATGCGAGGCGGGGGGGTTAATGAATTTGAACGGCTAGGATTAAAACGAGCGAAGGGGTGCGTGTGGACGCACGAGATCGATCCAAGCTTTTAAGTTACGATCAACGGCCAGGATTGTAGGGTACCGCTTTGACCAGATCCGAGGGCCCGGATTAAATCCCGAAGGGATTTAATCTTAGCCCTCCGATCGTGATCGGACGACCAGGGGTCCGTCCGGCACGGCACACGCGTAAGGGGGCATGTACCCCCTTCGTCTCTGGCTCCAGCGGGTTCTGGCGTGGCGGCCACAGCGGCGGCGGCGAGCGCCTAAGGGTCTAGCTTCCAGCAGAAACAAAACGAGGGGAGTGCGGCGGTTCTAACCGTACCTGCGGCGGTGAGGATGGTCGAAGGATGGCGGCCGGCGACGAGTGTAGACGGCGAGGTTTTCTCGGGTGGTCAACGGCGACGGTGTTCCGGCGATGTCCGGGCCCAACGGAGGTGAGGTCGGTGTCGGGTGGGAGGTGGCGGTCACAGTGGTGTCGTTGGCTAGGGCAGCGAAGGCTCGTGTCACCGACGAGGGTTCGCCGGAGTCGAAACATAGAGGGAACCCGAAAATGGGGACGGGGCGCTCTGTTTGTCGCTCGGGCTTGGGCTACAATGGTGTGGGCAGAGGGCGGCGACCACCAGGGGTTTATATAGGGGGTTGCCGGCATAAAACGGGAAGGGGACCGGAGGAAATCCGAGGGGATTCCATCCTTGCGCCGGCGAGCTTCCATGCGCACGGATAGGTTTCTATAAAGGCAAAACCGCGTCGGGATTGGACGGAAGGCGATCGCCGGAGGTAGGGGATCATGATCCCGGGCTCGGATCGACGAGATTGGGTGGCTAGTGGCGGGAAAATGGGAAGGGATCGCCGGGAAAGGAAGGGGGAGATCCCCTTCCAAGGAGGAAGACGAATCTGACAGGTGGGCTCCACCTGTCAGCGGGCGAACGGGAAAGGGAGCGCTGACAGGTGGGGCTGGGTGGGAGAGGGAGGCGGGAGGCGGCGCCGACAGGTTGGTCCCACCTGTCGGTGACGCGGGCGCTGGGCTGGGTTGGGCCAGAGTGAATTGGAGGTTGAGGCCCATTTAAATTTTAAATGCTTTTCTGATTTAAAATAATTCCAGTAATTCATTTATTTAATTAAGGGTTGAATCACTGTTGATAAAAATTTGTAAAAATTCCTGAAATTATGTTTTGGCTCCTAGTTTATCCCATAAATTTTTCAAGTCCAAATTTTCAGTATTTATCTCTGTTTGGCTTTAATAGGGCTCTTTTAGGGGTTTTCTTTAATAAATAATTCCAGAAATTCCTTTAATAATATATTTATTTTATTTTTTTTTAAATCTTGGGGTGTTACAATCCTATCCCCCTTATAGAGAATCTCGTCCTCGAGATTCGAATCAATCCTCGAATAACTCTGGATGCTGTGCCTTGAGTTCTTCCTCTTTTTCCCACGTAGCTTCCTCTACGGGGTGATTGCTCCATTGGACTTTGCAGAAGCGGATGACGTGACTTCTGGTGGTCCTTTCTTTTACTTCCAAGATCCTCACGGGCTTTTCCACATAGGTCAGATCTTCTTGAACATCCAACTGTTGCAGGTCTACTTGCTTTGTCGGGACTCGGAGGCATTTCTTTAGTTGGGACACATGAAATACGTCATGCACTCCGGTCAGTGAGGGTGGCAGTTCCAACTGATAAGCGAATTCGCCTTGGCATCGAATAATGGGAAAAGGTCCAACATATCGAGGGCCCAACTTCCCTCTCATGTTAAATCGTTGAGTGCCACGGAGGGGTGTAACTCGAAGGTAGACGTGATCTCCCTCTTTAAAGGCTAAATCTCAACGACGATTGTCTGCGTAGCTCTTCTGTCGAGATTGGGCTGTCTTGAGTCGGTCTCTGATGATCCGTACCTTCTCTTCAGCTTCCCGGAGGATGTCTGTTCCAAACACTTGGGATTTGCCGGTCTGATCCCAAAGTAGGGGCGTCCTACACTTACGTCCATATAGGGCTTCGAACGGGGACATCTATAGACTGGCTTGATAACTGTTGTTGTACGAAAACTCGGCGTACGGTAAACTCTTGTCCCAAGTTCCTCCAAAATCCAAGACGCATGCCCGTAACATATCTTCCAATACCTGATTCACTCTTTCTATTTGTCCATCTGTTTGCGGGTGGTAAGCAGTGCTGAAGTTCAATCTTGCTCCCATCTCCTCTTGAAGGTTCTTCCAAAAACGAGAGGTAAATTGACTTCCTCTGTCGGACACTATCTTCTTGGGCACTCCATGAAGACACACAATGCGGGCCATATACAACTCTGCGAGCTTACGGCCACTGAAGGTCATCTTAACGGCTATGAAGTGTGCTACTTTCGTTAGCCGGTCAATGATTACCCAAATAGAATCGTATCCAAGCTAGGTTTTTGGGAGTCCGGTGATGAAATCCATACCGATCTCTTCCCATTTCCATTCAGGCACTTTAAGTGGCTGTAACAGTCCTGCAGGTCTCTGATGTTCTACCTTTACTCGTCTGCAGGTGTCACATTCCACGACGAACTGAGCAATCTCTTTCTTCATGCTAACCCACCAATAGCGTTCCTTCAGGTCCTGGTACATCTTGGTACTTCCGGGATGGATGGAGTATAACGTATCATGGGCTTCCCTTAGGATAAGGGTCTTTATCTCTGGTTTATCCGGCACACATATCCGGGTTCCAAACCATATGGTGCCATCCTCGTCTTCCGAAAATCCTGGGGCTTTACCTTGTCTCATGTTCTTCTTAATGGTGGCTATATCCGGATCTTCTAACTGAGCTTCTCGAATTTGCTCGAACAAGACAGGCCGGGTTTCCAAGGTGGCTAGATATGCTCCTGTGGTTAATCCAAGGTTTAACTTTTCCATCTCCTTATAGAGCAAAGGCGCGTGATCCTGAATCACGATGGTGGTGCAATATCCCTTACGACTTAATGCATCAGCTACCACATTTGCTTTTCCGAGGTGGTAGTGAATACCTAAGTCGTAGTCCTTTATTAATTCCAACCATCGTCTTTGCCTCAGATTGAGGTCCGGCTGCGTGAAGATGTACTTCAAACTCTTGTGATCCGTAAAGATTTCGCAGCGATTTCCGACCAAATAATGCCTCCATATCTTAAGGGCGTGCACAATAGCGGCCAATTCCAAGTCATGGGTCGGGTAATTTAGCTGATGGGGTCTCAACTGACGAGAGGCGTATGAAATAACCTTTCTGTCTTGCATGAGAACACATCCCAATCCTTGGCGAGATGCGTCGCAATAAACATGGAAGTCCTTCCTGATGTCTGGTACGGTCAGTATGGGTGCTGACACCAGCCGGGTCTTGAGGGTGCGAAAACTTTCCTCGCATTTAGGAGTCCATTCAAACTTCTCTCCCTTCTGCAATAACTTGGTCATAGGCTTTGCTATCTTGGAGAAATTCTCGATAAACCTCCGATAATACCCTGCCAAACCAAGAAAACTTCGTATCTCTGATACGTTGGTGGGTGGCAACCAATCCGTAACTGCTTCTACGGTGGCAGGGTCCACTGTGATACCTTGCGCAGAAATGATGTGTCCAAGGAACTTTACTTCCGCCGTCCAGAATTTACACTTGTTGTACTTGGCGTATAACTGGTGTTCCCTGAGTTTTCCTAGGGTCAACCGGATGTGAGCTTCGTGCTCTTTTTGGTCCTTGGAATAGATGAGGATGTCATCTATGAATACCACGATAAATTTGTCTAAATATTCCATGAACACCTTATTCATCATATTCATGAAGAAGGCTGGGGCATTGGTCAAACCAAAAGACATAACTGTGCACTCATATAATCCATAGCGAGAAGTAAAAGTCGTCTTGGGTATGTCCTCCTCTCGAATTCTCAGCTGATGATATCCGGATCGTAGGTCGATCTTGGAAAATATCGTAGCTCCCTTCAGCTGGTCAAAAAGATCATCGATCCTGGGTAACGGATATTTGTTCTTGATGGTCACTTCATTCAAGGCTCGGTAGTCAACACACATACGCTTAGCCTTGTCTTCTTTCTTCTCGACGAAAATGACGGGGGCTCCCCACGGGGATGTGCTAGGTCTGATATAGCCTTTCCTCTCTATGTCCTCTAGTTGCTGCTTCATCTCAGCTAGCTCATTGGCGGCCATCCGGTATGGTCGCTTGTAGATGGGAATGGTTTCGGGTACCAAATCAATCCGGAACTCAATATCCCTCTTGGGGTGGCATCCCTGGTAAATCCTCTGGAAATACATCCGGGTATTCGCAGACTACCGGTATCTCTTCCAAATTAATCTGGTGCAGCCTTGGTCTTCCAAACTTCAGGCTAGGCATCTGAAATGTGACGGCAGTCCCTTCTTCACTGGTCACCGTTACTTGTCTCCGGGCACATCTTATCACTCCTTGGTGTCTATTGAGCCAATCCAATCCTAGAATGAGGTCCAAGCCTTGGCATTCTATTAAGATGGGGTCGGCCCAGAATATTGTGCCGTGGATATCTACCCATACCCTTGGACTATAGGATTGGGCTAGAGTTTGTTTTCCAGGGGTGACTATTAGCACGGCTCTTGGTAGTTCTCTTATATTTAGATTGTTCTTTTCCACAAAATCCGTTGATATGAAGGAGTGCGTAGCTCCAGTGTCAAATAAAACCACTAGAAGGGCTGAATGTACCATGAACTTACCCATGACGATCTCTGGTGCGGCCTGGGCTTCTTCTGCAGTGACGTGGTTGACACGGGCGCGGATGGCAGGATTCGTCGTGACGCCCTGTGCGCGCTTGGGGTGGGGGCACTGGTGGGAATAATGCCCCTCCTGGTGGTAGTTGAAGCAGATCACGGGCTTGCCGTGCTTATCGCGCAGAACTTCCGCCTTCTTTGCCGGGGCGGGTGGAGCGGCGGGTGCGGTGGGAGCGGGGCGAGGCTGTCCGGCTCTGGCGTTGGCGTTGGCGGTGGGTGGCGCCGGACGATACACTGGGCGGGGATGGTATTGCGGCGCCGGTGGGGGAGGTGCGAAGCGGGGCCTCTATGCCATGCCTTGGTTCTGCCTGAAGGAGATCATCCTTTTCTTTTTCAGGTCGACCTTGTTCTGCTGGGTCTCCTGAATGATAGCTTTGTTTACCAACTTTTGGAAGTTGGCATAATCTCCGGAAATGAGCTGAAGAGACAACTCATCCTTCAGTCCCCGGAGGAACTTGGACTATCTGGCCGTATCAGTACGGACCTCCTTGGGCGCGTACCGGGCCAACCTGTTGAATTCATGCAGGTACTCAGTGACGGTCCTGGTCCCTTGTTGCAGGTCCCGAAATTCCTGCTGTTTCTAGGCAATAATGTCGTCTGGGACATGGGCTGCGCGGAAGGCAGTAGAGAAATCTGCCCAAGTATGGACGTGTCCCTCGGGCAAGGTTTCGCGCAGATTGTCCCACCATTCTGCGGCGGGACCCTCGAGTTGGTGGGCAGCAAATGTCACCCTCTCCTGCTCGGTACAAGTCAGGAGGTCCAACTTCTTTCCAATCGTCCTCAACCAATCACCAGCCTCCATGGGGTTGGTGGTGCTTGAGAACGTGGGAGGGCGGACTCAGAGGAATTCTGAGAGCTACGAGGCGGGGGCGGGAGCGGGAGTGGCGGGGCGAGGCAGTTCTGGCTGCTGGTGGAGGCGGAAGAACTGAGCCTGCTGCTCTTGCATCTGCTGCTGTTGCATCTGGTTCAACAGTGCAGCCACCAACTGATTCTGATTGGCCATCATCTCGGCCAGGGTGGGGTGGTTGGCGACCGGGGCTTGCCTTTGCCCGGTTGCTCCCCACTGGGGAAAGTTGCCGTTCTCTCCTCCGTTTTGGAGAGCATCGGAACCCTAAGTGTTCGTCATCCTGAAGTTTCCAAAATAGATAACCTCTTCTTAGGGGAAATTGATACTAAGCTTTATTTCAAAATGTCGTTCTTGCGATTACATTTATTGTCTTTTATTTAATTCTTCACTCATGCCTTATATTTGACATGAGTGGCATTACACTCAAAAATATTAAAAGGAAACAATCAATCGTAACTACTACGTCTATGGCAGCTCAGGGGACGACTCGACCACGGGCTCGATGGAGACGGTCGGGGTGGTGGAACTGGAAGGTCCGGTGGGAGGTGCGCTGTGGGAAATCCTCTTGGGCCTCACGGTGGGGATCCGAAGCGATTTCCGCTTGCGAGGCGGAAGGGGTGCAATCTCCTCGATATCCTTCTTCAATTCCTTGAGCTGATGACAGATCTGGGTGTTGACTATGGCGCCTTGGCGTAGAAGCTCGTTCTGACGCCTCAACTCCTCTACCTCGAGGGTCAACTGGGGGTTCTGCTGGACCTGTCGACGAAGCTCAGCATTCTCGCGGTTCAGGTTCTCCGAGGTATGGCGGTAGAAGTCGATGGTGTCGTGCTGGCTGTCTGCGTCGAGAACGACCTCTGTGTGGAGGTTGTCCATGGCCTCCAAAAGTCTCATGGTGCGGGCGATGGCGGAGTTGCTCTGTGTGAGGGGGCTGATGTAGATGTTGCGGTGACTCCCTGGTGTGCGCATGGGCATGAAGCGGTAGACGGTGTCGCGGAGGTGGCAGTCGTAGACCAGACGAAGCTCGGCGAGGGCCTGAAGTGCGGCGTGCTGGCTGGCCACCACGAATGAGGGTCCTCCAACTCCATGGGTGTAGAAAGGTGGCTGCGTGGAGGAGGAGCGGATGACGACCGTGACCTCGCAGTAGCTCTCGCTCGCATCGGGAAAAATCCCGTGGAACGCAGGCTCATGGGAGAATCCCAAGAAGTCGACGAGCACGCGAAGCTCGCGGATGAATCCGGCCTCGTCACGAAGAGTCCCGCTCATGGTATGGACCGACATCTACAAAAGAGAGAAATTTTTTGTGAAAATCTCGGAAGATGAGAGGGTAAGTAATTTTGTACGAAAAAATGGTTTAATATAAGTCCTAGGGTCAGGTCTGTTTGGCTTCCTACAGTCAAGTCGGCTCTGATACCATCTTGTCACGCCCCGATTTAATAAATCAGGACCTTTATTGAAATTCCATAGAAAATCAATAAACCAAGACATTCATCATGCGACCACGTACAATACGAGCAATCATTCACGGTTCGTAGACCGTATTAGTATAAAAGTGAATAAAGATGAAGAGAAACTAATAAATCAAAGGGTCCTAGATGAACGCCTCCTTCCAGTCTCGCCTTGACTGGGTCGCTACTCCAGACCTTCATCCTCCTCGTAGTAGACGGGCTCTGGTGGTGTAAGTCAGCGGGGGTGAGTACAAACGTACTCAGCAAGCCACCGAATGCAAATATAATGCAAGATAATAACAAGGGAGATAGTGGCTAATTTTGCGGAAAAAGCATAAGTGTAAAGGATTTAAATGTGATCAATTTATTAGTACTGAAATGTAAACATGTGTATGCATCATCATCTTCTAACTCGAGGGGTACAGTCAGCCCCACCTCGCTCAACAGTCCTTACATGCCATGAATAACTCAACCATTCAAACAATAGTAAACTAACTGCGAGTAGTCACACAACCCGCCCTTGACCGTGGGCTCGGCTTTTCGAAAAGATTAAATACTCTGATCAGAGATGTACCACTGTACCCACAAGGCACGCACTCACCACTTACACCAAAGTGTAACGAGATGACCCATTCCACGGGAACTCGTGTCAAAACCTTCCATATGGTCCTCCTCGACCCGACAACACCCTCTTATGGGTTTCGTATCGTGTCTCGACGCGTCGAGCCTCACCATACCCCCCCTTGAGCCACGTCGGTACAAGTCACCCGCAGGTTGCCCCTTGCCCCCTCCACTATGGTGCATCGAGTCGGATTGTTCCATACTTTCAGTTAGGACTTACCCATTAGACTTGTGGTTGGTACGAAAGTGCTTTGCAATAGATCACGCAGACCGGTCCTTATAGTGCCCCGGGTGCGACCAACCAATGCCCTAGCTTGCACCCGGAACCCACCATACTTATAACATAGCCAACTCCAACCGAGTCCAGAGACGAGAATAACGGGGAAATTCATATAACAGATTCCAACTATCTACGACTTATTCTTTTATCCTATAGCAGTTGTGCCGGTACATTGGGCACTAGCTAATATCTTATAGTAGAGTGACAAGGAGTTAAGGCTCAATAAGCATGGCTTGGGTTTGCACACAAGGACGGGGATCTATTAAATATAAGTGTAGGGCTTGATGTTTGACTAATGCAATAATACCCTGAGTTATAGCGATAATTTATTAAAATATGGGCTCAATGATGATCAAAATGGGGGTTGTGACTTGCCTTGATCAGCAAATGGGGAAGGTGGAAACTCGGGATAAAACTCCTGCTCCTCGACGAACTCGTAGTCTTCTCGATACGGAAAAAGTAACAATACATTCAATAAACAGATAAAACTCCACAAATAATAAACATACAAGTTTATGGGTTTTAATATGTGAAATAAAGTTTTATTATTCTGAAGTTTGGTGAAAAACATTAAAGATTAGTTTTTTAAGGCTTTTCCCAATTTATTTTATGAATTAATAATTTCAATCCTAAGGGATTTTTATTCATTTAATCCATAAGATTATTTTGTGCTGCAGTAACATACTGTTTTTATGGCATTAATGTGTAGAGAATAAAATGCTAAATTTAATAAAATTGGAATGGTGAAATTTGGAGTTAAAATGAGCAAGTTATGAATTTTCAAAGTTTAAATCAATTTTTGGAATTTTATTTAAACTGGAAATGGGCTCTGGTCCACGGTGAGCCAGGCCCACGGTGGGCTGGGCCACTATGCGTGTGGACCCGAGCGGTCAGGACCGTTGGATCTGGATCCAGCGGCTAGATGCGAGGCGGGGGGGGGGGTTAATGAAATTGAACGACCAGGATTAAAACGAGCGAAGGGGTGCGCGTGGACGCACGAGATCGATCCAAGCTTTTAAGTTACGATCAACAGCCAGGATTGTAGGGTACCGCTTTGACCAGATCCGAGGGCCCGGATTAAATCCCGAAGGGATTTAATCTTAGCCCTCCGATCGTGATCGGACGGCCAGGGGTCCGTCCGGCACGGCACAGGCGTAAGGGGGCATGTACCCCCTTCGTCTTCGGCTCCGGCGGGTTCTGGCGTGGCGGCGACGGCGGCGGCGAGCGCCTAGGGGTCTAGCTTCCAGCAGAAACAGAACGAGGGGAGTGCGGCGGTTCCAACCGTACCTGCGGCGACGAGGATGGTCGAAGGATGGTGGCCGGCGGCGAGTGTAGACAGCGAGGTTTTCTCGGGTGGTCGACGGCGACGGTGTTCCGGCGATGTCCGGGCCCAACGGAGGTGAGGTCGGTGTCGGGTGGGAGGTGGCGGTCACAGTGGTGTCGTTGGCTAGGGCAGCGAAGGCTCGTGTCGCCAGCGAGGGTTCGCTGGAGTCGAAACAGAGAGGGAACCCGAAAATGGGGATGGGGCGCTCTGTTTGTCGCTCGGGCTTGGGCTACAATGGTGGTGGCAGAGGGCGGCGACCACCAGGGGTTTATATAGGGGGTTGCCGTCATAAAACGGGAAGGGGACCGGAGGAAATCCGAGGGGATTCCATCCTTGCGCCGGCGAGCTTCCATGCGCACGGATAGGTTTCTATAAAGGCAAGTTGACTCGAAGATCATGTGAGGCTTCGCCCACCTGGACGATGGCTTCGTGGGCATTTGCGAAGAGGTCCAAGGGGCTCGAGCGACTAAGCTGCGCCACCAAGCCCCCTTCCCCTATAGCAGTGCAGCCTTCGTTGAATGCGGGGATGGCTGCCTCCATTACGGGTCCCCTCGGTTGTAGAGGTCGGACCATCTCCGTCACGGGCTCCTCCGGTGCAGGCTCCCGCGGAGCCGGGCTTCGGTCCACCACCTCGACAATTTCTTCGGCCTCCTCTCGAAGGACCCCTTCGTCGCGGCCGTCCCCCCATCCTCTTTGGACGAAGTGCTCTCGGACTTCGAGTTGCTGCTGTTGTCGCTGCTGCTGCTGCCGGAGATCCCTGCGGGCCTCGGCACGGCAGGCCTCGTGCTGCCATCAACATCTGCAAAAAAGTACAAGTCAATATTCATGAATGTAAAAATAAGAGTGATCAAGTGTTTACCTTCGTCAAAGGAGATGTCTTCGAAGGAGGTGGGAGCGATGTGTGCTCCCTAGTCCCTTCACTGTTGCAACCTCTGTCTCTACCACTTCGGTCGTCGCCGCTGGAGCATCTGCTGGCTCCGCTTCAACACCAAGGCTCGTGGTCGTTGGCTCCTCCGTAGCAGGGGCTTCATCCGCTGGGAGCTCTGAGCGAACCCTCGAGGCTTCGGGTTCTTCATCATCCACCCTCTTCGTCTTGGAGCCGCTCGCCGAGGGTGTTGGGCTGGCGAAGTCTGGAAGCGCTTGGACCCCCTTGACGCCGAGACAAGTCCACACTCTGTTCCAGCGCTCCCAAGTCCCCACCAGAGCGAGCCTCTGAGTTGGCTCCTCAGGCATCAGAACCCCAACGACGCGCTCCGCGGCTATGATTGCCTCCTCCAGAGGCCTTACTTCACGAGCAGCTTCATCAAAATTTCAAGTTAGCACAAGTTATTTCTGTGAAGTACGAAGATGAAGAAATCGAAGTCTTACCAAGGCGCTCCACCGACACCTTGCTTAGTCCCTCCGAGCCCGAAGGTTGGAAAAGACACTCCGGCCAAGAGAGCGCAAGGGGGCTGAGCCGAAGGGTGATGAACTCTTCCGCGAGGGCCCTCATGCTCATCCTTAAAGCCACCCTTCGCAGGAGCAGGATTCTTGACCGGAGGACGTCGGGGCTCGTCTTCACCATGCCTTTGCGTCGGTAAGAGATAAGTGCGTTGGTGCTCCGAAGGAGGGAGTTCACGCCCACCGAAGCGTAGAACTACTCCTGGTCCCACTTCGAGTACCATTTGTTGTTGACGGCCCTCACTGGGAAGTCGTCTTGGTGCTCCTTTCGGAGCTAGAAGTTGGTGCTCCCGAAGGCCAAGGCCTCTTGACGTGGTATGGCCCCTCCCTTTGCTTCGGCTGGCAGTTAGCGTCGTGGAGGGCGACGAAGACGTCCACGTGCCCCTCGCAGCCTTCGGCCCTCATGGCCCACTCGAAAATAGCCAGCCTTGCCACAACATTTGGAGACAGATGAGGACGCTCAAAGTTGTACGCCTTCAACACTTCGCTCAGCATGTCCACTGCTGGTAGCCCGAGGCCTGCCTCGAAGAATGATTCAAAAAGCATGACCTCATCAGCCCGAGGCCTCGGTATGGCCTCTGACTTTGCAGGCACCCGGAGCTGGATCTCCTCCGAAATCTTCCCCTCGCCAACTCTTCGAACAGACTCCTCCGTTGAGGCCGAAGCCCTCATCTCCAGAGTCTGCTCAAACTTGTCCGATGGCGATCGAAGGTCCCTCGGCCCTAAGCGCCTTGCTGTAGGCTTCGTTGCCACCACCGCCACCTGCGCCTGGGCGGAGCTCGAACTTGTGCCTAGGGCCAAGGCCTTCTTTGACGCAACCTTCTTCGGCATCTTGCGAGGCTTCGACGTGAAGGACGTTGAGAAGCTATGAAGCTGGCTTTGCGCGAAGCTAAAGGTGGAGAGAGGAAGGCGAAGGATGCTAGGAGTTGGAGCAGGAAGCAAATGAGAGTGTGTGGCGTAGCCGTGGTGCGGTAAACCCCTTTTTATAGGCGGTAAAAATCCTGACGGTTCCAGTGCCAAAGTCTTTTTTTTTCACCAACCGCCCCGACCCCCGCAGTCTATGACAGGTGGGCCCGAGGAGAAGTTGAAGCGAACCGTCGCGCCCCCGCGCTAAAACAGTCAATTTTATAACCGTTGCGGGGTCGCTTGGTCTTCCCGAGGTCACCCCGTCAGTCGGAGCAGGCATTTATTACCTACGCAAGTCGAAGCCCCCTTCGGTCAAAGCTCCGAAGGCCTGTCTTCTCTAAAGTTACCTTTTTACTCTGAGTCATTTGTCTAGAGGCGCACACACCCCTTCGCTTTGAAGGGTTGCAGGCGATGGGCTACTGTTGGGGGAATAAGTCTTCCCTTAAAGAGGGGCCAAATGACGTCAGCCTCCGTAGGCCTCGGGCCCAGAGCCTGACACTGCTGAAGCATGAAGTCGAAGCAGATCCCTCCTGCCAAAGTTATTTCCAAGCAGCAGTTAGACCAAGTCTCCGGGCTCCATTCGAAGCCTGCCTGAGTCAGCCTTCGGGCTCCCTTCGGAGCCCTCCAGAGTCAAGCCTCTGGGATTCCTTCGGAGTTAGCCTCTGGGCTCCCTTTGGAGCCCTCCAGAGTCAAGCCTCCGGGCTTCCTTCGGGGTTCTCTAGATCCAACCTCCTTACCCCATCCGGTCCCTTTCGAAGCTAAGCCTCCGGGAGTCCATTCGGAGTGCAGTTTGGAGCGTACTTCGAAGTCCACCTCGAAGTGCCCTTCGAAGACTTTGACGCAGTCTCCGCCCGAAGAGCTCCGACCACTACTTCAAACCAGAAAAATATCTCGACTTTGCTGCATTGCAAAGCCATACCGAGGTCCCCACTCCCCCTAGTATGTCGTTTAGCCGTTCAGAGGATGCGTCTATCTGACACGTCTGTAAAGTTGTAAAGATGTTTGTGCAGTAGTCTAGTCTTTTTTCCCTTCTTACCCCTATAAGGCCTATAACCTGTAGAGGGCATTTAGGTCTTTTTCTTTGGCTTGCGTGCCTATAAAAGCAGGGCCACGCCCTTGTAATAGCCAGATCCATTAGATCCAACAGAGACAAAACTATGCTAAATCCACAATAGACTGGACGTAGGGCTATTATCCCTTTAGGGAGGCCTGAACCAGTATAAATCCTTTCTCCCTCTGAGAGAACTCTTAGAGGTTCATTCTATACACTATACACTTAGAAACCTGCTGTAGCTAACACAATTGCTACAACAATGACACAAACTAAACTTTAGTCTATGGAACCAAACACCCCCTGAGAACAAATATGCATTGTTTGATCAAGGAGCTAGAAAATTGGTGCAAATGTTGTCAGATGGCTTGAGTCTAGATTTGCACCTTGTGATGCCAGAAAAAACTCGAGAAAGCCTGAAAAAAGGCCGCTCGGACCTAAAATTTCATTGAATCGTCCAAAAGAACTTCATGTTGAAGTGTAAACATAAAACTAAAGGCTAGCGGTGAAGAAAATCGGTACAAATAATGTTGCCAGCTACACATCAAGTATTAGAACATTAAGCAGTTTTTTTCTGGGTTAATTTTTTTCGTGCCATTACAATTTTTGTGGTTTGCCAATATGCCATCGACGTGTCACTGACAGATGGGGGCCGCCACAGTCACTGACAGTGGCATATAGGCAATTTCTGAAAATTATAATGGCATATGAGTAATTTTCCCTTTTCTTTACCATATTCCAAATATCTCCAAGTTGGATCTAAACTGGACCCATATGAATAATCGGTGAGCCCAAAACCCAATCACAAGCCTAGCCCAGCTCACTCCAAAACCAAACTCCACCGCACGGATCGACGATCTGTCTTTAACTCGCTCCCAAGTCCAACCCTTCCCATCCGCCGAGAGGAAGCCATGGTTGTCGCGCCGCCCTCGCCTCCTCCCATTGCTCCTCCTCGCCGCACTCTCCCTCTCCCTCGCCGGCACCTTCTAGTCTAATGAGCTCCTCCTCCACAACAACGACGAGTTCAAGGGTATAGGCGCCCGCCCCTCGCCTCCGCCCCCAGTATCGGCGGCGTCAGCAACTCCCATCGCCGGTCATCCGATGAGGCGACATCCGGGCATACCAAAATCTAGTGTCATGCAGTTCTACCTTGAGCAGGATCCAAACATAATTTTGCATATTTGAAAATTGAAGCATCGACGTAGTTGGCCGACACGAGGCGACGCGAGGGAGGGCGGAGACGGCACACTGGTGGAGGGGAATACGAAGGCTGGGGCGATTGGACAGGGCGAGGGTAGGGGGTGTTAGGGCACCATTGGGCGACACGGGGCCTACAAGGGTGGCGGTGGGCCAACAACGTGCGAGGTCACGAGAGCGAGGGTGGGGGCGATCGAGCAGGGCGAGTGCAGGCATGTGTACGGGGGTGGAGGCGAGGCGACAGATGGCCTCACCAACGATAGTGGCGCATCTTGCACCTGGTTGGAGGCACAGAGGAGGCTAGGGGTGGGGGAGTGCTAACGCGCCGATGTGTTGGGAGGCGACACAAACAATGTGGGGGAGGGCGGCGCATGTGATAGCCGTGCGTGCACGAGGAAGGTTGGGCAGCGCAGGCGACAGGAAGGATGGAGACCGGGGAGGCACAATCTGCATGCGCGTGAGAAAGAAAGTGATGGGAAAATATACCTTGACTTACATATGGGCCCATTTAAAATGGTGAAGGTGAGGGTGAGACAGATTTATCACCACAATCAACCTTTTAAGCAGTATAAATAAATCTTCATCCATCGTCGTTAAATAGATTAAAATAGTAAGGTGCACGTGCGTTGCAACGGATGCATAATTTTAACGGCAATATATTTAGAACATGATATATTTGCCGAACACATTTATATTTAGTAATATTGCAATGATAAGAAACAAAGTAATATATTATTGTTCAAAACAATACATAGAGATATCATTTCTATATAAAGTGTCATTGCATATTTATAATCACAGATCTGTTATGAAATTGTACAATATACTATACAATGAGTACATATTCTTTTATCTACCCAGTGAGCACTTCCTTGTAGACGATATTCTTCGTTAGTGTGCTTGTCCCATTGGTTCAAATTTAATCGACAAAATAAACTTAATAAAGTGGATGAGCAAAATTATGATTAAATAGTGGTAGCACAGCGGAATTCTTAAACTAAAATAATACACTGTTTAACCATCAGCATAAAAAATCAGCAGTAAAATATTCTGAATTTAATAACTTAAAAAATTATTCTCCATTTTAAATAAGATGTTGGTCTTATAAAAATTCGGAAAACAACATAGAAAATGCTCTAAAAATTCTCATAAAATTCAGAATAATACTACTGAATGTGATGAAATTTACAAAATTATCCCCGCACTAAACTCAATTTTATCTGATTTTTGGTCATTTTTCTTATTTTCCAGAGAATAAACAAAACGGAAAATAATTTCTTAATTCTGGAAAACATTAAAGATGAATTTCGGCCCAACGGTGCAAAAAGGCTGGCCCAAGAGCGCCTTTCGGCAGGCCGATGAAGTCCTGGGCCCAGGCCAGGAATTCGGCGCGCGCGCGCCCGCAACCTGGGCCTGGGCCAGGAATTCGCCCCCCACCTGGGCTGGCTTAAGCCCAATCAATCCTGGTCGTCGGATCTGATCCGACGGCCAGACGTCGGTTTCGGCCGAATAAAACGCGTCACGCTCACGGAACCCTAAACCTAACTTCATTCCCCCTTCGGCCCGAGAGCGAGAGCGGCGCTGAGCGGAGTGCGCGGCGCACGACGGCGGCGGCCCGCGACGGCGACGGCGACCGGCGGTCGGCCGCCACCGGCTAGCTCGCTGGAGCACCGCGCTCACCCGAGGGTGAGCGGGGCTCCGTCGAGCTAGCCCGCGGCGGCCAAAACCCGAGGGTCCCGGGGGGTCCGCCGGCCTCTTCCCGGCCTCCGGCGAGCGGCGGTGCGACGACCCGAGGGGCCAAGGTTAGCCTGCGGCGGAGCGGGTGAGCGGCGGCGAGCGACGGTGAGCGGCGTTAGGGTTAGGGTTTAGAGGGACTTGGTCCAGGCGCACTTGGTCCAGGCAGTTGCGCTGCGCGCGGACTGCTGGGGTGCTGCGCGCGGATGGGAGGGAGCACGGCGGCCGAGCGAGGCGGCGTGCAGGCTTATTGGGCCGGTATGGCTGCTGTGCTGGGCCGAGAATGCGCTGCGCGGGGAGGGAGGCGCGGTGCGGACGAACGACCACTGTACGCTTTATATTCAGGGGCTATTTGCATTTCCCCTTTTGTCCTCTCTCCGCGACGGCGCATCCCCGTTCGCCCCGCCGGAGCCCCACCGGCCTCCTACCACCACGAGCGGCTTCTCCTCTCATACAACCGTTCACCTGGACTTGCGCCTGAGTGGGAGATCCATTTGGGCTTGGATTGATCTGTTTTGCTGGTCAAAAATCCTATCTTGCTTGGATTGTTCCGAGGTGGTTCTCCTTTTCCTGTGAGCAATCTAATCCAAATCTTTCTCTCTGGATGGATACACCGATTCGTCCCGTAGGAAGTAGGAACCAGTGCCGATGTACATAGCAGTTTATTTATTGTTACTGTTTTTTTGGTTGCGGGTTGGGGGTGGGGAGGTTCAACTCATTTGTTTGTCAAAATACATCAATGCTTTGTGTGTACTTCCTGTGCTAATTTATGGGTTGTTAGATCATTGTGTTTTAGGGCTAGATTTGCAGTACCAAAGCTTGGGCAAGATTTGGCACTACCAAATTTTGGTACCGATACAAATTGACCCTTAATGACTCATGAACTTTTGCACACTGCAGGCCTTGAACTTGGAGGTATTTATCCCACACCACCATACCGTTCAGCGTTCACTATGTGCTCGTTGCCACAAACTGTTGTTGCCCATGTTGCAACTGGGCAATGCGCAGGTGACTAATTTCCTTCTGAGCTTTTCAGTTGTGCATGATAATCTAGCGTCTCCGCCCTTAGCATTTAGACACTAGTTCTTTGTTGATCGCTTGCATAATACTCTCACCAGTGAAACAATACAATTGATGTTTCAGGATGTGCATAATCTCTTTTTCAGCATCAGCTATTGATATGTGAATTTGATTTGAAAAATAGTTTTGGGATGTTGTGTATTGCAACAAAAATTACTGGTGAAATCTGCGTTTTGGAAATCACATCTAAATTCAAAACATCATTTGGATGTGACTGCATGATTAGTTCATTGCTTAATATTCTATTAGTCAAAGTCGATTAGTTTTATTTATATTCACATCTTAACTTAGTTAATAATATTTGTCATCGCCTTTATTTTTTAGTCAACAGCATGTCTAGTTCCCTGAATCATCAGATTAAAGGGTCGCTATATATGCAAATTTTGTGTTGCTTGCATATTAGATTATTAGTATTTCTTTTGAATGTTGCATAAATATTTTTTATTTCCTTGAGAGCCATGCTTCTTTGGTCTTCTTCTTTTTCTTCTTCATCAAAGCCTTTCAATCCCAACTTTCCAAGCAAGTTGGGGTAGGCTTGAGTTGAAACCTAAACTTGGGTTTCATCTCCATTTGACTGGCTAGGTTTTCCATTGGCTCACCAAGCCTATTCGAAATTTGGATGGCCACTGATCTCGTGGAATTGAATGAGAGGTTCCCATTTTGTTTCATAGAATTCTGGCTTCAGGCTGGTTCTGTTTCATAGACAAATGATGCCAGTAAGGGAAAAGACACCATTTTGTTTTAGAATTTGGAAACAGATGCACACCATTTGCTACTGGCAGTTACATATCTATATTTTTAACCTAGATGTCATTAGTACTGCAATTTTGTAGCACATCTATGAGCTATCTCTGTTAATATGTGCTGTTAGCACTTAACACTGATAAATATACTAATATCAATTAGACTAGCTAGTTTTTATTAACTTAGTTGTATTACAGAAATAACTCTTCCTATGTTGATGCAGAAAGCTACAATGAATTGATTATATCACGTTCACAAGTTCTGAGGGCCAAAGCCAGTTCCCTGTCATTTACTGGGAAAGTATCTACTAAAGCAACATCACGTGTATGCGCTCTTTACTTACTAATTTTATTTCTTTAGTCCAATGTAATGCTACATGACTTGTTATGAATATTTGTTTTTCTTCGAGTAGAGTGTTCTGCGAATTGAGAAAGCACAAAAAAAATCCAAACAAGTGTACGAGACATTAGCACAGAGTATATTGAATGCTACTGCTGAGATATGGCAATTGCAGACAATTCATATTTCTTGGAAGGCTTAACAGAGTTCTATTAAAATTCAGAGCAGAATGCATGAGCTTATTACATATTCCTAGTTATTACCTTGTTACTATGATTAAGTTGATTGTGTAAGCTGCCAGTAGTTCAATTACTTCAATATGTGGTGATACTGTAATTTTTTACATGGTATACCTTCAGATAATTTGAAAAGGTGAGTAGTTGATAACTATGGGTTTTAGAATGAGACAGTTTTTTATTTTTCAATAAATAATAACTTATAGCAAATATTATGTAGCACTCAATGACTCCTCATCTCTGACTCTTGGACCTATATCTGGGGCTCAAACATCTACACTGCCAAAAAGTTATACAACCTGCCTTATCAACAATTCATCGCTCACCCCATCTTCAAGCAGCTATGGTCCTCAAAGCGCAGCAATAAACTCAGAGTTTTCTGTTGGCTCCTCCTTATGGATTAGATTAAACACCTGCAACATCCTCTGTAGAAAGCACTTCTTGATTGCTGCTAATAACTACAACTGTGTTCAGTGCAACCTTAGAGAGGAACAAATCATGCTACACCTCTTTTTTCAGTGCCCTTTCAGTAATGGTTGCTGGACTTCTTTGGGCATCAGCTGGGATATGGGTTTCCCCTTCTATGACACGCTCTCCACTGCCAATGCTATAGCTGCCACAGACGCCTCTTCATGGAAATCCTCATCACTGCCATCTGGTTGATATGGAAATCCAGGAACAGATTGATCTTTGATGGCACCTTGGTCTCCCTAGCCCAGTGGAAATCACTGTTCAAGCAAGAACTAGCTATTCAAGCTTTTAGATTCCCTGAGAGCCTTCGTCCTTTTATCCCCCTGGCTCAGCCAATTCTAACCTGCCCCCTCTTTGTACTTATGTAGTTATGTATTTGTTGTACATTGGCCTCGTTTTATTAATATAAACCTGTGGTAGGAGCCTCTCCTGCTTTCACTCAAAAAGTAGATGAATGTTGCCCCTAACTAAAAAAATTAGACTCTCAATCCCTCGAATTAATCTATATCAGACAAATAACCTCCCAAGGCAGTTTACTATAGCGGTTTTGTTGATGTGACAGTCGTGGTTTTGTTGGCGTGGTTGTCCGCATTGGCACAAGGACATTGAGCTGGCTCGGTACATGCAGATGACAGGTGGGGCTACTAAAAATTTGATGTGGCACCCTTCTCTCTCCTCTTCCTTCTTCATCCCTCTTTTCTCCTTTCCGCTTCCTCCTCTCTTGCTTGTTGGCTGACCCTTCTCCATGCATGCTAGCCCCCATGTGCTGCCACGCTCGAGTACCCTCCACGCCATTGTCTCCCTGTTCTAGAATGCACACATGCGCCACGCAGCCACGCCAGAGTCCCCGATGTGCCCAATGGCCTCGCTCCACGTGCCATGTCTCCACACCCTCACCGCCATGGGCCATGTCCTCGTGGCTGAGCCCACTGCGCACCACCGTCCCCCGTGCCCGAACACCCATGCCCCCATGCTAGTGCAGTCGTAAAATGTGATATATACTTTTTCTTTGTAAAATGTGGTATTTGTTTGGTATGGTCCTTCTGATTCTAACAAATATAAATGAATACATAGTGTTAGAGTGTGTGTGTCTCGGTCGTGGGCCCATGTATGCCACTATTACGATCCACCTACCCGTCTAGGATTTGGGTTTCAGCATATCTTGAAGCCTATAGCCAATGCCTGCATCAGAGAGGAATCCATTTTTCCTATTCTATCATGGTATCAGACTAGGTTTCTCTCCCCTCTCTCTCACCAGCAGGCCGCCACTGCCACCATGGCCGGCGAGCCTCCACTGCCAGCACCGGCCTCCTCCTTCCTTCTTCTCCCCTCCCTCTCCCCATCGCCCGAGTGGCCGGCAGGCCGCTGCCGCGACCGGATCTGGCGCTGCCATGGCCGGATCCGGCGCCCCATTGTCGCCGCGACTGGATCTGGCACCGACGCGGCCAACTCCGGCGCCCCCGCTGCCGCCTCCCTCCTGCGCTGCTGGCATCCCCCTCCGTCGTGGCCACGGGCTAGCAGGCCCCTAGCGCACCGCCGGCCTCCTCCTCGGCTGCGGCTGTGGGCTGGCGTGCCCTATGCGCTGTCGCGACCCTCCTTTCCACCACGTCGCCGCCTCTGCCTGCTGGATTCGGTGTTGTCGCCGCCAGATCTGGCGCTGCCGTCGGCTTCCCCTCCTTCGGGCTAGCCGCTGGAGCCCCCTCCTCCTCAGTCGTCGGAGCCCCCTCCTTCCTGGCAGCCGGAGCCCCCTCCTCCCTCCCCTTCGACGGGCTGGCTGTCGCCATAGGAGCCCCCTCCTTCTACCCCACCGCGTCGCCGCCGATGGTAGCCACACCCATGGCCGGATCTGGCCTCAGTTTGGCCGTCGCGGGCTGGCCGGCCGCACCCACGAGCTGGTACACTGCCACCGCCGGTGCTCTGACCCTGTGTGCTGCCGCTGCCCTCCATGCCGCCGCGCCGGCCTGGGATGCCCCGTGCACCGCCGTTGCCCTCCCTGCTGTTCTGTCGCCGCGGCCATCTACCCCACAACTGTTGCCGCACCAGCATTCCTTACCGTGCCGCCGGCTTGGTCTCCACCGGTGCAGCATCCACCACCTTCGGTTTGGGCACCGTGGTTCGGTGGGTGGGACCAGGCGGCCCTAGCTCAGTGCGCACAGGTCTGGCGTTCGCCGTTGCAACACCCACAACCTCCGGTTTGGGCACCGTGGTCCGGTGGGTGGGACTAGGCGGCCTTTATGCAGTCCTCTAGTGCCTTGGGTTTCACACCGCCCGCCACCACGGATTGGGTGGCCGACTCGAGAGCCTCCTACCACACCACTCCTCACGCCGGTCATCTCTCTTCCAGAAGGCCGCCCCACCCACCTTGCCCCTCTTCCATCATGGTTGGCAATGGGTCCTGTCTTCCGGTCACCTCCGTGGGTGATGCAGATTCTTGTGGTTCTTTCCGCCTCCCCAACGTTCTTGTTGCCCCTGATATTGTTCATAATCTTCTTTCTATTCGCCAATTCACCTCTGATAACTCTTGGTCTGTTGAATTTGACTCTTGCGGGTTGACGGTGAAGGATTTGGCCACACGACGTCCTCTTCTCCGTTGTGACAGCACTGGCCTTCTCTACACCCTTCGCCTTCCGCCCTCCGCTGCCCCCTTTTGACTATGATGAGACGTTTAGCCCAGTGGTGAAGCCCGCTACGGTTCGCACTGTTCTATCACTGGTTATCTCCCGTCCTTGGCGGAGACAGTGTACTATAGCCAGCCTACGGGTTTCGTGGATCCCACTCACCCCAAGCTGGTCTGCCGACTCAACAAGTCTCTATATGGCTTGAAGCAGGCTCCTCGGGCTTGGTACTGCCGCTTTGCCGCCTTCCTAGTGACTTTGGGGTTCAGCGAGGCCAAGTCTGACACGTCTCTGTTTGTCCTCCGCCGAGGTGGTGACACCGCCTACATGCTGCTCTATGTGGATGACATCATCCTCACCGCCTCCAGCTAGTCTCTACTTCAGCATGTTGTCACCTCCTTGCAGCGGGAGTTTGCTATGAAGGATCTTGGTGTGCTCCATCACTTCTTGGGTGTGACCGTGGAGCCCCGCGCTAATGGTCTATTCCTTCACCAGCGCCAGTACACCGTGGATATTTCTTCAGCGAGCAGGGATGACTAGTTGCAAGCCCTGTTCCACCCCAATTGATACTCAGGTCAAGATTTCCGATACCGCGGGTGCACCAGTTGATGATCCTACTCAGAGCCTCGCTGGTGCCCTTCAGTATCTCACCTTCACTCGGTCGGACATCTCATATGCAGTGCAGCAGGTGTGCCTTCACATGCATGATCCCCGGGACTCGCACCTCACTGCTATGAAGCGGATTCTCCGCTATCTGTGTGGCTCCCTTGACTACAGGCTCCATCTTCGGCATTCTCCGGCGTCTGAGCTCGTGGTTTACACTGACGCCGACTGGGCGGGCTGCCCGAAAACGCGTCGCTCCACCTCCGGCTACACCGTCTTCCTTGGCGGCAACCTTGTGTCCTGGTTGTCCAAGCGGCAACCTGTTGTCTCCCACTCCAGTGAAGAGGCTGAGTGTCGCGCTGTTGCTAACAGTGTGGCGGAGGCCTCATGGCTCCAGCAGCTCCTGGAAGAACTCCACAGCCCCCTCTCCAAGAGCACTCTAGTCTACTGCGACAATGTCAGCGCCATCTACCTCTCCATCAACCCCGTCCAGCACCAGTGCACCAAGCATGTGAAGATTGAGCTCCACTTCGTCCGTGATCGTGTCGCCGTGGGAGCTGTCCGTGTTCTATATGTGCCTACCACCTCCCAGTTCACCGACATCTTCACCAAGGGCTTGCCTTCCTCCACCTTCTCCGAGTTCTGCTCCAGTCTCAACGTCCGTTGCGCCGGAGTTTTGACTGCGGGGGGTGGGGGTGGGGGGTGTTAGAGTGTGTGTGTGTGTCTGGGTCGTGGGCCCATGTATGCCACTATTACTATCCACCTACCTGTCTAGGGTTTGGGTTTCAGCATATCTTGAAGCCTATAGCCAATGCCTGCATCAGAGAGGAATCCATTTTTCCTATTCTATCACATAGCATTGAGCTAGCCAGCAGTTCTGCTATAGGCACTTAGGCAGATGTGGACATCACCCCTCGAAGTCATAAAGTTCCCTTCTGCTATAGACAGACAGATGTGAAAAATCAGAGTATTACTCGGCAGTTCCTCATGGCTACATATGTTACATAAAGACTAGGTGTTACTGTAGCTTCAGTTATTTAATTGAGTTATGACCATTCTGTACCAATACTGCCTTTAATTAACATATTTGTTTCAGGGTTTAAGATGCCATGCAACTCAGACCCAAAGAACACAGCAGAAATCTTCTACTGCAACCATCCAGCGATCTGATCTCAGAGGTAAAAAGCTCTGGATAGCAGCACTACCTCAATTGATCCTACCCCATGCTGTGATCACTTGCAGAAACATGCATTTGATTTTATTTGGCCCATTTGTGGATTCCAGGGAAGCTTGAAGGACCTAAACTTGACGATGGCAGTGGAGGCTTTCCGCCCTTCCGTTTTGGCAAGGGCGGTGGAGGCGGTGGCGGTGGCGGAGGGGGCGGTAATTATTTCGGCGGGTTCCTCCTTTTCACCTGCGTTTTGCTTCTGGATTACCTCAAGGAACTGGAGAAAAAACTGCTTCTGCAAAGGCATCATCCAGGAGACGAAGCGAGCTTTGGCCTTGGACAATAATTTTTATTGCCATCAGCATTAGTTTCTAGTGTTTGGTGTATAAATCACTTGATCAATTTCTGATGGTTGCCCTGGAGCATGTTTGCTACATGAAATCGCCGCTATTTGCACCAGAAATTCACTTATCAATTCCATGAATCTTTGGAGAGAACCGGGCTGTTGATTCATGATTACGTGTTGCACTTTTAGATTTTCAGAAGGATATATGTGTGTGATCATTTTCAGTACCGGTTAGTTTCTCGAATTTTTTTGTAGCAGATTTTTTCTTTCTGTAGCACGGATTTTACAACAATTCTACCACTAACATGAGTAAACATATCATATGATATTTCCGAACAACATGATATAAGAATCATAAAAAATAAACAAGCTGTCTAGTAAACTAATTACATGGTCAGAAGGAAAAACTGTTTGCCTGCTTTACACCTCGTGAATGGCTGCTGCTACAATGCCGGTTGCCTGAAATGGCAAAGGACTACACTATCCATATATACACCGTAGTGTGTGATGTGGGCCAGTGGCGAACATTTGTGACATGAAATAGGGCTTACATCAGCTGTCACTCTTGTTGGTCTTTCGATCCACAGTTTGATACCAACGAACTTGCTTTTGGACTTGCAGGTTCATCAGAAGCTTTAGGTTTTTCCACAGCTTTTAGTGGGGGTAGATTTGTGGTTGATCCATCACGTCCTCGATCATCCAGCTCCATTGCTGCCTCCGACTCCAACAACGAGTTGGCTTCTGTTATAGATGTCAATACGTGCATAAAACTTAGTAGCGTTTTTGAAATATCCGTGCAAAAAATATGATGTCGAATCAGAATGGAGCTAGACATTATTTGTGCCAACAAATCAATTATGAGTCTACACAATGTGGCATTATTGCAAATATTTCATTGAGGTTCTATAGGTTCTAACTTGTGTGTAGTTCTAGCCACAGCTTCTGCTACTTTCATAGGTCAACTTGAAAACTAAGAGTTCTTTTGGTACAACTTCAACTCTGAGATTTATGCTAGGTCCGTGGTTGTGGTTTGTACACTATAACAAAGTAGTTTAACCTTTTATTTTTAGTTTAAAATAAAACTTATATTACTCAATTAAATATCCTTAATATATCCGTAACTCTAAATTCAAGGTTTCTTGGAGCTAGATTGGACCAACTTCAAAAAAAATCAGATCTAAAGTTTTGCCAAACGGGGCCTACATTTGGTAGCAGGGGTTCATTTACTTGCAATATACCCAACTGTAGTGAGCTAGAGATATGTCAAATCGTTGCCAATTTGTCAACATTGTTGAAGTGTAGAAGTAAGTATGTAAATTTCTCACCATTTATTTTTCCACGTGTAATGAGTGTCCGGAGGTAGTCTCGAATCCCTGTCAACACCGTCTTTTCTTGCAGAAGTTTTAGTTCTGAAGTGTCTTGATCATGCAACGCCACTGGAAATGAACTTCTATAATCTGTTCCAAATGTACTACCCTTCTCATCACACATCAACGCTTGTGTTCCTGGAGAGGCAGGCCTACAATCCTCTGCTGCTCCAAAATCACCAGCATTCTGCTGCTCCATATTGGTTGTGCTGTCAGAATTTGTGTGCATTTTCCTATCTACTTCCACCTCCACTTTCTTATCTGCAAAACCAAAAATATTTTAATCGACAGTGTTCCTACCTGCATTTGGTGCTCAAACTAAATAAATAAATAAATATATCTATGTACACTAAAGTTTGCACCAAATGATAGTTTGCACTATATACATTTTTTTTCAACGGTAAAACAGATAGTCAATAGCCGCACTCATACTAATCACTACTTTCATTGGTAGATGTTCTGAAATTAGATCAGTCAAATGAGAAAGATAAAATCAAGTACCAGCTGTCATCAGGAATGCTTCTGCAGTCTTTCTGCATGCAGTCACCAAATGCTTGGCTAGGCCAGTAGCATCTGTAGGATTGATAGTGTTTGCTAGTGGAGACCTACAATAACATAATTCATAAGGATCCATAGAACACAAAATTCTTAGTATACCTAATAAGACAATCTGGCATGTTTTACTTACCTTAGGGCCATTTTAGATCTAATCTGGCAGTTACTAGGAGACTCTCCGAGTACAGTTGAAGAAGCAATTTCTGAAGAATCCACATGGTTAGCCTGTAGAACACAAGAAAGAATTATGAGTCCAGGAAACTTACAGATAAAGTTATGCAAAATTAGTAGCAGCGTGGAGTGGCTAAACAGCCAACTATGTTGAGTTTTGACACAAGTATCCAGAATTAAAAGTATACTACTGCCTACTGAGGAATCAAATGTGTCACACTAGACCACAATTTAATCTAAGATGTTTTTTGAAAATCACAGAACCAGCCCATGTGGACAATACCTCTTGAAATTGTGTATGCATTATGCTTCCTTCACCATTTATTCCCTGACCAAGAGGATCTTCTGGAGGCCTTTTCCTACGCACTGGAGAATATCTATACCCTGAGGATCCAATAGCACCATTCAGAGCAACATTGGCTGCTTGTTGAATGTTATTTCGATCTGATGAGTTGTCCCCTTGAGTTATAACCAATAGCTCCTCACTTCCTTCAAAATTCTTGCAATCCTGGCATTTACAATTCTTGGAGCAAAGGATGTTTGCTTGGAAGCATTCACAGTACTTCTTGAGACATCCTGACTTCTTGCAATGGCAACCTTTATTATGCTTTGGAAGAGAGGGTGATGCTCCAGCATCATCCTGATGACCAATTCACATTAATTAATTACATAAAAAATGAATCACATGAATAAAAATGTTCAATATAAATTTGCTGGACAAAAATATAAAAGAGAGTTTGATAAATGATAATTCGAAAGAACCAAGGAATAAATAAGACCAACTGAAACACACAGCATAATATAACTGATTTAAATTTGGTGAGAAGTGCAGAAGAGTTTAGTTTATAATATAACACAACGAAAAATACAAAATGTGAGCTATTACTATCAGCCATTCTCCCTATTGATCACCTAGAAAAGAAGCTAGCGACCAGTAAAGGGAATATTCATGACATTCCAGCTGCTTCTGCAAGGTTCAGAAAGCACATACTCTCCTTTGTTCTAGGATTTATTCAAACTTACAGTATGCTTGATAGGCATTACTTACAAGCATACCTTGTAAGGCATATAAAAAACAAGCAATTAGAAGTGCAGAACTAACACATATATGCCATAAATTCCATCTATCTATTTTATATCATTTAAGGTATCTACTCCTCCCGATATTGCAAAAACACATGCACACAAAACATTCGATTAGAGGAAAGCACATACCTTTCGAACACTTAGAGTATTTGAACCATTTTCAATCTTAGGTTGAAAGGCTTTTGGATTCCGTTGCTTTGTACTGTTAATAGCCTCCTGCCTAGCGCTTTCGTTCTCAACTTTATTTCCACATTGTTTACAATTGCAGCCATCACAATAAAGACCTGCTGCAAAACACTCACAGTACCTAACAAATTAATATGATGTTAGTGACCTATTCACATGATAGCTGTTTGAAAATAAATGTACCCATTTTACAAATTAAACAAGATTGTTCAACTAACGATATGAAACACAAAACTTGGAATATAACATTAATGTAGAAAACAAAAAACATTTATCTGGTGCAAAAAGTGACCAAAGCAAACCATTGACCAAAGAGAAATATGCAAGTTTCATTTCAAAACAATTTATTAAAATTATATTGATCTTCTTACTAACAAAGCATAGTGTATTTTTTTATAATTCCTATTTGCCTAAGGACTACACAGTACACACACCATTTTAGACTAGAATGGCATTGGCCATTTGTCCATGGTCCAGGTACAGTTTTATTAGAAAGTATTCATACGAATGATATGAATAATCTATTTTTCTAGTAATAATGACAAGGATGATGGATGAAACTCTAGCATACTAGGACTGATTGTGATAATCAACTGTCATTGACATCTTATCTTAAAAGTAAGATCAAGTTTTCTTTCAAACTGATGAAGTCATTTTAGTTAATCTTGGCACAACGACAACCTTCTTTGCCTGTACAAGTATGCATGCTATATTGCTACTAACCTACACTAAATGTTTTTCTTTCAATATTTGACTGGCATGGTTCAAACAAATTTTCATGTGCTAGTAAACTCACAGCTTTAGACATTGTGAATTTTTGCAATTGCAATGCTTCTTTTTCTTCGTTGGAGGAGAACTCTTCATTTCAACCATCGGCTTCCTGAAAAAGAAATAATTTGGAGAAAAAAACATTAGTAAAACAAGTTGTTTGAAAATGCAATATAGTGCTTGCTTTTGTAATCTCCAACAAGAAAGTAACAACATGACTCATGAGTTGAACAAAAAAATGGCTTTTGCAAGCAATTGATGATACCGTGGATGTTCATTTCTGGTTAAAAAATGGATAATACAGCTGTCTCTATTGTAACATAGCGATATTATTTGTACTGATTCTTTCCATATGCACTTTGAGGTGCATGGCCCATAAACTCTATACAACAGAGACCAATGCTTTCAAAATGAAGCACGATAGATTTAGCACAAGGAAATGGATCAGTGTGATGTGTGATATATATATCATACTTTTCTTCTCAAGACCACACCACTTCCACTGGAATTAGTAGTAATTCAAAATTGAAATTCTGAAACATCTAATATCACAAACTCAGTACTAACCATATCCCTGTCAAGTAATGTGTCTAACAGTACACTTCCACATCAAAATTAGCATCACTACCACAGGACTATCTAATCGCCCTAAAAGAACTATTCAACCACATGAAACTTTTGAAAAGTGCACTAAATACAAAACTTGAAGCGGCTGGATTGAGTTATTCTCTTAACACCAGCACACGATAAATAGAAACAGTAGATTTGAAACATAAACAAACTAATTTACTCACATAGGCGTGAAGGCCACTGGCCACGGCCTCGGCGAAGGCATCACAGGGTGCAGTGAAGCCGCCGGTTTCATCTGCAGCTGCGGCTGCGGCTGCTGCTGCTGTTGTGGTTGTGGTGGCGCCTTCATCCCACCTGCAGATGCAGGTGCGGGTGCGGGTGCGGGCGGGCGCGCGGGGGCCGTTGGCTGCAGCTGCTGTTGCATCTGCTGGTCCATCGTCAATCGAAAATTCCACCGGCCTAGGTCACGAAACCAAAATCCCCAGTTGGGTTCACCGATTCAGCCACGTAAACCACTCGAGGAGCCCCAAATATCGAATCTTTGAGCGCTCCTCGCCGGAATTGATGCAGCTCTTGGATCAAGAGCCGAGAACTCCGGCTCCCAACTCGAAAGGCCCAAAAAGCGAGGGAAAACAAAAGGAGGACCGCGCCGGGAGCAGGATGGGACTGAATCCAACAACTCCAATTCGGCGTGGAGACGGCGAAGGATTCGGAGTAACGGAATCCGCGTCAAATTTGCGGCTCGCGTGGATTTGGGGCGGAGGTGGAGGTGGGGGAGGAGGAGGAGGAGGAGGAGAAGCTGATGGGCAACGGAGGGGAGGTTTGTTTGGTCTCTCCCGAGTTTTTGAATCTCCAAGTGTTATACTCCTCTCTCTTTCCTTTTTCTATCGACTTCTTTCGATTTTTTTTCTTTCCTCGCTGATTCGAACACTCAGCAAGAAATTCTGGATTTCATAATTTTTTTCTGTTGCTCATTTGAACCGAGCTATTAATGGGAATATTTGATGACAAGTGGTAAATATTAGATAACATAGTTTTTTAGAAGTAAATTTTCAATTTTCTCGTATTATTTTTGATGGCACGCCAATAAACTTTTCGCTGTTTTTAAAAAGTTTGCATTAGGACATATTTGAATCATTGATTTGTTATCAGACGGACGGACGATTGGAGCTATGACCTTGTTTGAAAATCATGTGATATGGTGACTTTTCAAAAGGTCACATATGTTAGTAGTGCATAATGAAGTTCTAATGGGATCGGTGCCAAGTGCTTACATTCCGTTCCACGGTATAGTTTAGATTCATGCTATATATTGCTAATTATAAGATAATGGTTTGATTGGTGCATTTGTGAAAAGATGTTTTACATGGAGAATGTTTCGTAATCCTGCAATAATGGCCTTTATTACTACGGGAATTAGTGGGTGCACGACGCTAAATCTCTAATCAAGATTTGAATCCTGATGCCATAATTAAAATGATCATTCTGACCATATTTACTGTAGACACTGTTATTAAATTAACATATTCAAACGGGGAGATTTTGATTTGCAACAACTAAATAACTAACCAAGATTTCTTGTTCTAATGGCCGATAAGAAGTTAATGTGGAATTGTTGGAAAACTTTCATACACTGCAGATAAGACCATATTGGATGGAGTGTTTTATCTTGGTTGAAAGGTATTAATTAGAGGCATCTCACACTTTAAAGGCCTCCCCACTTAGTAATCATTTGAAATTATTTGAAATTTGAACTTTTTAGTTTTTCCATATACCATTAATAAAGTTGAGTTTATTATACTAGTTGAGTGCTCGGAACGTTACAACGGACAACTTAAAACGGAAAAAATTACAAAATTAAAATAATATCATGCAACTGTGTATTAATGACAAAGTAATATGTATAACATTGGCTAACTCATTATCCTTGAGCTACCATTGTTAGTCAACGGTAAGTGTAACTAATCGGGTAATTGTGATGGGTTTTGTGTTCTATAAATTGGGGTGTTAATATCTGAATAAGTTGAATTACTATGGTGAATGACTTTCATTTTTAATGTCATGCCATAGTATTTAATAAGTCTTGATTTACATTGTGCTTTATTTGAAAACTGGATTTTTTTCCAGTCCATTATTGTGTCAGTTCTAGTAACTACAACTCTTAATTGATCTCAAATTTAAGTTGTTCGGGTCTTTCCATATTTTTCCAAGTACAAATCGTTCTATATATATAGAGGCGTCTGATTGTGTTTTTTTCTCTCTCGCATTCCCTTGCAAATTGAATGGTGTTTGCTCTTGGAAATAAAAGAGACATATAAAAAATTTAATTTCTTTTGTGTCATTACAATTTTCACGGTTTGCCAATATATCATCGGTATGTCAATGATAAATGAGAGCTACCACATTTATTGACAGTGATATATAGATAATTTTTGAAAATTATAATAGTATTCGAGTAATTTTTCCTATAAAAAAGGTCTGTTTTATTCTCTAAACTTTCACAAAAGTCTCAAATTCATTCGTAAATTTCAAAACCGCGTGCAGTTCATCCCTGAACTTTCTACATTTACCCGCTCACTTTCCAATGTTTGGCCATACTTGAACTGCTTTTAGGCGATGTGGTGGTGTGTTGTGAGGCTGAAAATACTTTTGAATTTTCAAAACTAGTACATTTCAAGAATTCTTAAAATTTTGTCATTTGCTCTGTATGATATCTACAACCTAGATGATTCTTCGTGAACTAAAGCATGTAAAGAATAATTGGCCCGTAGAAAATAATTTTATAATCTAATATAGAATCAAAATTTAAGCTTGCAAGTAACCTTTGTATTTCATCGGGTCAATTTTATTGAGGTTTAGGGATGAAAAGTGTGCAGTCTTGATGTTTTGAAATGAACCGTAGACTTCGGTAAAAGTTGAAGGATGTAAAATGAATTTTTTTCCAAAAGGTTCCTTCCCCTTAGGGTTTGTTTGGGTCTGTTTAGTTCAGATTTTTGAATCAATTTCCTGCCTCGAAAGCTGTAATCTGAACCAAACAACTCTTTTGGTCACCCATTTTTTCTAGAATCTGCAGATTCTCGTAGTACAAATTTAAAAGCTGATATAATCTAGATTTCACATATTCTTGGTTTAACTTTGAATGAATATTACCTACCATACTATTAAAACATATCAGTCCATGTAAAATTTGAAAAAAAAAATTAAAATTTTAGTAAAATATAAAATTTTAGTGTAATTTAAAAATATATAATTTTAATATAAATATTATAAAATTTCACGATTAGAATGATTTACACGTAAAACTACACATTAATAATATAACTAAATATCAAGAACTACCAAAATATAAATCCAGAATTATTTCAACCAAACAACTTCTCAGCTTTTTTACAGCTCACAATTCATAGCAGTTTTTTCAGAATCTACAATTCAACCAAACGCACCCTTAGTAATTGTAGGAAACAAGATCATTTTTTATTAAAAAAATCAATCATATATTTTCTCTTTAATGGAAATTCAAGATTTATCTTCCCGACCCACATGTCATTTACCTGAGTAGACCCCACATGTTATCTGGTATTTATTGCATTGATTTAATTCTATAAATTTATGACACTTGAAGCAAAATACATGGGGACTTTTGAAGGATGATGACAACGACGACAACAATAACAACAATGTCTTTCAATCCCAAACAAATTGAGATATGCTAAAGTTAAAACCTAATAAGAGTTATTAGTTGCAACGCGATGGTTTTATTAGTGACAAATACAGAGCAATAGACTTGCTTTAGTGCCTGAAATAGTGAAATTGACCCAATCCTAAAGCACAAGATTGTTTCAAGAGGGCACATGAAAATGTTACAGATCCCTCAAAATTGCTCAAAAACAACACAAACAGAAAGAAGAATATAAACCATTCACAGTTCACACTACTCTGCAGTACTATCAAAAGTGCTCAGGAATCCACCTAAGAAGCCAGCACCATTGCAGCTCCCACACAAGATTTCCAGCTTTCCTCTGCAGAATTTTAAATGGATCGTCATTAGAAGAAAACAGAAAGATGATGTAATTCTAATTGAGTTGTATGCCTAATGGGCTACATTTTGTGGACGATGATTTCTTCTACCTGCAAAGCCAGCATAATCCTCCAGCTTTAAGCTGACCGTTGAAATGGTCAACAGAATTCACTCCACTTCCTTTGCATTGGGTGCACTGTAATGCACCTGTTGTTTGCCCATGTCATGTAAACCAGAACATGCAAGATTGTTTTACTTCCAGTCAGTGTTTCAAATGAGGTTACTTCAGTAATATACAAGAGGAATTTATCAATTTGGACATTAGATACCACTTAACAGTGCAACTAAGACCTGCTTTGTTAGATATATTCATATCTTGTGCTGTAAGATCTGCTGAAGTAACTAAACCAGGGAAGTTCTTCAATTATTCTAGCGATTTCCTGACAAAACATAATGACCAAACTCTCTGTCAACATATAGAGTTAAATTCTAGATTACAGATTATCAATTGCCAAACAAGAATCCAAATATTCATAAGGTAAAAGAGTAAAAGTATCAGTGCTCCACACATTTTGGGAACAAGAAATAAAACACACAATGAACCTTTTGCTTAACACCACGTATCTAGGGCAGTCTAAGTTTCCTGCACTGAGGAAACCCACTACAGAAAGAGTCCAAACTCAACCAGGAAACGATAGAGCTATCAAGCATGTTTGGAACTAATTTCCACTCAAGTTTTATTGTCTCTACACTCAATCATTCAGACAATGAATTAACAGACATAGGGCAGTTGTCATAGCCTCAGATCATGGGTTGGAGGGCCTGGCTCGCATGTGAACAGTACCGCCGGTACTGTAGCAGTTAGGTTAAATTATGTTTAGATTAATTAGTTAAGAGTCTAGATTAGATAAGAGTCTATTTCGGTTAGAATTAAGTTGTAGATTAGATCAGCCTTGTGTCTATATAAACAGGGCTGATGACTAGAGTTTTTGTCGAGTATTCAGTTTGGCTTGTGCCTTTCTTGTATTCCTGCCTCTTCGTCGCGTTGCTGCAACGGCGCCGCTACGACGGAGAGGTCTAGGCTCTCGACCAGCTACCTATTTCTCATATCAATTAAGAAGATTAGTTACTACCAATTCTATGAAAATCCCGACCAGTTACATGCTATACAGTGTAGAGATAAATGAACATAAAAAAACATGTTGCTGTAATGAACAATGAGCAATTTAACTAATTCTAAACAAAAGTAAACTGACCAGTTTCCTTCACAACCCTTGCAGACAATGCTGGTTACCTTCTGAGGCTTCTTCGCAACCTGGTCATTTTCTGTGGCCTGTGTAGATGGATACTTTTAAACACTGGAAGAAAAAACAAAGAAAGAGAACTAACAACTTGTAAACATCTTTCTCACACTCCAGACCTAAAAGAGGGTAAAAATGTTCAGATTATGTGACAACTTATTCATGTGATCATATTCCTCAGTGCCACAGAATAAAATGTCCTTTCTCCACATTACATATTTGTCAAGCGCCTCAGCACCTAACAACGCCCGGCCGCGGCTACGTAGTTCGTAGCCGCGCTCCAGGCCTTCACCGTGAGGAGTTCCCCACCGGCGGCTTGAGAGTTGGGGAGGGAGATAGAGATTTGAGGTAATTGATTTCTTGCTTGATCTTCCAAGTCTGGTTACAATCATATATAGCTTAATGGCCCCATAATCACTCCTTTATTTAAGGAAACTAATCTTTTATTTCTAACTCTAGCCACTGCCTAATGGCCTATCAATCACTCCTTTATTTAAGGCATAGAAAGGGAAACTAATCTTTCATTTCTAACTTTAGCCACCAATGGTGGCACTTTCCTTTGCTGCGTGGGCAGCATGCTCTGCTGCCCTCCTGATGTCACGACGGCGCCGATACTTGCGTCCGTACATGACATCTCTCCCCTCCTCGACGGCCAGCTCGTCCTCGAGCTGAAAGTGTGGGAACTTGTCACGGAAGTCAGCCACATCTTCCCAGGTTGCGGACGCGGCGATCTGACCCTTCCAGTGGATGAGCACCTGGCGGACACCGCGCGCCAAGCGGTAGCGTACGGCGTGCTCCGGTTCTAGGGTCACTGCCCCGTGAAGCATGTGTGGCAGTGGGGGGGGTACCTCCGGGGGCTCGCCGACGAACTTCTTAAGAAGGCCCACATGGAAGACATCGTGCAGTTTGGCACGTGGGGGCAAGGCGAGGCGTACAACAACCTCGTTGATGCACTCCGTGATGCGGTATGGACCGACGAAACGAGGCTTGAGCTTGCCTTTCGACGGGTGCGGCAGGGACGTGGCAGCTCGTTGGCAAAGGCGTAGAAGCACCCAATCGCCGATGGCATAGGAGACCGGGCGGTGCAGCCGGTCGTAGAATTTCTTCTGCACGACTTGAGCCTGCTCTAGCCGATAACGGACGTCCGCGAGGATCTCCTCACGAGCCGTCATGGTCTTGGCCACCGCAGCGACCCGCGTCTCGCCCGATTCGTAGGACCGGATGGATGGAGGGTCCCGGCCGTCGACCACCCTGAAGGGGGTGTCCCACAGCGACGACTGGTACGCCGTGTTGTAGACGTACTCCGCCCATGGCAGCCAACACAACCACGGCTTGGGACGGTCCCCCGTGAAGCACCGAAGGTACATAACGATCACTTTGTTGGCCGCCTCCGTTTGGCCGTCCGACTGGGGGTGAAAGGCGGACGTCATGTGCAATTTTGCCCCAGAGAGCCTCATCAATTTCCGCCAAAATGTCGATGTGAACACCGGATCCCTGTCTGAAACCATGGATTGGGGAATCCCATGGAGACGAACAATCTCGCCGAAGAAAGCCTGTGCCACGGACTCTGCGCTGTAGGGGTGAGCCAAAGGAATAAAATGACAATATTTGCTTAGATGGTCCACCACGGTGAGGATCACCGACTTGCCCCCCACGCGAGGCAGAGCTTCGACGAAGTCCAGGACGATGTCGGACCACACGGCCTGGGGAACGGGCAGGGGCAGCAGCAGTCCCACCGGATGGAGGTGCTCGGACTTGTTGCGCTGGCAGGTAGCGCAGGCGCGGACGAAGTCTTGCACCATCCTGCGCATGGCGGGGAAGTGGAAGTCGCGGCGGAGGCGATGAAGAGTGTGTTGCACCTCTTCGTGGCCGTCCTCGTGTGTCGCTGCCATTAGCTCGTGCAACAATGGCGAGGCTGGGGGCACGTACAGCCGAGTGGCATAAGCCACCATGCCGTCCAGGAGGGACCACGGTGCGCCCCGAGTGCCGGCGGCGATCTCATCTCGGATGGCGATGAGGGCAGGATCCTGTAACTGTGCCTGGCGAAGCCGTTCGACGAAGTCGAAGCGAGGTGCCGACAGGGCCAAGAACGACCCCTCCTCGCAGGTGTCGCGTCGAGACAACGCGTCGACGACGGTGTTGGCGGCGCCCGGCTTGTACTCGACCGTGAGGTCGAAGCCGAGGAGCTTGCCCACCCAGTGGTGCCGCGGAATCGTCACCAGACGCTGGTCGAGGAGAAATTTCAGGCTGTAGTGGTCGGTGCGGACGAGGAATGGTCGTCCCCACAGGTACGGCCGCCAGTGGCGCATGACATGGACCAGCCCAATGAGCTCGCGCTCATAAGCTGCCAAGGAGCGGTGGCGTGGTGCGACCGGCCTGCTGAAGTAGGCGATCGAATGCTGCTCCTGGATAAGGACCGCCCCAAAGCTGTGGGTGGACGTGTCACACTCGACGATGAATCCCTTGGTGAAGTCCGGCAGTGCTAGCACGGGTGCTGCTGTCACGGCTTCCTTGAGCGCCTGGAAGGCCGCCTGAGTGTCGTCGTTCCAGGAGAACCCCTCCTTCTTGAGGAGGGCGGTGAGGGGTGCCGCAATCTTGCCGTAGTCGTGGACGAATTTGCGGTAGTAGCCGACGAGGCCCAAGAAGCCACGCACCGCGCGCGCCGAGCGAGGGGCCGGGCAATCGCGGATGGCCTGCACCTTGGCCGGGTCCATGGCCACCCCTTGAGCCGAGATGATGTGGCCCAAGTACGCCACCGAGGGGGAACCAAAAATGCACTTGGACCTCTTGAGGAAGAGGACGTGGCGGCGCAGCTCCTCGAGAACAGCACGGATGTGTCGTAAATGATCCGCCCATGTCCTGCTATAAATTAAAATATCATCAAAAAAGACCAAAACGAACCGGCGGAGGAACGACCGAAGGACGTCGTTCATGAGCGCTTGGAATGTCGCCGGGGCGTTGCAAAGCCCGAACGACATCACCAAAAACTCATAAAGACTGTCGTGGGTACGGAACACCGTCTTGTGCACATCGGTCGGCCGCATTCGGACTTGGTGATAGCCGGAGCGTAAGTACAGCTTGGTGAAGTACCGCGCGCCGTGCAACTCGTCGAGGAGCTCATCGACAACAGGAATGGGAAAAGCGTCCTTGACGGTCAGGGAGTTGAGGGCGCGGTAGTCGACACAAAACCGCCACGTCCCATCCTGCTTCTTCACTAGCAGCACGGGTGAGGCAAACATCGAATCGCTGCGACGGACGATGCCTTGGGCTAGCATGGCAGCGCACGGCCGTTCCAGTTCGTCTTTGTGGGCCGCCGGGTAGCGGTAGGGCCGCACCGCCACTGGCGCCGCCCCTGGTTTGAGGACGATGGCATGGTCCCGGGCCCTCCGTGGAGGAAGTCTGGCCGGTTCGGTGAAGATGCCATCGAAGGCGTGCAACAGGTCATCGAGAAGGCCCTCTGGTGCCGTGGTTGCCACGACCTGGGGCTCCGGCCGCTCGGAGACATCGGACCAGCACACTAGCCGACCTTGGTGGGTGAAGGAGATGGTGCGGCTGATGAAGTCCCAGTTCATTCGGCCAAGGGTGACCATCCACTGGGTCCCCAAGACCAAGTCATATCCGGTGAGCGGCATGACGAAGAGATCGACGGAGAATCGATCGCCCTCGATGATGATCGGGGCGCGCCGGATGACGCCGGGGCAGGTGACGCGCTCCCCGTTGGCCATAATCACCGTGAGACATGGGCGGGGCTGGATCTGTAGTCCGGTGCGGCGCGCTGCTGCTTCGGTGATGAAGTTGTGCGTGGATCCCGTGTCGAGGAGCGCGACGAGGTTGGAGGCACCCAATGCGACCCGTACTTGCAGGGATTTGCAGATGGGAACGCCCGCTATAGCCTACAGGGAGAAGACCAGGGCATCCTGGTCCTGGTCGGCGGCGGCCTGATCGTCGTCGACGCCCGCGACCTCGACACCGTCAATGAAGAAGATGCGGCGGCAGACACGGTTGTGACCGCGGGTGTATGGCTCATTGCAGTTGAAGCAGAGACCAAGGCGGCGTCGTTCCGCTTGTTCCTCCCGGAACAGGCGCTTCACTGGCTGGCCTTCCAGCCGAGGTGGTGCTGCACCCGCCGGTTGCGCCGCCTGTGGTGGCCGAGGGTTTTGTGCCCCGGGCGTGGGCAACAGTGCGCGAGGGGCGCCACGGGTGGGAGGTAGAGCCGGCTGGCCGAGTCCCATCATCTCGACCTGCCGGGCGAGACTCATGGCCCCGGCGAGTGTCTCAGGATGGTGGATGCGGACGGCGTAGCTCATCGGGGGAAGGAGGCCGCCCGTTTACAGCTGGACGCGCTGGCTCTCATCGAGGCGACCCACTCGGGGAAGGAGGGCCTGGAACCGGTTGGAGTACTCCTCCACAGACCCCGTGCGACGGCATTCCGCCAACTCGAACAGGGGCGCCAATCGAAGAGGTGGCCCGAACTGAAGGTTGAGCAGTTCTTTGAAACGCCCCCATGGTGGCGTGCCCTCGTCTTCCTGGAGTTGGATGTACCACAGTTGGGCGACATCCTCTAGATTGTACGAAGCCATCCACATGCGCTCCTCCTCCATGGTGCGTTGTTGGCGAAAGTACGATTCACACTTGTTGATGAAAAGCATAGGATCAGTCTTGCCGTCGTAGCGGGGAAAGTCCAATTTCTGGAACCTGGGAGGGCGATCTGAATCGTGAGGCCCTTCATGACGACCGCCTTTGCTGGTAGCCGACGACGACGGGGACTTCTCCTTCAGTGAGGCCATCTCAGCCTTCAGAGTGGTCATCTCCGTGGTGATGGACTTCAGTGCTTCCAGGACATCCTTGATGGTGGGTTCCGCCATGGCCAGCGGCTGCGTGGAGAAGTCGGTGGAGCGGGTGGGAGAGGAACGACGTGACCGTGATACCAGGTTGTCAAGCGCCTCAGCACCTAACAACGCCCGGCCGCGGCTACGTAGTTCGTAGCCGCGCTCCAGGCCTTCACCGTGAGGAGTTCCCCACCGGCGGCTTGAGAGTTGGGGAGGGAGATAGAGATTTGAGGTAATTGATTTCTTGCTTGATCTTCCAAGTCTGGTTACAATCATATATAGCCTAATGGCCCCATAATCACTCCTTTATTTAAGGAAGCTAATCTTTTATTTCTAACTCTAGCCACTGCCTAATGGCCTATCAATCACTCCTTTATTTAAGGCATAGAAAGAGAAACTAATCTTTCATTTCTAACTTTAGCCACTAATGGTGGCACTTTCCTTTGCTGTGTGGGCAGCATACTCTGCTGCCCTCCTAATGTCACGACGGCGCCGATACTTGTGTCCGTACATGACAATATTATTGTACAGGAGATGGAACTACCAAGTTCTACTATTTACAATTTCAAAATCTAAGCTAATTAATTATGCTATCTTCAGATAAAATTCTCTTTGCAGACAATTTTGGCATTTTGGCTTACTCTACATGATAAAAAAGGACGAAAGTATTGTGCTTAAGAGCCATCTGAAAAATCAGGTATGCTAAGTTGGACTGCATCCTTATGTTATACGAGAATTTTTTATCTGTGAATACAGGAAAATATCAGGTAGACCTAGAAAAGGCTATTCTTGATATTCATCAATTTTACAACCGTGGAGAGCTCATTAACCCCATGCTCAACCAATGAATGGACTGCTTAAACTGTGCTACGGAGCTACACCCTTTCTTATGACACAACAGTTGAAGAACAATAGCGCATAAAGAAAAGCTCATTTCTTGCTCTTCCAAATTCAGTGCATCAGTCGTATAGTACTTCCAAATTAAACAAAAACCAGGAGCGCAGGAAAAACTTAGCTTTGGCAGAGCTCACGGAAAATTTGTAAAAATGTCATTCTAGTTCACCGACATTGTAAAAACGCCACTCAATAGACTACAATTGTAAAAATACCACTTATATCGTTGACAAATAGTAATTTTACCCTTTTCAGTTTTCTCCAACATTTTTAATTTTTTTAAACAAGAAAAGTAATGCCAAATACCAAAACTGTCATTCCTTTAAAAATTAAGGCTTTCCTCTGTTTACCTGGTGATTAGGGGGATTAGGAGATCTCGGTGATTAGTGGCCCATCGATCTTCCTTGGCTGACGGCTTGCAACTTCGTCGAGAAGCAGGACGGTGGCGGGACGTCGACGGCCAGCGGCGGTTGGCGGAACGACGACGAGACGTCGGCGGCCAACAGCGGGAGATTGGCGGCGCAGGGAGATATTCGCTGGTACAGTTGGAATGAGGCTATAGGAAGTTTACTCGAAATAAACATAAGAAGCCTTAATTTTTAAATGAAGGGCAATTTTGGTATTTAGTATTACTTTTGTGATTTAAAAAAATTAAAAATAGAAAAAAACCGAAAAAGATAAAATTACTATTTATCAACAATGTAAGTAACATTTTTACAATTGTACTCTATCAAATGACATTTTTACGATGTCGGCCAACAACTTTACACAAGGCAAGGCAGAGAGGGGTGCATACCTTGGTCTTGACGGACTGGAACCTGGAGCAGCGAGAGATGGGGCGGAGAGAGGTAAAGTGGGGCGAGGAGGATTTGAGGAGAACTGGAGGGGAGGCGGCTGTCGCCGTGAAGCTCGAGGTGGCCGCCATTCTGGAGCAGCGATCGAGAGAGGAAGCAGGGAGATGGGCGAATCCACTATGGATAAGGAAATGAGAGGAAAAGAGACTTTTGTACAAATGTACTTTTGCACATTTATAAAAAGTATGTGGTTTATAAGCGAAATAAAATTATAGGATTCACGTAATTTCTAGAAACCACAGGATTGCCCTTGTAAATTCCATTGTACGCACATCCACTATCTGAACAGGTAGCTAGAGCAGCCTGAAGTCGTGTCAACCCATTAGGGTGACACTCGACAAGAATCAACAAAACTCAAATAGCACATGGGTACTCAGTGATCATCTAAAGCATGGTTAAGCAATGTAATTGTTCATCCATAAACAACCCTTTAATGTCAAAGTATTGACATCTGCGTCTAAGGGCAAAATGTTCACCAACTGACCTTACAGTAAGCCGAGTCCAGAGAAGAAGCAAGAGTAATAATATCACCGTTCAAGACAGTACACAGATGCTTAATATTACAAGATGCATCTTGCTTAAAGTGCAACCTTAACTAGTTCTTCTTTTTTGAGAGCAACGTCATAGATAAGATAGTTACCCAATCAGAATTTGATGATCTAATAGCTTCCATCATTCCTACCATTGGGAACAGCACGCCTGTCACCCCGATCCCCACCAAGGTATGTATCACCACCTGATCTGTAACCACGGCCATTGCCACGGCCACGGCCAGCATTTGAATTGTTAGGTCGCCCCCGCCCTACATATGGATCAGCATAGTCCAAGTCAGTTCGACCTCTGCCAGTGAAAGAACCCTTCAACGGTCTGCTCCCTGCAGGAGATCTGCTTCTGTCCCGCATATTGCGCCCCCAGTTATCCTGAGGAGACACTGACCGTCGACGACTCCTCTCAAGATAGAACTCATTATGTGGGCGCCCCCTCAGGTTGTAGTCATCAGCAGAAGACCAGTCATGCTTTACACTGTCCCTCAACTGACGGTCACCACGGAAGCCCATTCTTTCCCTCCGCAATGGATCTGCATATCGCCCTGCATGATCTGGAGGAGACCGAGAAAAACCCTTAGGATCACTCACACCCCAATCATGGGGAGGTGATCTGTACCTGGCCATATCTCTTGGAGGGGGGCGATCACTTGGACCAGGATTCCTTAGAGGAACACGATCACTTGGACCAAAATTCCTTGGAGGGATCCGATCACTTGGACCAAGATTCCTTGGAGGAACACGTGGAGGGTTGACGTAGCCCCTGTCAGGACTGTGGCTCGGCTCACATACTTCTCGTGAATGGCGATACTTGTTGCAGTTGTTACAGTGAGTTCGCCGAGCAAAATTAAGATTCCCACAGCTGAAATCAAAAGGCAACAAAAAAAAGTTCAGAGAAGATTTAAGAAATTCAAGAAGACACTCAGAAGAAAGCATAATGCATAAATGATAAACGCAAAAAAGGGCTTACTTTGGATTCTGGCATATCCAATCACCTTCTCTTGGTGACAGATTTGGATCATTCCTGTGAACATATTCTCCATCAATATTAATGAACTCCTTTCCAGGAGCATTGAAGCCTCTCCCATATGATCTGCCCCCTCTTCCATAAGGTGAAGCATCTCGGAACCTTGCAACTCCTCCTCTACCACCCCCATGATATCCATGGGCATAACGTGGACCAAAATCATCATTGAAATTGTTGTTTTCTGGTCTGCGTTGACGTGGAGGTGGAGGGCCTGCATGCATGCCATAACCTGAAAAGTAATAACAGTTCCAAATAAGTATTAGTAAACACTGAAGAGTAATAACCAGCAAAGAAGTTCTTACACCAGTCACATTGGATTGAAATAGTAGGCAACCCCTTCCGGAGAACCACTTTCAACAAAGTTTACTATCCACACACCGAAAGGCAAGCATTTCTTAATATTACCGTTGGAACTGCAGCTCAGCCCAAAAAAACAAGCTTGCTTTTCTGTGGTTCAGAATGTGCAGTTAATAGCTAAAACATCCAGAGATCAGAATTGGATGCTGCTAAGAAAAAGCTTATCTCCTTGTGTGTCAACAAGATTCCCACAGTTTCAACTTTCATGTACAGTAAAAGTATCTCGAACTTTCATTGGGTCAATGCTTACACGCTAAGCACTCAATCGGAGTAGTTTGTGAATGGCATCTCAAATAATAAAACCATGCAGTCAACACAATTAGGAGCTTCTCCATCAACATCACTTCACATAAGGTCATGTCACCTTATCATGTATTACTTAGTTAAATCCTCCACAGCGCTAAAGGAAAGCTCCTAAGTGAAGAGTGAGAAAGTAATTCTGCACCAAACATCCTATGCTACTTTTTACCAAGTCTCTTCCTCAAAGGTTACTTAGTTGTCTGTCCATTTCAATTCCTCTTAACCATAAAAAACTTGGAACCATAATTGCACATAGGGTCTTGGCAACAGGTCATCTTTAGACAATGAAACACCAATTCCCAACATAGACAAATGAGGCAGCTCAGTAGCCAGGCAGTATGTAGATCCCTTATGCCAGACAATCTATTCCTTTCAGGAAATCAACACTTCTCACTAATTTGTAAAACCTAGTCTTTGCATCATCCAATTACCTTCTTTCGCAACACCTGTGATTCATCCCCCACCCCAACTTATTGGGAAGATGATCATCAAAAAATCCTGTAATGATCCTACTCCTAAGATGTACCATGCATCTTAATTTATCAATGCAACCAGATCAAAAAAATTCAAACAAGGAACTGGTCTGGTTTGACAATTATTTGCAGAAAGGCATAACTTCTCATGTTCACAATGTAAGTCTATCCATATCCATTACTCAAATCAACTTACTCAGTCAGCCCCCCAAAACTAGCATTTTAACAACAGCTTCCTCCGTACTTTGCCAAGTTCATCTCAACTCCTTTGTCTAGGGAAACTCATAAGGAGTTGGACAGGATCGACAGTTTGATGGCAGCAAGATGCAACTTTTCATATTCATACCAACAGCACTATTACATATCCCTATTTCAAGTTAATTTCGTCAAACTCATAGTCAATTCATGGATAACCCTGAAACTGCAGATTGTAACCATAGGTGCATCAATACACCTCAAGTCCACATCGGCCCTTCATTTACCATTATACCTCCAACCTTTTCAGAATTCACTAATTGCAGACAGTTGCTTTTCGCAATATAATTGCACCAGCACACAAGGCCGAATAGATACCAAAAACTAAACTAAACCATCAAGCAGCCAATACTAATATCCCATCTTGAAAAGCAACATCACGCTAGCCAGCCAAGATGGATACTGTTAGAACAGCAAATTCCATACTCCATTTGATGCTTGCAGTGCTTGGCCATTACACTGAACATCCAAGCCAGCAAAGAATTAGATAATATCTACAATTTTCTCGAATCATGTCAGGAAGTCTTATACATCCACATTCGGTGAATTACTTTCCATGATAAGGTGATTCAATGATGAAAACAAATATTTCCAAATTAAGGGGCATATATGTAATAAAACTATTTAGCTATTACATCAAAGGAGATGGCAGAATTGAACTTCAGGAGGTAATGTGAAATGTTGGTTTCATAAATTGGAATGTCCACTTGACTTGCTAAATGAAAGCACGTAAAACAAGGATCCGATAAAGTAAAAATGTAATCTTACGTATTATATTTGGGGATGACCATGAATAAAAACCCAAAACACTAAAATAAAGGGCAAAATATCTTAACAAATGTATCAACTCTGTATCGAAGTGCATCCTAAAATATTCCCCTATTTAATGATAAACAAAAGGAAACATTTTGTGCAATCAATTTCTCAAACCTAACTCTTATTTGGCTTTATTGATAGTAGTAAGGAAAAACCATATGCTGATATCTCTTTGTTGGGACCTACTGTTATTCCTATCAACATTAGTAAGAACAGGGACCCACAGCAGTAGCAGAATGGTCAGACATCACAGACCAGGCACAGATTCCAGAAAAGAACTTGCTCCAACTACAAGAACTATCTAGTAGAATTGGAAAATTTACAAAATTATCTTCAAAGTTGCAATTTTACTTTGCAAGGAGAAAATTACAGTTTAGAACAACTTAGGATGCAAAATAAATAAGTGAAAACATATATCAAGCACACATAAGTTGTGTAATGGATAAATGAATAAGGCCCTGTTTGTTTCAACTTAGAATTATAACAATCCATCTTATAGAAAAGGTTGAGTTTGACCAGCTTTTGAATTGTTATAGGGCCTGTTTGTTTCAGCTTGGGTTTATAACAATCCAACTTATTTTCATAAGCTGAAATAAACAAGTTAGCTTATTATGCCATCTTATTATAATCTAGTGTGCAGATTATAACAATCCAGTAAGCTGGTCCAAACCAGCTTTTTTCTATAAGCTGGATTGTTATAATCCAGCGCTAAAACAAACAAGCCCATAATCTGCACTCTAGATCATAATAAGCTAGTCTGTTTGTTTCAGCTTATGGAAATAAGCTAAATTATTATAATCCTAAGCTAAAACAAACAGACCCTAAGGGCCTGTTTATTTCAGCTTTGGATTATAAAAATCCAGCTTATAAAAAAAAGCTAGGTTCCAGTTCCGCCAGCTTACTGGATTGTTATAATCTGCACTCCAGATTATAATAAGCTGGCAGAATAAGTTACCCTGTTTGTTTCAGCTTATAAAAAAGCATGATTGTTATAATCCAAAGCTGAAACAAACAGGGCCTAAGTAGCTCTGGATTTGCACACTACTGGAGAAATATTTCAATACTCAATAGACAGTTCATTTGATAAAACAGCTTCTGCTATATGTATAACATAACATAAAGCCTTAAAAGGAAGATTAAGATAATGAAAACCCTTTCATTGAAACAACACAGGAACTAGTAAATTGCAGTACAATAAACAGATCAAATATTTTGTGTATATCATCATACATAGAATCAAAAACTCTCAACGTTCGAAATCTTATCTTAGGTAGGAAATTATAAATACATCTACCATTCTACCAGCATACGAGTTCATTGTGCATGCATATACATCATTCACGAACAATATAACAACATTAAACGTTAAAATAATGTGTCAAATAGAAGAATAAAAAACACGAAAATTTTAGTGATTTCAACAGACCTTGCGGCTCGTCGTAGAGGCGTGGGTGCCGAGGCTGCAAAACAGGTGGGCTCAAGCGGCGGTGTTGGCGTGGCGGGCTCAAGCGGCGGCGTTGGGGCGGCGGGCTCCCAGAAAGCCTCCTAGCCGACGGCGGTAGCGGCGACCGGCGCCTCTCCCTCGGATCCAGTGGCGAGAAGTCGCGCCGGTGGCGGGGGAGCGAGGACCCGCGGTGGCGGCTCGGGACGCCAGCTGCGGGTGAAGTGGACGAGCGGGCCGCAGCATCTGGGGAGGAGGAGGCGCCATTCTCCTGACGAGGCGGGGGCTTGACGACGAGGCTGCTGAGGGGCGCGCGAGTGAGGCGCGGCGGCGGCTGCTGCTCGGGCGCGGGCTCCGGCACAAGCTCCGGCGCTCTCCGATGGGGCGAGTACTCCACGTCCTCGTCGTCCTCCTCGTCCTCGTCGACGTCGTCTCCTCTGCCGCGCGGCCGCATCTTCGGGTGGGCGCCTCTCGGATGCTGCGGCGTTTCTAGGGTTTGGAGAGGGTTACAATACGAGTCGCCACACTTGACCAAACAATGGGGGAGGACGGGTCGGTAAGGCGAGGCAAGCCGTTTGTGAGGTTATCCAATGTGGTTTTGTGGGAGAGTGGAGTCCGCCGTTGGATGATGCGATTGGTTTTGGAATCCGCACCGTTCATATACGAGGCAACCACAAGTATATTTATTTTAGTGTGTATATAGTAAAACGAAGATATTTCATATGAATATTCTCTGAAAATGGGATGTCCCTGTCTCTGAAAATGGGTGAACCAAGCCATCTCACATTTCTCCCGTCACGACTCCATCTGTGTCGGTGGAGCAGAGCCACTAGAGACGGGCACAGGGCCAAAGTCGAGGTCGAGCTAGGATGGCATGCGTAGAGGCCAAGGACGAGGGTGGCGCGTGGAGGTTGGAGACGAACCAAAGCATCGGGCAAGGAGGACAAGCTAGGTGGGGAGAAGCTGGAGGAAGGCGAACGGCTACTCGTTGGAGGAGACGGACGACACGAGGTCGGCGATGGCTGCGACAGTGTTGTTGGAGGAGAGGAGGCAGGGTGGGTGCAGCGAGGCGAAGGTGTCATAGGGGCAGGAGAGAAGGCGGGAGAGCAGGCCGAGAGCAAGGACCAGCGCGCGGGAGGCGACCGCCATGAACGATGCCGGTGAGAGGTGGTGGCTATGCCATCGGTCGGACGGTGGGGATGAGATGCAGGATGTCGGTGACTTAGGGTGGGTTAAACCAAAAAGACTGATATGTGGGCCCCACAATTAATTGTTGCTAACGCTGTTAATTTTGGCCTCCATCCCTCCAACCAAACAAAAAAATAGAACAAACTCGTCTCATTCAACAAAACACGAGATTGGACTATCCCATCCTAAAAAACTAGGACGAGAGAATCTCATCCCATCTAGTTTCAGAACCAAACGGACCCACGCTTAGACAGCTTGTTATTAGTTTATATTTCTGAAAAAAATTATAAGTTATATAAAATATAAAATTTATTATCAGAATAATCATAAGTCAATGTTAGATTTTATTGGTGAAAAACTCATGCTTTAATGTTTCTTGAGTTTATTTGGATCTCTACTTCACCGAATATTAAAAAATATGTTAAATAAAATAAGTACATGTATAACATAATAATTTTCATCATACTATACATACAATAAGTTTGTATTTTTAAATTGGACAATGATTTTATTATATCTTTTTTAAGCATCTTCATCAATAGTGCTCTAATCTAGCTTCTGAAAATAAAATGTAGTTATTTTGAAAAAAATCATGTTGCAATGGTAGGAATAATCTACTAAATCATGTTTCGTTTCTTTCAAAAGTTGGAATTCTCTTTTTAACCCCTTTAAAATATAAGAATTGAGATATTGAGACTACAGATTACTGCCGTGAATTGATTGATTTTTAAGGATAATAGAGTTTAGGATAGTTTCTTGTTGGTACGTTTTTTGGTCACACTTTGACACACGCGTGGCCTGGGAGATCTGCTTCACTCCAATGCAGGTCCTACATTCTTAGAAAAATGGTTCAAGACGTGCCAATCAGTTTGACCCTGCAACTGATAAGCGAACAGAAAATATGACATTAGTAGCATGGCCTATCGGCTATCGAGCCAATGACCACGACTAGGATGAGATATTTGTGGAATATCATGTGACCTGAGATAAAACGATCGGGTGAGCGTGCCATCGGCCAATAAGATGAATAGTGAACCGCACAGGCCGATGGATACTTTTTCGAAGACTTATAAGATGCATCGTGGAATCGAAGATAACCCATCAGCTTGAACTTCGACGGAAATAAATAAAACGTGTCAGATAACAAAGCTATATCATGAAAATCATCACAATAACTAGATCGGACCTAACCAAGACAATAGCTAGTCACAATGATATTAATAATATATCAGAGAATCGGGTATGCTTTATTTAGATGAACGGTATACAACATGAAAAAGATACAATAGCAGGAGATGTCGAACTTAACCGATGAAGCCTCAAACTATCACACCTAAATCACATCAATCTAAGAGATCAAACTGAACTTATGCAGCCTTAGACCTAGCTAATACACCGAGAACAACCAGCGACCGTATTGTTTCAAGGTTCACCTCAAGAGATCAAACTGAAATGATGTAGCCATGAGAATACCGATCTAATCGGTACAGACATCAGGGGTGGCGATACTCACCTCTTCACCGAAGATCGAAATGATGCAGTCCAGCTCCGAGTACTGAACCCCGCCGGAATAAACCTTGGAGACCAAGGGTGGCGATATGCCGAGTAGTTGGTTGATAGAGATGTGTTTTTGTAAGCTAACTAGGGATACATATTTATAGTTTGTAGACTTGCCGTCCAAGCACTCTATCTTAACCAATTACAGATAATCTTTATCTTCTTTTCTTCTGCACCTTATCTTCATCGGCTCCTTCTGCGTCCGATCACCTTGTAACAACATGGACGGGCTTCCTTGACTTTCTTTGACTGGACCTTCTTGATTTCTGTTGTCCGTGCGACATTCTTAGTGGGCCTCGGCTTAACCAAATCTTGGCATTAACACATGCCCCTAGTTTTGGAGTATCAACAGTTTTTGATGCTTCAAAACTATCATTCATTATTTCCTGCAAACCAGCCTTTTCACACGATCTTTTCACATTCATTACCGCTAGTCGAAACTCTTCGTTTTTTGAAATCGCTTAGTGTTTCGGCCCCAAGTAATTTCTTTCTCTCTTTCTACTCTACCAGGATTGGCCAAGCGTGGCAGACAAAGAGTAATTTTGGCCAATAAGTACTTGGCTTTCCCTGTCCTCGCCATTTACGCCTCCTTCATATCGCTCCTTGCTTCTACTCCGGGCTTGCCTTCATAGGCCTTTAGTGATCTTCCGATTGTCGCCACCTTGTCACCTTCTCCTTCTTTGTTACCTTGTATTGAAAGGGCAACAAGATGGCTGATATCGACAGGATCCCCTTGGTGAGTCTCTGATCTTTTATTCCTTGGCTTCTTTTTTGGGAAAATTACTCACATGCCATTATAATTTTCAGAAATTGTCTACATGCCACTGTCAGTGACTGTGGCGGCCCCCATCTGGCAGTGACACAATGATGGTATTTTGGCAAACCGTAAAAATCGTAATGGCACAGAAAAAATTAACCCTTTTTTTTTCCGGTTCTCATTTTCTCCTTCTTTTCTCTTTTGAACCATTTTCTTATATTTAGGCCATTTGAAACCAGGTTTTTGTGGGATCGGAATGGCGAATAGAGGGGGGTGAATAGGTGCCTCGACACTTTCTTGCGAATGTGATGGCCTGTTCAGATCACCCAACACATCTCAAATGTCGATCAAAACAATTTTGAACAGAGTAGTACAGTAACAGTGCAAAACTTGTTTCAAAATCAAAGTTCAGAGGGGTTTGAATGGTCAATCTGTATTATCGGTATTCGGAATTCCGAAATACAACTACTATTTTGCCATATGAACAGTCGACCAGAGGATGTCGATTAATGAAACTTCGATAGATTTCAGAAAAACAAAAAATACTCAGAGATTCAGAATATCAATTTCAGCTTCAAAACAAAACAGAAATCAGTAGAAATGTTGTTTAATCTTGGAAGCAACTGAATTTTTCTTGGAACTGTTCTCTTGCAGTCACAAAACAATGCAAAACACTCTTTAGATCTTTGTCCACAACAACCAGTACTTTCAAAAACTTCAAACTGAAAACACCACAACTCAATATATCTATCACTCCTTTTTCAGTCTTCACAACATTTCAGCTGATAGGATTTCAGATCAAACATTCAGATGTAGTTCTACGTATTTACAAATCAGATCAAACTATAACGTGAATTCATTCAGCATACAACAAAACAATGAGTGAAGGTAATTACTGTATCCAAAAACAGACAACAGCAGAAGTGATCTAATTTCAACCCAAACAGTCCACTTCAGACTAGCATTCAGAACAACAATCCAAAGAACAAGGTTTCAAATATACTACTCAGCAGTTGTAATTGAAACTTGTATACAAATGAAGATCTGATTAAAATTGAAGTTCTAACAGCAAATACTCAATATCTATCACAAAATCAGTTAAACTGACTACCAACAGTCAGTATCTTACACACAACAGTGAAAACACAGATATTGAATCAACCTTTTGTAATCATCCAATTCAAGATCAGAACAGAGCTATAGACATTGCAGCAAAAATCACAGATCTGAATCTGAAAACAGACATGATAGTGAACAGTTTAGTTTTGTTCAAAACTGGTGTAAATTGAGACACTTCAAAAATACTCTCATCGAGTGAAATACAATACTATTTCAACCTTTTCTACAACATCTAATCATCAAGAAGCTCATTCAAAAGGATAGACCTAAGTACTAAACAGATGAAGATTATTAGTACTTGAGGAATACAAAAACTGCACAAAAAACAGTAAAAGCTGAAAAGAACACACTGAAAAACAGGCTGAGATTGATTCCAGAACTTTACTAGGATAACCAGCCACTAGATGAAAAAACTTTGAAGTAAACTTATCCTAGAGTAACTTCCAAAATACTGCCTCAATTCACCAAACATTCAATCAACAATAATCAGAACAGAACAAACTAACTCTGATCTATACTAATTCAGTATTCAAATAGAAGATCAGCTCTACACTTGATCCATAGAAATGTTCAGATTCTTGATAAAACAACTACTCAGATTTGGTAGACAAACTCCTTCAGTCAATGAATACATGCAACTCAGAGGGATCAACACCTATTAGAACAGAAACTATGCAGTAAACAATTTTACTTCTAAAAACTTCAGAACAGATCACTTAAACAGGGGTAAAATAACTGAATGTGACACAGATTTACAACTAGCTATCAACACAGAATATTTCTATCATGCAGTAAACATAGCAATAGATCAGCAATGATTTTGAAGAAGAACAAAATTTAACAAACTGAGATACTATTTCTGAACTGACACTAACTCAAAGCTGTTGTAGCAATTTGATGAAGAGAATAGATTCAAGGATCAAAAACCACACAACAACAATCTCAAAACTTCCAAGATGAACATTCACAAGTATACAATCAGATTCATCAAGAACTTACACAGAAAAACATAGCCAGAATCATAGAATCCATCGCTTAATGATAGAAAAGCTTACAATCAATAGTACTGCCGAAATTCTCCGTAGCACATCCATAATCCAAATCGCTGTACTGCAGATTTTCCAAGCACCTGATCCCGTTCCTCGTAAGGAAATCACCCAAATAGTGTATTTACTCAGTTTTGTGGATTGGAAAAATTATGTGTCTCAAGTCATTCGGCTACAAGACACCCATGGGATTATATCCCAACAGCTCACATGTTCTAGAAGCTGCTTTTTACACATAGCCCTTGATAATTTCAGATTTGCACATTCTGAAAATTACCCTATAAGTCCTAAAAGAAAAATTACAATTAGACTCTCCTTTTAATATATTTTCAGAGTAGAACTACTCTAAAAATTATACCAAAAGGATACACTATAAAACTGAAATATTTAAACTAACACTAGACTCCTATTTATTGAATTAACAAAAACATTTAAAGTTTCGACGGTTTTCAGCAAAAACCGACAAAGCCTCTCCTGATCGTCGACGACCGTCGTCAGTCCGCGAACCCGACCGCCAGCAAGTCTCTCCCGCTCTCGATCCCTCGAGCCACCTTGTCACTTGAACTGGCTTCCCTTTCGCTGACTCGATCGACGCTTCGTCTTGATCAATCTTCAACTCAACGTCCTATGCGACCTCCATGCGTACATCATAGTCCACTCTCAACTTCGACTGACACCCTCGACCATCTGGCATTAGACTCCCCATCTAACCTTGATCCCGTTCCATCGACAGTTGACGAGTAACTGAAGCCTACACACATGAGACAAACACAAACACACGCACCATATCCAAAGCACCCAGACACAAACCCATGATTTCACCCTATCAATCACTCATCATTATCTTGAACTATAGTGACAAACCTCACTATGTTCCTCGGTTTTTATTCCAATAGCCACTCATACATATAGTTTCTTCTTAGGTCCCCTAGGTAACCCTAATCCTATTGACATCATAAACGCCGAGACTTATCGAATCCCTTTCAAATGTTCTCTCATGCACTCCTCTGACTGGGACTTCGGTCTCGACCCTTTTCCTTCTCCTATCCCTAGCTGGTGTGACTGATATCTTAGATTATCATCTACCTATCATACCTTATGGGATGATATAGACATCGGTCATTGCATCGACCTCTCCCTTGCCGAGCCTTATCAAAACGAGTCGATGCTGGCCACATCTTGTTATTTTTGGTCTGATGCTTTAAACACCTTCGTTTTTGGACATGGGCCGATGAGCCCTACTTTGCTTGACATCCATTTCTTGACCTGCCTTGATGTCGTTTCTTCGGCCAATCCTTTCTCGCTCTGCCTGCAATCATTCCACAACTTAGGTATTGACTCGGTTGACAACTAGGGCTGATACATTTCAAGGCACAATAAGAAAACTAGCCCCGTAGACACTCACGAGCACATTGCCTTCCTCAACCTCTGGTTGGAGGAATTTGTCTTCTGTGTGTCGGTTCCGGCCCTGACCTTCCAATTTCAATCCCTGACCGAACGGCTTGCCGCCCATGTGTGGATTCCCCTTAGTCGCTTCCTTCTTGAGGCCACATACCGTCTTCTCCATTCTGTATCGGCCAACCTGTCGACCAGTACCTTCATCGGTTGGCCCAAGGGGCCCTGGTGGTTCCTCCAACTTTGGCTCAATGTCTATACTGCCGATTTCGTTGAGGGAATCCCTCTTTCCCGTTCGTGCTTTCCCGCCGATTTTCCTGAATCAGCCATCTCCTCCTACTGTCGTTGTTCTTCTCTAGGTGAAGTGGCTGCATTCTTTCCTGCTCTTCCTCCCTCTTCAGCAGCCTTGGCCGCTTTCTTCAAGGCTTTTTACCTTGGGTTATCCTGCTGAATCGTTTAGTTCCCTTTCAGGTACCATTCGGAGTATGAGCGGCCTCACCGGCCCGTTCTGCCCGATGTGTCCCGGGATGCGGAGTCCTTCCGCATTTTCTCGGCAGCCACCTTTCCCTATTTACTTCCCGTTGATTTCACCGATGAGCGTTCTCGGTGGTGCTCCTACGAGTTCTACCATCCATCGGTTTCTTCACGACAACTGGGCTTCAGAAAACTTCCATCCCATCTATACTTCGTCGGCCGGATTCAATCCCGTGGGAGGGTTATGAACGCCTTGGAGTGGGATAGTCTTTCCCTCATGGCCGATGAGATACCCACCGAAAGACTTGCCACCTGGGTGACTTGTCGGGCAATATCTTCCGCCTTCTATGAGTGGTGGGGCGAGTTGAAGCTTCACATCTTCAATCATTCTTCATCGGTCTACCAGGAACGACTTCATCCGGTCGGCACCGAGGCAGACCCTAAAGTAAGTATTCCGACCTTCTCTTTTCCCTTTGGTCATTTCTGCTCTTATCTGATCAAGACTTGTCTTTTGTAGGATGTTGATCAGGACACCCCTTCGATGAGCCTCAGCAGTTGGTCGATACGATACGGATCGTTGTCAGCCACCACGAACCTAGGTACCGGCGCCCCCACTCCTACGACGTGGGTGAACGGGAGGCAGTCCTAGACTGTTTGCCTCTCCGAGGGTCTTCGATCGTCTTTTAACGAAGGGAGTCGTCTTGAGGATGGAGCCGAATGGAGTCTGCTAGGTCTTTAGTGTATTTGCCCCGTAGCCTCCGCTGATGACCCTTCCTGGTCTTGGGCCTCTAATGTCATCTTGGTCTGTAATTTTGCACACCATACTTATAAAATGTGTGTACTTGGCTTTCTTGACTTGCGTACCGAGTTTCTTCTATGCTTACTTTATTGGTCTAAGGGTGATACCTTTGCATCGGCTGTCTCAAGGCGATGCCATCGACATCAGCTATTTGGGCTCTATCCAAACGATCGATAATATTTCTTCACCATACCCGTTCGACCTTTTCCTAGGTCTTTTGAAGCAATCTTTTAGTTCGCTCCTCTTTCGGTGGAGGCCTTCTGCTTTCTTTGGTGTCGTCTTCTACAGGATGAGTCTAGGCAGTTCTTCGGTGATCGGCTTGATACTTCAATAAAATTACCATCCCAAACTTCTCCCGATAAACAAACGACCCCTTCTGCTTTCCATACCGATAAATCGGTTGTAGCTATGTTGACCGATTTATCGGCGGGGACTATTTCCACCTCATCGCCAACCCATTGTATGAGGTTCTAGTGCATTGTCAAGGGGACACAAAAGTTTGCATGTATCCAATCATGTCCCAATAATAAGCTGTAAGATCCTTTCCCCTTTATCACGAAGAATGTGGTCGACATTGTCTTGCTTTCAACTGTCAACTCTACGTTTAACACTCCCATTGTGTCCAATGAGTTACTGCCGAAATCCCTCAATACCATGTTAGTCCTGATGAGTTCTTTTAGCATCTTTCTAAGCTTGCAGAAGGTGACATAAGGCATTAAATTGATAGTCACCCCTCCGTCTATCATCATCTTGGACATCGACTTCCCGTTAACCAACCTCTTGATGTAGAGAGGTCTTAGGTGCCGATGCTTAAGATCTTATGGCTTATCAAAGGTTGCTAGCTGGGGAGCCAGCATCAACTAAGCCATTGTATCAGCGTGATCCTCGTCATCTTCACGGGCCGCCCGATATGTGCTTTCAAAGCAGGAGCGTTGTGCGCTCACGTGCCTAGCACATTCGCAGCGCGCGCCTTGCGTTGAAGTGGCTTGCGACACTGCGACACGTGGAGGGCCACGCCCTCGGGCGATGGAACGCGTGGCTACAACGCTAGGCGTACGATCGCCCACTAACGCGTGCAGTGCTTCGCTTGAGCTCCCAATGGCTGATGTTTGGTGCACATGTGCATGTGCACGCTGCAAGCCCTCACCTTGTGCTCGGATCGCTTCAGCACTAAGACGAAGCCGACGCGTGGTCTCGTACATCTCATACCATCCATATCGCGCCTCTGTTGTTCAACACATGGACTATTTTGGTTGCACTGCATTGCTTTCTTCTCCACACAGTTCATTTTCTGCTCATAGGTAAGTAGGTAAGGCATTATAATCTCCTGCACAACAATTGATTGTTTAAATTACTACAAGAAATATTTCTTGAATACCATGTGTTTTGTTTGAATGACTACTAGTGCTATGTTCATTAAGTTTTGATGAAATACCTGCTTGTGTAGTGGATAATTTTCTGTGAAATCCATGTGCTTTCATGTGTTTGATGAATTGCATGTGATTTGGTGAAACGTTTGTTGATCTATCATTTGATCTGTGAGTATAATTAATCTTCCTCTAAGCACTGTGTTGGTATCTTTTCAATTAGGACACTGGTTGCTTTTTGGAGTCTAGATTATTTTTTGTGCTTGTGATCTCTCATACTATCGTCTCATATCATATCTGATAGGAGAGTGATAACACTAGGTTTATCTAGGATTTTACGATGAAAATTTGTTTGTTTTCTCTAGTTGTTTTTAGAGGAGCGTTGGGTGTTAAGGGAAGGCCATCTTTTCGAAAGAATTTGTGGAGGCGCTCATTCACCCCCTCTGGTTGCTACTATCGGTCCTACAAGTGGTATCAGAGCTTGGTTAGAGTTTTTCCATACCTTAACCGATTCTAACCCAAGTTAGTGACCATGGGTTCATCGGGAAAGGTCCCATCGCTTGAGAATTTTGGCTATAATTATTAGAAGACTCGCATGCGAGACTATCTATTGAGATAAATCTCAGGTATATTGGACATGTGTGTTCATGCTTCTTGCACTGTAGTATCGTCTGCTGAGCGAAATACTCTTGAAAGGATCGCTGAGCATGACAACAATAAGACAGTGAACATATTGTTTTATGGTTTAGGTCCTAGTGAGTTTGAGCTTGTTAGCCATCTTAACACTGCTCGAGAGAGCTAGGTTACCTTCCAAGCATACTATGAGGGGACAGCTCAGATCAAGGCTAGGCTCTAACCGACCTACCGGCGAGAATTTGAAAATTTCTCATAGAATCCGGGTGAGACTATCAAGGCTTTGTTTGGTCATTTTCAATTGATCATTAACAAGCTTCGAGCAAACAAAGATATTAATGACAGTCTAGTATCAAACCACAAATAAGCTCTAAAAGTTCTTCATACCTTAGATCCTAAGGTCTAGGAGATCAAGGTATCATCTATAGCTGAGAGTGCTTCTTATGATACCTTGACAGTCGCAGAGATTTTCAGTAAGCTCAAGGCTTCGGAGGTTGATATCTAGCTGAGATAAAATCTCATTGGATTTGGCTCCAAGAGTTTGGCCCTTGCGACTCCTAGTGTTGATGCTACATCTTTGAGTTGTGCTTTGTCCTCCTTGATGTCTATCACCGAGGATTAGCTTGATTTGTTAGGAGATGATGACCTGTGCTTGTTTAATAGTTGGGTTCACCATGTTTACAATAGGAGAATGATCAAGTGGCATGGCGCAAAACCTAGCTGCTTTGAGTGTGGTGAACTAGGTCACTTCATTACCGACTGCCCCAAGCAGAACAACTACAAGAAGGGCACCGACGGTGGCTCCTACAACTCCAACAAGCACATTAGCTCCAACCAGAACACCTTCACCAAGGGCAAGCCGAATACGAAGTTCTTTCGAAAGACCCTGAAGGACTACCTACGCGAGAACCGAAGGCAAAACAAGGCCTTCTTCACCGAGATGGAAGAAAACTTCGCTAGATGATCATCCTTTTCTTCCTCTTCATCGATCTTAAGCGATGAGGAGATCGTGATCAAGAAAGGAAAGAAGAAGGACACATATAATCCTGCTAGCCTCTGCTTCATGGCCTTTAGGGACAAGGCGAAGACTCACTCCCACCGCAGCTGAAGATCCCACAAGAGCTTCTGCACAATGGCTCTTGAGGACAAAGATGACAAGAGCTGCTCCGATAACTCCAATGACGACGATGAGAAGGTAACTCCTTATGAGATTGAAGTTTGTGAATTGCTTGAGGAGAATAGTAGCGAGTTAAAATATAGGGAGAAGTTGCTTAGAAAGTCCAAGAAGAGGTTATATGATCTTATCAGTGAGCTTGCTATTGCTAATAGCAAGATTGAGAGTCTTACCTCTTCCCCTTGCTTGCCTGAGGGTGGTGAGTGTACCACTTGTGAGGTGTTACTTGGTGACCTAACTTCCTTGAAATCTAGGTACACAGAGAGGGTAGATGAGAGAGACGCTTAGGCCACTGAGCTTGAAAGATACTCAGCTAGAGCTGAAAGATACTCAAGCCTCAGTTATCATGCCTTGTAGAGACTGTCCATCCCATTTAGCTAACCTAGCTGATCTCAGAGTGAAGGATGATGAGCAGTTCAAGGGATGATCCAACAGTTGAAGAGACATGATGGGTTTGGAGTAGGTTACACCTACACAAAAGTTGATTTTGAGAGCGCTTTGAGTAGGGAAGTAGAGTGGAGTAAGATGACCCCAGACCAGTCAGCCCAAGGATGGGGTGTTCCAAGAACAACCTAAAGCTCCACCTAAGAAACCTGTCTGGATCCCAAAACCCAAGAACCTCCTTACCTCTCTTGACTCTCTTCTAGGACCCTCTCACACCAAAAAATCACCACCAAACACCAAGCCTAAGAACCAAGAACTCAACCACGTCCCAAGAAGCCAACCTATCACTATGAGTTTTGTCAGAGAGCTATGCATCTTGAGGAGTTTTGCTTCAACAGGAAGCATGCTGAGAGAGATGATAGAGCTCAAGGTGCGCTTTTTGCTATCTGGCCAACCACATTTTTCTTAGACCTGACATCATATGAGTTGTGGTTTGGCAGATAACCCAAGGTGAGCCACTTGTGAGCATTTGGCTGCAAGTGTTTTGTGCTCAAGAAGGGAGGGCATTTGGACAAGATTGAGTCTCGTTACTGGGATGGAGTTTTTCTTGGTTATGCTTTGCATTCTCGAGGTTTCTGGGTCTAGAACCTCGACACCTAGTAGCTCTTCGAGAATTCCGATGTTTCTTTTGATGAACCTATGCCTTCGATTACCCCTTCTTTTGATATTTCTAGTGATGATGAGCTTGAAGAGCTCATCTTTGAGTAAGATGAGGATACTCCCACTGATGTTGAGGGTGGCCCTTCTGCACAGCCTTTAGACTCCACACCCTCTGAGAATTCGACTAAGGATGAGGGCAGACCTTTGATCACTTCTTCCACTTTGATCGAGCCCCCTCAGTCGATCCCAAAAGTGCTAGTTGCTGATTCCGGCGAGGTGACGTCTGATCGTCAAGACTCCCAGGTAGTTTATCATGATTATCCATCAGAATTCATCATTGGTGACCTCACATCGAGATCTATGCGTTCTCAGGCTGGTTCTCTTGTTGTGTTTGCTCAGTCGTCGTTTGTTGCTACTTTTGAGCCTAGATATGTTGGCCACGCTTTATCTAATGCAAATTAGATTAATGTCATGCAAGAAGAGCTTGAAATTTTTTCTGACAATTGGGTTTGGACACTAGTTCAGCTGCTACCTGGATACAACCACATAGGAACTAAGAGGGTGTTTAAGAACAAGCAAGGTGAAGACGAGGTTGTGGTGCGCAACAAGACTCGACTAATTGTCCATGGTTTTTGCCAAAAGGAGGGTATTCATTTTGAGGAGACTTTCGCCCCTATTGCCCATCTTGAGTCCATTCGCATTCTCTTGGCATTCGCTGCTTCAACTGGTTTTATGATTTTTCAAATGGATGTCAAGAGTGCTTTTTTTTGAACTGGTACATAGAGGAGGAAGTCTATGTGAGGTAGCCCCTAGTTTTGAGAACCCTAAGTTTCCCAAATATGTTTTCAAGCTGCAAAAAGCTTTATATGGTCTGAAGCAAGCCCCTAGGGCTTGGTATGATCGCTTGAAGCAGTTTTTGTTGGGGAATGACTTTCAAATGAGTTCTATTGACAAAACTCTTTTCTTGCTCAAACTTGGATTTGATTTCTTGGTTGCTCAGATATACATGGACGATATTATTTTTGGTGGTTCTTCTAATGAGCATGTGTCCAAGTTTTTTGAGCAAATACATAGTGAGTTCGAGATGAGCCTCATGGGTGAGCTCAAGTACTTCCTAGGGCTCTAGATCAAGTGGACCAAGGATGACATCTTCATCCACCAGAGCAAGTACACCAAGGATATGCTGAAGAAGTTCGACTTTGGTGGTGAGCTAAAGCCTCAAATGACCCCAATGGGCACATTTGGGGGCCTCGACAAGGAAGAGAGCGACGTCAAAGTCAACAAAAGAGAATATCAAGGGATGATCGGATCATTGTTGTACCTAACGACGACGAGACCATACATCCAGTTTGTCGTGGGAGTGTGCGCTCGCTTCTAGTCTTCATCGCATGCATCTCATAGGCAGGCTATCAAGCGCATTTTCAGGTATCTTACCTATGCGACTGATCTTGATTTATTATATTCAGCATCTTCATCTCTTGATTTGTGTGGCTTTTCGGACGCTGACTTTGGTGGCATTCCGGTACCTATTAATTCCTTATCTCTTATCTTGTTTCTTAGTCTTATCAAAAACAATTTAGAGTTGCACTTTCCACCACAAAGGTTGAGTACGTAGCTACTGTGTAACACCCCAAATTTTCAAAGAAATGAAAATATTATTTAATCCAATTTCTTGAATTTATTAATTTGGGGAAATACCTTAATACCCTTCTATGCCATTTTTAAACTACAACATAGAGTAAATAGCCAAACCAGGGGCTAAAACTTTTTGTGTATGATCCTAAGACCAAAATACATTTTTGGGAATTTTTATAAATTTTTACCAAGCTTGGAAGTAGCCCTAAAATTTTAATCTATTTCCTGGAATTATTTTTATTCAGAAATGTTTTGAAACAGTAACAGGCCTCTCCCCTCGCTTTCTCTCTCTCCCGACCGGCCCAGCCCACTCCCTCCCGCGCGCTCGGACTAACATCTGGGCCCCGCTTGTCAGTGAGCCCTCCTCTCCTCGCGCGCGCGCCCGACACCACGACCCCACCCGTCAGCCCTCTCGTTCGCGCGCTCGCACCCGCTGGCCAGTGGCCCCCGCCTGTCAGTTCCGTCGTCAACCTCGTGTCGCCGCCCCCAAATCACGCCGGCCGACGACCCCCACCTCGGATCCGCCTCGTTGGCCTCTCCCGCATTCAATGGACGCCATTAATCGGTTCCCCGCGCCCGACCGACCATTTCCCCCGTTAAACCACGCGTTTAAGCCCCCCGGGAACACCGCACTGTGCATGGCCGAGCCCTCGCCGGCGAGTTAAAGCCCTCTCTCGGCTTTCCTTGCATGCGAGCTCCGCCGGTGACCCTATTTAAGCCCCTGGCCTCTACCGCGTTTGACCCCCACGACCATTCACAGCGAGAACGAACAGAGCGCTCCCCTCTTCGGTTTTTAACACCTCACCGCCGCTCCTACTCCGGTCGCCCCTCGCCGTCGCTAGAGACCTCCTCCGCCCTAGCCAACCACACCGTCGTGACCGCAAGGACATCTCCGACCCCGGCCGCACCTCCGCCATCCACGAACCTCGCAAGAACGCCGTCGCCGACAAGGACCCGAGACCACCTCACCGTCTACCCTCATCGCCTGCCACGCCCCTTCGTCCCCAGACCATCGCAGAGGTACCCTCGTGATCCCCGCAATATCCTCTTTCTGTTTTAGACCTTAGCTTCGACCACCGTCGCTCGCCGTGGCCGCTGGCCCGCTCACCGTCGCCGGAGAAGACGACCGGCATGGGTCGAGACCCGTGCCGTGTCGGATCTGATCCCGACCGTGCGATCGCGATCGGACGATGCCTGTAACCCAACGTGCGCAATCTAATCCACACCGTCGGATCTGGTCAAAGCATTACGTTTTAATCTCGCGCGTTCATTTCCATTTAAAACCCGCGTTCGATCCCGTGCGTCCACGTGGTACCCTTTCGCGCGTTTTAATCCTGGTCGTCCGTTATCACTTAAGCGCCCCGCCTCGCCCGCGCGCGTTGGATCTGGATCCAACGGTCCAGATCGATCCGGCGTACGCGCACAGTGCACGGGTTCACCGTGGGCCTGGCTCACCATGGACCCGAGGCGGTTTACATTTGAAAATAAATTCCAGAGATGCTTTTAAACTTGTAAAATTCATATCTAGCGCATTTGAACTCTAAAAATTGCCATTTCAATTTCAGAAAATTCACAACTTGAAAAATGAGAACTTAAAAATGAGAATAATCACTTTTAAAACCCTTTTTCAAAGGGCAACACTTCATTTTAATTTCTTTTAAAATTATTTATGAAATGAACTTCAGAACCTTAACAACTTGATTTATTTTTAAATCAAACCAACTTAAACCTATGTGCTTATTATGTGATGTTATATTGTTTGATTGAATGTTGTGTTTATTTTATTTTACTTTATTTATATTGAAAAGACTACGACGCCGTCGAGGAGCCGGAATATTTCCCGGAAGTTCCTCCCTCACCCTTCGCTGAACAAGGCAAGTCACCAAACATCATTTTTGAACATGTTGAACCTACGTTTTATTAAACTATCGCTAAAACACATAGGTTATACATGCATTAGTCAAATGAAACCCTTACAATATATTTATTTAGGATCCCCCGACCTTGAGGTGCAACCCAAGCCATGCTATCTCGCCTAACCTTCTTGTCACCTTATGATTAATGTTATTAGCTAGTGTCCAATGTATTGACACGATCGCTATAGGATAAAAATGAGTCGTAGCAAATGGTTCTACTATATGATCCCCATTGTTTCTTATCCATGGAATTCTGTCGGTGATGAGTTGTGGTTGTGAGTGGATGCATGGTGGGTTCCGAGTGCAGGCTAGGGCATTGGTCGGTAGCACCCGGAGCACTATAAGGATCGGTCTGCGGGATCCGTTGCAATACACTTCCGTACTAACCACAAGTCTAATGGGTAAGTCCTAACTAAGGTATGGATTGTTCCAAACCGAGGCCACCGTTTGGAGATGGGTCAAGCAGCACCTGCGGGTGGCTTCTACCAATGTGGCGCAAAAGGGGGTGCGACGTTAGCTGGGATGCGGCCCGGCGCGCCGGCGAAACCTAGAGCGGGTGGTTATCGCTTGGAGCATTTCATGCCGAGGTTTTGGCACGAGTTCCCGTGGTATGGGTCATCTCGTTTGGGATGAGTGCGTGCCTTGTGGGTACAGTAGTACATCTCTGATCAGAGTCTTAAATCTTTTCGAAAAGCCGAGCCCACGGTCAAGGGCGGGTTGCGTGACATCCCACAGTTAGATTACTTTGAACACGTATGTGCATGATGGTTTGACATGTAAGGACTTTTGTGCGAGGAGGTAAAACGTACTCCTCGAGTTAGATGATGTTATTGATGCTCATGTTTACTTTTCCGCATGATTAAATTTGACTACACTAAATGCAATAACTGAAAATGTACTTTTCCGCAATGTTAGCCATTACCCTTCCTTGTTTATTATCCTGCATTATTACTTGCATTTGCGGTGGCTTGTTGAGTACTTTTGTACTCATACCCGTTGAACACCACAGAGGACGCCTACTATGAAGACGGTCTGGAGTAGCGACCCAGTCAAGCAAAAATCCTGAAGAAGATGTTCGTCATGCTATTTACTTTTATTACTATTTTTATTTCAACTCTGATGTAATAATTATGGTCTGCGTACCATGAATGTTTGTCGTATGTACGTTGTCGCATGATGAACCTCTTGTATTATTGTTTTTCTTTGGAAATTCAATAATGTCTCGATTTCAATAAATCGGGGTTCCACAAGATGGTATTAGAGCCGACTTGACTGTAGGAAGCCAAACAGACCCACCTAGCCATTAGCTGTAGAAAATTATTTCTCGAAAACATACTTTATAAACTTTGTTTCTCCCCTCACTTTTTCTTCAACTTGCTGTTTTGTAGATGCCTGTCTACCAAGTACACAGTTATTGCCGCCACTTCGAGGGCTTCGTCAGGGAGATCCGGATGATGCTCACATTCCTCGGGTTCCTCTTCGAGCCCGAATTCCAAGGAGTGTACTTGGAGGAGTTCGCCGGACCTTGTGACGTCTCCCTCACCGTCCATGGCTCCGGAGAGCATCTGCCGTCCTACACCACCGCGCTTGGAGGCCCGACGTTCGACGTCGCGTGCCAACGAGTCGCCCTACAGGCCCTTATGGAGCTGAGGATGATCTACGATGATCGTCTTCAGAACTCGTCTTTTCGGCTTGTGCCGAAGTGTACTCCCGACGCCTACCGTAGTATCTACCTCGGAGTTCACTCCGTGCGTGATCCGGTCATTGCCCAGCAGTCACGTCTTCTACAGGCTATGGATGACCTCCATACCGAGGCGGTGCTCGACGCCGACGAGCACCATGAGGCGGTTGAGTTTCTTCGTGAGGAGACGAAGAACTTGATCCAGCAGAACGGCGAGCTGCAGCGCAAGATCATGCAGCTGCAGAAGGACATCGCCGAGATGGTTCCTCTCCTTCCTAGGAAGAGGAAACCCATCCGTGAGCCCGTCCCTCGCCCCAAGCGGATCCCACCTCACCCCTCCACCGCCGGATCCGTCTACCGCCAGCGCCCCAGCACCATGCCCCGGCCTCGTCTCTGACCCCATCATCGAGAACTTTCTCGAACCCACCATCCCTCAGGAGCCGCGTACCCGTGGTTCCGAGAGCACGGAGACCGCCTCCGGTGGCGAATAGACGTTAGGAGTCGCTATCATAAATAAAACAGAATTTTGTATGTGGTGCTATCCACAACAAGTGTGTTGTGGATAGAATAAAAGCTTGATTGTAATGAACAATTTTTACCACTTTATATATATGCCTGAGCCTTATGAGGTATTTTTGATAGTATTATTGTTTCATCATCTTTTTGCCTTATAATGTCGTATATTCAGAAAATGGCCGACCACCAGAACACCGGCTCCAACAACGGAGAAGGAGGAAGCCGCGACGCACGCGAGGGTGTTGTACCCAACTGGGGTGCAACAGGCCCACGTCAGTCTGGGTCGCCATCCGCCAACCACCCTACTTTGGCGGAAATGATGGCGAATCAGAACCAGCTGATCACCGCCCTCCTTACCCAGATGCAGCACCAGCAGACTCAGTTGGACCGTCTGCAGCACGGGGAACCTGCCCTCGCGCACCAGCACCCGCACCCGCTCCACAACTCTCGGAGTTTCTGCGCGTGCGCCCGCCCATCTTCTCGAGCACCACCAACCCCATGGAGGCCGGAGATTGGCTCCGCACCATTGGGAAGAAGCTCGATCTCCTCCCCTGCACCGACCGGGAGCGGGTGGCCTTCGCCACTCACCAGCTCCAGGGCCCCGCCACGGAATGATGGGACAACTACCATGAGTCCCAGTCAGAGGACCACGTGGTGACATGGGCAGAGTTCACCATCGCCTTCCGCGCCGCCCACGTCCCCGCCGGAGTCATCGCGGTGAAACAGCAGGAGTTCCGCGACCTACAGCAAGGCAACCGGACCGTCATGGAGTACCTCCATGAGTTCAACCGCCTCGCCCGCTACGCACCAGAAGAAGTGCGCACCGACGCCCTCCGCCGGGCCAAGTTCCTCCGAGGACTTAAGGATGAGCTGTCTATCCAGCTCGTCGCCACCGACTACGCCAATTTCCAACGGCTAGTCAACAAAGCGCTCATCCAAGAGACTGAGCAGAACAAGTTGGACCTCAAGAAGAGGAAGATGATCGCCTTCAAGCATCAACAGGCAAATTCCCATAGGCCCCGCTTCATTCCTCCGCCACCAGCGCCAGCCTACCATCCTCGGCCCGCCTACAGGCCACCTCACGCCGCCGGTGGATCCAACGCCGGGCATCCTCGCCCCGCTCCACCCGCTCCGGCCGCTCAGCCGACGTCAGCCGCCAAGGCCCCAATCTTGAAGGATCACCAAGGGAGGCCGGTCGTCTGCTTCAACTACCGCAAGGAAGGGCATTATTCGCACCAGTGTCCTCACCCCAAGTAGCCCCAAGGCACGGCACCCAACCAGGCGGTACGTGCCCACGTCAACCACATCAACGCGGAGGAAGCTCAGGAGGCTCCTGAAGTCGTGCTCGGTACGTTCACTGTGAATTCCGTACCAGCCGTAATATTATTTGACTCTGGAGCAACACACTCCTTCGTCTCAGAAGATTTTGTGAAAATCAACGAACTGGACGTACTCCCTCTATCCGTCCCCATGGTGATTGCCACCCCAGGCAATAGAACCTTAGCCCGCTCATACAGCCCTAAGGTTCAGATAGAGATCCAAGGAGTATTATTCCGAGCCGAGCCAGTCCTCATAAAATACGCCGGACTCGACCTCATCCTAGGGATGGATTGGTTGATGAAGCACAAGGGAGTGATCGACTGTGCCAACAAGTCCGTCACAGTGGTCAACCCTGAAGGCGCAACCGTCACCTTTCGGATGACCAGTCGCCAACCGCTCGAAGCATCCCTCCACTCGCTAGCCCTTGAAGAAGTACCGATAGTCAAGGAGTTTATGGACGTCTTCCCTGAAGACCTACCAGGAATGCCTCCCAAGCGGGACATTGAATTCAGAATCGAACTTGTCCCCGGGACCACTCCAATCTCCAAGCGCCCATACCGGATGGCCGCTAATGAACTAGCCGAAGTCAAGAGAAACATCGAAGACCTGGAGCAAAAAGGGTACATCCGACCGAGTACCTCACCCTAGGGTGCACCGGTTATCTTTGCCTTGAAGGACAAGACCAAGAGGATGTGCGTGGACTATAGAGCCCGGAACGACGTAACCATCAAGAACAAGTACCCATTGCCTCGGATCGACGACCTGTTCGATCAACTGAAGGGATCCTCGGTATTTTCCAAGATTGACCTCAGGTCAGGTTATCACCAATTGAGGATTAGAGAGGAGGACATACCCAAGACTGCCTTCACCTCCCGCTATGGACTCTACGAGTATATAGTGATGTCGTTCGGACTCACGAATGCCCCGGCCTTTTTCATGAACATGATGAACAATGTTTTCATGGAGTTCTTGGATAAGTTTATCGTGGTATTCATCGACGATATCCTCGTCTACTCCAAGACCAAGGAAGAACACGAGACTCACCTCCGTCTGACCCTCGGAAAGCTAAGGGAACAGCAATTGTACGCCAAATACAGCAAGTGCGAATTTTGATCGTCTGAGGTAAAGTTCCTCGGCCATGTCATATCTGCCGGAGGAATAGCAGTGGACTCGACCACCGTGGAAGCAGTAACCAACTGGCTGCAGCCCACGACCGTGACCGAGATCCGGAGTTTTCTCGGATTGGCTGGATACTACCGCCGGTTCATCGAAAATTTCTCGAAGATCGCCAAACCTATGACCAGACTTCTACATAAAGAAGTGAAATTCGAATGGACCCCAGACTGTGAAGAAAGCTTCCAGACCCTCAAGAACAAGCTCGTGTCGGCCCCTATTCTGACTCTGCCAGACATCCGGAAAGACTTCCACGTCTACTGTGATGCCTCTCGTCAAGGATTGGGATGCGTCTTAATGCAAGAAGGGAAGGTGATATCCTACGCCTCCCGACAACTGAGACCACATGAGCTGAACTACCCGACCCACGACCTGGAGTTAGCAGTCGTGGTTCATGCCTTAAAGATATGGAGACATTACCTTGTGGGGAATCGGTGTGAGGTCTTCACCGACCACAAGAGCCTCAAGTATATATTCACCCAACCAGATCTGAACCTCAGACAAAGGAGATGGCTGGAACTGATCAAGGATTATGACTTGGGCATCCATTATCATCCAAGCAAGGCAAACGTGGTGGCAGACGCCCTTAGTCGAAAAGGATACTGCAATGCCATCATGATTCAAGACCAGGCTCCTTTACTTTACAAGGAGATGGAAAGGCTAAATCTAGGGATCACCACCCGAGCGTACCTCGCTGCCTTGGAGTCTCGGCCTGTCTTGATAGACCAGATCCGAGAAAAGCAGAAGGAAGACCCAGACATCTTGGAGATCCAGCAGAACATGAGGAAGGGTAAAGCCCCCGGGTTCTCCGAGGACGAGCATGGTACCATCTGGTTTGGAAACCGGGTATGCGTGCCCGACAAGCCTGAGTTGAAGACCCTCATCCTTCAAGAAGCCCACGATACTCTATACTCCATCCATCCAGGGAGCACAAAGATGTATCAAGACCTGGAGGAAAAATATTAGTGGATCGGCATGAAAAGAGAAATAGCCGAGTATGTAGCCAAGTGCGACACATGTCGGTGAGTCAAGGCAGAGCATCAAAGACCTGCCGGACTTCTGCAACCTCTCAAGGTCCCTGAATGGAAGTGGGAAGAGATAGGAATGGACTTCATCACGGGACTGCCCAGGACCCAAGCTGGTCATGATTCTATCTGGGTGATCGTCGACCGACTCACCAAGGTGGCCCACTTCATTCCGGTCAAGACAACTTACACTATCGCCAAGTTGGCCGAGTTGTACATGACTAGGATAGTATGCCTTCATGGAGTTCCTAAGAAGATTGTATCTGACCGTGGGAGTCAGTTTACCTCCAAGTTTTGGAAGAACCTTCAAGAGGAACTCAGCACCCGGCTGAACTTTAGCACCGCCTATCATCCACAGACCGACGGTCAAACCGAAAGGGTCAACCAGATATTGGAAGATATGCTTAGAGCTTGTGCTCTAGACTTTGGCGGAATGTGGGACAAGAACTTGCCCTATGAGGAGTTCTCCTACAACAACAGCTATCAAGCCAGTCTGCAAATGTCCCCATTCGAAGCACTCTATGGACGTAAGTGCAGAACGTCGTTGCTCTGGGATCAAACCGGAGAATCACAACTGTTTGGGACTGATATGTTAAGAGACGCTGAAGAGAAGGTCAAGATCATAAGGGACCAATTGAAGACAGCCCAGTCCCGGCAGAAGAGCTACGCCGATAACCGTCAAAGAGACCTAGCCTTTGAGGAGGGCGATTATGTCTATCTCCGCGTCACTCCCCTCTGTGGCACTCAAAGGTTCAACATGAAAGGCAAGCTAGCGCCCCGCTACGTCGAACCTTTTCATATCCTCCGACGGCAAGGAGAAGTGGCATATCAACTTGAACTGCCTCCGTCATTGGCAGGAGTTCACGATGTGTTCCATGTCTCTCAGCTGAAGAAGTGCCTCCGTGTACACACCGAGCAAGCCGACCTTCAGCAGCTCAACGTCCAAGAAGACTTGACTTACATCGAGAAACCCATCAAGATCTTGGAAACCAAGGAAAGGGTAACCAGGAGTCGTGTAGTTTGCTTCTGCAAGGTTCAGTGGGACAACCACCCCGCCGAAGAAGCTACTTGGGAAAAGGAAGACGAACTGAAAGCCCAATACCCCGAGTTATTCGAGTAATGTTCCAATCTCGAGGACGAGATTCTTTGTAAGGGGGATAGGTTTGTAACACCCCAAATTTTCAAAGAAATAAAAATATTATTTAATCCAATTTCTTGAATTTATTAATTTGGGAAAATACCTTAATACCCTTCTATGCCATTTTTAAACTACAACATAGAGTAAATAGCCAAACCAGGGGCTGAAACTTTTTGTGTATGATCCTAAGACCAAAATACATTTTTGGGAATTTTTATAAATTTTTACCAAGCTTGGAAGTAGCCCTAAAATTTTAATCTATTTCTTGGAATTATTTTTATTCAGAAATGTTTTAAAACAGTAACGGGCCCCTCCCCTCGCTTTCTCTCTCTCCCGACCGGCCCAGCCCACTCCCTCCCGCGCGCTCGGACTGACATTTGGGCCCCGCTTGTCAGTGAGCCCTCCTCTCCTCGCGCGCGCGCCCGACACCACGACCCCACCCGTCAGCCCTCTCGTTCGCGTGCTCGCACCCGCTGGCCAGTGGCTCCCGCCTGTCAGTTTCGTCGTCAACCTTGTGTCGCTGCCCCCAAATCACGCTGGCCGATGACCCCCGCCTCGGATCCGCCTCGCTGGCCCCTCCCGCATTCAATTGACGCCATTAATCGGTTCCCCACGCCCGGCCGACCGTTTCCCCCCGTTAAACCACGCGTTTAAGCCCCCGGGAACACCGCACCGTGCATGGCCGAGCCCTCGCCGGAGAGTTAAAGCCCTCTCTCGGCTTTCCTTGCATGCGAGCTCCGCCGGTGACCCTATTTAAGCCCCTGGCCTCTACCGCGTTCGACCCCCACGACCATTCACAGCGAGAACGAACAGAGCGCTCCCTTCTTCGGTTTTTAACACCTCACTGCCGCTCCTACTCCGGTCGCCCCTCGCCGTCGCTAGAGACCTCCTCCGCCCTAGCCAACCACACCGTCGTGACCGCAAGGACGTCTCCGACCCCGGCCGCACCTCCGCCATCCACGAACCTCGCCGGAACGCCGTCGCCGACAAGGACCCGAGACCACCTCGCCGTCTACCCTCATCGCCGGCCGCGCCCCGTCGTCCCCAGACCACCGCAGAGGTACCCTCGTGATCCCCACAGTATCCTCTTTCTGTTTTAGACCTTAGCTTCGACCACCGTCGCTCGCCGTGGCCGCTGGCCCGCTCGCCGTCGCCGGAGAAGACGACCGGCACGGGTCGAGTACCCGTGCCATGTCGGATCTGATCCCGACCGTGCGATCGCGATCGGACGACACCTGTGACCCCACGTGCGCATTCATTTTAATCTCGCGCGTTCATTTCCATTTAAAACCCGCGTTCGATCCCGTGCGTCCACGTGGTACCCTTTCGCGCATTTTAATCCTAGCCATCCGTTATCACTTAAGCGCCCCGCCTCGCCCGCGCGCGTTGGATCTGGATCCAACGGTCCAGATCGATCCGGCGTACGCGCACAGTGCACGGGTTCACCGTGGGCCTGGCTCACCATGGACCCGAGGCGGTTTACATTTGAAAATAAATTCCAGAGATGCTTTTAAACTTGTAAAATTCATATCTAGCGCATTTGAACTCTAAAAATTGCCATTTCAATTTCAGAAAATTCACAACTTGAAAAATGAGAACTTAAAAATGAGATTAATCACTTTTAAAACCCTTTTTCAAAGGGCAACACTTCATTTTAATTTCTTTTAAAATTATTTATGAAATGAACTTCAGAACCTTAACAACTTGATTTATTTTTAAATCAAACCAACTTAAACCTATGTGCTTATTATGTGATGTTATATTGTTTGATTGAATGTTGTGTTTATTTTATTTTACTTTATTTATATTGAAAAGACTACGACGCCGTCGAGGAGCCGGAATATTTCCCGGAAGTTCCTCCCTCACCCTTCGCTGAACAAGGCAAGTCACCAAACATCATTTTTGAACATGTTGAACCTACGTTTTATTAAACTATCGCTAAAACACATAGGTTATACATGCATTAGTCAAATGAAACCCTTACAATATATTTATTTAGGATCCCCCGACCTTGAGGTGCAACCCAAGCCATGCTATCTCGCCTAACCTTCTTGTCACCTTATGATTAATGTTATTAGCTAGTGTCCAATGTATTGACACGATCGCTATAGGATAAAAATGAGTCGTAGCACATGGTTCTACTATATGATCCCCATTGTTTCTTATACATGGAATTATGTCAGTAATGAGTTGTGGTTGTGAGTGGATGCATGGTGGGTTCCGGGTGCAGGCTAGGGCATTGGTCGGTAGCACCCGGGGCACTATAAGGACCGGTCTGCGGGATCCGTTGCAATACACTTCCGTACTAACCACAAGTCTAATGGGTAAGTCCTAACTAAGGTATGGATTGTTCCAAACTGAGGCCACCGTTTGGAGATGGGTCAAGCAGCACCTGCGGGTGGCTTGTACCAATGTGGCGCAAAAGGGGGTGCGACATTAGCCGAGATGCGGCCCGGCGCGCCGGCGAAACCTAGAGCGGGTGGTTATCGCTTGGAGCATTTCATGCTGAGGTTTTGGCACGAGTTCCCGTGGTATGGGTCATCTCGTTTGGGATGAGTGTGTGCCTTGTGGGTACAGTAGTACATCTTTGATCAGAGTCTTAAATCTTTTCGAAAAGCCGAGCCCACGGTCAAGGGCGGGTTGTGTGACATCCCACAGTTAGACTACTTTGAACATGTATGTGCATGATGGTTTGACATGTAAGGACTGTTGTGCGAGGAGGTAAAACGTACTCCTCGAGTTAGATGATGTTATTGATTCTCATGTTTACTTTTCCGCATGATTAAATTTTACTACACTAAATGCAATAACTGAAAATGTACTTTTCCGCAATGTTAGCCATTACCCTTCCTTGTTTATTATCCTGCATTATTACTTGCATTTGCGGTGGCTTGTTGAGTACTTTTGTACTCATACCCATTGAACACCACATAGGACGCCTACTATGAAGACGGTCTGGAGTAGCGACCCAGTCAAGCAAAAATCCTGAAGAAGATGTTTGTCATGCTATTTACTTTTATTACTATTTTTATTTCAACTCTGATGTAATAATTATGGTCTGCTTACCATGAACGTTTATCGTATGTACGTTGTCGCATGATGAACCTCTTGTATTATTGTTTTTCTTTGGAAATTCAATAATGTCTCGATTTCAATAAATCGGGGTTCCACATACTGCTTGCTGCTGCTCACAGTTAGTTTGGATGATTTCAGCTATTAGAGATTTTGGGTTGTCTTTCACTGCCAGAGTGTCTTTGTTTTGCGACAGCACCTGCGCGATTAGTATAGGGAAAACCCCATGTCTTCATTCGAAACCAAACATATCGATGTGCACTTTCGCTTCTTGAGATATCAATATGCGAAAGGTCTCATTGACCTTATTCATGTTGATTCTCATCATCAGTTGGCTGACATTCTCACCAAACCCTAGATCAGTCTACTTTTGAGCGTTTGCGAGAGGATTTAGGAGTTGTGTATCCTTTTTAGGATATTTTGAGTCTTTTCTTTCTTATTTACTCTTTTATTGAGTCTTTTGTGTGAGTACATATCATGCATATTCATATATCCACACTTTAAATTTGCTTCTGTTATATGATTAAACTGCTTTTACTTGTTCCTGTTAGTATATTCTTTTAAATATCTGTCGATGATCATGCTTTACTTTAGTTCAAATGATATATGATATCTGTCATATGCGTGGCTTTTATACTTTAAAAATAAAAAATGATCACCATTGATTCTGGTAACTAGCATCTGTAGGCTAAATGCTTTTGCTATCTTTTACATGCCTGATAGCTAAATCTTTTACTTTGATGCAAATATACAACTTGAACATTTATATGTTTTACATGGAAAACATGCTATAAAAATGATAAAGATCTTGAAAAAAATTCATGTCTTTTATTCTTAAGTGAAAAGATTCAGGTGGGTTTGTTGTGTCGCATTGCATGTTCTCGACTAAGACATTGTGATGAATGCCAAGACCAATGCCTTAAGCTTCTAATGGTCTTATTCTGGCCTATGCTTGACTTGATTGGTTAACATAAGGTTGACATGCAAATAACCTCTACCACAAAATCAAATGAAAAAGGAATGAAAAAGCCTGAAAATATGAAGATAACAAGTTTGCTGAAGCTCTTAGTTTTTGGATAAAGCTTGTCTTGGTAGATATTAGCTAGCCTTTGCAATTCATGCTTTACCTTGCTTGTCAACTAGAAAATGTGGTGATGTATTTATTTGCAAAAATTTGAAAATGCATGTGAATGACTTTCTTTGGATTATATCATGGCGTTGATCATGCTATGATTCTTAGACAATATTCCCTGATATACTTGCTCGATCTTGTAATTGCTATCAATCATATCTAAGAAGCTTGCTTTTTTACACTCCACTTGCACCCTAGTTGTATTCATTTCATATTTTGAGGGGGAGCTGCATTTCAGGGGGAGTTGAGTTGAGTTTTATCTCTTTTGAGTGCCTTTAGTCTCACTTGATGAGTCCAATTGTCAACATGGGGGGAAATTTGAGGTCTTAGGTAGAGATTTTGGCTTTCTCTGGGATTCGTTTCAGGGGAATTTATTCTCTTTTGCCTTTGCTCTTCTGGATATCCTTGTTAATAATTCACAGATTGCACTCGTTTGAGTTTTCATTTGAAATCTTTGTTGATTTCTTTTCTGTTTAACCATAATGATCTTTTTTAGCTTTTGGTCATTATGGTTAAACCTTTTACTTTATTTTCTCCTTTCTATTCTCTTGTGTTTTGTTTTTCATGTTTCCACATATTTTGTAGGATTCAAAGCAATGATGAAGAGGGTGTTGATGATGCACTCATCAAGAGGGATATTGAGGGGCCATGTTGAAGATCATGAGCCTCATAGCTCCAGATGATGATGAGTGATTGTCAATGGAAGTCAAAGAGAGAGGACGAGAATGTGAAGAAGAGGAGAAGAGAAGACATGTCGTGTCTTGGACATGTGACCCAGGTACACGGATGGATGACCGCTGGACTGAAGGAGTCATGGGGTCATGTCGGTCTAATCTAGATACACGGGTCGATAATGGCAGGGGACTCATCGTGGTGTTGACCGGGTTTGACTCAGGTAAATGGGTGGCGAGTGAAAGATGGGTTGAGGGAGTCACGGAGTCGGTCGGCCTAATCTAGGTACTCGGTGCGAAGACGGCGAGCGCTTTGTCAGTTTCGGCGCAAAACCGACACCCTGTCCATACCATTGATCGAAAATCAGATGGTCTTGAAGTGAAGTCGTAGTTGTGACGAAAGCTTTGCGTCATGAAAAACTAACTAGAGTTAGAATTTTACTATTTTGCCCAATGGGCCAGAGTCTGTAAAAAAGGAGTCAGTACTGAAAAATACCCTAGGGGTAAATGGGTTTTTCCCTGTTTTTGGACTGCCTATAAAAAGGCTTGTGTTCCTAGGGTTTCACTTCACCCATTTTGAAAAACACTTTACCAATTCACAAAAATCGAGGACATTTTTTCCTTCTCCTTCCTTCCACTGTTCCTACGCTGCCTGAGAGTTTTGCCTCGTGTTTCATCGCGCATACGTGCTTTCAAAGCAGGAGCATTGTGCCCTCACGTGCCTAGCGCAGTCGCAGCACGTGCCTTGCGTTTTAGTGGCTTGCGGCACTACCGCACGTAGAGGGCCACGTCCTCGGGCGATGGAGCACGTGACTACAACGCTAAGCGTACGACTCCTCGTGAACGCGCGCAGGCCTTCACTCGAGCTCTCGATGGCTGAAGTTCGGCGCACATGTGCATGTGCACGCTGTGAGCCCTCGCCTAGTGCTCGGATCACTTCAGCACCAGGCTGAAGCCGACGCGTGGTCTCGTATGTCTCCTGCCGGCCACACTATGCCTCTGTTGTTCAGTACATGGACTATTTTGGCTACACTGCATTGCTTTCTTCTCCACATAATTCATCTTCTGCTCATAGGTAAGTAGGTAAGGCATTATAATCTCCTACACAACAATTGTTTATTTAAATTACTACAAGAAATATTTCTTGAATACCACGTGTTTTGTTTGGATGACTACTAGTGCTCTGTTCATTAAGTTTTGATGAAATACCTGCTTGTGTAGTGGATAATTTTCTATGAAATCCATGTGCTTTCATGTGCTTGATGAATTTCCTGTGATTTGGTGAAACGTTTGTTGATCTATTATTTGATCTGTGAGTAGAATTAATCTTCCTCTGAGCACTGTGTTGGTATCTTTTCAATTAGGACACTGGTTGCTTTTTGGAGTCTAGATTATTTTTTGTGCTTGTGATCTCTCATACTGTCATCTCATATCATATCTGACAGCAGAGTGATAGCACTAGGTTTATTTGGGATTTTGCTATGAAAATTTGTTTGCTTTCACTAGTTGTTTTTGGAGGAGCATTGGGTGTTAATGGAAGGCAATCTATTCAAAAGAATTTGTTGAGACACCCATTCACCCCCTCTAGTCGCTATTCTCGGTCCTACATCGATTTGCTTTTAAACCACCAATTTCTCTTTTTAAATCCTATTTCGTCTCGTGAGAATGTGTTTGTCAGGAATATGGTCCAAGGCTACCTCCTGAGTGGTTTAAGTCGACCGATCAATAATCAACATCCTCCATGTGGTTAGTGGTCGAGGGTCTAAATGCTTCCCAGTCTAGCGCTCAAGAAGGGTCCTTCTCGACCACCCGTACTCGAACGATCGCCATTAAAAGTTAGGTCATCATTAATCTCCATATTCCATAGTTATTAGTGTTGTTATCTTTGGAGTTATTACCCATGAACTCACTATTTATCCTCATAATTGGTCATTAATGGGATGCATTAATAACATTTCATAACCCTCGATCTCTCTCACATAAAGAGATCAGAGGGAGCCCACAAAGGGAAGGGTGACACCTTTTTTACACATTTTGACACGTTTTTGCATGGATTGATGTATTTACACAAAGACGTTGTCCGATAATCTTTCATAGGTTTAAGGCTATTCACGCCCTAAAGCTCATATTACACACATATGAATAAGGTTATTATCCCCCGGAGGTCCGAACCTATCTAAAAAACTCTCTCATTGTCTCCTAGTTAGGGATAACCATCAAGATTCATCCACAATACTCCCCAACACCTAAACAAATACGTATTGCGAGCACTCCCGTGGTACATTATCGCTTCTTACTCAACGACTATCTGGTTTTCACAACATCATACGTGATAAAATTTTTAAAATATTTTAATTTTTTTACCATAACATCTACATATTATATCATAACACCATGAGAGGTCTCGTGTTTTTTAAACTTCATTTGTTTTTTAAATTAAAAAACCATTAAGCTTCATGTTGGCGATATTGTGTCGCAACATAGATTTTCAAAAATTCTTTCGATTTAGTAGGTAAGACCTAAAAATAGACTAAAATTATGGATATGATTTTTTATAAATTTAAGTTCATTATTTCATGCACTTGCAGTTAAAATTTGACATATTTCAATTTATATGGTAGAAACACACTTAATGAATTAAAAATCATAAACCGACCAAAAACTACCAAATTTTTACGTGAGATAAAATCTATTGTATTTTGATTGTAGAAAAAGTTTCAAGTTCAAAAAAAGTTTAACCATCAATTTACTCTCAAAATCAACCCATTCTTTCTCCAAAACCTTATTACTTCTTGAGCAATCTTCGATTTGTTAACATTCTACATGAAAAACTTTTGAGCTCCACGTTGCCGATCGAGTGTCACAATATAGAATTTTCAAAAAACATTAAATTTAGTGGATAAGGCCTAAAAATAGTCTCAAAAATATTATGAATATGATTTATCTATAAATTTTGATTCATTATTTTGATGCACTTGTAGTTGAAGAAGGGTCCAGTATAGAAGGACCAATGGTCCGTTTTGATACCGTGCAGCTTCCCTACAAATCCTATCATCCGATATTATGATGCACTGGATCATCAATAGGCCTACAACTTTTATGATGATCCAGCTGGGACCGATTTCGAGTTTCCACGCGTCGATGGATGGTGTAGTATGCATACAACTCTCTCTCTCTCTTCATGAAGTGCACACCAGCTCTCTTTAATCTCTCTCTCCTATGTTGTCCACCGTTGGTCATGAGAAATTTTAGTTCCAATCGATCGTCCAATGATCCAACAGTGAGTAGAAATCATGTCGATATTTAAAATGTGAATAGAAATTCTATCGATACTTAGAGTATCGACAGAAGATCTATCGATAGGGTGGATGACTCTAACAGTTAGTAGAAATCATGTCGATATTAAAAACGTGAATAGAAATTCTATCAATATTCAGAGTGTCGATAGAAGACTTTTTCAACAGGGTGGATGATTCTATTTCTAATAGTCAATAGAAATCATATCGATATTTAAAACGTGAATAGAAATTCTATCGATACTTAGAGTGTCGACAAGACTCTATCGACATTTCAAACGCCGACACAGAGCTATTTTTTCGAAAAGATTTCGAAAAGAGACATCAGATTTTAAATTCCATTAAAAACCATTTAAAAAGTTCTAAATTAACACTCGACAACAATCCATATTTTTTAATCATATGCGACAGTTTTAGATTGTTTTCACGTCATCATCCATTGGTCAAGGCATCTCTTAATTAATCGCCTAAAAAGCAAATCTCGTATCAGGTTAATATTCAATACATTTAATCACGTATATATAATTCGCCAGCATGATGGAAACATTTCGCCGTCGGCTTCCAGCGACCAGGCGCTGCACGGGACGCGTACACACCCGCTCGCAACTTGTTTCCGTTTCATTCTTTCTTTAGCGCAACAAGACCGGCTATATATATCCCATCTCCTCCTCTCATCGCCGGACAGATCTGTTCGTGATTCGTAGATATTGTGATTTGTAGCTAGCTTTGCGGTGATCGAGAGAGAGAGGAAGGATGCCGAGGAAGAAGATCGAGATCAAGGCGATCAAGAACAAGGAAGCACGGCAGGTATGCTTCTCCAAGCGCCGTCCCAGCGTGTTCAAGAAGGCCAGCGAGCTCCACACTCTCTGCGGCGCGGAGGTCGCCGTCGTCTTCGTCACCCGCGGTGGTAAGGCTTACTCGTTCGGCGCCCCGTCTGTCGGATCTGTCGCTGGCCGCCTCCTTGACGCTGCTGCTCCTCCTGCTGCTTCTGCTCTTGGAGGAGGAGAAGGCGGCTCCGCCTCCGGCGGGGCCGGTGGTAGCGGTAGCGGTAGCGTCACCCAAGTTGGCGGTGGGGGCGGCGGCGGCGACGACAGTAGTGCTGCCGCGGCGGCGGTGACACTGCATCATGAGCTGAACAAGCGGCAGATGGAGCTGCAAGATCAGCTTGGGGCTCAGCATGACAGCACGAAGTCGCTGCAAGAGGCCGTCGACGAGAAGGAAGGTGAGGCGAAGAAGCTGATGGGATGGTTAGACAGCAAGGTTGAAGAGATAACGGCCCAAGAAGATCTGCAGGAGCTCAACATGAGGCTCTGGTCGCTGCAGTTGAACATCAATCAGAGGGCTAATGAGATCTTTCACAACCAGCATGCTGCTATGAACCACCCTCTGCCCGATCAACAATTCATTCGTAGAAGGGGAGGAGATGTGAAGCCCGTTGTTCCTTCTGTTCCTAGATCTAGCCAAGGATAGATGGCAACCCTAGCTAATTCCAGTTCAGCTCATGCTAGCTAGCTAGCTAGCTGTACGTTGGGATCGATGGTCACCAGGAACTTTGGCATCAGGTGATAGCTAGATGGATGCAAGCTGCAGCAATCAAAACCTACCGTATTTGCCATGATAGATGGAACGTTTTAATATATCGTAATAAGCTAGGTCGTCGTCGGTCGATGAGTATTTCCCCTATTTTAATATGGTTTAGTATGTTCTATTCTCCTCAAACATTGTTATGTTAGTTTAAGTTCAGCATTTTAATTTATCTATGGTTAATTGTGTTTTCTATCCCATGGCATGTTCTGCTGGTAGCTAGCTTGTACTGTTACTGTGTTTCGAGTATATGCAAACAATATAATGTTTTGTTCAAGTCGAAGAATTAATATTTCTGTGTGTGATGATTCTGTTTGGTTATCCAGTGGCGTATTCAGTATTCTACGCATGTATTTGAACCATGAATCATGGGGAAATGTGTTAGTTCACGGCTGCAATATATTTTTTTCTCCAGTTTATTGACAACCTCTATGCTCATATATATTATGTATTATGTTAGTATACAATCGGTAAATGAATCGATGCTAACAATCGGTTACTAACGAGGAAAGCTCGTTTATAACGGGTGAGCCACGCTACGGGAAACGGAGTGTTTGTCGAGTATATGAGAGTTTGCCACCGGTTACAATTGTATCTTACTACCGTTAGGGAGACACTGCACGTACTGATGTTTGGCGTGACTGTCAACCATAACAGGTAACTTATTTGTAATAAGTGGTAAGCCACGTATGGATGTAACAACGGTCGATTCTTCTTTAACGGGTGATAAGACACGTACACCTATATAGAGAGATCAATTTATCTCCGATAGGTTGTAGTTATAAGTTGTTATTGATAAGTCATATGCGACTGGTGATAACGGTGACAGGGGTGAACTTATATATAATGTTTATTTTGACTATATTTTATTAATGATTACTCCCTCCGGTGTACAAATATTAGTCATTTAGATAAAATTACATATATCAAGGTGATATTAAATAAAGTTACAAGGTTGTTTCAAGTGGTTATGGAGCCTAGATTTTAGTGGTGCTACCCAAGTTCAACTCCCGATGGCCACATCCCATTTGGCAGCAATGCTTCGATTGACGGGATGACTAATATTTGTACACTCTCAATAAAAACCAAAACGACTATTATTTGTACACCGGACGGAGTAAAATTCAACAGCCCGAATGAGAGCAACAACCATATATATGCATGTTGTGAACAATTTTCCTTTAGTTTGTCGTCTAAATTTGCCTAGAAATTAATCTCTTGATCTGGCCTGGCAATGGCGGAAGAAAATTACTAAATTAGATTTCGTCGGGTCTAGGGGAGGGGAACATGGCACATGAAAATGTGTATACGTGGAAAACGAGGGACTTATTTCGCTCGTTGGGCTAGGTTTTTTTCGAGTGTATTATTTAAAGGCACATGATAATTTAAGATTTTCTGAAATGTATCATTTAAAGCATGTGTTGATCCTAAAAAACAATCCATCTCCGCCCACGGGATTTAAGTTGATGCCATCGCAAAGTCCGTTTGCAACGCTAGTTTCCCATGTGTAAGAATACATACAGAGGGATTATCGATCATCCACCTTCAAACACTAAGAAATTTTTCGAGAGTTTTTTAAGATGATAAGTTAACTTCCGTTAGCTTTTAGATGGAAATTTACCGTTTTCTTGTAGCGATCCTGGTAGTGCATTATCAAGCAAACCAAAAGAGAGGGTAATTCCAAAAGTGTGTGTGCGTGTGTGAAATGATAAGAAGATAAATAGGCTAAACCCCATTCCATGCTAGCTTATAAGATAAAGGAGAAAACAAGGTGGGAGAGCTATGGATTAATGTGCACTCTATGGAACTTAAACTTGTATTTGTCGGGGGGAAAAATGGAAGCTCTTCCAGGAGGCCAGTAACACGGTATTCGCTTTCATGTGATTTGATGTGATCACTTTCAGATCGAGATTATTGGGCTATGCAACCATAGAATTTCAGCTGCTTGGCTGGTTTGGGCCGAACTGTAGAATCATTTTGTTCGCTTTGGATTGTTGAACGAAGTTGGACGAGATAAGATGGTATACGATGAGATGGAGCTGGCTGAATGACGCGGAATGGTACACGCTTTTATTTGATTGATGTACGGCACGGTACAAGATAGTATAATTTTACGTTTAGTTTGATGAATAATGGATTGAATTGGACAGTAAAATCACACGCGGATCAAAAAAAGATGAACTTAACCTATCCTAGCTTAGACGGCGTTGCTCGTTTGTTTTTACCGCACGAAACACATCAGTATCTAAAAAGAATAATACGAGAACATAGACCGATATAAAAATACTTTCATACGATACGACCAACCAAACAGACGCGGTCTTTTAAGTTGCACCGAATCATCTATTTTGAGGGTGGTTCAACCAACCAAATGCACACATCAGCCTTCGGAAGAGGTGTTCGATCGGGTCATCTCCAAATGCCAATAGACTACCGATCGTTTTATTGTTTTCAACGTAACCGGATCGACGCCTCGTTCGTGGTCAGATCTCTTGAAATAGCTAGCGGAGGCAGGAGTACTATTTCATCGTAGGGTTTAATTAGTTAACTAGTCGGGTCATTTGTGTAAACAACTCTTGCAAGAATTATAGGAAAATTCAGATCGAGTCTCCTCCCTGGCCTAACATAAACCGATCGACCGATGAATGAATTGAAGTGGTCAACCTAAGCGAGAAGAAAGCTAGGTTGCCAACTTGCCATTTGTCAATTGCCACATGAACTAACCATTATATTCCAAAATTCAGAACGTATGGTATATATCTTTTTAGGTATATATATACACATGCATGTATACGAAATCAGAGATGTGTGAAGACCGGCCGGATTCAAACGATCGACCTGGCCAATAATGCACGCGACCTGACCTTTGCAATGCAATGCATGCATGGCACAGCACGTTCGTATACCAGTTCACACGTGTGGATCCAGCTCTCCGACGCCTAGCTGCCAAAGGCCACGTCAAACTCACATGCATATTCGTTAGTTATTGCTTGCTTGCGCTTGATAGGATCGTAACACCGCGGAATAGACAGTTTGGTAAATAAGGTTTAGAATCGATGCATGTACGTACGTTAAGTTTATTTTAACTTAGGATTATAACAATTTAATTTATATAAAAAATCTAAGTCGAAACTTATAAAATTGACGCGTTCGAGAACAGAGATCCGTTAGCATGAGCATGCATATATGGCCATACGTGTGGACGACAGTTGGAGGTTGGTTGAATTGGGTATAGTATGATCTACAATGCTGTCAATTTCACGGTACGGTGCACATGGACATATATGGGTATAGCATGCATATATGGCCATCTTTTTTTTGCTTGACATGGCTAAGAGCATTAAAAAATCTAAAGAATTTCATTCTCTAAATTTTTGAATTAGAATTAAAAAATCCCCGTCCATAAATACTCTAAATGGTTCCCAACAATAAAGGATTCTCAAAATTAATCATTTCACTCCTTATTTTTAGGGAACATACTCACATACTCAATTTAAAGACTCTGTTAAAGACAAACATATTTAAAATGATTTGTGTCTTAAAAATGAATTCCAAAAAATTATATATGGAATCAATTTTTAAAGCAACCTGGGAGATGCTCTTACAGTACCGGTATATTAATTGGTTTGTTTCCCCTTTCATAAAAAAAATAAAAACACCGTTAAATGTATTGTTTTAAAATCAAATTTTGTAGGCTACATTAGAGGTTATATGCATGTATGTATGTATGTGTATATATATATATATATATATATATATATATATATATATATGAAAGTGTTGTACTAAAATTATTTTCGGTCGTAAAGACTTCTCAGAAATATGATACACTAATCGTCGGGTGCAGTGGTTTTTTTCGCAGCATGTAGCATGCACTTCGAATTCCCAGAATATTAATTTACTGGACAGATAATGATATTTTATGTATTTTATTTATACAATATGTCTGCTAGCTATTTGCATGCACGTGGGTGTATTTGAGTTTTTGCTTGTACATACCGTATAGTCACGCATGCGATGATTTTTAGAATATAATTGACGACGGTAATTATCATCTATCATAACGTGGGAGCACATATATTACACATTACAGTTATATTACCGGCCGGTACGGTAAAAATTTCATGATAAGTCAATGCACCATGATATATGCATGCCTTGCCCATATATCGATAGATGGATGTCGTTAATTAGGACGTGTCTTCATAATCGATGAATGAATTTGCATATATCGACTTTGCTTGCCTCTTCCTTTCAACGGCAACGTCTCAATTACACAGCATCATATCATCCACGCCTCTGATTATATTATTACTGCAATATATATGCATTTGTCAGCTTCAATTGACATCACACCTTACAAAGGTCTTCTCATCGTTTTTATTTTCCAGATAATTCAACTATATGTCTTTTATTGATAAGGGGGATTTTAATGTCTTAACTCTTAAAGAGATATAAGAGTTGCCGTATTTTTTATTATTAAATTTGGTTCATGTTGATGTCTCAAATACTACGGATACTAAGAGGTACTAAAATTGATTTTAATATGTTCTTAAGTACCATGAAATCACTCCATGGATTGATAATACTCAACTAGTCAACATCTATTATAATTATCTGTCGCCGCGCCTGAATTTTTTTCAGTCACCTAAAACGGTAGTGTTACTAATAATGCATGGATGTGTAGCCGCCGTTCATCTTTACTGCATTCTGTTTGTGTATATAGTTTTTACATTAAGTTTGAATAGTTTTAGACAAAAGTTTTCTAGATGTTTATATCAATTTTAAATTTATTTTGCGCCCAGGTTAGAAATTTAGCCTTTATATTAAAAAAAGGATGACGCCTAATTAGTTGGAGATAGGAAAACTGACGAGAGTGATTTTTGTAGTGGAAAAAAGACCGATTCCTGAAAAGCAGACAATATTTCTATCTCTCTCTCTTGTTCAACTCGGATTGTTTCAGTCTGATTATTACCTAACCTAGCTAGAGTGCTATTCAAACGAACTCATATGACAAGGTCTAGTCTAGACACAAGGTCCCGTCTCTTTAGATCCTACCAACTAATAGTCAGTAGTTAATTTTTAGTTTTAATTTATCTAAATAGATCAACTAATGACTAGTTCATTAGTTCACAAAAGTGAATTACTGGGAGCTAATATGGGATCTTTACTATTTTGCCACCATTTGGCGTTGTAGTTGTTACTGTAACATGGAAAAAATGTCATTTTCCGAGTATTAGTCCAAAGTATCCAAACATGAGTGAACTACTCTTTAATCAACTAATTATTAGCTAACTAACAATTATTTTTAGCTAATAATTAGTTTTAGTCCATCCAAACGTACCCTAAGTACTCGCTCAATAGGGATCGTATATTTTTTTATCTAATTTTCATAATACAAGACATATTTATCTATTAGCTACCAACAATGAATGTAGCTGGTTTCCGAAGAGTCTCTTGCGAGACGTTGGTGCACGCAATAATTTATTGTTCCTGCTTCCCTTCCTCTTTAACCGTTGTAGCACTCGTCTCCTCATTTCAGTATTTTTTCCGTATTGTCCACCCTGAAGTGGTCCGAATTTCCCTAGTGAATACTAGGTTCGGTTGAGAGCATATGAAAACTTCCTCGACTCACTACTCATTACTGTTAGGCTATTCACAATGGGAGTTTTATAGGGTGTTTCATGGTATTAATTACCATGCCACATCAGATTTTTTGTTTACATGACATTCAATTAATAAAGAAAAAGAATGAAGTATTGTCATCACCATGACATGGTGCTAACCCGTTTCCAACACAGATGAAATGAAATGAAACAACCATTGAGAGCTAAATCGTTTCATCAGAGAGAGGGTATTTCATGAGAGCTAGTTACATTTAATTATACTGGTTAGCCTAGGAAATAGTGAAATGAAACTCTCCACTGAAAGAGGGTATTTCATTCAGTTGTAAAGATAACGTGATATTTTAGAAAACAATGCTATAAAACTCACCATTGTGAATAACCTTATTGGCGACTCACTCACCAGTGCTCGACACCCATGACAACGATCACTATATATTTCCTATATAATGTTGGCTCATGCACAAAGTGACACATGGGACATCATGACACAATGCTCGTCTAACCCACAAAAAATAAAAATCGGCTGTAAAAGAAAACTAGGTTTTAGAAAAGAAAGGAAAATGAAAAAAATAAAAAAAAAGTATGGAAATTTTGTCACGCCAAACCCTATTCGCTAGGTTCACACAAGTGCCGCGGTAGCAGCTAAGACCCTGTTTGGGGACACAGTTTTTAGAAACTACAGTATTTCAAAAACTACATTATACTATGTTCATGACAATATCACAGTTTATAATACCACAGTTTTGAAAAAAATGTTTCATACCAAAGTTTTCAATAGTGTAGATTGAGTACAATATTTATAATACTACAGTTTACTTTATATAGGTTTCAGATAGAGTTGCTAAACACCTTTTAGTATATAATATTGTAGTATTGCTCAATACTGCAGTATTGCTTCCAAAACTACAAAAAACTTTGTTCCCAAACAGGACCTAAGTGTGGCATAGCTCGTAGTACAATGTTTCCTCTATATGAGTTAAAAGTTATCGTAAATGAAGACATATTATGTCTCTATATAATTGTTTATAAAGTTGTCGTCTCCAATAATACTCTTATCTAACTTTGTAAAATTAAATCCATGTATTTTGAAAAAATCACGCTCCAAACAATATTTCTAAATGATTTTCTATTAAGTGATTTCTCTCAAAAGTAGGAATTTCCTTTCTAATCTCCTTTAAAATATAAAAATTGAAATTATACGAATACTACTATATCTGAATCGATTGATTCTTAGAGATCAACAAAGTTTAGATTGATTTGTATATAAGTTTTGAGGAAAAAACAGCAACTCTCCGAGAAAAAGACGGTGATAAACTCTCGTCTCGTCGCCGAATCATCCTCTCGTGCGTGGTCCGGCCGGTGGCTTCAACGGACGGCGCGCCGGAGATTTTGGCCGAGATGGACGACGACGACGACGACGACGACGACAGTTGTGCGGTTGAGTGACGAAACCGCGTTAGTTGTTGGGCTAGCTGTGCTCCGCTCCGTTACATTGCCATTAAAATTTATTGCCACTTTGGCCGGTTTTCCAGCTGGTTTTTGTTAGCACTACTGGCCACATGCATGCTCAGCTCAGGCTCAGCTTGCTCTGCTCTCCTGACTGGCTGTCTGGCAGGTGGCACCTCGCATAAACACATAACTATTAATTATCTACGTGTGCGCGCCGTACAAATGTCTAATAATGTCTTCTTCTTCCTTCTTGTTTTGTTCCACGGTAGCGGCAGTGCCAGCGAATCTGATGCCGACTTAGAGGGTGTTTAGATCAAGAGCTAAATTTTATAGCCTATATCATATTAAATGTTATTTATCGGATGTTTGGACATTAATTTAAAAACTAAACATAAACTAATTATAAAAATAATCACAGAATCGGAGGATAATCAGCGAGACAGATTTGTTAAGTCTAATTAATCCATAATTAGCAAATGTTTACTGTAGCATCACATTGTCAAATCATGGCGTAATTAGATTCATTAGATTCGTCTCGCGGATAATCTACCGATTATGAATGAGTTTTATAAATAATCTATATTTAATACTCTGAAATAGTACCTAAACATTCGATGTGACGGACCTAAAAATTTAGCCCCCAATCCAAACACCCCCTTAACTACTCCGCGTGATTCAGGGTAAATTGATAGTTTGTTACTCTCGATCTCACCTCGAATCATTTAAGATAGTAACATATGAATAAAAAAGGTATTTTTTATTAAAAAATTATTAAATCTCAAAACGTATTTTGATACGTTGGTACCGTACAAGCGACACATTGGCAGCTCATACGTACCACGGCTGGTGGCAGCTTAGAAAAAATAAGTTTATTTTAAGATTATTTTAGTGATATAGACCTCCTCATATATATATATATATATATATATATATATTATCGTCAAAAACAACCTTTAGCGAACTCGGCATATGAATGAAATATGTACGTCTTTTAGAGTTGGTCAGGCATTGATTGTAATCGATTCATAATTCTGCAGAGATGCAAATTATATTAAGTACCAGCTCTTATGATTAGTTTGTTCTTTCTAAACTAAATGAAACTAATTGATAAGCATTAGCATCATAACATAACTATCTGAATTAGATAGTTAATGTAATCAGTTAGGTCTTATTGGTTGTTTTGCTAGTTATAAGGTGAGTTGACGGTGATCGTTAATTCTACATCCGATATGGCGCTCACTCTATCCTACGCTATACTTTGCCTCCATCCCCTTTGGCCGCTACACTTAAGCTGATGTAGACACTCATCCCTACGGATGAGTGAGTGCGTAATCTGATATTCTCTACATATATTATGAATATGTTTTAATCGGTAGCAACTTATGGATACCTAGCTAGTAAATAGAAATCAAGAGTCTATTGTGTGTGCTATAGGAGCAACAGTGGTTGTGTTGGGTGGAGGAGTGGCAATCTTTCTTTTTTTGCTGTGAATTGTGATAGTTTGGTGGAGGACAGTTGGAGCAATTAGTAGGGCAGAAAAAAAATGAGAGAAATCCCCCACAAGCAAACTGAAGAAGGCACATGGACATGGCAATGCATGTGGTCCCATTTTTTTTGTTCATCAGTGGTGATTGGTGCCTGATTTTTATGAGAAGCAAGGAAGGATATGCATGTTAGCTTTGACCTAATCCTTTTGATTCATGGTGGCATGGCTTGAAGTTTGGTGGCATTAACTCATACTCCCTCTATCTAAATATGATTATGATAAAGCTTGTGACATAAAGATCAAAGAGAAAATTATTGTTCCACAATCTATTTAATCTATGCAAAGATCAAGACGTATATCAAGTAATGAAGAATATGTGAAACTTATAGCTACAACGCAGCCACATGCATGCGTAATAATACCGTATGCTTAGACAATGATCAATTTAGAATGTGGTGTTGTAAAGCCAAAGGTAATTTGTCTAGCACTAAATAATGGATGAGTGCAAAAGATGAACTAGGAATTTCTTCTCATGTCCTTGTCATTTATTTATGAATAAATGTTTTTTAGGGTTAAGTCCCTATCAGGAGGACAACTGAACATGATCAGCCAGCAGCCAATCCAAAGCTCTCTTGTCCAGAGAGGATATGATAGGCCATTGGGGTAATTACCTACTTGGGTGATGATTGATGCAATTGTCCAGAGTGCTTAGCCACATTTAGTATAACTCTAATTCTAAGATTTATGTTTCAAGTTATATTTAAGATTTGTATAATATAGTAAATAACTTTAAACTTTTATTTTAATCTAAAATAAAAACTAAGTTACTTAAGTAAATATCATTAACATCTGATTTAGGCACCAACATATACCAGTATTTTATGTCTTCGAACCAACTTATAATTTGTTCATTTGTAATACTTCAAGATCTCTCTCATTCTTGTTATAACAAATAATCATGTTGAACCATTCATTTTCCACATCTTTATTGCGCAAATATGGTCTTGTAAGACTCATAGCAAAACAACCTCTCTCAATTGATGTGGTCATCAGTACAAAGATCAAAGTCAGCTCAATATAGCAATAGATTGAAGGAAAATTTCCAACCATTCTGGTTTGAATTTTCAGCAACCTTTACAAAATCATACAATCCACAGTCTTCACTTCTTCTGACCTAGAGAATAAAGTTTTAACTACTCCTTATGGAGTCAACATAAATTTTAACAAGTCTTACCAAGCTTACACACATCATATTAAGAGAAACCATATATACATATAATAACGACTCTCTAAACTAACTTTATTGAAACGGCGATTCATCTCGGATATAACAACATCAATGACAACAATAAAAAACATAACAATTTGATCTATTGGTCAGTTACCAATACATTAAGGCTGCAAATGTAATAATATTGTGCACATCCCCTGAATTAAAGGAATTGAGGGTTTCTAAAGCACTTAATATAACTCTCTAGTTAATTAATATGGCTGTAAACGTCCTTCTCCTTACTGATGCTCGGTTTTAATCATAATTTTCTTTTGTAACATTTCCCTGCTAATTAATGAATTCAAGAGCTCCTTGTCGTTTCTTAAAAGAAAAAATAATCATATATCCTCCATTTAGATAGAAATTGAGGATTTACCTTTCCGTTCCGCATGTTATTAAGATATGGAGGATAAATACTCATTTTTCATATAAATAGAGGATATGATATATTGATGCTTGGTGATTTTTAAATATTATTTTTATTCAAAATTATAATTTTAGTGTTTTTTTTAAAAATACAAAACTATAAACTTATTGACCAATCAGTGCTCGGCAAGAGTCGTATCAACCAACTAACGATTGGTAGGATATCTGTCGACTAATGGTTGATCGATAGATATATTTATCCAATTATTATGTAATTTGGAAATATCAAAAACGAACTTAGCAATCAGATATAACCAACCATTAGTCGACGGAGGCTAGCTTTAGGGTCCCGTCGATCGTTGATTGATCGGTATAATCAAGTTGACTAATATTTAATTGATATGGTTGTAGTTCTATATATGTAAAAAAATCGAACCCAAGATTATAGTTTTCTAAATAAAAAATACTTTTTTTAAAAAAATCCTACACATGGTAAGCCGTATACCACAGTTTTGCACGATTGCTTCATCCTTTCCCGGCTCAATATCGTAATGCGTGTAATTCGAGTGATTTTGCGGTCTTTAAAAAATACTAAAATTTTTAGTATTAATTTTGGTACCTGTAAAATTTATGTGTAATTTAGCTCGAGTGATTTTGCGGTCTTTAAAAAAACTAAAATTTTTAGTATTAATTTTGTTACCTGTAAAATTCCTGTGTAATTTAGCTCGAATTAATATATGGAGACACGAGCGATATGATCTTACTTACCGCCCCCTGATGAGAGAACATGTAGAATAATTATTATATATAATTTTATTGGACATTGCTCGCCTACTTGACACCTCTCCGATCCAAGACAAACTCGAAAACTATTGAAACCCATGTTACACACGGCTCCAACTGCCGAAAACGGCCATACCGGCTACCACTCAAAACAACAACGTTAACTAAAGAAATGCCGCATAAAAAGACAAAAAACGACGAGCACCAAGTTTTTTTTTCTTCATTTCTGCTTGCCGTTTTCTTTCATTCATCGTAGTTGGTATGTCCTTTGCCTACCTAAAATCGGATTTATTATTTTGAAACACTGTCTAGATTCATTGTAATATAAAATATCAAATCCTATTTTAATTTGTAATATTACGAGACTTCGTATTGTCTACAATCGTTGTAATATAAAATATCAAATTTAATTCTAGGTTACAATGTTACGATACGGATAAAGTGTTTTTCATTTGAATTTCAGCGCGTATAATATATATAAACGGGTATTCATTTCAGATGTCAGACAGCTCATATTTTGGCCATGCCTCTTGGTCCACTAATAAGAAAAGAATTGTTTACTTGTTTTTTTCCGTAAATTCTATTTGAACTGTCGAATGAAAAAACATTGAAAGCTCTTAAAAAGGCAAAGCATGCAATGCACAATTTTGTCAATTTATGGGCGGAGGAGGATAAGTGGGTATTTGGTTCATTGACTAAAGTTTAGTCCGTATCACATCGGATGTTTCGATATCAATTTGAAGAATTAAACATGAATTAATTATAAAAATAATTATAAAATCGGAGGATTAGTTGTGAGACTGATTTATTAAGCATAGTTAATCTATGATTAGCAAATGTTTACTGTAGCATCACATTATCAAATCATGACGTAGTTAGACTAATTAGATTTGTCTCGTGAATAATCCACCGACTATGAATAAGTTTTATAAATAATCAATATTTAATATTTTAAAATAACATTTAAATATTTGATGTGATAGAACTAAACTTTTGAACCAAAAAACAAAACAACAACTTTGACGCGTGGAGCACGATAACAATCGGTGGATGGTACTCGTGAGCTCTGCATACATGTAAACATGTAAGATTGAATATATGAACAAATCCATGTTATATATAAATAATTAAATGTTTTTTCTCTGGGAAACTGGAGTTGTTTATCTTTTATCAAGCTGCTACCATTGGTCCCTTGGAACCTAGGAGTGGGCAATAAAATGGTAAGTTTTCAAGGCAAGCATAAAACGGTATTAGCTTGATGGCCGACTACAATGATTTTCATAATATTATGTAAGTAAAAAATGTAATAATAGAGTTAAGGTGGAGAGAAGTAAATTATATATCTCTTATATAAGAAATTAACTTTACTTGATAACCCCAAGAGAGAAAGAGATGACTGGTGGAGGAAAAAGAGAGAAAATAGTTCATTGGATAAGAATTTATTTTTAAAAATTATTCATTGATATATCCTTTCTGTACATAATGTTTTTATATATATATAATATGATATGGTAAGTATCTAGGTTAGAATTGACCTAAGTTGGGATCAAGTCAGTACAACCATCAATTACTCTCTCTATATATATATTTAAATAAATATATTTTTGGTTTATTTCAGGTGTAACTATCTTATGAAGTTTATAGAAAAAATATTTTTAATAAAATAGGCATAATTAAATCTACTATAAAGTATATTTTTAGTTTATTTGGTAGTGCATACATTTTTTCTATAAATTTAGTCAAATTCAGAATAATTTGATTTATGAACAAATTAAAAATACATTTATTATTTATTATTTTCGGAAGAAGCCAGTAGATTAGAGGCTAATATAACTTGGAAATTAGACCAGAGGCTGCAGACACGTGGGAGAGGTAGAGAGGAGTACGCATGACGTGATAAATATTTACACATATTTCGACAGTCAAAAAACCAAAAGGAAATATTGACCAAAGACGAGATCAAATCAAGCAAAGAAGACACGAGCGTGCTTACACCAAGCTGAGTGCTGCATGCTCCGAAGAAGCTGAGCTAACGAAGGGTCTATTTGTTTTGGCTTTTGGCCGGCTACTTCTATAATCTAAAATATAAATAAATATGAAATGTAAATATATGGTTCAGATTTTGGATTCAGATTATAAGAATCAATAGCTTTAGAATCTAAAAAATGAGCTAGAATTCAGAAGCTGGAAAATATCAGCTATTCAGACTAGCTAGCTAGTGAGGATCTTTAGCTGTTAGAAGCTGAAACAAATATATCCAAAATTAATTGCACATTACTTGTGCAGTCAATTAATGTTTTTTATTCCAAAAAAGTTCTATATAAGCATTGGTGAGATGGTTTTCTAATCTACTTGTTAACTTTATAATATATAATATATATAGTAATTGATATGGTAATAATTAAAGAGCTAATGGGGTAACAAGTTGGTGTTTGAATGACGTGCTCATTTGGAACAGGCCGGATCAAGGATGAACATCAGAACATATAGATCAACGATATACGTAACATTCATAGTTATAATCTCATATTTACTCATTGATGTAAAATATCATTTTGCAAACTTATCATATTAGTCTCTCTGAAACCCACTCTCAAAGAGTCTAAACCTCTGAAAACTTCTTTGATTAGGATAGATCAATAACCCTGTTTTATACTTATCATATATTTACTGAATGTAATACTGAGAATCTGATAAACAGTTTAAAATATTTTTTAACAAAATTTATATAATATTTTAAAAAAGTCTAAGAAGCATGCCTGACCATAAGGAAAGCCCGAAACGAAAAGGGATCCACACCAAACCAAAAACGCGTGGAAGGAACCGGTTGGTTGGCTACGGCCAAATTCAAGCCTTCACACGAGGAGAGCCATCTGCCATCCTATTTACTTCATATTTGTTTCGTTTGTTCGTTTAGTTTTGAATTATAACAATTCAGTTTATAAAAAAAACTAGTTTGAATCAATTTATTATATTATTATAATATGTATTTTAAATTATAATAAATTGACATAATAAATTACTCTGTTTGTTCGATTTATAAAAGAACTGAATCGTTATAATCCAAAACTGAAACAAACGTGACTTGACTAATCGTACTAACTTATTATAATCTGGACTACATATTATAATAATCTGGTAAACTTATCTAATCTATTTTTTTTCTATAAATTAGATTATTATAATGCCGAGGTTAAACAACCAGCCCTTTATTCCTATAACTAAAGCAAAAGTTGAAAGATGATACACGCCTTAAACTATGCAAACGATTTGCTGTATCAGATGAGTAGACAGAGTAGTTAAGAAAAAGGTTTAAGTATAATGCCACCGCCACCATCTCAGGCTTCACCTAAACCACCCTGTCCTCCTCCTCCTCCTTCCGCCTGCTAGTGTGTAGTAGCTGTAGTGGCCGTCACGTCTGTCTCTCTCTCCTCCATAACTTGTCTCTCCTCTTCTCATCTGTCTCCGCCGCACCTCTCTCTAGCGTTTGCTTGCTTCCCAAAGCTAGAGCGCGCGCAACCGAGAAGAGCGGAAAAAAGGATTCTTTTTTTTCTTTCTTCTTCTCATCCTCGCTTTGTCGGCTCCGAATGGTGGTTTCCGTCGGCGGTTCTTGCGGCGGTGTTCGGCGAGTCCGGTGATCCGGCGCCAGACGGCGTTTCGTTTCTGAGATCCCAGCGCCGCGGCGGCGGCGGCGGCGGCGGCGAGAAGCTTCGACCGGCCCGGTCTTGACGGGATCTCGTGGGGGAATGCCCGCCGGGCGCTGCTCCGGTGGACGGATGGAGGTGCGTTTCTTAGCCTCCAACCTCTTGTTGCTGGGTGAAGCTTTGTTTCCATGAGATTTTTGAGATCTTCTTGGTTCGTCTCGCTGTTTTTTCCCGTTCTTTTTTCCTTTGGATGAACTGCAAAATGTTTTTTTTTGCGTTCTGGTTGTGGAGATAACTCTGCAAATTGTTTCGGCCAAACCAATCTGTGGGATAGTACAATGCAAGCTTGTAATGGAATCTTTAATATTATTTGCATGTCCTGATTTTTCTAGGAATTATTAACAATATTATTAATAAATAATAAAATGGGGGAAAAAGTCAAAAAAAACGCCCCTTTTGCCAACCTCCTTGCATCCTCAACAATACATGGTCCTCTCCAAACTTTTGCTCTCACCGTCAGCTTCCCAAATCTGGCTCCGCCGGGCGCCGACCAAAAGCTCCCTCCTTTCGCCGGCGCCGCCGATCGAGAGGGCTCCGGACTCCACTTCGTCGTCCCCGTTACTGCATTGGCGTGTGGGCGGAGATCGATCTGTGCTCAGCTGTTGTGTAGCCGACTCGGTAAGGAGAAAGCTAACCCAAGCTTTCTTGGGTTGCTCTTTGCTGCGAGCTCTCAAATCCGAATCTCCCTATATGAGGCTGATGGATTCTGCTTGCTGCAGTCCATCCTGCCGGTGTAGTTCCGTTCTTCTTAGGAGCTTAGGACTGATGCCTCGTTCGTCGATCCCTATCTTGATCCAGTTCCAGTTCCTTCTGTATCTAGATTATAATGGTCTTGATTGATTGCTTTTTTCTCTGCATGTTTCAAGTTCCTGCTTTCTTTTCATCTCTATATTTTAATGTTCTTGCCATGTTTGTTTGGACGATTAGTTTCAATGGATAGTTGGAATTGTACATGCCATCTAAAACATACTGGTGATGCTTATCATTCAGGTCAACATCATGGTGCCCCTTTCTTGGAGGAGGAGGATGCAAGCCACAAACATGATGGCTTTATGTTTCTTGCTATCCATTTGCTTTTGCAAAGGGCAATTCAAGCCTGCTGACAACTACCTCGTGGACTGTGGATCCACCAAGAGCACAACGCTCGGCACAAGGACCTTTGCTGCGGATGGTGCTTCTCCGGTGAAGGTGGACACCCCCCAGGAAATCCTTGCGGGCACCTCGGCGAATGGGGTGGCATCATTCGATAACTCGGCGCTTTACCAGACCGCTCGCATTTTCACAAGCCCTTCATCCTATACTTTCCCAATCCAGAAACAGGGCCGGCATTTTGTTCGTCTCTATTTCTTCCCCTTTGTGTACCAGAGCTATGATCTTTCCACAGCCAAGTTCACTGTGTCGACCCAAGATGTGCTGCTGCTTAGTGATTTCCAGCAGCCAGACAAAACTGCACCATTGTTCAAGGAATACTCTTTGAATATCACCCAAGACAATCTCATTATTTCTTTCAAGCCATCGAAGGGAATTGCGTTCATCAATGCGATTGAGGTGGTCTCTGTCCCTGATGATCTCATAGCTGATGCTGCTCCAATGGTCAACCCTAAGCAGCAGTACAGCGGTTTGTCTACACAGCCACTGGAAACTGTGTACCGTGTCAACATGGGTGGCCCAAAGGTCACTGCCGACAATGATACCCTCTCTAGGACCTGGGTGAATGATAAAAAGTACTTACTGAACCCGACTGTGACTAGAGATGTTACTAGTGGGGGGAAAATCAATTATAGGAAAGGTGGAGCAACACAGATGAATGCCCCTGATATTGTTTATGGTACAGCTACAAAATTGGCACCTTCAAATACATCCAACGCACTTTTCAATATGACATGGCAGTTTGATGTGGATTCAGGCTTCAGCTATTTAATAAGATTTCACTTCTGTGATATAGTCAGCACGGCGCTCAACCAACTCTACTTCAATGCATATGTTGGGGGCTTTGATGCGCAACGTGACATTGATCTCTCAACGCAATCAATGAATCAATTGGCTACAGCTTATTATTTAGATTTTGTTCTTTCATCTAATGATGCATCTAACAAGCTCAGCATCAGCATTGGTCCATCAACTCTGAACAATGCATTGCCTGATGGGATTCTGAATGGTCTTGAGGTCATGAAGATGAACAGTGCCTCAGGTTCAGCTTTTACGGTTGGATCTACTAGTTCAAACAAGAATTTAGTTGTGATTCTTGGGTCGGTCCTGGGAGCTGTTGGAATTCTGATAATTGTCCTTGTTGTAGTACTGCTTTGTCGGAGGAAAAAGACACTGGAGAAGCAGCACTCAAAGACTTGGATGCCATTCTCTATCAATGGGCTCACTTCTCTCAGTACAGGAAGTAGAACTTCTTATGGAACCACTCTCACATCAGGGCTGAATGGAAGTTATGGATACCGATTTGCCTTCAGCGTTCTCCAAGAAGCAACAAACAATTTTGATGAGAACTGGGTCATTGGAGTTGGAGGTTTTGGGAAGGTCTACAAAGGTGCACTGAGAGATGACACCAAGGTCGCGGTGAAGCGAGGGAATCCAAAGTCTCAGCAAGGTCTCAACGAGTTCCGTACAGAGATTGAACTCCTTTCGCGTCTGCGCCACCGGCATCTGGTGTCCCTGATTGGGTACTGTGATGAAAGGAATGAGATGATCTTGGTCTATGAATATATGGAGAAAGGGACTCTGAAAGGTCACCTGTATGGTTCTGATAATCCCTCACTCAACTGGAAGCAGCGGTTGGAGATTTGCATTGGAGCAGCTAGGGGACTCCACTACCTTCATACTGGTTCCGCGAAAGCCATTATCCACCGTGATGTCAAGTCCGCAAACATCTTGCTTGATGAGAATCTCTTAGCAAAGGTTGCTGACTTTGGGCTATCAAAGACTGGGCCTGAGTTGGACCAAACCCATGTCAGCACTGCAGTGAAGGGTAGCTTTGGGTATCTTGACCCTGAATATTTCAGAAGGCAGCAGCTCACTGAGAAGTCAGATGTATACTCCTTTGGTGTTGTTTTGCTTGAGGTGCTTTGCGCAAGGCCAGTGATTGACCCTACTCTGCCAAGGGAGATGGTGAATTTGGCCGAGTGGGGAATGAAATGGCAGAAGAGAGGAGAGCTGCATCAGATTGTTGATCAGCGAGTTTCTGGTTCGATCAGGCCAGATTCTCTAAGGAAGTTTGGCGAAACAGTGGAGAAGTGCCTGGCGGACTACGGTGTGGAGCGGCCATCTATGGGAGATGTCCTGTGGAACTTGGAGTATGTTCTGCAGCTTCAAGACATAGATTCAACAGTATCAGATGTGAACAGCATGAACAGGATCGTCGAACTCCCATCGCAAGTTCAGAATGTGGGTGCCCTTGAGAGCATCAGTGTGACAATGGCGGAGGCTGGAGCTTCGCATGGGCCTGATCATGACCTGTCCGACGTCTCAATGAGCCGGGTGTTCTCCCAGCTAATCAAAGCTGAGGGAAGGTGATGATGCATGGGGTTAATATGTGGTGTACTTGTAGAAGTGAGGAGACCTTGAAAGCTATTTGTTGTTTACTTTCAGAGATCATTATGTAATTGTTTTTTTTCTTTCTTACCCTCCATAATCTACTGGATGTTGTTTCCAAACTGTGATGGCCTTAGCCACCTTAAGCCTGCACTTTAGCAGATAGACCTTTTCTTGTTTGGAATCTATCCTGCTACAACAGCGTGTGCTGTCCTGTCCTGGCAGAATGCTGGATGTGTGAAGTCTAGTAGTATCGGATCATCCCGTTCTTACATTTTGTATGCAATACTCACTCTGATCTTGCTGCAATCTTGTTCATTTATTTCTTTGGGAGAAAATGGTGCACACATCTACATTTCTTGCTGAAGATCTTGTTGTAATCTGGCAAATTTGAACATCCTGGAAAGATTTCTTCTGTGACAATGTCCAGAACACTGATGCTTCTACCACTCTGAAGTCTGCTCAATGTCAGACGTGCCTGGGAATATAGGCTGGAAATTAAGCAGCTCAGCCAAAATACATCATAGTGACCAGATGTCAATCTCCTACCCATAGTTTGTTGAGCCATATAGGAAGGAGCTCTGAACCACACAAGAAGTGAAATGGATCATCATCAATATCTCCTGTGCTGCATGCATGTGGCAACACAGGAGACATTTCCACTCTGCAGGGTGCAGGCTCATCTTGCCAACATCTCCATGTGTGGATCAGGCCCGGAGTTGGTCCATCTCACTATTTGGCTCTGCCATTGTTAGATATATACTCCACCATCCGTTTCGTATTACTCTCAAAATTAAATGAAACAGAAATAGAGGGATACATACAAGGTATGTTTAGAAAAAATTGAAGTTTGGGATGACTTTAACAGCAAAATCGCAATGATTTCGTTCAAAGCAAGGAGAAAAACAGCAAAAAAAAAGCGTCGACAGCAGGATTCGAACCTGCGCGGGCAGAGCCCAGTAGATTTCGAGTCTACCTCCTTAACCACTCGGACATATCGACGAAACTGAAACACTTTATGGATCAATATATTAAATAGTTTGTATACCGCCTAATATATAGGGTTAATTTTTTCCGTACCATTACAATTTTTGCGGTTTGCCAATATGCCATCGATGTGTCACTGACAGATGAGGGCCGCCACAGTCACTGACAGTGGCATATAGGCAATTTCTGAAAATTATAATGGCTTGTGAGTTCCTAATATATATGGGAATCTATATCGACTCCGCCTGCCTAGGTTTGCTTCACCCGCAGTGACGGCGGCAATGTCCATCGCGGTGCGCGACAGGCTCCGCGGCAAGATCGGGCCAGGCCAAGTCAAGCGCTACCGGCCCGGGGAGACGGTGGCCTCGACAAAGGCCTTCCCGCGCCACGACCTACGACTGCGGCACAGGCGTCAAGGGACGACTCCCGCCTCCGCCGACTCGCGGAGACACGCACCGAGAGCAGGGAGCTCCGCGCCGACCACCGCCGCGTCCGCCAGGCGGAGGTCGTGTCCACGGCCGAGGAGTAGGGCGAGCGGCGGCACGAGGATGCGGCGGTGGCGGTGGCGTTGGCCGATCAGGAGGACGAGGAGGCGCCGGATCCGTGAGCGCCAGCTGCTGTGGGATCGGGAGGAGGAGGAGCTGCTGCCGCAGGAGGACGAGCAGATGCATCTCTGACATTTCAGCCTGTAACAATAGAAACCAGACCAGGTAACAGCCGATAACTCTGCACCCACTGGAGAAGACAAGATGGACAAATCCATCTTGCCGATGTTCATGCAAGTGAAGCACTTTGGGCGCACTGGTAGAATGAAGTCGACAAATCTTGTTAATGAAGGCACTACAGATTGGAATAACCTGTATGTACTTACTTGAACAGAAACTAACACATAGGAAAGCACATGCTTATTGCTTGCTTCGACATTTTCTATTGATGCTTTCATCTCTTCCATTGTAGTGATCCTTCAATTTACATTTCAATTTTGTTTGAATGCCTTGATGTACTCTCAAGAACATTGAGCAACTGTCACTCATTGTACTACACGCCATGTTTAATTTGAGAACTATCATGTATAAGGTTTCAGAATGATTTGCTAGAATCTCATTGGTTAGCATTGCATAGTATGTTTAGCTGTATGTTATGCTCCAGCCTCCAGTCTTTGAACATGTAGCATGCTTTGTACTGTTAAAAAAGTTCAATTAATTTGGCTTCCGACCTTTCAACCTCAGGAGATATCATGGAAAGTCCAGACATCAGCCCAAGAGCCACCTGGTTGTGCTATCGTGCGTACAAAAATATCTCTGAAGATACTCTGAAAACTATATATCCTTCTCTCTTTCTGCACTTGTGAATGAATCATTTTTAATGAATTAAAGACTAATTTATGCTCTGTACTGTTTCCCTCATGTTGTATTTTGTTGTTTTCAGTCTTTGATTTCTTTGCTAGGGTCTGTACTGGCAATGATCCTGATGGCTCCCTCATCACGCATGTGTTGCATGTCATCAGTGTTCAGGCATAAGCTGCTGACGTTTTGATACCTTGCTGTGTAAGTACTTAGCACCCAACTCATTGAACTAAACCTCAATAATTTCCACTGGATTGCTTATTTGCTTGTTATGTTTGTAGCACACTTATAATTGGTGTACCAGTTATCATGCCTATGGTAAATACTGGGTAGTCAAGAACTTAGTAACCAGGTTCCCGGATCAATGGGATCGAGGAACGGGAACGTGGTACGCTGTACGCTACTAAAACTAGGATTTAACACTACGGGAACGAGATTGTTCCCGCGTTCCCGGAACGGAACGAACGTTCCCGGAATGAGGAACGTGGCCAAGTTCCCAGTTCCCGGTTTCTAAGGTCAAGAACTCGAGATTGGAGAGAAAAAAAACTGGTTGTTTATGTTATGGCACTGGTACTGCAGCATTGTGATTAGAATACCATTTTCCTTAAATAATCAATTGGTTTCCTCAAATAGAAATTTATATTTTTGATATCCTATCTATTAGTAAACAGTAAGAAATGTATCATTTTAGTTAAAATTGCTGGAGATCTGGTTGTTTGGAAGGTAGCACTCTAAGCCATCCCTTTAAAAAGGGACCCATGTACCCATTATGATCAAGCAATACATGAATACAGAAACAGAAGTTAGATCTAGCTTGATCAAGATTCTCCTGGTGATAAGGATAAGCCTGATGCCGAGGGGAGCACTCTCTTCTTTATCCCACTCTTTGGACCCTTACCCTATCCATGAATTAGCATCTATACAATTCACATCTTCCTTTGAACATACCTATCTTGGCAGGTTTAGTAATCATTGTTACATACCTTGTGTTATACAATGCTAGTGTAGAGCTAGTTTGATATTGTCTTTGTTTTGGTCTCTTATGTATTTATATGTTCTATATGTAGTCTTGCTAGCTTACAATGTCAATATATCTGTTGTTTCTCTTAATGGTATCATGGTATCAGAGCGGCTTCTAAAGTTGTTTTGCTACCATCTTATCATTGTAGGAAGCAACTGATATATTTCATTGTAGACCCATAAGTCAACATACAAAATATATGAAACATAAGAGTCTAAACAAACACGATATTGGACTAATCTTAGCCAAACAATTATTTACTTGTGGTGGTTTAAAGCTCAAAGCTTAAGCCAACTCAAGACTTGCTCAGCTTTTTACATATCTTGTGTTATACAATGCTAGTGTAGGGCTAGTTTGATATTGTCTTTGTTTTGGTCTCTTATTTATCTATGTGCTTTGTATGTAGTCTCGTTAGCTTACAATGTTAATATATCTATTGTTTCTCTCAATGGTATCATGGTATCAGAGCGGCTTCTAAAGTTGCTTTGCTATCATGTTATCATTGCAGGAAGCAACTGATATATTTCATTGTAGACCAATAAGTCAACATAAAAAATATATGGGACATAAGAGTCTAAACAAACACGATATTGGACTAATCTTAGCTAAACAATTATTTACTTGTGGTGGTTTAAAGCTCAAAGCTTAAGCCAACTCAAGATCATCTTGGGTAAGTGAAGCTTCTTGCTTAGCTTTTTTCATATCTTGTGTTATACAATGCTAGTGTAGAGCTAGTTTGATATTGTCTTTATTTTGGTCTCTTATTTTATCTATGTGCTCTGTATCTAGTCTTGCTTGCTTACAATGTTAATATATTTGTTGTTTCTTAATGGTATTATGATATCAGAGTCACTTCCAAAGTTGCTTTGCTACCATTTTCATGTTATCAGAGTTACTTCCAAAGTTGTTTTGCTACCGTGTTATCATTGCAAGAAACAACTGATATATTTTATTTTAGATTAATAAGTCAACATACAAAATATATGATACATAATAGTCTAAACAAACATGATATTAGACTAATCTTAGCCAAACAATTATTTACTTGTGGTGGTTTAAAGCTTAAGCCAAGTCAAGATCATCTTGGGCAAGTGAAGCTTCTTGCTCAGCTTTTTACATATCTTGTGTTATACAATGTTATTGTAGAGCTAGTTTGATATTGTCTTTGTTTTGGTCTCTTTTTTATTTATGTGTTCTGTATATAGTCTTGCTAGCTTACAATGTTAATATATCTATTGTTTCTCTCAATAATTTGCTACCATATTAGCATTGCAGGAAGCAATTGATATATTTCATTGTAGATCACTAAGTCAACATACAAAATATGAAATATGTGGGACATAAGAGTCTAAACAAACACGATATGATATATTTCATTGTAGACCAATAAGTCAACATACAAAATATATGGGATATAAGAGTCTAAACAAATATGATATTAGAAACCTTAGCCAAACAATTATTTACTTGTGGTTTAAAGCTCAAAGCTTAAGCCAACTCAAGATCATCTTGGGTAAGTGAAGCTACTTGTTCAGCTTTTTACAATAGTAATCCAATCCAAGACATTGTTTGTAAGTTAGTGGTTCTTTCGTCGTTGTCACGTAAAATGCTGCCACATTTTTTTAGATTAATCATATCTGGAATCTGGATTATCAATGCTCACGATCTTCCCTTTTCTCTTATCTGATGTATTGATACTGAGGGACATATGACTAAAACAAAGCCCATCAAAGAACAATATCCATTTATTTAAGACGGCTGCTATAAGGTTCTCTTTACTTTCTTTCTACCATAATTTGGTGAGTTATGTCACTTCCGGTGGTTGCTACTCTTCGCTATGTCAAGCTATTATCTTGTTTCTTTTCCTTCACATCTATTCTATTTTTGTTACTGTAATATTCCTTCTTAATTTAGACTAGCCGTAGGAGGTTTTGTTCTTTCATGTATGCAGCGATTGTAAATTTTATCACTTTGGTTTAGGGTTTAGGGTTTAGATTTACAATAATCATTATAATTCTGATTGTAAATCTTATCAGCCCAGTAGATTTTTATAATGTACTCGTGCAAATGCTTTTCCCAGTCAGAATTATCCTTGCAACCTGCAGGAAAGAAATTCTTTATTGTTAGCAGATCATGCCACGTGAAGCTCCAATAGAATTAATGAGGTTTTGTCATGGGTTCAGAATAGAAATCATAACAGAAAAATGAAAAGGTAAACATATAAAATCAAACCAGATCTTAATCATGTTTACTAATCTGATTTTCAACGTTTCTACAATTCCATGTCTGTTTGTAAATTGTTAAGCCTATGCCAAACAGCAGAAAGGAGCAACCTGTAGCAGCATAGTACCTTGTCAATGTTATGTTAACCATCCACTGTGGCATGTTTTTGCAGTATTAGTCTTCTGGTCATCAAGAAGAAAATTAACGCTTGCATCTACTTTTCTAGTTTCGTGCCAAACTTTTATAGATGATTGAATCACATTAACAACAAAAGAGGATATTTTGTCCTGGTTCTGCATTTCTGTATTTTTCAGACTGAAATGGAAATACATACCCACTTAAGGCACAAATGATGAAACATATTTTCATATACAACATGAAGGCCTTTGTCTTCGGACAGTCCGCAAGGTGTATTGGTTACACATTTCAATTTCACAAAGGCTATCCCTTGATCAAACATGTTCGTCTAAATTGGTGTGATACAATATGCAATGTATGATTTGAAAGAAAAAGGAAAGATACAACACTGGGTAGTACCTGGAGCAGCATCATAAAGTAGGGAAAATGTAATGCAGCTTGGAATGAGGAAGTGTGCAAGAATACCCACCAGCTCTTTTTCAGAGACTCCATGTTCTGAGTAAACATCTTATTTTTTCATGAAACTTCTGTATTTGTGGATTGTGTTTCAAAGCTACTTGAAAAGAAGGTATTGCATTGAGAATAATATTACTCTTTTGAAAGCCAAAGAGTTGGCTCAGGCTCAGTTATTCTTAGCTCAAAAAAAGAAGGGGGAGGGTGCTCCCAAGTCAGGTCCCGTTGAGGAAGCTGATGTTGGTGAGAGAGTGCCTAGGGTTAAGGAAAATGACGTGCTGAATGATGGGGTGGATGGGTGCAGTCTTGTTGTTGAATGAAGATTCTGTTTTGGAATGCTAGAGGCCTAGGTAATGGGGGTAGGAGGAAGCAGTTGTCTGATCTTATGTTCAAATATTGTTTTGATTTCATTTGTTTGCAAGAAACCTTAAGAGAGGTCTTCACTGATAGGGAGCTTGACTCGTTCTGTGCTAAAAAGAATTTTTTCTGGTTAACTAAACCAGCTAGAGGGCATTCTGGGGGTCAATTTGGACCTGGTGGATGTGGTGGGAGTGGATCAAGGAGAATTTTTCATTAGTGTCATGATTAAAATGAAGTTGGGTGGCCAGATTTGGGAGATGGTGGATGTTTATGGTCCTGTTGTCAATGACCTAAAATGTACTTTTTTAAAGGAGCTTAGTGCTAAATGTCAACATCATCCAATTTTGTTTGGGGGGATTTTAATTTGATTAGAGCTCCTTCTGAGAAGTCCAAAGGAGCGGTGGTTTGGAAATGGATTGTGGCTTTTAATGATTTCATTAATGATAATGAGCTGGTGGACTTACCCAGGGTTGGGCTAAAGTTCACCTGGTCTAATAATCAGAAAGAGCCTACTCGAGAAGTGCTGGATAGGGTTCTGTTTTCTAATTCCTTACTTAATCTCTTTCCTCTAGCCGTGGTGGTGGTTCTACCGCATGTGGGGTCGGATCATTGCCCTCTTCTGTTGGACTTGGATAGGAAAATTGATAGAATCAAGCCCGTTTTCAGAGTTGAAAACTCTTGGTTGCGGGTTGGGAGGTTTAAGGAGTGGTTGATGTCTAATTGGCCTGTCAGGAGAGGTAAACCGATTTTGGACTTCTGGAAATATCAAGGCAATAGTTTGAGGAGGATGCTTAGGGGTTGGGGGAGTAACTTGAGGAAGGAGCAACATGTTCAAAAAGACGCTCTGCTTCATGACATTCAAATGCTTGATAGTAAGGCTGACGATCAAGGTTTATGTGATGATGAGTGGGTGAGGAGATACTCGTTAGAGAGGTTGATGGGGGATATTTATCAGCAGGAGGCTGACTATTGGAGTCAAAGGAGTGGTAAGCAATGGTTGCTTGAAGGGGATGCTAATACAGCTTATTTTCATAGAGCGGCCACTTGTAGGAAAAAAAAAGCTTCTATCCTTTTCTTGGAGCATGAAGGTGTGGTGATTAATGATCCTGTAGAGCTGGAAAACCATATCTGTAGTTTTTACAAAAATCTGTTTGGTTCTGAAGATTGGGGTGCTTTTCATTTATCTAGTGATTTTTGGGATGATGATAAAAAAGTGGTGGATACTGATAATCAATTTCTGGTTGGGCGTTTTAGTGCTGATGAGTTAGATTTGGTTTTTAAGGGAATGAAGAGGAATACGGCTCCTGGGCCGGATGGTTTTTCTGTCAATTTTTTTAAGTTTTTCTGGTCTATTTTCAAGCCTCAATTTACTGAAATGATGGATGATTTGTTTTACAACAAGCTGGATGTCAAAAGAATTAACTATGGGGAGATTATTTTGCTTCCTAAAGTTCAGGAGGCCTGTTCTATTACCCAGTTTAGACCGATTTGTTTGTTAAATGTCTGTTTTAAAATCATTACTAGGGTCCTCGCCACTAGATTAAACCGGATTATTCATAGGTATATAGATGATAGTCAAGCTGCCTTCATTCCTGGTAGGAGTATTGTAGAGGGTATTGTCGGGCTTCATGAAATCATTCACGAGGTCAGAATCAAGAATCAAAAAGGGGTGGTGTTGAAACTTGATTTTGAGAAAGCTTATGACAGGGTTCAATGGGGGTTTCTTTTTGAGGTTCTCCATAGGAAAGGTTTTCATCCGCAGTGGATCCAGTGGATGCGTAGCGTTGTTGAGGGGGGCAGGGTGGCTATTAACATCAATGGTTCTAGGGGGGGTTTTTCAGAACTTATAAAGGGGTCAGGCAGGGAGATCCTCTTTCTCCTTCTCTTTTCAATCTGGTAGTGGACGCCCTAGCTGAGATGTTTAACAAAGCTAAAGAGAAGGGGCATCTTGTGGGGCTTGTTCCGCATCTGGTTCATGGTGGGGTGACTCACCTGCAGTATGCTGATGATACGGTCGTCTTGTTTGAGTTTAATGAGCATAATTTCATTTCAGTCAAGTTTCTGTTGTATTGTTTTGAAGTGCTTTCTGGTATGAAGATCAATTATCATAAAAGTGAGGTTTTTGTTTTAGGGGTTACTGATCAGGAGGCCCGTTTTGTGGCTGATAAATTTAACTGTAAGTTGGGTGTCTTTCCCATGAACTATTTGGGAGTGCCTATACACTATAGTAGGCTCAAGGTATCTGATTTTGGGGATTTGTGTAATAAGGTGGAGAAGAAGCTTTCTACTTGGAAGTGTGGTCATCTTTCCTTCGGTGGGAGGATGGTTCTCATCAACTCCTGCCTTAGTAGCATCCCTTTGTATTACATGAGTGTCTTCCTTCTTCCCGAGATGGTGCATAAGAAGATGGATAGTATTAGAAGTAGATTTTTCTGGGGTGGTTTGAGTGATAAGAAAAAATACCATATGGTTAACTGGCGAACCCTGTGTAGACCAAAATATGAAGGTGGGTTAGGTTTTCTGGACACTAGGTGTATGAACAGGGCTTTGCTGGGAAAATGGGTTTTTAACATCTTCAATGGCAAAGTGGGGTTGTGCTATGCCCTGCTAAGGAAAAAATATAATTTGGATGACAAGATTTTTAGCTCTAACTTGGTTAGGGGTTCTAGTTTTTGGAATAATATTCAGGATGTGAAAGAGTGCGTGTTGATGAACTGTGATTACCAGGTTCGGAGGGGGAACAATGTGAGATTTTGGGAGGATAAGTGGATAGGGGATGTGTCTTTCCGTTCCAAATTCCATGGTTTGTATACAGTGAGTGCTGATAGGGGGGTTTCGGTGAATAGCGCTTATGAGGATGGTTGGGTGACTAGTTTCAGGAGATCCCTTACTAATTGCGAAAATGATATGTGGGAAGAGCTTATGGTTATTTGTGGCAATGCCGTTTTGGGTGAAGGCAATGATAATTTGATTTGGGGGTTGGATAAAAAAGGTTTCACCGCCAGATCTTTGTATAGATGGCTTGTTTATGGGGGCATTGTGGAGGATCAGTTTGGTTGGGTTTGGGGGATTTCGGCCCCCTTGAAAGTTAAAATTTTCCTATGGCTTGTTATGAGGGGGAGGATCCAGGTGGGAGAACAGCTGAAAAAGAAGAATTGGTTGGGTGATCCAAGTTGCAAAATGTGTTCGGAATTGGAATCGGTGAATCATCTGATATTCGGTTGCCCCTTATCTCGTTTTCTTTGGTGTTTTGTCCGGGATGCTTTATCGTGGCCTTGGAGCCTGAGTAATACCCAGCAGCTGGAGGAGTTATGCTGTATGAAGATTAATTCCAAAAAGAAAACTGCTTATATGGGTGTGGTTGCGGCTGGAGTATGGACGATTTGGTCTATTCGTAATGATTTCGTTTTTCAGGATAAATTGCCTGCCAATGTCAATGTTGTGCTGTATAAGATGTTGAGTTTTGTCTTGCAGTGGAAGAACTTGGCGAGAAGGAAAAGCAAGGAGGAAGTGACGGCGTGCTCCGAATTACTGCATGCAGCAACCGTCCGGGAGTTAAGAAGATGAAAGAATCCAAGCTGGTCTGATCGGCCGTTTTTAAGCCTTTCTGGGGGTTTAAGGTCTTGGGATGTTTAGAAGTACTCGAATCGCTCATTTGGTGTTTTATATTCTCAGCGTCTGAACTGTGTCTGGAGTTTCGTTTGCTTGTCTTTGACCTTTTCTGATGGAGGGGTGCCCAGCTGTGTCTGGTGATTTTGGGTGTGTTGGCTTGGGCTGTGATTGTAAGTTGGTATCCCCAACTGGTTACTTTGAACCCTGTGGTTCTGTTCCTGCTTTCTAATAAAGCAGGATGCATCCTTTTTGGGTGTGTCTACTTTCAAAAAAAAAAGAAGGTATTGCCTGCACAGTTCAGACATAGAATGCTGAATTTATGGAGATATCATTATGTAAGGTATGGAGTATAGATATATATAATTGCACATTGATATTGATTGTGGCAAGGGTCCAGGTATAATATCAGCTCTCTGATAAAAACAATGGATTTTCATGACGCGTCAAACCATCCAGCCCAAAATTTTTATAAGACTGATGTTTTTATGTTGGTATAAATGAAAACATCAACATCATCATCAACATCAACAAAGCATTTTAGTCCCAAGCAAGTTGGGGTAGGCTAGAGTTGAAACCCAACAAGAAGTCACCAAAAAGAGAGAGAAAGGAGAGGGAAAAAGCTTTTAAGAGCACTAAAAGGGAAAAGGCCTAATCACGGTTCGCGCATGTGGATAGCTTCTTTCCAAGCACTTCTATCCAAACACAACTCCTTTGGGATATTCCATTCCTTCAAGTCCCTTTTGATTGCCTCCTCTCATGTCAAATTTGGTCGCCCTTTACCTCTCTTCACATTATTGACCCGTCTTATGATACCTCTGTGCACCGGTGCCTCTGAGGGTCTTCGTTGGACATGCCCAAACCATCTCAACCGGTGTTGCATAAGCTTTTCTTCAATTGGCGCTACTCCTAGCCGATCGCGTATGTCATCGTTTCTCACTCGGTCCAATCTTGTGTGCCCACATATCCAACGCAACATACGCATCTCTGTGACACATGGTTGTTGGATATGCCGCCTCTTAGTAGGCCAACACTCAGCCCCATATAACATAGCAGGCCTAATCGCCGTTCTGTAGAACTTGCCTTTCAACTTCTGTGGCACTTTCTTGTCACATAGGACTCCCGATGCTTGACGCCATTTCATCCACCCCGCTTTGATCCTATGGCTAACATCTTCATCAATATCACCATCTCTCTGAAGCATCGATCCCAAATAACGGAAGGTGTCTTTCTTTGGTACTACTTGGCCTCCCAAGCTTACATCTCCATCCTCACCAATTGTAGTACCAAAGTCACATCTCATATACTCGGTTTTGGTCCTGCTAATTCTAAATCCTTTTGACTCTAGGGTCTGACGCCATAACTCTAGCTTTCTATTTACTCCTTCCCGACTTTCATCTACTAGAACTACATCGTCAGCGAAAAGCATACACCAAGGGATATCTCCTTGTATATTCCTCGTGACCTCATCTATCACTAAGGCAAATAGATAAGGGCTCAAAGCTGAACCTTGATGTAGTCCTATGTTAATCGGGAAAACATTTGTATCACCATCAGTTGTTCGGACACTAGTCACAACCTTGTCATACATGTCCTTAATGAGCGTAACATACTTTGTTGGGACTTTATGCTTATCCAATGCCCACCATATGAGATTCCTAGGTATTTTATCATAGGCCTTTTCCAAGTCGATAAAAACCATGTGCAAGTCCTTCTTCTGCTCCTTATACCGCTCCATGATCTGTCTTATTAAAAAAATTGCTTCAATGGTTGACCTTCCAGGCATGAATCCAAATTGGTTCATGGTGATATGCGTCATTCCTCTTAGGCAATGCTCAATAACTCTCTCCCAAAGCTTCATAGTGTGGCTCATGATCTTAATCCCTCCATAGTTGGTACAACTTTGAATATCTCCCTTGTTCTTGAAGATTGGTACTAATGTACTCCTCCTCCACTCATCGGGCATCTTGTTTGATCGAAAAATATGGTTGAACAACTTGGTTAGCCAAACGATAGTGTTGGACCGGAAACGGCGACCAGAAGGGGGGTGAATGGGAGCTTTTAAAATTTCAGGCTAAAATTAGCCTTCTGTTTTAATACAGTCTACTGCGGAACAGGCTTCGAACACAACCTTCGAAGTTCTGGTTCGGAGGTGTTTGACGGCTCCGAACACAGGCTTCGCAAGGAGCAAAAGTTCGAAGCCAAGAAGACTTCGCTCCACTCACAACCCTAGAAAATCTACTCTGCTAAGTCAGTGCAGGCTCCGCACACAAGGTGCTTCGAGCAGACTTCGCACTTCACCCTTCGCACGAGTGGACTGACCTCTGAGAACTTCGACCAAGTACTTAGCGACAGCAACCGGTGTTGGGCTTCGTACACCGAAGGTCTAAATGCACACTAACAGACACCGCTAGGGGCTTTGACACGATAAAAACACGGGCTTCGATCAGGGCTTCGCTAGTAAGCAGCGAGGTCTCGCCTCCTGTTACACAGAGCGAACACACACTGAAAAGCACACTTCGCACAAAACACACTTCGCCTAGACAGGCTTCGGTGCACTACAACTAGCGAGGTATGCAAACAAGCTCAAGCAGAAAGACAACACAGAAGCAGGGCTTCGCTGCTTGAACAAGGAACACAGTAAAAGAACTCACTGGATGAATACAAAGAGTGGTGGCTAGTACAGGAGTTCAACAGTAAATGCTCAAAGTGTTAAATGTTACCTACCCAGCCCCCATATTTATAGCCACTATTCACCCAAGTGAATTGACTACTTTACCCCTAGGGTTTACACCAGTTTTGTCTCTACAGAACAGAGGAGTACAAAAGGTAGTCAACTTTATTTGGAGGCTTCTCTGTCAGCTTTGCAGAGGGGACAGCGTCAGCTTTTTGCAGAGCAGACAATGTCAGCCTTTGCAGTCTTTGACCTTTCTGGAGCCCCCTTCGCACGCGAGGGGTGTGGTAGCTTCGGTGAGAAGCCTTGAGCCTGATGGCCTTCGCTTCACCGAAGACAGCCTCCGATACAGTGACGGTTTTGAGCCGAAGCCGTCAAAGCCCTTGGGCCTTCGCACCAACACCTTCGGAGTGGACCACCACGTCTTCGCAGCTACTCCCAGCTCGAACTCCATTAGTCCGTGTACCGAAGCCATGCATGGCCGAAGTACCACAAGTCCACCTCGCTCCGGAGCCAGCCTTGCTCCGAAGCCTGCTTCACTCCGAAGCCCTCCTTCGGAGTACCACCCTTCGAAGTCCCTCCTTCGTCCAAGGCCTCCGCACGAAGCATTCCATGAGCACTTCGTCGCAGTGTCTCTCCCCGAGCACACTCCTCGACGAGCCTCACCCGGACCATGCCTTCGATGCACCTTGACTTCTGAGACCTTCGTCGGGTACCTTCGAGTGTCTCCCTCCGGAGCACACTTCGAACACATTGCCTCTGTTGAGGACTTGATCCACCATACTCCGAAGTCATTCCTTCTGGAGTACCCTTCGAAGTGCCTCGCCTCCGAGGACTTTGTCTCGGAGTACCTTCACCCGGAGCCACGCTCCGCACTTACTGCCTTCTCCTGGTGCACCTCGACCCGAGGACCGACCTAGACCCCTTCGCAGCCACCGTGACGGAGCTCCCCGCTCCCCTGGCATCAAGCCTCCCGCTTAACCCAGGTTCACCTGCTACGAACCGTTCGTCGCCTCCGCAGTCCCCTACGCACCACAGACAAGCAGACAAGTGTATCCAGTACTCCGGAGACCTCTCCGGGTTAGCAACCTTCGGTACACACTCCGGTGTACCGCCCAAAGTACCGAACCCTCCGGTACAACCAATCATCGTGTACTGTTGGACCCCTCCGACAGGCACACTCCGCTGCAACAGCTGCAGCAAACAAAGCCCACCGAACCCTTCGGTGAAACCACCTCCGAACACCTTCGGAGGTACAACCTCTGAACCCCTTCGGAGGTACCCCTTCAAAACAGAGGATAAATACTGTCAATCACTCATCACAGACTCCGAAACCAGCCCTTGGTTTCTCAGATAGCAATATCACCAAGGCATTTCCACACCTCTATTGGGATACCATCCGGACCCATCGCCTTGCCCCCTTTCATCCTCTTTAAAGCTTCTTTGACCTCTGACTCTTGGATCCTGCGTACAAAACATCTATTTAAATCATCAAAGGAGTCATCCAATTGGGTGTTCATAGTCTCATTCTCACCATTGAAAAGATTGTCAAAATACCTCTGCCACCTCTGTTTGATGTCTTGTCCTTTCACCAAGAGTTGATCCATCTCATCTTTAATGCATTTAACTTGGTTGAGGTCCCTTGTCTTCCTTTCCCGAATCCTAGCCATCTTATAGACATCCTTCTCCCCTTCTTTTGTACTTAGTCTTCGGTAAAGATCATCATAGGCACGACCCTTTGCCTCACTCACAGCTCGCTTAGCAGTCTTCTTTGCTACCTTATACCTCTCTATGTTGACCGCGCTCCTGTCATGGAACAAGCTCCTGTAACATTCTTTCTTCTCCTTTATTGCCTTTTGAACATCCTCGGTCCACCACCAAGTATCTTTAGGTTCACCTCTGCTACCTTTGGTCACTCCAAACACTTCTGACGCCACCTTCCTAATACAAGTTGCCATCTTCACCCACATGTTGTTTGCATCTTCTTCTTCGGACCAAGCGCCCTCCACAGAAACTCTTTCCTTAAAAACTTCAGATGTATCCCCTTTGAGTTTCCACCACTTCGTCCTCGCAATTTTGGCTTGTTTATCCCTATGGGTACGGATCCGAAAACGAAAGTCAGCCACCACAAGATTATGTTGGGGCACAACACTCTCTCCAGGTATCACCTTACAATCCAAACATGCTTGTTTATCTTCTCTCCTAGTGAGAACGAAGTCGATCTGGCTCGAACAATGGCCACTACTAAAAGTCACCAAATGAGAATCTCTCTTTCTGAATAAAGTGTTGGCTATCACTAGGTTGTAGGCTACAGCGAAGTCTAAAATATCCTCTCCTTCTTGATTCCTACTACCATACCCGAAACCTCCATGAGCCAGCTCATAACCTGCCTTTGTTGAACCTACATGACCATTGAGATCTCCTCCTATGAAAAGCTTCTCATTGGTTGGTACTGCTCTGACCATGCTATCTAAGTCTTCCCAGAACTTTCTCTTCTCGCTCTCACTGAGACCAACCTGAGGGGCGTATGCACTTATTATGTTCAAGACCACATCCCCCAAAACTAGTTTGACTAAGATAATCCTATCTCTCTGCCTTTTGACATCCACCACTCCATCCTTAAGGTTCTTATCAATCAGGATACCTACTCCATTTTTGTTTGACACTGTTCCAGAGTACCAAAGCTTGAAACCAGTGTTCTCCACCTCCTTCGCTTTTTGCCCCTTCCATTTTGTCTCCTGGATACATAGGATATTAACACGCCTCCTGCTCGCTGCATCGACTAACTCTCTTAGCTTACCTGTAAGGGACCCTACGTTCCAACTACCTACACGGATCCTAGCCGGCTCAACTAGCTTCCTTACCCCTCGCACCCGTTGAGACAGAAGCGAAGACCCTTGCACATTTGTCGCTACACCCGGGCGCCGATGTAGCGCGCCACTAAGGAAGCGACGACCCGATCCTTGCTCACTTGACACCGCATCCAGATCACGACACGGCGCACCACCAAGGGGGTGGCGGCCCGACTCTTGCCCATTTAACACCATACCCGGGTTCCGATATGGCGCGTCGCTAAGAGGGTTACGCCCCAACGATTTTCTATTGGGTTTCATTTCTATTTGAGTGGCTAAGTTTTTTATAGCTGGCTCGCCACGCCTAACGCAACCCTCCTCCTTGTACCTGGACTTGGGACCAGGTTATGCTGCACCAACATATGCTGAGACAACATAGGCGGAGTTATAAATGAAAACATCAATCAATAATAAATAAATGGATAGATAATTCTAACAGTGAAAATGGCATAATCTGTTATTTCGTGGACTAATCCATGAAAACACACATACTAAAGGCAAAACAATGGCAAACTGGGATGAAATGATCAATAACAACTATTTTAACTTGTACGTGGAACTAAGTATAAACCAAAATATGTATTGACAAGAACAGGTAATTGATGATCAGCATAGAGCAAATAGCTGGAAAAAACAGAAACTTGATCTTCCAAATGATTGCACATGCTATGATGAGAGGTGCATTCACTTGGGGAAGAAGACATGTATTTTATAAGCATGTGTCTAACATTCCATTGCCGTGGTCTTCTGAATACAACAAGATGCAACTGCAAAGCACATGTGACCTCACCACTAAAAGCCTTATGAATATCTTTGAAACTAAACCTTTTCTGGTGATCTCTGCATTTTGAGTGTGGGGGAAAGAGCAAACAATCAAGCAGTTATATACAATAACCACCAGAGCAACAACAACAAAAAGAACTTGAAGAAGCCATTTGGTTCCTTTCCAACTTCCATGAGACCATGACCACCAATTCCTTTGGTGATAAGGATGAAGCAACCAAGATTATTACTCATACTTCATAACTAAATCATGTTCCTAGTCAAGCCAAAGACCAAATTGAATCATCTACATCTACGAGTAAATAAATCAACAACGCTAAATCATTCACAGTAACTCGGAATCTGAACATCAATACCACTCGAGCATTCAAGCAGAACTTACAGAAATAACAGAGAAAATTGGTAATTTGCCATCGATAAGTTTTGGCTTCGATTATTTGTCACTCTAAACTTTGGCTTCGATAAAATGTCACTCTAAGCTTTATCCTAGTTGATTTTTTGCCATTCTATCTGATTTTAACTAAATTCTCATTTTTTTCTCTCTAGAAAAGACTAATATATCCTTCTTGTTTTATCCCTTCGATTAGAAAATGACAAGGCCACACTTATCGCGTCGCAAAATGGTCTGGCCACAGGACAACATCAATAACCTCACCAATTTCCATTCTTATACGAGAGATTTAATCATATATATTCTTATACTATATTTCTTATACGAGAGATTTAATAATATATCTTTTTTTAATGAAAAATGAAAGATTTATCCATCATATCTAATTAACTATTCCTCCCAGATCAATGATATATGATCTACGAGGATAAATGCTTAATTTATATGATTAACTTTTAAGAAAATACAAAATCACCTGAAATTTCGGAAGAGGCAAGACAAAGGCATAAAACTAATCACTCCTTAAAATACTAATTATTTAGAAACCCGAGGTCCTCCTAGCAAAAACGCCCTAATTAAACCCCGTCCGGCCGTCCCGAAGTCGCCCCTTCGTCTTCCACTCCACTTCCACCCTCATCATCGCAAGCTAGCAAAGCAACCAAGCACATAGAGCCAAGGAGGTAGAAACCTCAAGCCTTCTCAAGAAGAAGATTTCCTGAATACGAGCCCTGGCAAACGATGCTGTGATAGGCATGGTGCCGCCACAGGCGCGGGACTACATCGGGCTGTCGCCCGCGGCGGCGGCGCTGGCCACGGAGCTGCGACTGGGGCTGCCGGGAACGGAGGAGGCTGATTTGGAGGGGAGCGGGGTGGCGGAGCCGCTGACGCTGGAGCTGCTGCCCAAGGGCGGGGCGAAGCGCGGGTTCGCGGAAGCCGTCGTTGGGGATCCCGCCGGCCAGCGGCGGGGGGCGGCCGTGGACGAGGAGGAGGAGGAGAAGAAGAAGAAGGCGCAGGCGCCAGCGGCGAAGTAGGTGGACTCGGGAGTCGGGACTCGGGTTTGTGTTGCATGTGTTCGCCTGCTTGGTGCTTTGGTGCTTTAAGCTCAGAAAAAAAAACTTTTTTCTTTTAGCAAAAGATTTTATTCTTTATATTGTTTTTTTTGTGGCAGGAGTTGGTTCTTACCTTATATTTTGCGGCGATTTATGCAATTTATTGTGTGTGTTAATGTGTTTCTATGAACTCGGGTGAAATCAAAATTGGAGTTCTTCGTGGGGTTTTAAACAGGTGAAGATATTTTGCTGATTGTTTTGAGTTTGGCTGTTCATGTTTGCACTAAACTGAGTACATTTTTGTTTTATAAGAGTTTTAGCGGGAAAAATACCAGTCTTTGTTCTGAAAAAGCTGTAGAAGCTTTCATTTCTTCCTTCTTGTGGTGGTAACTATTTCTACTGTCAAATGAGCAACAAAAATTGTGTGCGTGGTCTCCACTTGCGTGATGCCAATGCGTTAAAATCGCTGCAACATGCCGGTACGCTAGTGCGCCATTTCATGTGGATTTTTCATCTCCCTGTTCTCTACCTTGTTGTTGCAAGCTCGTAATCCGCCAATCCTTGTTCTTGCGATTCATTTGTTGCAGTGAATTTCAGTAGTTTGTGCATATTTTCAAACAGTCTTTGAAAGGTATGGTTTTGACTTTTGAGTGTTACAGGGCACAGGTGGTAGGATGGCCACCAATCCGCAGCTACAGGAAGAACACCATGGCTCTGAACCAGCCTGCTCTGAAAGGCAAAGACAGCGACGAGGCGAAGCAGGCTACTGCCTCCGGGTGCCTCTATGTCAAGGTTAGCATGGACGGTGCTCCTTACCTCAGAAAGGTTGACCTCAAGATATACAAGAACTACAAGGAGCTCTCGCTGGCTCTGGAGAAGATGTTCAGTTGCTTCACCGTCGGTGAGCTTTCGTTTTGTGCCGTTTTTTTTCACTTCTTTGTTAGTGCTGTGTGGTAGTTGTTGCTTGGACTGATGCCATTTTTTACCAAATCGAGGTAGATCTAGTTTCCTTGGACTTGGAGGCCAGACAGTTCGCCGTGCTGCTTATTAATAAAACATGCTTTTGTCACATTTGGCATTTTACGTACTGTACTTGTGTAGTGTAACTGTTGCTTCAGTCTATAAAGATCTAGGACCTTATGTCGTGTTTGTTAAATATCAATGGTTTGCTGGATTGCTTCCCATCCAATAATTATCAACATGCTTATGCGAAGTTTCATCCATGGAAGCATTGCTCTGTTATTATCCTGCGTGGCAAGTTAGCGTTGCGCTGGGAGTGAAGCTTTTGGTTTTAGATGGTGCTCCCTTCCTATTCTAGAACCGAAAATATACTTTACATGTGTACAGTATTGTGTCACCATTTGTGCTGAACTGCTACCTTCTACAAATGCCCCCTTTTCTTGTGAATCTAAGCAATACATTCGGAGGGTAATGACAGTGTTGCCTTTTATTCATTCATTTTAGTTAATCACATAATTTGGGTTTATTTTCCATCAGAGATTGTCTCCATCAATTTTATTTGTAGCTCAACTCTATTGGAAATGTTTGTGACCGGGTTTATTTTCCTATTTTGTGCTCCCACAGGTCATAGTGAATCAAATGGGAAGTTAGGGAGAGATAATGGATTATCTGATTGCCGTCTGATCGATCTTAAAAATGGTATAGAACTTGTGCTCACTTACGAGGACAAGGATGGAGATTGGATGCTTGTTGGTGATGTTCCATGGCGGTGAGTAAAACTGGTACTGCATATTTTGTTTCCAACAATCTCAAACAATTGTGATACTTTTATCTGTATCTGCAATATGAAATTTGCTAAGTTTTACTATGCTTATGCCTTAAATGTCTGGTGGATTGACTTACTCTGGCAGGCTGCATTTTTTTAGTATATTATTTTCTACTTGCATTGCTACTGTAAGAGCCAGAATCTATGTTTTCAGACAAGTCATATTCCTTTTATAGTGAAGACTTTACATTTATTTTCCTCAGTATATGTATTATTTTTATAGAAAAAAATAAGAACACAATATATTTTATAAGCATTTGGATTATATTAATAATTTCCAAATTGTAACTCTTGTGTAACATTCACATATGAATTTATGATGGTGTTGGGTCCTCCATTTCATCTCCTTAAACAACCATGGTGTTTTAGTTTATTTCCCAAATTTTCATGGTCCACACTGCATTGCAGTTGTTGTTATGCGAGTTTTCACTCATTCCAATGAGTTCTTGACTTGAGACCAGAACATGTCCGCCGTCTGACGGATATTTTTTTATTTGTTGTATTGCAGAATGTTCACAGACAGTTGTAAGAGGCTGAGGATTATGAAAGGGCCAGATGCAGTGGGCCTTGGTAAGTACAGATATTGCAGTGGTACAATATTGAGGTATTTAACTGTGTCCATGCCTTTTTCTGTGGAAGCATAGAAGAGAATCTACTGTATGCAGCTCTGCAGAAGTGCATACCTGCAACTTGTATATGCTTTACAGATAATCATCAGAAATGCCAGTTTGCATGAGCTAGGTTATCCTGTTTATCTTTTCTTGGATCAGTCTCTGCATATGAGGAAACATTGTATCCTATGTTAAATGTGGGCAATGTGGCATTTCTTTTTTTTTTCTTATTGCATGGTTGTAATATTATAATTTACCCTTGTTTGTCAGCTCCACGGGCAACTGAGAAGAGCAAAGACCGGAACTGAGCTAAAGATGAACCCAATCTAAGTATCTGATCGCTGCTGCAATCACCGCTCTTACTTGTAAGGCCCCATTCTCAAAACCACAAGGGTAATTAATGGTCTTAAGTTGTGAGAAGGGGACTACCTATACCTATAACCTATGTGCCATCCTCTTTATTTCTTTTCAGTTTTTCTTTGGAACAGTTATGCTAGATTTTTTTAAGCATATGTTGTGTAATTCTCTGTAAGTTTGTCTACTTAACCTTGGCTTGTAGTTTCTGCGGTAAATTATTGTGCGGTATGATGAAAACTGTTTTTGGAGTCCTGCTTGCCGCTTACATGTTGCAATGGTAGGTGTTGAGTTAGTGTATGTTCCTTGTGCCAATTTCTATATAAAGAAAAGCAATGCAAGTCTTATGTCTAGTTTCCAAGAAACTTTATTCCTTCTGATGTTTATGTTTTTTGAACCGGTGCCCTCTGGTGCTTTAAGGGAGGGATTACTGTGCCGCAGCGCCATTGCCATACATGGTTGATCACAACTCTGATTGCTGATGAGTCATCAGCTTTCGGTTGTGCATGCATTCCCATCAGATGCTGATAATTCTAGTTGTTAGGTGATCACATCAAGTTGTGGTGGCCTTCTCTTTTCTGTTCTAAGGCAGTGCACTGGCTTGCTTCAGTTAGTGGGCACTGTACATCTCAGAACCCCCTACTACAGGTAGCTGGTCCAGGTTCTTGAGTTCCTTTTGGTGTCTGGTCCTTTCCAGACCTATGCAGGATGCATTGCAAGATGGTGCAAACCCTGTTCCTTCCAACAGTGGCCTTCAATCAGTGCCTTTGTTAGTGGGGGCCTTCAATTCCATCACTTCATCCTTTTCCTGGTGCCATCATTCTGTCCATGGAAAAGAGGAAGAAGAGGCTTCCCTGCACTCAATCACCTAACATCAAATAAAGAAGATGATATTTACAGAGCTTTCCCTTGTTGATATTCTGTGCATACATAAACAGTTGATATATATATATATATATATATATATATATATATGCACTGCACTGATGCTAGCTTGACTCAAGGTCATCAAACTCCTGACAAATTCTTGTTGTTTTAGCAGTGGCTTGGTAGTGGGCATATGCATGTGGTTATGTGGTGCACTTGAATGGAATATTTGTTGCTCCATTTCAACAATGTGGTGCTTGGTACATGGGTGGGTGTCCTGTCATTCTGTAACACAGGAGATGGTTATGTGGTCTTGCCTTCTTTTCCTGCCCTGCTCCAAGCTAATGCTTCTTAATTGCATGTGCCTTGCATTGCTGCTGTTTCTTCTTCAAAGTTATTACCGACTAATGATGTTACATTACTGATTATTGGTCTCTTTCTTTATTAGTCACGGGTGAATATTGTGGATTGTTATGTTACCAATGTGATTCCCGTTACTACCAATAAAAGTTATTATTAATGACCTTTTTCAGTGGTAGTGTCGTACCTGGAGCGATGGCGGTGAGCAAAACGAAAAGAGAGAAACAACAGAAGGATGCATGCATATAAAGAGAGAGAGATCGACACATAAACATACATATAGGCGCAGGCATGGATGCAGCACGTACACATGTGAGACAACAGTTGAGTTGACGATCGACCAGCTTGCATGCATGTGGGCGTTCGTTGTCGAGGACTTTATATATACGACACCCACCCCCTACGTACTGCTATGCGGTGCAGGCCTCCACCAGCATTATCAACTCAATTACTTCTCTTTTCAAAATTGTCAGGGCAGATTCGTGCGTGCATCCAACTCGATCGATATATATATATATATTTAGAAGAAGCCTGCTGATGGTAACATTATGTTTCTTTTGGAGAAATTGGTGTATTCGAATAGTCACCTTCTTAATTCTTTTAAGACGGTATAGCTTAATATAAGGTTATGCACAAGGTTATAGAATTTAATTTTTTAATATTTTTTTTAAAAAATTCAATTATGGTATGCTGTTTTAAAATATTTTAAATCTAGACCCCGTCAGTGTTGCAACCACCGAACGTGGCCACGTGACGCCATGTTCGACAGTGGTTCAGCCGAACCTGTCACATTGGCCATGTTCGGTCGTTGCAGTACCGAACGTATGATATTGTAATGCAACAGTGATCTTACTACTTATTGTGTCAGCAAAATGTTAGGAGATGCTCATATGTTCGGTGCATTACTACAATATCATATGTTCGGTGCTACAATTGCCGAACGCGGCCGACGTGGCAGGTTCAGCTGAACCACTGCCGAATGTGGCGCCACGTGGCCACGTTCGGTAGTTGCAGCTAGATTTGTAATATTTGAAAATGAGATACCAGAATTGATTTTTTTTTTTAAAAAAAACATTATTAAAAAATTCCATAGAAGGCTTGTGTGACACGCTCAATGAGAATCTATTAGTTATCTTTGTACACTAAGGTTATCCTGTTTGACGTAGCTTTAGATGTATATATTTTTTAAAAGCTAGTCTAATTTAGCTCAAAAATCTCGGATCTAAAGCTGTGGATGGATCGGAGATATTTAGTTGAACAATTTAGTTTTATTTTAGACTAAATATAAAATATTAGATTATTTTATTATAGTATATAAATATCAGATACAACATAAATCCTAGAGTTAAGAGTTAGAATTGTACTAAACTGACTTTAAAATATGGGATCTGCATAATCAGTCCACATATATAGTTGAGTTCTGAAATTCCACCTATGAAATGAACCATAGTATGTGGTAATTAAAGCGATGTGCTCTTTCATGCATGATGGTCACGGGTTCGATTCCCATCTCCGCACTTAGCAGTTTGTATAAAAAAACTATTCTATTTGTTTAGATATAGTGGAGGGCTAGGCGGGCGGTATCTAACCCCTTTTTATTCGCTAAAGGGCCAAATTGAACAGGTTGCGAAGTACAAGAGGAACTCTCAAGCCTCCTCCCTACCATCATTTTGTGCACTAATCTCATTTAGGTGTTGATCGATAAACAGCTCCACTATGTCATGAGGTGTTGTAGGATATGCATTGTAGTGTGCTTCTTGGTCTACTTTAAAATCCTATGGGAAGAATCTTTTCTTTCTCTTTTACTACTTATCCTAAGTAATGTCCCCTCATATTTAGTTCCATATATGTAAACCTTATAATGGATCCCTTCGGCTCATGACTCCGTACAAAGCCCTTCAGATTGGATATATGATGAACCGGTAGTATTCACATTATATTTGATGTAATTATGTATGGCCAAGCTAGTGCAACTATATGACAGAGGGAAGCGCATCTCAAGCTAGCATATATATGTAGTCTCCATCAAGTAGAGCGGTATATGACCAAATTCTTCACGTACGTACGGTCGATTATCTTTTGTGAAATTGCGTCGAGAAATTTGCACATATGTATGAAAAACACCGTCGACATTACGTGGTAAAATCATGAGAATTATATGATCTTCAATCTGGTGCACGCTGTAGCAAAAAAAATACTGGCCTTTTCAGGTGGATGGGCCGGACATGTGGGCTACGTGCATTTGATGTTCTACTGCATCTGTTAGGACATGGCCCAAAAGATTCCAGTTTGGTTTGATATGAATATATGATACATCGGATTAGTACGTCGATCTTACCAATAGATCGAGTGCAACTACTATACAACACCGGTCGGTGCTCGTTGACCACATGCCCAACGTTGATGGCAAGCACTAGCAGTGGCCGTCGTCGACCACATGTCGTCGATGTGTGTGTCCAAGGAAGAAGAAAAATAAATCAAACAGCGTCTCGATCGATCGATCGATCGATCGTGCGTGCCAAGCACTAACACTTGCCAAGAACCATTAGTACGTACACGATTAAAAAAGAATGTCATTATTCTAACCATTCAAAGCATCAAGGTAGATTGAGCTGGCAAATCTCTGTAGCGACTACATGTGTACCAAAAACTCGCCACTTCAACCTGGAATTAATTTAAGTAGGTCGTCGTCTCGACTTGCTGTATATAAGGCGCTCGATCTGAATTCCTGCAAGTCCAATATATCCATCCATACACAACAACACAAGGAAGAAGAAGAAGCTTACATTGCATATAAGGTCGAGGAAGATGGAGGGCTCAGCAGAGGTAGTTCTCCTCGCCGTCGTCGTCGTCGCCGTGGCGGCCGTGCTTGAGCTTGGGCTCGTCGGAGCAAACTTCCAGGACCAGTGTGACATCACGTGGCAGCCGCAGAACGCCAAGATGACGGAGGAAGGAAACCACCTGAGCCTGTCCCTTGTCAGCAATTCCTCTGGTAAACGCATCTCATTACTTATTTACCTCCTCGATCGAATCCGTCCTTAAACGGAGAGCATACAAATTAATCGATCAATATTCCAGAATTAATTCAAACTAATCATGTTGGACGGGTAAGAAAAATAGTGCATGCATGACTCATACACACCGGATCCAAGAGACAAAAGCAAAGTGACTAAAAAACGGGCTAAAATTTTAGTCACCCCTTGTTTGGATCCAAGAACTAAAAAAAGAGCTAAAACATTTATTGCTGTGTATAATGACTGAAATATCCCTCATTTATTACTCTTGCTTTTCATGCATGTATGCATGGTGGAGGTATGGGTGGAAAGGGGCACTTTAGCCCCCTTTTAGCTCCTCCTTAGGGGCTAATGGACTAAAAAATTTTAGCCCCTTTTTAGCCTTGTTGTTTAGATTTTTAGCCTCAAAAGTGACTAAATTTTAGCTCCTTATGCTTTAGCCCCTGGATCCAAACAGACCCTTAATTACAATCAAATAAAACTTTTAGTCTTTAGCCATATCGCCATAAGATTCTGCGGCCAAATTAAGGGTATACATACATTTCATATCTTTGTGCACAAGATCGAGAGCAAATATTTCAATTAATAATTAATGGAACGTACGTGTCATGCATGCATTCATCAGGCTGCATGCTCCGGACAAAGAAGCAGTTCATCTACGGTAGCGTGTCCACTCGCATTCAGCTGGTCAAGGGCAACTCTGCCGGCACCGTCACCACCTACTACGTACGTGATGACCCCCGGCCGAGACCACCATTATTTCGATTTCTCGGTTGATCACGGTGCTCGATGCCTCGATCAGCTAATTAATTGAATTGATTCCTCGCATGCATAATATCCCCCGCCCCCATCTAGCTTTGTTAAAGCAAACGAACTAACCACCAATTCTCTATTTCTTTTTCTCTTACAAAAGTTTAAGGTTGGTATGATCTCTGAAGTTTCCAGTCGACTATCGAACACCGAACATTTAATCAAATGTTGCAGTCATGGTCAGATATAATGTATGCAATCTTACCCTCTTTGAAGGTTTATATCCAGCCGCTGTCCTACAGTGACCTTATCAACCTCATACCTGTATCATGAGAAATGAAGCACAAGAGAATCAGAACAAGTGTGCTAGCCTAGTTTACATTCCTGTCATAAGCTCAATAAATTTAATATTGACTTCAGTTCACTCATTTTATCAATATACTCTACGGAGTTTCTCAGTCTCCCGGTGCAACAAAGAGAAATGGTTTCCTGTAGATAGAAAAGGTTCATTTAAGCAACTGTTAAACAAACATTAGTTCCAATAGAAATAGGACCATGTAATTATCGTACAGAGGAATTAAGATTCAAGAATGCTTGCAAATACTGACAGATGGGGGAAATTAGCAACAAGGGCACAACTGAATCCATCAAAACACAGTGCGCAGATACTCAACACCAAAAGTCAGAACTATTAGATGAACAGCTCAGATTTTCATATTGAAAATGAACCACCAAGTTCTCTAATAATACATCAGATTTGGTTGCCCAAACTTAATTATGAATAACTCAATGTAAACAAAAGGCACTATTAGCTCCGCAGGATTGTTAATAGACAGAATATTAATAACTCATCTTGGGTGTGCAATTGTGCAAAGGGTTCAAGTTAGAAACTACAGTCTCAATTAATCTCTATAATGATGCATATAAGATGAAGAATGAAAAGTAGGAAGCATGTCCAACCAACGAGGACCATCAAGAATACAACAAAAACTTCATGACACAAAAATATGAGGAAACAAATCAAACAGCGTCACCGTGGATCTACATTACTGAAATATCTTTGATTAAAGATTTGTTAATAGTTGGACTCCGAAGTATTTGCAGGCCCAAGGAAAATATATATACAGAAGAATTTTCCCTTTTGTACAGAAAAGATAGCCTACAGATTGACATGATACAAATGTAGGCTGAGTATAGGGCTTTTCAGCCTTTTCATAATAGTTTTGAAAAATATGAAAAGGCTGAAAAGCCCTATACTCCATATATAAACTGAGCATAGCTTGTTTCAAATGAACATGCTGGAGCTTGGATGCGATGCTAATAATGATTAATTGATTTGAAATGGAGATCAGTTAGATCCTTCAGAGGTTTTAATGCTGGCATGGCAATGAAATAACAGATCAGACACTGCTGCCAAGCCTCGGAGAAATGCAAACCCTTATTGCGGGTTGCGCACAAAAATTTCAGATATATAAAGCTAATATGGGGACTGGTCCAATATCTGATACAATCATACAACTCTAGAAATAACAAATATAATAAACCTGATACTAAAATGACTTGGTAATAGAGACATATATGCTCCAAGCTAAGCTCTAGATTCTAGAAGAAGCTAAGTTCAATTAAAAATGTAAGAGCAGTTTAGCATCAATTATGCATCAAACAAAATTGTGAAGACATACAGAAGACATTGTTAGATTGTTAGATTGGCAACTTCCATAACAGTGGGAATGGCAGTGATCAAAAGTGTTGTCCAAGATAGAATGACATTTTTAGGAAAACCTGGAATATATACCTGTCATCTATTATGTTACTATAGAAAAAATCATTGGGAAATGGCAATCCTAATCTCCATATCCCAACACAGTGTTAGCCCAAAGTGGAGCCTAAATGGGATTTTCACAGTCCACCATACCCAGATGGGGCTATGTGTAATAATCCACAGAGAAAACAATGCTAAATTGATCTGTACCTTCATTCCAGACCAAAAAAAGGCGATATTCAAGTTCGTCCCCGGAATTCGAATATCCAATCTCAATCTAGGTAAACATTCCAATGTATCCGAAACAACAAATACTCCATGGTATCCTTTGATTACTAAACTTCTTCGAATTTTCTTTAAATTCTCAAAAATCCGAAATATCCGAATCAGCGTATATTCTTTGATAATTCAATGGATTCATAAATCCCTTGAAATTCCCCCAAATTATCTAAAAGTCCAAATCATGGAATTTTTGTGGAAAGCCCCGCATAATTTCTCATTTTTCTTTTCCTTCCCCCTCTCTCTCCTCCTCCCTCTTGCCTTCCCTTTGTCTTCCGTCCGATGGCTTCTCTCCCCACTACCTGGAGGCACCTACGCCGAGCAGGAATAGGCGCCACCGTGCGCTCCTGCCCTGTCGCCGTGGTGGCGGGGCAAGCTGCGGCCGGCCGCGGAAGCCGCCGCGCCGCCGCGAGAGAGGTCGCCGTGAAGATTGACGCCACCGTGCACCACTGCCCGCTCTGCTTGCTACGTCTTAGAGCAACACCAACTGCCTGGCCGTCACGCCTTCGCCTTCGCCTTCGCCTCCGCCCCAACGCCGTCGCCTTATAACATGGTGAGACGAGAAACTAGGGTTTCAGATGCACCTTTCGTGGGCCGAAACCTCAGCCGATAGTGGCTACTATAGTGGAAGACGACTTACGATAAAAATTTATAACCCAGTTTTTGTTAATTAAAAAATTTCAGAATTATCAAATCATAAAAAAATTATAATTAGGTTTTTGTTAATTAAAAAATAATAATTATTAAATCATAAAAAATTATAACTCAGTTTTGTCAATTAAAAAATTTCGGAATTATTAAATCATAAAAAAAACTACGTCAAAGACTTCAAGTTGAGTCCAACTTGGTATTTATAAATTAATATTTTTATAATTATTATATACTGAAATTTATAATTAAAACTCCCAAGCAAAACTCAGATTGGGAATTTAAAACCATCTACTTAGAAAAAGAAATACGAAGTAACAAAGGAAATATGTATAGATTTTTATAATTACTGTTTTTTGGAACTATGACTGTTATTCTTATTTTGTATTTTAAAATAAAGTTAACAAAAAAATTAATAACTGACATATCTAACAAGTAATTAAAACTAAATATTTGTAAAAATAAAAAGTCTAAATTACACTCTTAAAGTATCGTTGAAGTCTGAAAAACACCGACAGTATTGTAAAACAGTTTAATTTATATCTTTGAATGGATGTTTTGCTCACGTGACAGATCAATAAAAAAGTCTAAATTACATCCTCTAATTTTGACAAAAATATGAATAACTCACCGAGTCACCGACACCCTATCAGATGTTACGTCAGCAAAACCGCTCATGTTGTCACTACGTCATCAAAACAACTTTTTAAAGTTGTAAATTGAATTATTTTACAATACGAAAAAATTCTTTATAGGGTTACAAACTTCAGCAATATTCAGCAATACTTTGAGATTGTATTTAGACTTTTTCCTTTGTAAAATTAATAACAAGAGGTCATTCAACACAAGGGTTAGCTATCAGTGCCCTTAACGGTAAAACTATAGGACCGTTTTTTTCGGCCAAATACACGATTTTTTCCCGTCTCATGTTTTTCTATCCCTACGTCATTAAAAATAAACGTAAACATAGCTACCCATTATGTTTCTTTTTTTCCTGTCCTCGCACGTTTGATCCATCAGATATGTGTAGAAACTAAACTAAAAAATATAATGTAGCGTTTGATCGGGAGTTAGGTAGAAACGAGCGGTTTTGTTCTATTTTTACGTGTGTTTGGCTTGGAATTATATAGAATGTAGTGGGTCTCAAGGAATATTCCTCGTAGATTCGGAATCATTCGTTCTCAAAAAATTCACCGAACCGAACAGCTCGCCTCCCACGTCTCCCACTCCATCCGTTTTTCTTCTCATTTTTTTTGCCGCTCTTGAACCAATCAAAAAACATAATCGAAACTATTTCATTCTCAGAATCTAAAAGAGAACAATTTCATTCTATTAGATTCCTAAACCAAACTTCACCTAAATCTCCTCGGATTCTAGTTAGCTCAATATAAGATAGCTACTAGAATAAGACGATCACAGTGAAAATAATTTTCAAAGTTATCCATCGATGGCTTGTCTGTAAGACAAGATCTTAGCAGGCAGGAAGAAGGACAAGCTAAGAGCACTGCAGCAGACATGACACATGCTCGCACGATTGGATGATTGGAGCAGACAGGATAAAGTTGGGCGCATGTGCAACCTCGCCATCGATACATGCAAAATGGTTAATGTTTTCACGCTGTCGATCCGTAGATCTCGGCAGTCCGATCCGGCACAGATTAGCCATGTCGAATTACTGCCTGCTCCGTGCTCGAGTTTGCTTCACACTTTTGAGTTTTGACCGAGACAGTTCTGCTGTTAGTGAAACCACAATGCATGGCTAAAATAGTTCATAAGTAATAATTTTAAAAATTAGATTTAGCTATATATATAAACATTGTGTAACTAGTTCATAGCAAAGAAATAAATTCAGCTACTATGACTACCCATAAAAATAAAAAATAAAATAAATTTTCTATTCTATCTCTCTTCTCTCACCTATGTTTTTGCTAATTTATTTGTTTGTGTGTCCCATCTATTTGGTCAATTTAGCTATTTACCATTGTGTAGATTTCCATAGCTAAAGATTAGTTGTTTTTAATTCATCCATATGGACCAAGTAGTCCAAATACATTGTGGTTGCTCTTACATCGTGATACAACTATAACAATTCAGTTTAGGAGGAGATGTTTATTTTAGATTGTATTTATAACAATTCAGCTTATAAAAAACTAAGTTGGATCAGTTTATTGGATTATTATAATCTATATATCATAAACCGACATAATAAGTTGATCTGATTATTTTAGCTTATAAAAATAAGCTTGATTGTTATAATCCCAAATTGAAATAAATAGACCCGTATAAAAAATTAAATTGCATTAGCTTACTGAATTGTTATAATCTGCACTACAGATTATAATAATCTAATTTATTTATTTTAGCTTATAAAATAAACCAAGTTATTATAATTTTAAACCGAAACAAACTAAACAAATCCAAGGATGTGCAAGAAGCCCAGCTGCTTCGGTGAGCGGAAGCATATTTCCTTAGCCCCGGCGGAATATCCTTCAAATTTCAGATCTCGTCCTCTTCATGCTGTCCTGCATCGGCTGCCAAAACCATTAATTTATGAAATAGAAATACTTTCTTTCTTTCTCTTTTTCTTTGCATTATCAGGAGCAGAGCATCGAGTGTACGTCCTGGATAAAAGAAATCACAGCCGGAGAAGTTACACGGTGACTCAGTGGGTGATGTAGATACGAGCTGGGAGAATTTTTATTTTTTAAAAAAATATAACTTTGTATACTTTATTCAAAAAATTACAAAACTGAATATTTATTTGTTGAACCAGACCACGTCAGCTTTAGTTTGGCCAATGGTTGGCTGAACCAAAGCCACATCAGCCTGATTCGATCTACTATCGGCGGAATCAAGTTCCTGGCGCTCCGCACCGCGCCAGCCCGCGTGCGCCTGTCTCGCCCCGGTCGCCCATGCACGCACCACATCAGCTCTCGTGTCTCGCCCGACGCCCCACGGCCCGTGCCATACCGATGTGGGTGCGTGTGTGCGCTGGTCGGCGCGGCGTCCGTGTTTGTGCTGCGTTTGTGTCTAGTTTTGCAATTTTTTAAATCGGCATGCAGAGTTGAATTTTTTTTTTAAAAAAAAATATTTAAAAAAATCTGAGTTGGGATGAGGCCGCTTTGATTTGGTTATTTGTATGGTCAGCAGATTACTTACTGAGATGTCCCTTCACGTGTTCGTACGTGGAATAAACAAGATTTTGGTGCATGTGCGTTCGTTGATGCAGCCCGGCTTAAACACGATTTGGAGTTGACGATCGGCAAAGAGATTTTGGAGGATTCGGCTGGATTTTTTTGTCCTTTGTTTCGCAGCGAATTAAACAAATTGAAGGTTATCGGTTCATTAGCTAATGACGGACAACACCATCATTAAAAATTTTAATGATTAGTTTTTACTGACACTATATTGTCGTGTTTCATATCTAGACCGACGGAAGTTATTTAACTTCCGTCGGCTTTTTGAAATGCCGACGAAAGATAAAATAGCCGACGAAAATTTTCTATTTTCTTGTAGTGTAATGCTTATGATTTTTTTATATTGAAAATTTTAAAGGGTTCTAGAAAGCATCATATTTTTAGTGTTAATTTTGGTATCTTTTAGTACCTAAGTATCGTAGACACGGTGTACTAAAATTAATATTAATATTAAAAATTAAACAGATTTTATAGTTCTTGAAGAGATACAACAATTTTTAGTGTTAATTTTGGTATCGGCTTCCTGATATCTCGGATATCAAGAGGTACCAAAATTAACATTGAAAATTATAATACCTCCTCAAGGATAATAAAATCACTCTAAAAATTATGGTACCTCTTAAGTACCGTAAAATCACTCTCTTTTTATATAGCCATGCTTTGTATATAGATACTGAATATATTAGCAGTAAAACTTTACAAAGTTAATTTTTTTGATACTGAGTTGAAAATGCATCAATATAATTTTAACGGTTTGAAAATATGTCATCGTAATTGTGCCGGTCACGTTTAGGGGCTCGGAGCCACCACCATGAATTATAGTTGCATTTTTAATTTCTTAAGGATGTAATAACATGTGAGGATTTATATATCCCTTCTCAATAACAATACCCTAAAACAAGATATTTCAATAGTTGTAAATTTTCCTGAGAAGAAACAAGCAGCTCTTGTTCTGCTTAATTTCTTGGGTACTCCTGGAAAAAGTTTTACCAAATCCCCAGTGATATGAAGTCCATCATAACGTACTCTTCCATTTTCCCAATTAAAGCTCGTCTGACCCATTAATTCGATCCTTATCGATCAGACTGCATATTATTATATGCATTCAATCATTTTTGTGCTCGGCAAAACTAATATATTTTCCGGGAAAAACATGCACATCTGGCAAAAGAATTGGACAAACATTATTCAGAACATCTATCGTATCGTCCACAAATATACCCGATCCAATCCCATCCCTGTCGTCAATTGGACGTACGTACGTCAAGATCATAATTTTCTCTTCGAAGGACAATGATATCATCTAAGGATATCATCTCTATCGCTAGCTGTTTGTGAAAATTAATTCAGGGGTCGCGTGTAGACGCACACAAGAAGATTTGTTCGAAATCAAACCATCTATCAGCGTGTAGCTGGACGCTGGTCCCTGACTCCATGCATTTGCTAGGCTGTGTTCTTGGACCAGCATAGAGCATACAGATCGAGCTGAGCACAGTACGATCGAACAGTCCCGTAATTAGTTGAGAAACGAATAAATACAGAACGATTCAATTCTTATCCGCTACCTGCTGCTGCCAATATTGCCAGGTAGGATCGTCGTCGTCGTGCTGATCTCTAGATACCTTGTATCCGCTCATAATTTCGTCAGTATGTAGCTCGCTCGATCTATGGACGGATTCAATTCCATGGCAATTCGATCATCAATGCACTCATGAAGGAGGCCTCTTTTAGCGCAAATAAGTTGATCATACTACTTATTAAGTTTGTTCAGGATCATTAGTAACCGGTAATAAGAACCATTAGTGATGGGTGTAATCTAACATGCACTCTTATCATGTCAGCAAAGATCGCTCAGATATATGGACGAAATCTATCACTAATAGTAAATATAATTAGTGACCGATCAAACTATAATCCATAGGCGGTCTCTATTTTAGTGCCGTGTGTTTTTATTTGTCGCTAAATTTAATGATACATATTTTTTTATCTGTCGCTAAAGATCTATCGCTAAACTTATTTGTGGGGTAGTTCCACGCCCTACATGTGTAGAGTGGCAGATATAATGCTAGCTAGCTAGATAGTTTTTTCTAAATAATCAGTGAGCTAGCTATCTAATTATGTAAGGAGGAAATTAGACTTGGTGTCATGTGTGTACAGGGAAATCGATCGGATCCACCATCATGTCGATCAAACACACTAATGATCGATCGAGCTGCACGGTGTGCATGCATGATCAGTCTGTGCATTATTAATTTCAATCTAGCTAGATAAGCTAGCTTAGCTTCCATGATATATACAAGCTAGCTTAGCATGCAGTTGCAAATAAATCAAATGGCAGCAGCTAGCTAGATATATAGCACACATTTTCGAGCAAAGCCAGGACACTTTCGAGCTCCTACATACTTGAATTATGCTCACTTAGCTTGTTGCTTTCATGAGTGTTTGCAGAAAATATGAATTACTTCGGGTGTCCTGCTGTCGTCTATGCATGGGAGGAATCAATTAGTTGGAACCTACTTGGGACTTGGAATTATGCAATTGGATATTTTGTATGTGAAGAGAACAAACTAATAAACAGATCGAGATCCAATTCTGCTGTCAAATCATAGCTTCATTCGTTTGAGGCAATACATATACAGCTAGCTAGCCCCACAGTAAAAAGAGCTTCTTCCTGCTGGCAGATTGACGTACCAAATATATATATACACAAGAGCGTTATTCTACACGTGTGTAGAATAGCTACACTGATCACGGGACTAATACTTTCAGTAGTAGATTTTTTCACTAAAATAATAATTGAGTATTTTTTCAGTAGTAGATTTCTCAGTAGAATAGCTATTCTACATACGTGGTGTAGGATAATGCTTCTATATATATATACGAGAGCACTATTCTATTGAGAAAATCTACTATTGAAAGTGGTCAATGTAGAATAGTTATTCTACTGAGAAATCTACTACTAAAAAAATAGTACTCAATTTTTATTTTACTGAGAAAATGTACTACTAAAAATAGTAATATATATATATATATAAATGCTATTCTACACCACAGGTATAGAATAACTATTCTACTGAGAAATTTACTACCGAGAAAAAAATAGTACTCAATTGCTACTCTACTGAAAAAATCTACTACTGAAAGTGGTCAGTGTAGAATAGTTATTATACACACATGGTGTAGGACTAGTGAATCATATTAATTTCATTCTTAAGAAAAGAAAAGGGTCTGATTATATTACAATTAGCTCAAAAGGTTTGGCACCTGCAGAACCACCTAATCAGTACAGGATATAACACCCTTCACCAACAACATATTCGTAACCCCAAACAAGACAAATTGAACATCTCTAAACTTCCCAATGCAATGCAACCACAACCTAAGAAAGAAAGAATATCTCAGGTGTGTTTGCTTGAGCCTTAAAATTCTTCGAAACAATATTTTGAGCTGTAAAAAAAACTATCATGCATTAGTTGCAGAAGAGCTACGGATTTATTTGGTTACAGTAGTTACAGATGAAATGATAAAAGGGTCAACGGGGCGCAAACCATAAAGTTGTGAAATCTAACGGACTAGTACCATACGCTTCATACCGATAAAAATCTATTATGATTAAAAATTAGTTTTATTCAACATTTATTTGGTTTGGTTTTAAATTTTCTGACCAAAGAAAAAAATGCAAGAAGCTTCTTGCCGCTACTTGCAGGCTCCCATCTTATCCGATGACATTTTCAATTGCGAATATATAATTGCCCTGTATGGAAACTCTAGCAGTGTTAGAGGTTAGAGTTAGATTGTAACCCTAAATTAACCCTGAAATAACTCTAGCCCTTAAGGTGTATGGATGCAAGGGTTAGAAGTTAGAATTAGTTACTTTTTAATCATTTGACTACTTTTCAGCTTAATTTATTGTGGCCACACTAGTCTCGCTGTGTAGCTGTGTGGGATCCTGTGTGGCTGGAAATCCATTTTTTGGGTGGACCTCACACAAACTAGCCTCAATTAGCACCCCTTGGAGATGCTAATTTTTTTTGATGGGTTAAATTGAAACAACCCAACTCTAACCTTCCTGTATGGGGTATTTTAGGGTTAGTTGGGGTAAATCTAACCCAAACTAACTCTAACCCCTGAATCCATATAGGGTCATGGTGTTAGGCAAACTAATCGTCATTAAAATAATTAATTTTTGTTTTTTGTTTTGAGATGGGCGGTAATGATGTAGTATATATAGATCATTTGATCCAAAACCTGCTCCCGGCCCGGCCACGAGCGGATGAATTATTGGTTGCTTGCTTCCGCGAATATTGCACAGCTGGCGTGTGCCGGTTCTCGATAAGGCCGCGCGCCACGTCAGCCGTGGGCCGCTTCTCTCACCCGGGTCGGATCCTGCCACTCCCAACCGTAAAACTTTAAATCTAAATCGGAGATTTGGATTTACGTAATATTAAGAGTGTTTTGTTGAGTTGAGCCACTACAGAAATTATCTTCGACTTTAAGAGGACATGGGTAGGATTTGTGAGCAATTTTTCAGACTTTTATGAAGAGAAGCGGCCAAAGGAGTCTGAATCCCACCTTTTTTGAAGTGCTTTAGTTCGGCTCGGAGACTAGAAAACACGTTTGGCTCGGTTTTAGCTTCATGGAGCAAAGAGGTTGGATCCAGAGTTCTACCATACGTACCCTAAAAAAATGAATTTTTTGTAATTTGCTACTGCTAAAAAATAATTTTATTTTTTATGTTATTGTGATTTAAGTGGTATTTTAAAGTGCCATTATAATCAAATGAATTATTTGAAGAGGGAAAATTATCATTTTTTTAAAATTGTGTACGTAGCCTCCTGCTTCCTTGTGTGAAGTTTTTTTTAAGTAGACTGATCGCTCCGAGTCAACTCCTATATGTGAGAGACATTATGAGAACTTTTTATAATAATGTTTTTTAAATTCAAATCTGGTAGTAGAATTCAAAAAATTGTAAAAATGGACTCCCGTCAGCAATGTATCTACCGAATATGGCCACATCAGGACATGTTCGGCACTACATTAGCCGAACATAGCCATGTCAGCCTCGTTCAACACTTCAACACCGAACGAGACTGACGTGGTCACGTTCGACTGATGTAGTGTCGAACATAGCCTGATGTAGCCACGTTCGACGGATACACGATCGACATGAGTTTATTTTTGTAATTTTTTGAATTTGACTACCATATTTGATGTTTTTTTAAAAAAATATTATTTTAAAAAACTCAACATTATGATTGATCACTTTAGCCAACTACTACAAGCAAGAGTAGTTGTACTCAACCACTGATTTTATTTATTCAAACAACACAACTCTAACAATAACCGAGTATATGCAGTGCTTTAGATTGTAAATCTAATTAAATAATTTTTACAATACATAATTTTATTGTGCAAAAATATTATTACTTTTAGATTGTACTTTAAAAAGGCTGTACTAGAAAAATAGATAATTGATGTTTCTTGGTAGTCTTTACTTATGATCTTGATGGGCATGTTTTTATTGTGTTCTTTAATGTCAAAATACAGCTGCTCCTTCTAGTATTAGATGTAATATTTTTATAGTACAATGAATAAAATATTCTATTCGATATTAAATTGCTATATGATAGAGTATATTCTTTAGGTCGAAAAAAAGATCAATCAGTGCCCTTTGAAAATATCATCTACATTTTTTATTAAAAAAATGTAATCTTATCCATTAAGGCGTCCATCTAGTAGTTCAAACCAGATCACTTGAAATTGACTTTCATTTGTCTCAAAACTATATCTTAGAAATATCTGTCGTTAAATTATTTTTAATACACATGTTGATCAAGATAAGCTAGTAACGGGTCGAACGGCAAAGTCCAACCGGGCCGGGTCACGAGCCCGAATCCGATATTATAAAAAAAATGTTTTTTTTTTCGTTTATGGGAGGCCACACTATAAGAAGAGCCCTACGGGGTGCTCGATCCGCATTCCCGGTGGCCAGCATCTCGTCCCCTCCTCCCCCCGGCCCTCTCAGTCGTCAGCTCGCCGTTCCGGCGATCTCCCCCCGCCACCGTCGCCATGTCGGGTAACATCGCCTTCGGCCGCTTCGATGACTCCTTCAGCGTGGCCTCCCTCAAGGCGTACGTCGCCGAGTTTATCTCCACCCTCATCTTCGTCTTCGCCGGCGTCGGCTCTGCCATCGCCTACTGTGAGTGATAGATCCACCGACGTGCAGCGTGTGTCATGCGGCACGGTAGTAGTGAACAGTGCAGACGAGAGGTGCAGCGCAGTGCTTAACTATGTGTACGTTTGATTGTATTACCAAACGCAGCTAAGTTGACCGGTGGCGCGGCGCTTGACCCGGCCGGGCTGGTCGCCGTGGCGCTGGGCCACGCGTTCGCGCTGTTCGTGGCGGTGGCCATCGGCGCCAACATCTCCGGCGGGCACGTTAACCCGGCCGTCACCTTCGGCCTCGCCCTCGGCGGCCAGATCACCATCCTCACCGGCATCTTCTACTGGGTCGCCCAACTCCTCGGCGCCATCGTCGGCGCCGTCCTCGTCCAGTTCAGCACCGGCATCGTACGTGAACATAACTACTCACCGCTCGCCGGAGCATATGCGGCGACTCCGGCAGCACACACTGGCACGTACTGACGTCGCCGCCGCCGTTGTTTCGTTTCCTTTGCAGGCGACCCCGACGCACGGGCTGTCGGCCGGCGTGGGCGCGTTCGAGGGCGTCGTGTTTGAGATCATCATCACCTTCGGGCTGGTCTACACCGTGTACGCCACCGCCGCCGACCCCAAGAAGGGCTCTCTCGGCACCATCGCCCCCATCGCCATCGGCTTCATCGTCGGCGCCAACATCCTCGTGGCCGGCCCATTCTCCGGCGGCTCCATGAACCCGGCCCGCTCCTTCGGCCCCGCCGTGGCCAGCGGCGACTACACCAACATCTGGATCTACTTCGTCGGCCCCCTCATCGGCGGAGGCCTCGCCGGTCTTGTCTACCGGTACGTCTACCTGTGCGGCGACCACACCGCCGTCGCCACCAGTGACTTCTAAGCTAGCTGTTGGCAACATGCATGCATGCATGCATAAAGCCAAGTGGACGTACGATGATCCATGTTTCTTGGATTGTAATGTGGTGTTGGATGATCCATATCCATATATGTTTATGAACCCTTCGGTTGAGTTTTTCTTTCTTCGATTTAATTTAATTGGTGCCATTTGGTCGTTCTACATGTTATTCGTCGCCCACAAAATAAAATGGGACAACCATGTAAATTTCACAGTGAGGTCATTTTGGTCATTGATGTTTCATTTCATTTCATTTTGTCCAAACGTATCATCCAATTTTATTTACTATTTGGTAATATGGTCCATTGGTCGTCCCTGCTCCATTTGGACCGTCATGTGAAGTACCCAGCTCAGCTCGAACCCGTACGTACTGATGGCAAGATAGATCTGTATGTAACAAAAATGTAAACTTTAACCTCTTAGAAAAAAAAGATAGAAAGAGGAAAATAATCAGAACAATAAAACACGAGTATATATGTCAGAAATATTCAATGTTCAACAGCCAACTTCTTAGATTACTCATGCACGCACACTATGTGCTGATCGAAATGACGAGGATATCACAGCATTTCCCCCCTCTTTGAACAAAATTACGTCCTTGCAATGTGCTCATATATATATATATAAGTTTTCAAAAATTTTAGGGTCTAGACTTTGTTTGATTTTAGAGATTCAGGTTTTCTGTATAGAAATTAGACCGTCTTTACGGTGGTAATACAAACTACACAAGGTAACAGTGTGTGCAGCTTACGTCTAGACACCGGAGAAGCTGGATTTTTTGTTGATGTGGGAATGAATTAAGTCGGGAGTGACAAAGCTAGAGTAAAGTAGGAGATGGGAAATTAAACTTATAATAAATAGCTTTCTTAACTGGATCAAGAAATTTTTGGAGCTTGAGATGTATACCAAAGTGTGAATGAAGTGGAGCTGGAGTAAGCTACGTATAGTACGCATGTTGCTCCTTGCCATCTCTTCCTGGCCCGAATGGTGCCCGGCCCGAAAGTTTCGCCAGTCCACATGCCATCTCTTCCTCTCGCAAATCCCTCTAAGCCATGCAAAGTTGCGAGACCCGTATCACAAATGCATAAATCCGATCTAGTTTTACACCCGAAATCCAATCGGCAATGTCGTTTTTCCCCTACCAATTTGCAAAAAAAACTCTCTGAATCTATGTCGTTGGATTTCAGATATAGAACTAGAATCAGATTTATACATTTGTAAAAATACAGAGTGTTTTGTGCATAGGATACCAATCCTCCGTGTTAGGTTCGTTGCCCGCCACACCAAGAAGAGGAATATATAACGCGCGCCACCAAGCGCACCAGTACCAGTGTAGGGGCTCAGGATGCCCGGAGGGATGGACACCTTGCGGCTGAGTGGCTTCCAGGGCTTGTCGACGAGGTTCTCCATTTTGACGGCGCCTCCTCCTCCGGCCGCGTCGTGGCCGATATCGTCGTCGTTAGCGTACGCGCGCGGCGTTATCCTGTGGCCGGTAGGCGTTCCCGATGTCGTACGTGCCCTTGGTCTCGAACAACCACTGGTTGTGGTCGAAGTCCCCTGTCTGGGTACGCAGCCGCAGCGACTTGGAGTTGGACGGCGCCGGCACGCGCGCCGTCGACAGCCGCCTGTCCATCTTGCCGCCTCCGTCGCCGTTGTCACTGCTCCCGCGCCGGTTGACCATCTTGGAGGCAGGGTCGGCCTTGGAACAGTGCCAGTGGTACGACCGCACCGGACCTAAGTAAGGGGCCTCCAAAATTTAGTATGTTAATAGGCTTCACAAGTATTAATAAAATTCAGTTACAAATTAGTCACAAGTCACAGATAGCAGAACTGTTAATGACACTAAATTTTTTAATATTATTTTGTATCTTTACGATGAACGAGAGCCTCCATTTTTTATCCCGCATGTGGTCACAAAAATATCAGAGCCGGCCCTGCTCGAAGGAAGACGCTCAGACATGGCACGCTGAGGAGTACGTACTCGATCAGGCGCGACGCGTCGAGGTCATCGTCGTTTCCGAGGCAGCTGGTCGATCACGACGACGACATGCATGCACGCGGGTTCTTAGCTTCTTCCTAGCTAGGTACGGCCCGCTCGGTGAGTCGGTGCTCCGTCGAGGAGCGCTCCGCCATTGTTGCAAGGCCGAGCTAGGGAGAGATGCCTCTGGCTGGCTCCGTATGTTGTGTACAAAGCACTGTATGTACGAATGCACAAATCCTATTCTAATTCTACATCTAAAATCCAACAACATATATTCGAAAGATTTTTTGTAAATTGGTAAAAGAAATGAAAATATACTATAGAGAACCTTTTTATAAAATCAACGTTGTCATTGAATTTCAAATGTAAGGGTGCGTTTGGTTCTGCTGTGAGCTATGAAAAAGCTGCTGTGAGCTGCCTGCTGTGAAAAAGCTGCTGTGAACTGTCTGTTGTGAAAAAGCTAAAAGTCGTTTGGTTGAAGCTGCTGTGAAAAAACTGCTGTGAGCTGACTATTTTTTATAACTTACATAATTTTCATCATTATAATATTCTATACATATATATAAATAAGAAACACTCAACATTGATGCAACTAAATAACTAAAAAATATATTAGATAAATAAAAAAAATTCATAGTTCATATTATAAAATAACCGACAACCACATATTATCTCATGAAATTGTGCAATGCAATACAAACCATAATAATGTTAGATCAATTAAGACACCTTGAATTTATACTATTTAATCTGTACTAAAAATCAGAAAAGCAAAAGCAGAAAAGCAGAGTCCAGGCTGCTTCCAAATTTGTACTAGAAAAAACTGTTTTTTAACAGCAGAAGCAGTTTTGGTAAACCCGTTTGGTTCAGCTTCTGTTTTTCACAGCAGAAGCAGATTTTAAAAGCAGAACCAAACACATTAGACTAGAATCGGCCACAATATACCCAGGGCGACCAAGCCGGCATGGTGCAAGTGATGATCAAGAATCCGGACCACGATGTGGTGTACGGCGAGTATCCCGTATCCGTACCCGTACCTTGACGTGACCGACATCGACGTGCGCATCCCCATGTTCGCCTACCTGTCGCGAGAGAAGCGTTCTGGCTACGACCACAACAAGAAGGCCGGCGCCATGAACGCCATGGTGCGCGCGTCGGCCATCCTCTCGAACGGCCCCTGCATGCTCAACTTCGACTGTGTGACCACTACATCTACTGATCTACAACTGGCAGGCCATCCGCGAGGCCATGTGCTACATGCTCGACCGCGGCGGCGACTGCATCTGCTACATCCAGTTCCCGCAGCGCTTCGAGGGCATCGACCCCTCCGACCGCTACGCCAATCACAACACCGTCTTCTTCGACGGAAACATGCGCGCGCTCGATGGCCTCCTGCAGGGACCCATGTACGTTGGCACCGGCTGCCTCTTCCGCCGCTACGCCATGCATCTACGGCTTCAACCCGCCGCGCGGCAACGAGTACCGCGCGCGCGGCGCCTACGGCCAGAGGGCCAGACCAAAGTGCCCATCGACCCGCAGTACGCGCGCCAAGGCGGCGGAGATGGCGGTGTCGAGGAGCTGCGCCCGATGTCTGAGCACCCGGACCACGAGGGGCCGCAGCGACTTGGAGTTGGACGGCGCCGGCACGCGTGCCGTCACTAATCAGCCAAATGTAATCTAATGTATTTTCTTTTGTTCTCCGCCGTGATTTGGTTTGGATTGATTCCGATAGTTTAGATGGATAGTATTTCTTTCCTTGTAATCAAGATCCCCGGAATCATCCTCAGCAAATCACATATATGTAAACAATAAGTGCATTTTAGCGCTATGATGAATCACCACGAAACGCACCAGCGAAGGTGCTTCCTCCACATTCGATATTGAAGTTTCACAGGCATGCATGACAACAATTTTCAATGGAAAATAATGCGCCAACTGCGTGCGTGCATGCAAGCATGGAAGAACCAGCAAGTTAAATTTTCTTGGTTTTTGGATGAAACTAATTAGGATTGCAGGATTAGTAGGAGCTGAGCTAGCTAGGCAAAAGTTTGTGTTGTGGATGCTAGACTTCAGACTTGTATGCACAAAATAATTAATAGTTATATCTTCATGCAAATGAGCCATCAATGTAAAATAAGAGAGGCTAACTAGTTTATAAAAACTATTGATCGTTCTTAGATTTTGATAAGCCGAGCCTTTTGCTGTTTTGCATGGAGGCGTGGGCGTAAAATTTACTCTGCATGTCGTGGCCTGCATTGCATTCTGCCTGCCAGCTGCTTGTGGTTGCTCTTGCTCGTTGGTAAGGGAAATGGATATATGTGCTTACAAACCGGCCCTAATTTCTATTTTACGTCGTCTCAAAGCTTGTCATGCATAATCCAATTTGTTCCAATCACAGTTTATATATGTCCCCACAGAAAAACTTATTATTTATTACTAATTCAAACTAATCAATACTAATAATTTCAAAGATAAAGAACTTAATATAAAACCCTAGCTGGCCAACACGTGCATGCATCATCTAGATATGCATGGCCTTCCTTAGCTTGACACAAATCGATCAATGAGCTAGCCAGGTAGTTAGCAGAAGCAATGACAGTAGTGGAGGTCGCCGTGAAGCTTGCACTCGCCGCCGCGGCACTGCGACTGACACCATGAGTTGCAAGGGTCGCTCAACTCCGGCCCACAACCTTTGTACTCACCGTTGTCGCCCCATGAGTGGAAGTCCTCGCAGCAACGGGGCACCTCGGACGCTGCAGAGATCAAAACAAGATCAAAAACATAGACACATCGCACATCGCATGCTGAAATAATTAGAGAACAAGATCGAGCGCGAGGTTGTGAACTAATAATCTTACTCGCCGAGGCAACAAGAAGAGCTAGGACAAGAAGAGCCATCGTTGCTGCTACACAAGCGCCAAACCGAGCCATGGCCGTCTTCTTCTTCAGTTTCTCCTCGTACTCGTGCCTACCTGATGTCTGATTTTTCTTCTTTGTTTTGATGATTTTTGCACAGAACGAACTTACACATATTTATAGCCAGAATATTGACTCCAAATTTGGAATTTCCAGATCGATATATATGTATCCCTAATGTACATGACATATATATTAGGCTGATATATTACCTTTAATTTGGAAATGAAATATACTATGAATATGTACTGCCGTGTCTTTTCTTTTGTTGTAACTTGATATATAGAATTAAATCGATATATATATATATATATATATATATATATATATTACTACGTAGCTATAATACCCCTAATGTAAATTGAATTCCATAGTTTGCTGGTTAATTCCATAGTCCGGTGAGGAAACAGCACATTGGCTGGGTCGACTCGACAAGGCAGCTAGGCAGGAAGAAAGGAGACAAATCAAAAATTATAAATGTTCTATGTGGTCGCATGGATTGACTTTAAAAAATGAACTGATGAACCAATGAGTAAATATTTAAGATGATAATTTGCTGCTTTATTGTATAACTAACATGAAATTGCACATATTTCATATTGTACACTTTTCAGGAAAATAACCGAAGATGCAACATAGAAGAAAACATTGTAGGTTGGTGGGTGTGGTACCATGAGTTGCAGGGGTCGTTGCTCAACTCCGGTTCACAATCTTTGTACTCACTGTTGTCGCCCCATGAGTGGAAGTCCTCCCAGCAACGGGGCATTTCCGACGCTACAGATCGAGATCAAAATAAAATCAAAAACCTAGGCGCATCGCACATTGCACGCTGAAATAATTAGAGCGCAAGATCGAGCGAGGTTGTGAACTAATAATATTACACGCCGAGGCAACAAGAAGAGCGATCGTTGCTGCTGCACAAGCGCCAAACCGAGCCATGGCCGTCGTCGATCTTCCGTTTCTTCTTGATGGTTTACACGGTACGAACACACACATATTTTGAAATTAGCATTTTTTGAAATTAAAAGTTTTAAAACATCCTGAAAATCAGGATGTTACACAACAATATAAAAATCAAGTGCTTCATATAAGGTTCTAACAAATGTGACTGTAGAAATTATGTGGATTCAAACATTATTAAGAGAACTTGGTATACAAGATCCAAGATTTGCAAAGGTATGGTGTGACAATATTGAAGCAAAATATTTATCTACAAATCCTGTTTTTCATGCTCGCACTAAACATATAGAGGTTGACTATCACTTTGTGTGAGAGGGAGTAGCTAGAAAATTACTTGAAGTAGAATTTATTTCTTCGAAAGATCAAGTTGCGGATGAATTTACCAAAGCATTGCCGATTAGACAACTAGAGATGTTCAGAAGCAGTCTTAACCTTCGAAAGCTAAAACTGAAGGGGAGTGTTAGATAATAAGGTAATCAGACAAATTAAATTAGATAGATTAAAAGCTGCCCCCGATTTGAGCTCCCAGGGAGCTCCACGTCGCCCCACTTTCGAAAATGCCCCTCAGTTTTGGCAGAATTAAATAAAGCGCAGTAGCCATGCCGTTTTGCGAAAAAGTCCTCTGTCTTTGCTAAATTTACAAACAAGTGTCTCACAGAAATATCTCCTCTTCCTTTTCCCCTTTCCCTTCTCTCTCTAGAACTCCCCAGCCCCTCTCCCTCTGGCCTCTCCCTTCTCTCCTAGCAAAATCTCCTCAAGGGTATCGCCATCGTTGTAGCTTCTTGCTTCGAGTGCTCTTTGTTCGGGCTCCTGATAGTACGCCCTCTCCTCTGACTTAGGCGCTCCGTTCCACTGCGCACGAAGCCGCTAGCACGGCTCGAACGTTGCCGACCAAATGGTAAGCTCCACACAGCTTGTCTTCTCCCCTCCCCACTCTCATGGGCATCCAAATCTCACTGGTCTCCGCGGGTCATAAACCCTTTAGAAACCCTAACAAGCTGTTGCTCTTGCTGGGTGGGTGGTTCTTGGCCATGATGACGACTCCTCGAAGGAACTCAACCCTGTGTCCGTGCTGGAGCATGGCCTGTTCGAGCAGGCGTCCCCTGCCTGCTCACAGAGTAAGCCAACACTCAGCTCCCGTCTCCGCTGCGGTGGCACCATTGCCACTGACACCATGTACAGAGCTTAAAACTTACCCTACAATCCAACGATCGTAGGGGCCATAGTCATCTTCAGGGAGCTCCTAGCAGCGGCCTACACACCGGCCTTACCAGACCACCCTCAAGACGGTGGTTCCGTCGTAGCTCACAGCCGAGCGTGACACCAACCTCATCATCATCAACCTAGGTGAGGTGATCCTCTGGAAACCCTAGCTCTGATATTAATTGATCGTCCCTTGTATTTCTGTTGTTCGTTGGTCAATGTGCAGGAAAAATCATGCACGCTGACTTTATTGGGATGATTTGAATAGTTCAAGTGTTTTTTATGAAATGCTTGGAATTGTAGGTCGTACTGCATAAAGTGCATATGCTGCAACAGTTTGCCCACCTTTTCTGGATGTAGTTTTCCCAATTCAATTCGTAGTCGCTCACAATTGACCAAGTATCCTTGTTCTATATGATTTGCAAATGTGCGCACGGGGTTTGACAGTGAGGATGTACCATTCAATATACCACACTGCATTGCCCGGCGTATCACAAAACAAGAGAATGGTAGACCAATGCTTTCTGTGTGAGATAAGTTGATGCAAATCATTAGAAGGGTGTCCCAAGCAATGCAACTTATATAGTTATATTTATCCTTAGCGAATGAGATTTATGCTGGTCCTATTGATTTGGGTGATGACTTGAGATGATTGTTTCCTGATGATTTGTTATATGTTATCGTGTTGATTGTTTTCTCTATTGCCAAATCTTTTTCACTGACACATCCTTGTCAAACTGTTCTACCTATCAGTCATTTTGATGGGGAAATATTATGTGCAATCGTGCAATCATGCGATTTGGTGCATCTAATCAAGATCCAACGGTTATATATGAAAAAAGTAAAAAAGTACTAGGTTTCATATGTAACCGTTGGATCTTGATTGGATGTACCAGATCACACGATTGCAGATTGCATAGGATATTTCCCCCGTTTTGATTCCTATAAATATTACCATAATTTGTGACCCTTGAGTTTTATTACTGTTAGTCAGTTGATTCTTGTTTTATGAAATAATCTACTACTATTTATCATTGTGTGTATGTCCTTAAATGTACTAAAGGTTCTGCAGTTGCACCTTTTGTTAATACATTAAAACATCTTTATCCTGATATACACATAATAATAGATGATCTGCCTTTGTTTTTCTTTTGTTCATATTTGTTACTACCTATAATATTCATATTTTTCTTTCCATCTTAGCTTGCTTCATGCATGCATCTGTAGCTCCAGATTATAATTTCCATTATTTTCATTAGGGTAAGCACTATCAGTGCTTTCTATGGTCATTTGAAATATCTTTGTACCTGTTTGCCCATTCATTATTTTTTAGATAAAGGTGTGACATAAATATTGATCTCTATTTTCATGGATATATAGAAGTTTACAATTTACATACTTGTACATGAGCTTGGTTCCTTTACTGAAGATGCCTCATACTTACTGATATCATTTTGTACTCTCTGAAAATATACATGTCACCTTTTAATTATCCAATTTATCATCGACAATTTGGCATATATAGGAATAACTGCAACTGAACTGATGATGTGTACTATTTCAGCATGTTTTATCTCAATAACTGAATGCCAATTAAGTGGTCTGACTAATTTCAATTTTCTTATTTCACTCATCTTGTTAAAACTTAAATTCACTTCCAATAATATATGGATGCAGGTTCAGGAGCCAAACAGAGCTTGAACCATCTTTTGCACTGAACCTATTTCTAGATGGATACCCCATTAGTAATTTAGGCAAGGTATGACATGTGTCTGAATAGCAGATATCTGTTTGTAACCTACGGATCGTAATAACGTCTGTTGATTTATACGAAGGGAATGCTTCTGTTTCTGATTAGTGATGATCCAGAGAAGCATCCATATAACAGGGCATCGAAAGCTTTGTTTTATGTAAGTGTGATTCATATTAAGTTTATTGTGAAATTCTGTATATACAGACATCTTTTGATGATATGGTCAGAGTAAAGCATAGTTATGCATATGATTCTTAGAACCAAAAGATTCATCTCTCCTTGACCAAACTAGATCACTGACGATTTGATGATTTCTGTTACAGTTCCTCATAGTATCACATGGATTTCATAATACTGTAATGTATTGTTACAAGATATTGAGCATGTTTGCTTGCCTCAAGACATCTTGAGTGTTGTGCCTTGCAAATTTGTGAATGGAACTATTTTGTGCGAAGTTAGCTACATTTGTACTCTAATTTTGTAACTTTAACAAATATCCTATTTCTGCTCAAATAATCTCTCTACAATGTAAAATTCCTTTCAATCTAATGGTGGTGATTCTTCAGGAGATGACTTCCTAAAAGTGAATAGAGTTTCTCTTAGATTGGGTACTGAATGTGTTGTGAAAGAACAATACTTCCATGGTGGATGCTTCATGGACTTATCATGATCAATTGGTTAGTCCATCTTTAAACCTGCAATTTATAATGTTACATATATCATCTGCTATTCAACTTAACACATGCTTTAATATTTTTCTTGTATATTCAAGGTTGTTGAGTTCATCATCCTCAGTGCCTTGCAACCCAGACTTAATTTGGACCTTACATTGTTTGTACTGTGGATGCACTGCATTTACATTTTACAACAGTTGTTTTATTTTGAAAGACATTGTTTGCATTGCATGCTTTTTTGACTATATGCAGTATTACATTGTTTCACTGTGGGTGAGCAGTGCAATGTGCTTTTTCCAATGCTTTACATGTGCTTTTTATACATGCTCCTTTACATATATCTTGCGTCATCTACCGTGTTCTGTCTTCTTCTTTTGCTCTTGTTCCTTAACTTTGTTCTTGCTGAATCCAAATCTGTGTACTCGGTGAGTTCTCTTTCTATATTTTGGTTTTCCTTCGTCTACATTTCCCAATGCTATCATTTCCTTTCTTTTTGCAGCTTCTCTACACATTGTTTTTTATTGGTTGATTTGATACTTTGCTTATGCCCTTTACCTGGCCAGTGATGAGTAAGGAGGAAGTCCTAAAGATTCGGGTTAGTTTTCGCTTATCAACTTAAGCAGCAGTGTAGACTGCAGGTCAGTCCACTAGGATCTGAATTCACTAAATTTCTATTGATTAATAACAAATACGCTGTGAAGGTATGCCATCTTATCCCATTCTTGCCATATTCTCCTGAGCTGATTGATTTCACTTTTTGCCACTTCTATGAGGAAAAACGTTGTGTTCAGTCATTCTCTATGTACCTTTTTATAACTATTATTATTATGTTCATTGAGATAATCTATCTTGCTAATCTAATTTCTAGGATGAAAAATGATGAGACATTGAACTAAATAGTTCAATAAAGTAAAAAAATCTTTTTTTGATATATTAATAATTACTTGGTACCAGTCCTGACTCTATTTGCATGATATTGATATAGCCAGTGGATCTCTGAAATATTGACAAGAGATCCCTGATTTCCTATTATTTAGCTTTGATCTTAACCATGGTTTTATTTGTTGGCCCTTCTGATGTTATGCATTGATTAACTCATTAACTATATATTGTTGGCCCTTCTGTGATTCATTTAGTATTATGCAATTTCATATGGTCATGGAGGCCTTTGTATATTGTTATTTTTAGACAAACAATTGAACCAACTTATATGATGCTATTGTCCTCTATGGATGATTCTTGGGTATAAGGAGCTGTGGAGGTCTGAGGAGATGTGTTATACAAGACGATTAATGTTGACAATGGAGTGGCTCTTGCGAAGCTTGCGGACAAGTTGGCTATGTTTGCTAAAGTGATTCTTGTGAGACTGAGGTGTTCTATTGTTACTCTTGATAAAATAGGAGTGGTAGAAATCTCGAGTGTTTGGTCATGGTAATTTTGAACTTGCTTTCTTTCACAGACCTTTTCCCCTTCCACATTTGGAATCTCCACCTGTTTTGATTATCTGTTTAGAGGCCAACTAAAGTCACAATCCTAACATGTTTTCTCCTCATAGATTGTCCTGAATGAGGTGGGGAAGTGGCTACACCCTTTAGAATCAGTGAATTTCTGCATGCAGGTGTACCCAATTTTTCTCAGATAATATACTGGTAGTTGTTGTGGTTGTGAATTCAACTATATGTGAAGGTATAGCGACCTGTGAATGTGTGAGGGAGTTTATATAACTGATTGAACTGCTAATGAATTGTGGCAAATCAACTTATGTTGCAGTAAACATTTTGTGAAAATTCAATTTCTGGTTCATATGTCAGATGATATGTTAAAAGGTTTCTGATTTGTTATATACGTGTTTTACTCCCTTTTCAGTATGTTTAGTTGTTATGTGTTTTCTTGTACTAATTAGGTTATCTCCTTTCAATATTGTTTATTTTTCTTGTAGGCTTCTAAAGATGCCATGCAAATTGTGAGTCACATGATATGTTGTCTATTGATTGTAGCAATTATTTGTTTAAGTAATCCAACACTCTCTAACAAGGGAAACTTATCGGCTAACACTACAAGAGCTAGGCGACCTTGATTTCTTTGTTTGGAGCTCACATTATTTATTGGTATAATTATTTATTGCTTATCTAACATTATGTAGTTTCAAATTTCAGAACAATACATATGCTTATATAATATATATATATATATTCATTGTTATAATTTGTACAAACAATAATTTTTTCACGGGCGCGCAACGCGCGCTTCGCCGTCTAGTGTAATCTAATGTATTTCCTTTTGTTCTCTGCCGTGATTTGCTCTGGATTGATTCCGGTAGTTTAGATGGATAGTATTTCTTTCCTTGTAATCAGGATCCCCGGAATCATCCTCAGCAAATCACATATATGTAAACAATAAGCGCGTTTTAGCGCTCGGATGAATCAACACGAAACGGACCAGCGAAGGTGCTTCCTCCACATTCGATATTGAAGTGTTTCACAGGCATGACAACAATTTTCAATGGAAAATGCGCCAACTGCGCGTGCGTGCGTGCATGCAAGCATGGAAGAACCAGCAAGTTAAATTTGAGCAAATCGATGCGTTAACTTTTCTTGGTTTTTGGATGAAACTAACTAGGATTGCAGGACTAGTAGGAGCTGAGGTAGCTAGGCAAAAGTTTGTGTTGTGGATGCTAGACTTCAGACTTGTATGCACAAATTAATTAATAGTTATCTTCATGCAAATGAGCCATCAATGTAAAATAAGAGAGGCTAACTAGTTTATAAAAACTATTGATCGTTCTTAGATTTTGATAAGCTGAGCTTTTGCTGTTTTGCATGGAGGCGTGGGCGTGGAGAGGCTCATGGGCCAACCGGCGAAATAAGGCATGAAATTTACTCTGACAGCAGCTCGTTGGTAAGGGAAATGGCATGTATACGTGCTAACAAACCGGCCCTAATTTCTAATTTATGTCGGCTCAAAGCTTGTCACGCATAATCCAATTTGTTCCAATCACAGATTATATATGTCCCCGCAAAAAAATATTATTTATTACTAATTCAAACCAATCAATACTAATAATTTCAAACAAAAGGAACTGAACTTAATATAAAACCCTAGCTAGCTGGCCAACATGTGCATGCATCATCTATTTATGCATGGCCTTCCTTGACACAAAGCAAGCTAGGGAGTTAGCAGAGGCAGTGGCAGTAGTGGAAGTCGCCGCGGACCTTGCACTCGCCACCGCGGCACTGTGACTGGCACCATGAGTTGCAAGGGTCGCTCAACTCTGGCCCACAGCCTTTGTACTCGCCGCTGTCGCCCCATGAGTGGAAGTCCTCGCAGCAACGGGGCGTTTCTGACGCTGCAGATCGAGATCAAAACAAGATCAAAAACCTAGATAGGCACATCGCACATTGCATGCTGAATTAATTAGAGAACAAGATCGAGCGAGGTTGTGAACTAATAATCTTACTCGCCGAGGCAACAAGAAGAGCTAGGACAAGAAGAGCCATCGTTGCTGCTGCACAAGCGCCAAACCGAGCCATGACCGTCTTCTTCAGTTTCTCCTCGTACTCGTGCCTCTCTACCGTCTGGTTTTTCTTCTTTGATTTGATGATTTTTGCACGGTACGAACTTACACATATTTATAGCCAGAATATTGACTCCAAATTTGGAATTTCCAGATCGATATATATGTATCCCTAATATACATGACATATAATAGGCTGATATATTACCTTTAATTTGGAAATGAACTGCCGTGTTTTTCTTTTTATTGTAACTTGATATATAGAATTAAATCCATATATATATATATATATATATTACTATGTATAGCTATAATGCCCCTAATGTAAATTGAATTCCATAGTTTGCTGGTTAATTCCATATTCCCATGAGGAAACGGCAGACTTGCTGGGTCGACTAGACAAGTCAGCTAGGCAGGAAGAAATGAGACTAGTAGTTCGTCCTCAGTACTGAGATTATTGGGTCCAGGGCAAATCAAAATTTTTGGGTCCTTTTATATATATATATATATAACAATAATATGATATTTTAATATAAAATTGTATGATATTTTGAATAATTATACAATAAATTGATTTAACTGTAGTTGTATTGCATATATACGCCAAAGCTAAATATGTCGGTTCATAGAAACCATGCTCGGTAATCATGGAAGGAATTTGTATGTGCATGCATGAAACTAACAACCGAAACAATGTAAATTACATGGACATCGCTAACCATACATGCGATAATTACTAACATAATATGTATATATATAAGAAATCTAACAGATACATAATTAAAATATATCAAAAATAATGTTCATATAGAATAATATGTACATAATATGTCTATAAAAGGAGGGGTGAACCGTACACATGTACCTAATTATACATTGGTAGACCTAAGATTTTTCCAATCCATATATCACATCAAAATATCTATATACAATTCGTTAAAAATATTTTTCTAACCGAGTAAATAATTATTAAATTTGTGTTATAATTTATTTTTATAATAAGACAAATAATTAATAAATTTTTACTATAATAATTTTATTCCTCAAACAGATGAACAACAAAAAACAAAAAGAAAAAAATATGGGATTATATTCAAAGCCACTAGGGATTGAACTCAAGACATTATATTTAAGTGGCATTTGCTTAACCATTACACCACTAAATGTTTTTCAAAATTATAAATAATATTTTATTTTTTTACTATATCCATATCCATATACACACGTATAGGGGCCCTTCGGGTTTGGGGGCCTTCGGGTTTGGAGGCCCGGGGCGGCCGCACTGCCAGCTCCCCTCAGGCCGACCCTATTCGTGCTAATGCTACAGAAAAAATCAAAAAAATTGTAAATGTTCTATGTGGTCGCATGGATTGACTTTAAAATGAATAGATGAACCAATGTGTAAATATTTAAGATGAGAATTTCCTACTTTATTGTATAACATGAAATTGCACATATTTCATATTGTACACTTATCAGGAAAAAAATCCAAGATGCAATGTAGAAGAAAACATTGTAGGTTGGTGGGTGTGGTACCAGAAATCTAGAATGATCTGGTTAGTTCAGAATGATCTCTATTGAAACCTCGGCAAACTCATCATAGGTTCTAAGTAGAAATGCATATAGCACTACGGAAAACAAAGAGTTCACCGAGTGCTAATTTGTTTGTCGAGTGTAATTCGTTGGGCACTTAGCAAAAACGGTTGTTTTATGAGTGTCCCCCAGTAAATACACTCTGTAAATAAGGCACCACTCAGCGAAAAAAACAAAAAAAATCTTGATACAACGCGACAATGGTCTGCTAGAGACAGACAACTTTGCCTAGTGCTACTAACTGACACTCGACAAATAGTTTTTTCCAGATGCGTCCTGGATGCCTCCCTATCAGTGCTAATTTGGTTTTCTTGATTGGAAGCAGTTCCCATGAGCACACTCTTTTCCTTCTCCAACTTCTTCTTCTCCATATTCAACCATACCTCTTGCCGTACAATCTTAGCCTGTGAAACATGCAATTTAATTAAGACATGTGGTAACGGTGACTCGAAGTTTTATGGAGAATTTTCAATCAAAGAGAATGGAGGGAATGCAGAGACTTGGGAGAAATTTTGGCTGGAGAGGAGGGTATGATCATGGCAGCCACAGTGGTCAGTATCGCCCAATACAACTATGTCCTAAACAACCACAACAACTCCTACAGAGCCCACTTCAGCAAATTCTTCCACTACCTCAACAACAACAACGGTTGTCGCAGGTGCAGCACCAACAACAACATGATGTTGTGAGTGGGAAGGTTTGCATAGTATCTCAAGAACAGGAACGAGGCAAGCAGCTGAAGGAGGATGATCACATTGGGGCTTCATCTCAACAAGAATATCAGAGATTAAATCAATCAATTATTGCATCGCCAAAAATTTCACAATCTTTTGTGTCAGTGGCACCTCAGGTTAGCATTGGATTAGAGAAACCTTTTTGTACTAGATGCGAAGAATCTAGGCATGGGGTCAAAGATTGTAAAGCTATGGTGTATTGTGTGATCTGTGGGAAATCATCACATAAAACTGCATATTGTTTTCTGGATAAACAAGTAAAACCATATTCAACACGTTCTATGGGTGTTGCTGCTCCAGGATTGGAATGTATTCTAATTCAAATGCAAAGGAAACTTCTACTAAAGAACATATTAACCCAATGGCTCTTATTACTTTGGGGCAAGGAGGGTAGTTAACTGAAAAGCAATTGGAAGAGGAATTTTCACAACAATTTTTATGGAATTGGGAGTGGAGAGCAAAGCAACAGAATCAAACTTCATTCCAAATGAGATTTCCAAATAGGATGAGGCTAGATGAGTTGGCTAACATTGATGAATTTAAACTGAAAGGGACATGAGTGCAAATTAAAGTTCATTCATGATCACAAGAGGCAGGTATAGTAGGCAAAATAAATGTGACTTGGATAAATGTTCATGGGGTGCCTGATACAATGAAGAATTATTTGGCTTTGTATGAGCTTGAATCTACTCTTGGGTCAGTACTAGAAGTGGACATCAATGCTATGAGGACAAAAGATTTGGTGAGAATTCAAGTAGGATTAATGGATACAAAATTTTTTCCATTATCCATGGTCATCACAACACCTATACATTAGAGGAAGTGGTGGAAGTAGGATGGTTTGTGTTGGCGTAAAAGTTACACCAACAGGTTCTTAGTAGTTAAGAACAAACAAACAAGAGGTTTGTGTTTTTAGGACAAACTTGAGCCTCCGTAAAGGATACCAACTCAAGAGGTCCGAATGTATGTGTTTGAACCACTGGTTCTGGATCCTTCTTACAAGGTACAATGGGGGGTATTTATAGGGAAAATGCTTAAGGAATAGACCTATTTACCCCTAAGTTACAACTGACCTCCAATATTATAAACAAGGTTATACACGGTAAAGTGCCGTAGGGTAGATGGATAAGCAAGACATCCTATCAGTCACGTCTTCCTGCTTCGAAGCCTCCTCCTTCCCTTCGGAGGGTCCTTTGAGACTTCGCATCGTGACACCCTCCGACCGTGCTGACGTATGCTTCGAGCATTAGTCAGCCATCTTCGGGATCTTCTTGGAGCCCTCGGAGGGTTAACCTTTAAGTCCTGGAAATGAAGTAATTTCCCCCAACAGTAGCCCCTCGAATACGCCTTTCTGTAGATAACCTATTTTTTAGAAAGAAGGCAGTATACGAAAGGAACATTTTTAGTTTCTGAGGCTTAAAGGGAATGTGAAGATGTTATGATTTAGCCCAGAATATTGGGCCCAATATTTTAAAACATTCGTCTCCGTGTTTTGGCATAGTGGGAAAACTCCCTGGGAATAGCATGGTTTCGGAGCATGAGTGTTACGAAAGCGGTTACGGAGTGTGAACGTCGTGCAAGCGGTTACGAAGTGTCTTTCGTCGTGGCGACAGTTACGGAGTGTGAACATCGTGGGGTACCGTCAATGTGACCGTTACGGCGCAAATAGCCGTTACCCTCTGTAAAAAAGAAGTAACGGTCGATTTCTTCAGCGGTTGCACGCCGTTCCAATTACCAGCCCCACCTGTCGGCGACGGAAGCCGAACCTGCAATGTGAAACTTCTCGAAGAGCAGTATAGGTTGTGCGGTTATAAAAGGGGGAAATAGGGATTACTGGAAGTTTTTTACCGCATTCACCGTTCCTGCAATTCACCTTTCCCTTCAACCTTCCGCACCTTCGAGCATTTGAGCGCAATGGCGAGAACCAGCCACACAACTCCATTGGCGGCCAACACTCTGGCGCAGCGGCAGGCGTGGGCCGCATCAGCAGCCACGGCAATGGCGGGGGGTCCGGGCGGTGCTTGGCCCAAGAACCCTCGAGCGCTCCGCCCGCCCTCCAAGAAGAAGATGACCCAAAGCTTTGTCATCGGCCAGTCTGTGAGCACCGCGGAGTCCATTGAAGAGGCAGTAGATGGGAAGCTGGGAGCCGGAATGAGGACTCGAGTTCCCGGGACAGAGTCGACTCCACGGCCTCGGAGCGGAGAAGTGGTAGTCTTCGAGGCGTTCTTCGAAGCGGGTCTGGGACTACCAGCCGTGGATTTTCTGGCAAAGGTACTGGACCTGTTCCACATAACCCTGCCTCAATTGTCCCCCAACGCAATCGTCCGCCTGGCCGTCTTCGAGTGGGCTCTTCGGGCGGAGGGGTGTGAAGGGCGCTCCGAGATCTTCGCAGCGACCCACGAGGCCATCTGCCAGCCGAAGCCTCAAGATGGGCCTGGAGACTCGAAGGTGACAGTGGCCTTCGGCAGTGTTAATTTCCAGCTACGGCGGGAGCACGCTCTCCATTTCCCTGCGAAGGCCATAAACGATCGATGGTATACAAATTGGATACTTCGGTGGTTTTACGCCGAAGTAGGAGAAGACTCCCCCCTTTCGGGCCCTCTTCAAGAAATCTGGTTCCGGAAGGAAGCGGACATCTCCCCGAACCCTAGCTTGCTCACGACGAGGCTAGGGTTGCTGGCTTCAGTGGCTCGTCGCATGAGCATGCGCGACCTGGCCGAGGAGTTCGTCGGCCTTCGGATCTCACCCCTCGGAGCCAGTTGGCCAATCTCCATCCCGCAAGCCTCGGAGGGGGACCTCCGAAACATAGGTACGTCTTTCTCCTGCGGCATCATTTTATATGAACACATTAATTATACTTATGCTTCTTATACCTTTTTCTTTTCAGCGGCGCCTCTGGCCTTAGCTCCGGACGACATAGTCCGGGCTACCGAACGAATTCTCGGAGCCCCTTCGGTGGCCGAGAGGCAGAGGAGGCTGGAGCTGGTGGGGAGTTGGGAGCGCTCGAACAGGGTGTGGAGAGCCCTCGGCATGGAGCCTCCGCAGCTTCCCGACTTCGCCCCAGCTGGAGCGGCGGCTCGCAAGAGGAAAGCAGCGGCCGAGCCCTCTAAAAAAGTTGGCAAGCAACCTCTTCGGAAGAAGGCGGCGAAGCAGCCTCCGCACTTGACGCCCGCTTCATCTTCTTCATCGCCGGATGAGCGGAGCCCGACTCCCGAAGAGGCAGAAGACTCCGGAGGTGCTACAGCGAAGGCCTTCGAAGACTACCTTTTGATTGACGAAGACATGGAGGAGGTCCCCTCAAACCTCTCCGACAGGGAGGATGTTAGTGTAACTCCATTGGCTCCTCCTGCACCCGTCAACGTGCAGGTGGAGTCATACTCTACCTCCGACTTGCCTGCGCCCGAAGGGGTTCCTGCGGAGGTCGTGGCCCCGACGGACGAAACCGAGGGTAGGGCTTCGGGGGATGACTTCGACAATATCCTCCAGATGTACGAAGTCCTGGAGGATCCGGCGATCCTTCCTCAAGCGGCTCTTAGAGGTATTTTCCCGGAGCTCTTTCTTTTTTCGTCGGCATTCGCTTGCTATCTGTAGAATATGTTAATTAATCTTGGTATTTGAAATAGGTACCTCTTCGGGTACCGAAGCCTTGGTGGCGCCCGACGTCCCCGCTTCTTCGGAGACGGTCACCCGAGCGGACCCTCCGGCTCCCCTGGGGGCTCCAAGCCCGGTGGTGGAGAACGTATCCTTTGGAGCGGACGATGTGCTCCCTGGGACGGAGTTGGCTCCGGCCGTGGCGACCTCGACTACTGAAGGCGCCTCCGACAACGTGGCTCTGGCCGGAGATGTGGCGGCTGAGGGTCGGAATGTTCTTGCCTCTCCCCCTTTCGTGCCGGGGAGGGGTAAGAGTATTTCCAGCCTGGGCCTTCGGGTTGACCAAGCTGCGCCCTCCGTTAGCAACTCAGAGGATGAGGCTGCAGAGGATGATGCCCGGGCCTTGTCTTGGCTCCCTCTTCTGGCTCCTTTCTTGGAGCATCGGAGCGGCCTTCGAAGGCTCCTGGAGCCCCTGGCTGAGAAAAGCCAGGACATTGCCAATTCGGAGTTGATCTCCGCTTTGAGCGAAGTTAGGGCTTCGAGACTCAACACGGCCCTCGAAAGGGCTGCCCTTCAGGTATGAAAAAGACACCACAGTTGTTGTATTTTAGTGGTCAAAACTTCTTTAGCACTTACCTTGTTTTCCTTGCAGCAATTCGCCCTTGCTAGAGCGGCAGCGACTTCCAGCGAGGTCGAAATTAATCGACTTAACCGGAAGGTCACCGCCCTTCAAACAGCTCTTGATGACTCCACCGGAAGGTCTCTCAGGCTGAATGAAGAAATTTTGGAAGAACGGAAGGCTAAGGCAGCGTCTGACGAAGCCCTTGAAGCCCTCCGCTCTCATGCCGAAGAAGCTAAGGCTGAACGAGTGGTCCTCCGTGCGGAGGTCGAAAAGCTTCGCCAGGATGCGGCTGCTTCGAACGGTCGTCTGGTGGAACTTCAAGGGGCTCTCAGCCAGGTAATGGCTCAAAAGAGTTCCTTGATGCTTCGGGTGGCCGCGTTGGATGCAACTGTTGCAAGCCTGGAAGTAGCAGAGAGAAAGAATTCCAGTACTGCTGACAGTACCTTGGAAGCTCTTCAGGGTACGTTAGAGTACTTTGGCACCATGTGCCCTTCGACCTCTGCTGCAACCTCCGAGCCGCTCGACCGGAAGCTGACGAGGATCCAGGTATCTTCGTCGCTGATGAAGAATTCCGGAGTCCGGTACGGAGAGATCTCCGGACAGTGCGCCGGCATCGGGGTTCTTCGCCACCTCGAATCTCTTCGGATTCCCTTTGATTCGGTTAGTGGTTCGTCTCCTGGGGGCTTCGCGGATGATGACCTGCTGCGGTCGTCTTCGGAGGTGGCTTCGGCTTGGGAAGCTTTCCGATCAGTATGGAAGGCAGATCATAAGGTTGCTGCTAAGGCTTGGATCGACGAGGCCCGCCGGCAAAAGCAAGCTCAAGCGAAACCACCACTCCCGACTTCGCCAGCGCCTTCGGTCCCAGCTCCGCCAACCGACCCGCAGGTCTAGCCGCTTAGGGTTGTTGTGTACCTGTGGTCTTGTAAACTTTGTTTAATTAATGAGAAAGTTATAAACAGTACTTGTCTTGGGTGCTCTGCTCTTTTTTAGGTTCTGTCATGCCCTTCGAGCCCTGACTTCGTACTTTTGGAACCTACTGCCGAGCTTCGAAAGGAGTGGGCAGTTCTTGAGAGTTTGAGACCTTATCGCCGCTCCCGCTTTTCTGTTCCTCGCGGAGACGGGGGGGAAGTTACCCTTGAAGTACGAAGGGACGTTTTGTCTTATATTAAAGAGGAAGAAAAAGAAGAGGGGTCTTCGTCTTCCGAGCCTGTCGACTGGTCTGACTCGGAGTATCAAGCCGAAAACCTTACCGAGGCCGGCTCCGAAAGGCTCTTGACGTGGGCCGAACTTCAGGAGGAGCAGAAGAAACTGCGAGCCTCGAGGAAAAAGAGAAGTTCCCGGCCTAAAAAGACTTCAAGCTCCGAAGGGCAAAGTAGCCGCAGGGGTAGCTCTAGGGGTCGAAAGGGTCTCCGTTTTTATTTGGGTTTAGATAACAATTTTTCCTGATGTATGAGTATAATATTTTAATGTGGAATGCTTCGACAGTATGCTGTGTGACTCCTATCCTCCTACCCCCCTTGTGGGTGGCGGAGCTTTTATCATATATAATGGTTCGCTAGGCACAATGATTGTCCGAACACCTGTATGCTTCGAACTTTGCACATGTCACCATCGATAAGTAGATAAAAATTTTAAAGTCCTTAGACTCTTCTACGGATCCTAACAAGCCGGAGCCTGGAATCCGTAGGTTGGCCACCTACGGCTCTTTTACAGATACTTCGCACCCGGAGGCTTGAAATTCTGTCTTGTTTAAAGTCCTTAGACTCTTCTACGGATCCTAACAAGCCGGAGCCTGGAATCCGTCTGTTGGCCACCTACGGCTCTTTTACAGATACTTCACACCCGGAGGCTTGAAATTCTGTCTTGTTTAAAGTCCTTAGACTCTTCTACGGATCCTAACAAGCCGGAGCCTGGAATCCGTAGGTTGGCCACCTACGGCTCTTTTACAGATACTTCGCACCCGGAGGCTTGAAATTCTGTCTTATTTAAAGTCCTTAGACTCTTCTACGGATCCTAACAAGCCGGAGCCTGGAATCCGTAGGTTGGCCACCTACGGCTCTTTTACAGATACTTCGCACCCGGAGGCTTGAAATTCTATCTTGTTTAAAGTCCTTAGACTCTTCTACGGATCCTAACAAGCCGGAGCCTGGAATCCGTAGGTTGGCCACCTACGGCTCTTTTACAGATACTTCGCACCCGGAGGCTTGAAATTCTGTCTTGTTTAAAGTCCTTAGACTCTTCTACGGATCCTAACAAGCCGGAGCCTGGAATCCGTCTGTTGGCCACCTACGGCTCTTTTACAGATACTTCACACCCGGAGGCTTGAAATTCTGTCTTGTTTAAAGTCCTTAGACTCTTCTACGGATCCTAACAAGCCGGAGCCTGGAATCCGTAGGTTGGCCACCTACGGCTCTTTTACAGATACTTCGCACCCGGAGGCTTGAAATTCTGTCTTGTTTAAAGTCCTTAGACTCTTCTACGGATCCTAACAAGCCGGAGCCTGGAATCCGTAGGTTGGCCACCTACGGCTCTTTTACAGATACTTCGCACCCGGAGGCTTGAAATTCTATCTTGTTTAAAGTCCTTAGACTCTTCTACGGATCCTAACAAGCCGGAGCCTGGAATCCGTAGGTTGGCCACCTACGGCTCTTTTACAGATACTTCGCACCCGGAGGCTTGAAATTCTGTCTTGTTTAAAGTCCTTAGACTCTTCTACGGATCCTAACAAGCCGGAGCCTGGAATCCGTAGGTTGGCGGAGCCACTGAACCAATGGTTCGTAGCCAGCCCCTTGGGTTTTTTCGAAAAATGCTTGGCTCTGCTAGCATCACCGACCTTCGAATGCGTCCATCCGGAGGGTGGGATGTTCGAAGGGCAAAACAAATCTCAACCCTTAGCTTTATTTATAAAAGGAGTGTTACAAGTGATTACAAGGGAGCCTTAAGCGTAATATCTCTTAAGGTGCTCCGCATGCCACGCATGCTTCAACTCTTCTCCTTCTAAATTAGCTAATTTAAACGATCCGGGGCGTCCTGAGCGTAAGATAACATATGGTCCTTCCCATTTGTTTCCTAGCTTCCCCGGAGCTATTACATTTCGCAATACTAGATGACCTGGCTTTAACTCAGTTAACTTGACCTTCGGGTCATACCATGTCTTTGTGTGCTCTTGGTACTTCGTCAGGTTGGCGACAGCTCGAAGCCTTGTTTCTTCTGCCAAGTCTATTGAAGCACTCCGATCATCTTCGTCTTCGTGTTGAATTACGCGAAGTGACTCCCCTTTGAGATCCCTAGGGGTCATGGCTTCGTCTCCGAAGAGCAACCTGAATGGCGTGAAGCCGGTTGATCTAGTTTGCGTGGTTCGGATAGACCATAAAATTTTAGGTAGCTCTTCGACCCATAGGCCCTTGGCCAATCCCACAATTCGGCGATTTAACCCGGAGAGGATATTCTCGTTGGCTCGTTCGACGGCTCCGTTGGATTGCGGGTGTCGCACTGCTGCGAAGCATAGCTTAATGCCCAGTTCTTCACAGAATGTTTAGAAGGTATCAGCTTCGAACTGGGTTCCGTTATCCACCGTTAATTCTCTGGGTACTCCGAACCTGCATATAATATTCTGCCAGAAGAACCTTTGCACGTTCTTCGATGTGATGGCTGTTAGCGGCTCTGCTTCCACCCATTTTGAGAAGTATTCTATTGCTACGACCGCAAATTTCAAACCGCCCTTTGCTGGTGGGAAAGGGCCTATGAGGTCCATGCCCCATCTAGCCATCGGCCATACCGGGGCAATAACTTGAAGTTGAGTTGGTGGGCGATGGCTCCTTCTGCCCATCCATTGGCAGCCTTGGCATGTTCGAACTAGGTCGTCGGCGTCTCTGACGATTGTTGGCCAATAAAAACCTTGCCGAAGCGTCTTGCCTGCTAGCGCTCTAGGAGCTAGATGTCCTCCGCATAGCCCTTCGTGGATGCCTCGAAGTATGTCTTGTCCTTCAGGTTGAGAGATGCATCGAAGCAGTGGTGAGCATACTCCGGCCTTATATAGTATTTCCCCAATAAGTTTGTAATTTCGAGCTCTTGATTGCAATCTTCGAGCTTCTGGGCCTTCCGGAAGGTCATTGCTACCTTGCAACATAGTTATTATCGGAGTTCGCCAATCCGTAGCTTGAATACACATTACTTCTGATGAGGGTATTTGGTCAGCTGCTGGCTGCTCTAACTCTTCGTAGAAAGCGCCCTCTGGGAGGTCCACTGCTCCTGCTGCAGCCTTTGCAAGGATATCTGCAAGTTGATTTTCTGCTCGTGGTATGCTTCGAACTGTAAACCCTTTGAATGCTGCTTCTGCCTTGCGGATTTCTTGAAGGTATTGCGCGAGATGTGGGTTTTTTGCTTGGAAGCTTTTGTCAATATGCCCCGCGACGACTTGGGAATCTGTCTTGATCACTATCCTTGTAGCTCCGAGTGCTTTAGCTTTTCGGAGGCCTAGCAAGATTCCTTCATACTCGGCGACGTTATTAGTGGTTCGAAAGTTAAGCCTTGCTGAATACATTGCCTTTTGCCCTGATGGTGACAAGATTATTGCCCCTGCTCCGGCACCTGATGCTTGATAGGCTCCGTCTGAGAATATTGTCCAGAAACCGTCGGAGGGTTCTTCCGGAGTCCATACTGCAGATGGAGTCCACTCTGCTACGAAATCTGCTATAATTTGAGATTTAACGGTCGTCCTTGCTGTGAAGGAGATTTCGAAGGGTGCTAGCTCGACTGCCCACTTTCCAACCCTGCCTGTGGAATCTTTGTTTCGGAGCATATCTCCAAGAGGATACGATGTAGGGACAATAAGGTTATGCGCCAAGAAATAATGCCTTAGCTTTCGCGAGGCCATCACTAACGCATAAGCAAACTTTTCAAGCTCGGAGTATCTGATCTTGGCTCCTGATAATGCCTCCGAGACAAAATAAACTGGGTTTTGCACCAGCTTCTCTTTAAGCTCGACTTCTCGGACCAGTACTGCGCTTACTACTGATCCTGTTGCTGCAAGGTATAAAAGCAATGTTTCCCCTGGAAGAGGAACGGTTAAGGTTGATAATGTTCCGAGGTATGCTTTTATTTCTTCGAAGCTCTTTTGGCACTCCGGCGTCCAGCTGAAGCTTTCGGAGCCTTTGAGTGCCTTGAAAATTGGGAGGCTTCGCTCTGCCGATCTGGACAGGAACCTGCTGAGTGCTGCTAGCCTTCCTGCTAGTTTCTGTACTTGCTTCAAATTCTCGGGTGGAGCCATTCTTTGTAGTGCACTTATTTGCGTTGGGCTGGCTTCGATCCCCCTGCTCGAAACTAAGTACCCTAGCAGCTTCCCTGCTTGTGCTCCGAATATACATTTTTCGGGATTGAGGCGTACTCCACATGCTCGGAGGCTCTCGAAAGTTTCATCTAAATCTATGCTATGCTGGTGCTTTTGAGCACTTTTTATTACAATATCGTCCATGTAGGCCTCGACATTGCGGCCTATCTGATGACCTAAAGCCTTAGCTATTAAACGAGAAAATGTGGCTCCGGCATTCCGCAAACCAAAAGGCATTCTTACATAGCAGAATACTCCCGAAGGAGTTATGAAACTTGTCTTGGCCTCGTCTTCGCGTTTCAGCCATACTTGATGGTACCCGGAGTAGGCATCGAGGAAGCTTAATAATTCGGAGCCGGCTGTGGAATCTATTAATTGATCTATTCGGGGCATTGGGTAGGGGTCTCGCGGGCATGCTTTATTTAGTGATGTGAAGTCAATACACATGCGCCATTTGCTGGAATCCTTCTTTCTTACAAAAACAGGGTTGGCCAACCACTCGGTATGGGCCACCTCCCTGATAATGCCAGCTTTTAACAACTTTTCCACTTCGGCCTTGGCTAAATTTGCTCTTTCTGTTGATAGCTTTCGGAGCCCCTGGCGCACCGGCTTGGCCTTCGGGTTGACGAGCAGACTGTGCTCGATGATGCTTCGGTCGACCCCCGTGATATCTTCGTCGGTCCAAGCAAACATGTCTAGATTCTTCTTGACGACTTCTTCTAATGAGGCGGTTATCTCCGGAGATAGCCCCTTGCCGAATTTTATTGGGTATTCTTTGCCGTCTTCTGAGATTATTCTTGTCTCGACATCACCCTCCGGGCTTGGTTTGAGCGAGGATCCCTTCGGGGGGCTCAAGGCCTCTGGTACTTCTTTGGCGCTCTCCGCCACATTATGCACTTGTCGAGGGTCCAATGGCTGCCCGTGGCCATATTCCGTCCTTCTGGCTACAGCCTGGTCTCCTGAAATAGTGAGCACTCCACCTTGTGTGGGCATTTTGAGACAAAGGTAGTTGTGATGTGCTATAGCCCCGAATTGGTTTAACATCCCTCGTCCGAAGATAGCATTGTAAGCGTAAGGGGCATCCACTACGTCGAAAATCACCTCCTCTACTCGGGCCAGCGGCCCCTCTCCGAAGGCAACCTCGAGGCCTATTTGGCCGAGGGCATCGAGAGGCGGTCCTGAGAACCCTTGAAGTGGCCGGGCTGCAGGGAGTAGATGCTTCCGGGGTATACACATTTGGTCGAAGGCTTGGACGAAAAGTATGTCTGCGGAGCTTCCACCGTCCACCAGGATCCTCCGAACATCAGCCCCTGCTATATCGGCAGAGATGACTAATGGGTCAGCATGGGGAAACTTCACCCCTACTGCATCGCTGGCTGTGAACGAGATGGGCACACGGGACCATTCTGGCATCCCCTCAGCGGAACTTGAAGTCCCAATGTGCCCAACTTCGCGGACGTACTCGCGGCGCTGTCTCTTGGACATGCTGCCGAGGGTCCCCCCTCCAGAGATGGGTAGGACCACTCTCTTGCCGCGGTCTTGTGGATCTTCGTGCCTTGGCGGTGGCATAATACTGGCCACCGGTAGCCGTATGGGGGCTTCGAGGGCACCGGCTCGGGCCACAGCTTGAACAGGCTCCGATCGTGTCGTGGGTGGAGCTCGGTCCGAAGTACCTCTCCTGGTATTTCGGTCAATGTACTCACCCCGAAGGGTTAATATCGTCTTGCAGTCCTTCGTGTCATGGCTTCTATTATCGCCATGCACGCAGCAGAAATGACTCTGGCGCCTTCCAGGCATCCTTTCTTGAGGTACCGACGGCCCAGCCTTGAAATTTTTTACCTGCTGGAAATTGGCAGGTGCCTTCGAAGCTGAAGGTGTAATGTTTAGCACTTCCGAATGGAAATGCTTCTTCCCTCGCTTGTACTCGCTAGGGCGGCTGTCTTGTGGAGGTTGCGGTGGAGCGGTGGCTTCTGGCTCCCTTTTGACTTCCCGGAGGGTGGGTAGTGCTGCCTCAGCTCGCCGAAGACATCCTTCCTCTGCCTTGGCATATTGCTCGAAGTATGCCATGAGCTGCGCTACGGATGTTACCGGCTTCCGATGGAGTTTGCTGAGGAGATCGGGGTTCAGCACCCCTTCGCGGGCAGCATCAACTACCGAAGAGGTAGCAAGGCCCTTGATCTGTGACTTGGTGTGGGCGAAGCATGTGAAGTACTCTCGGAGGGTTTCCCCCTCCCGCTGCTTTACCTGGAACAAACTTCCTGTGGACATTGGGGCCACGAAAGTGCCTTGGAAGTTGCTCACGAACTTCTTTTTGAGTAGCTCCCATGACTTGATCGATCCTGGTTTTAGGGACCAGAACCATCGGAGCGCCACGCCTTCGAGAGCGAGTGGGAAGCATTTTGCCATGGTGCTTCGTACCCCTCCGCTTGCTTCTATAGCCAGGGCGTACGAGCGGGCGAACTCTCCGGGGTCCGACCCCCCGGAGTACTTGTGCAGCTTCGAGGCCTTGAACTTGGGGTCGAAAGGCACTCTCTGCAAATCAGGGTGCAACGGAGACTCATTGTCGAAGGACGCATTCTCGGCCTCCTCTTGGACTTGTATAACTTCTGGGGGGTTGCGGGCTCCATCGTCTTGAGGCCCTCTTGGAGTTTCGGTGGAAGCTTGAGTGCGGAGTCGGTCGGCGGCCTCCTGCCTCCATCTGGATACCTCCTCCTGAAGCCTGGCTAGCTGCGTAGCCTCGGTTTCGGGAGGGCCTTCGTCTTCGTCAGAGGGAACTTCAGGGTCTTGGCTTGCTGCGTAGTCGGTCTGAAGCATTGTAGGAGGGGGTAGAGGGCCCCGGGGCGCTCGACGCCCGTCGGTTCCGGCAGGAACCGTCGGATTAGCTGAGGGCCCGGCTCCGTTGGTCCGAGGGGACCTTCGAAGGGGACCTGAAGCTTGACCACGCTTCGGAGGCATGGTTAGCCGATGAGGTGTCTTGGAAGTGGAAGGCTTCGAACGACTCGAGGGGGTCGAGAGAAGGCCTTCGGGCTGCACTAAGAAGCTCTTAACTGAAGGGTGCGCGGAATCTCAGGATTCCGAGGCTCCCCCCGTAAGTTTTCTTCAGAGTGCAGTCAGCGGTAGAGAACAAGCTTTTAGAACTTGGATCCCCACGGACGGCGCCAACTGTTGGCGTAAAAGTTACACCAACAGGTTCTTAGTAGTTAAGAACAAACAAACAAGAGGTTTGTGTTTTTAGGACAAACTTGAGCCTCCGTAAAGGATAACAACTCAAGAGGTCCGAATGTATGTGTTTGAACCACTGGTTCTGGATCCTTCTTACAAGGTACAATGGGGGGTATTTATAGGGAAAAAGACTTAAGGAATAGACCTATTTACCCCTAAGTTACAACTGACCTCCAATATTATAAACAAGGTTATACACGGTAAAGTGCCGTAGGGTAGATGGATAAGCAAGACATCCTATCAGTCACGTCTTCCTGCTTCGAAGCCTCCTCCTTCCCTTCGGAGGGTCCTTTGAGACTTCGCATCGTGACACCTTCCGACCGTGCTGACGTATGCTTCGAGCATTAGTCAGCCATCTTCGGGATCTTCTTGGAGCCCTCGGAGGGTTAACCTTTAAGTCCTGGAAATGAAGTAATTTCCCCCAACAGTTTGCATACAAAAATATTACCAAGAGACATGTTTGTGATGACAAGGGATGAGACAGAAGTGCAGGAAGGGGGCATACTAAGAAAATGAAGGAAATGGAGACTAAGATTATAGACCAAGGAAGGGTTGCAGATTTTGAGAGGAAAAAAGAAGAGTTGTAGAGAGATATAATTTGAACAAGACAAGTTGATGGCAAAATAAATTCAGAAAGTTGAACTAAAAGAAAAAATGGCATGGAGATGATAGGCGAGAGAGGAATGGAAAAAATGATAATACTGCTAATACATATTTAGGGATATGATGTTTCAAACTGAAAAGTAAAATGATCATGAGGTAGGATATGCGGAGGTTGTGACTGAGGAAAATAATATGGAGAATGCTAATTAAAGAGTGTAGTTGATTGGCAGTGAAAAACTGAAAGATTCTCGAAATTCTACTAAGAAATTTGCTAAATCAATGAGACAAAATTTGTTGATGTGGATCTAGATGGTGGGAGAAGAAGGTGTGAAAGTCGGAAAAGGAGGACACAAATGCTTTGGAGAAGGCTGCAGAAAGAAAGAAGGTCAAAAAAGATTTTATTAATAAAGGTACTGAAATACCAACCTTTATAAATGTAACACCCGTATTTTTTTTAAACCGTTGAAACCCAAATTTTCAAAACCGAAATTCAAATTTAAATTTATTTAAAGGATGAAAAGCTTTGTAAATTAAAACCCTTGGATAAAATATTGAATTTTGATATTTTATAATTTCGTTAGGATCTTTGAACCTTAAAATATTTTATAAAATTATTTTGGAAATTTTTAGAATTCAAATTCATAATTTAAACTTCAAATCTATTTTTCGGAATTAAATTAATTCGAAAACCTTTTTATTTTGCTTAGTGGGCCGCTCCTTCCTTTTGACCCAGCCGGCCCAGTGGCCCGCGCCCTTCCCCCTCTCTCTCTGCCGCATGGGGCCCGCCTGTCGGCGCCGCCTCCCCGCGCTGGCCTCTCTCTCCTCCCTCCCCTCTCTCCCTCTGCCGGCGGGCCCGCTTGCCAGCGCCCGCCAGCCTCCCTGCCCGCCGGGGCCCAGCTGTCAGCCCCCCCGGCTCCCTTCTTCTAGCGCCAGCCCCGCGCCCCTCTCTCTTTCTCTCTCCTCCCCCGCCGTAACCGCTTTTCGGTTTCGCCGGCGCCGCCCCCCCCCCGCGTTCTAGACGTCCGCGCCCGCTTCTTCCGGTCCTATTTAACGCGCCGCGCCCCCTTCCGTGCTCCATTTTCGTTTTCGCCATTCCCTTTCGCCGCAATTCGCCCCGCACCGAAGCTCACCGCCGCCTCTGTTTCCTCCTCCGGTCGCGCCTAGCCGCCGCCGGTGACCGTCTCGGCTTCCGCCGTCGGCGCCCCCGTCCTCGCCGTGCTCTACCGGTCCTCGGCGCCGCCCCGTTTGGGTCTCCCCGTCGCCGGAGCGCCGTCGTCGCCATCTACCCGAGCCCGCCTCCGCTCCGAGCTCGCCGCCGGCCACCCCCTCGCCCGGACCTCGCCGCCTCCGGTATAACCTTCCTCCTCTCCTCACCGCGGTTCCATTTTTGCCGTTAGTTTGGGCCCTAGCTCCGCCGTGCGCCGTCGCCGCCGTGGCCGGAGCCGGGGAAGAAGGTCCCGCCGCCCCCTGGTCGCCCACGTGGCCCCGGTCCGTGGCGCTTGTGCGCGGGTGCACGGTGCACCCGGTACACCGTGAACCCCCCCTCCGCGCGGTCGTCGGTCCACCGTGAACCGCAGGACGCGTGCGCGTGGTCCACGGTCCACCGTGGACGGTTTCCGATGGGTTTAGGGTTTAAAATTTGCAGAATCTGTTTAATTCTTGTAAATTGCATATCAATTTCAAAATAACTCCGATTGAGCCCATTCAAATTTCTAAATGTTCACAAAATTATTTTCTACATGCTGATGTATTTACTTTGTACTGTTTATATGGAATGTTGTACTGTTTATTTATTTGTGATGTTTTTCGACGCGTTGTAGTCGAAGTCGAGGCGACCGAAGAACTCCCTTTTGCCGCCGAAGACCCGGATCAGTACTACGAGAGCCAAGGCAAGTCACCGGACCCTCTCGTGGACATAGTTGATCATGTTGAACCTATTTTTTTGCAATAATTGCTATAACCCATAGGTTAATAACTGCATTAGCGAAAACCTGTTCACTCGTTTATTTATTTATTTAGCTAATGCATAGCTTTGCTCCCTGAAGTGTTAACCCAAGCCATGCTTGTATCACCGTCTCCTTGTCGCCAGTGTCGCTTAATAGTTAGCGCTATATATACGAGGCGCATTAAGAGCTAGCTTAATTGCTATTACTATTAGTCGTCAGGTGGATCATCTCTATATCCTTGTTATATCTCGTCTCGTTGTGATTCTGAGTTGTGATTCATGAAGCGTGGAGAATGGTGTTGCATTGAGCATGGTGGGTTCCGGGTGCAAGCTAGGGCATTGGTGGTCGCACCCGGGGCACTATAAGGACCGGTCTGCGGGATCTGTCGCGAAGCATAATCGTGCTAGCCACAAGTCTAATGGGTAAGGCCTAATTCGAAGTATGGGTCGATTCAGCTTGATGCACCGAGCGGAGGGGACAAGTTCACTTAACCGGGAGTGCCAGGTGGTGGCTTGGTCCGACGAGGCACGAAAGGGGGTCGCACGTCTGCCAATCGGGGTCTACCCATGATTTTCGGGTGAGATCTCAGTGGAGCGTGGGCGAAACCTGGTGTGGTTGTCCTCTTGCTGAGTCAATCCATATGACGGGTTTTGGCGCGAGTTCCTTCGGGGTGACGTGGTGTCATCTCGACACACCGTTGTGTGCGGGAGCGAGTGCCTTGTGGGTAAAGTAGTACACCTCTGATCAGAGTATAACTTTTCGAAAAGCCGTGCCCACGGTTACGGGCGGCCAAGTGATGTTCTCCGCAGTTAGCTTTCTGAGTTAAAGTTGTGAATTGCATGTCATGATCAGTATGGGTTTGAAAGAGCGAGTGGGCACAGGTGTGCAACTCGAGGTAGTGGAAAGTTAAGTACTGTTATTTATTTCAGCATGTTTACTACTGTTTTAATACTGATCATTAAAGATTAAACAACACTTAACATGCTTTTACGCAATTAGCCTTGTTATGCACCCTTGTTCAACAGCCATCATTATTTGCATGTCCGTGGCTTGTTGAGTACTTTGTACTCACCCCTCGTGGGTTAATTCTTTTAGATGTCATTTACGAAGAAGAAGTCCAGGAGTAGCGTCCCAGTCGAGGTGTCGGATCCTTGGAGCCAAGGCGTTCTGCAGCTGAATCTTTTTGCTTCCGCTTTAGTTTGATTTTGTAATAAGTGTAGCCTATGAGCTACGTACTCGCTTTATTTCATTTGTTTTTAATTCGTTGTCAGCTGTGATCGTCTTGTAATAATGACATTTCATTTATATTCAATGAATTTGTGGTTCGTGAGAACCCGGGTCGTTACAAGATGGTATCAGAGCCGACTCGACTGTAGGAAGCCCCCTGGACCGTCTATAAAAACTATTTAAAAATCTTATAAAAATTATTTTGGATAACTTTGGTTATACTTCTTGCCTACGCTTGTTTTATATTGTTCTGACACTTTCCTCTACTTTAAAAAAATTTTTCTCGTGTAGCATGTCGACTCCTCCAGAGATTCGCCACAGCTTCTGCCGCCACCTTGGGGGTTTTGTCCGGATGCTGAGGATCCTTGTCCGATTCCTTGAGCTCGAGGACGAGCCCTCCTTCGTTGGGACTTTTCCCCGTGTGGGAGGCGTGGACGATCAGCGTTGTGAGGCGGTGGTCACCGTCTTCGGTCCTGAGGAGGTGCTACTCTTCCACTCCGCGTCTGCTACCGCCTTCGGGTTCGAGATTGCGTGTCAGGAGGCAGCTTACCAGATGTTGGCAGAGTTGCGGTGCATGTTCGATGCCCGTCTGTCTACATCTATATTCCGTCACCTGCCGTCTCGCAGCCCCGGCACAGGTCGGAGCGTCTTCATGGGTCCTTCCTCAGCTAGTGACCCAGTTGGAGGCCAGACCTTATACATGCTCAGTTCGTTGGACACTCTCCACACCGAGGCTCTTCGGCGTGCAGATGAGGGTGATCTCGCCACCCAGTCCCTGAGAGCGGAGAACGAGACGCTCCGTCACCAGCTTCAGGAGGCTCAGGCCCGACTTGCTTCTACTCGCACCGGACCTCGCATCAGGAGGACTGCGAGGAAGGCGACTGGCCGTCCACCGCGACTGCAGCACCAGCCCCTACAGCCAGCTTCTACACCAGCAGAGCCGAGATCCCCCGTGGATGATGCGGAGGACGTCGTCCGCGACATCGAGATGATCCCTGATTCATCGTAGACTGTCGCTTGGGCTTGTTTGTTGGTGTCAGTTAGTCTGATGTCTGTTAGTCCGTTGTTTGTTTTCACTTGCTTGGATGTCTGTTAGGTTGTTGTGTGGAGTCATTTTGTGTGTGCAGACCCGGCAACTTGTGTCGAGAATGTACGCGTCTTATATCTTTTGTCATAATAACTCTTCGCATTTTCAGTAATAAAAAGAACTAGTTGAATCAAAGCATTATGTTTCCTCTACTTTACTCTTGGGTGGATTCGCCTATCTTCGTGCAGATGTCTTCCAACCCGAGTGACCGTCCCGAGGCTAGCAATGCCAGAGCTAGTCAGCCAGCAGCTGAAGGCCACTCTCAGGCCAATGAGACTCAGGCCAACGCCATTCTGAGGAACTTGGGTGGGCCCAGCTGGGGCGCCACAGGACCTCGCCAGGCTATACCAGCACCGGCGCCAGCCCATCCCACTCTAGCTGAGGCCATGGTTCAACAGAGCAATTTGTTGGCTGCTCTTATGACTCAGATGCAGCGGCAGCAGGAGAAGCTCGAGCAGCTAGAGCATCAGTTGACAGCAAGAGAGCAACAGGCTCCCCCTCCAGCACCAGCACCAGTACCTGCGCCAGCCCCGGTCCCACCTCCCGCACCGGCGCCGGCTTCTCAACTCTCAGAGTTCCTGCGGGTCAGACCACCCACCTTCTCCAGCACCACAAATCCCATGGAGGCGGGTGATTGGCTCCGCACCATCACCAAGAAGTTGCAGCTGTTGCCTTGTACTGACTGGGAGCGTGTGGCGTTCGCCACCCACCAACTGCAAGGACCCGCCGCTGAATGGTGGGATAACTTTCAAGAAGCTCAGCCGGCTGATCACGTAGTTACATGGGCAGAGTTCACTGCAGCCTTCCGAGATGCACACATTCCGTCGGGTTTGGTGGACCTGAAGAAACAGGAGTTCATGGATCTGCGACAGGGCAATCGTTCCGTTACAGAATATTTGTATGAGTTTAACCGTCTTGCACGCTATGCTCCTGAGGAGGTTCGCACTGATGCGAAGAAGCAAGAAAAGTTTCTTAAAGGCATCAAGGATGAACTGAAGCCTCTGTTGCTAGCCACTGATCATGCTAACTTTCAGAGGCTGGTCAATAGAGCAATTATTCAAGAGTCAGAGCATAATAGGGTGGAAAACAAGAAGCGCAAAATGGTGGTTTATCGTTTCCCACCAAACAGCAACCAAAGGCCCAGATTGACACCAACTGCTCCAGCGCAGAGTTGCCAGTCCCGACCAGCGTACCGGCCCCCAACTATAAGTGGCACAGGCTCGGTAGCGTCTCGTCCAGCTACTCCGTCAACTCAGAGTACAGCTCAATCGCCAACCCAGAAGACGGATGTACTGAAGGACAAGTTTGGGAAACCAGTGGTATGTTTCAATTGCCGTCAGGTCGGCCATTATTCATCAGCTTGCCCTCACCCAAAGCGACCTCAAGCACCTGCACCAGCTCCTTCCAACCAAGTGGTTCGTGCCCGGGTGAACCATATTACTGCAGAAGAAGCTCAGGAGGCACCAGAAGCAGTTTTGGGTATGTTTCCTGTTAACTCAGTATCTTCAGTTGTTTTATTCGATTCTGGAGCAACACACTCGTTTATATCTGCATCATTTGTAAAGAAGCATGATTTGAAAACTTTGCCACTATCTAAGCCTATGATTATAGCCACTCCCGGCAAACAGACCCCGGCTGACCTATTTAGCCCAAGGGTGCTAATAGAGATTCAAGGGGTACAATTCGGGGTAGACCCTGTTCTAATAGAATGCAAGGGCTTAGATGTCATCCTAGGGATGAACTGGCTAGTTAAACACAAGGGAATGATTGATTGTGCCAGTAAAGAAGTTACCTTGACCAGTGAAGATGGACACGTCGTCGTCTTCAAGATGGCAAGGAAAAGAATCGATACCCCAATGGTGAACCAGATAGCCTTGGAAGAAGTGCGGGTTGTCAAAGAGTTCATGGATGTTTTTCCTGAAGACCTGCCCGGGATGCCGCCACAAAGGGACATCGAGTTCAGAATCGACCTTGTACCAGGAACCACTCCCATCTCAAAGCGCCCGTATAGAATGGCCGCTAATGAGCTAGCGGAAGTGAAGAAGAATATTGAAGATCTCGAGCAAAAAGGGTACATCAGGCCGAGTACTTCCCCATGGGGAGCACCGGTAATCTTTGCAATGAAGAAGGACAAGACAAAGAGAATGTGTGTTGATTACAGAGCTTTGAATGAAGTCACTATCAAGAACAAGTACCCATTGCCTCGCATTGACGATTTGTTTGATCAGTTGAGAGGAGCTACAGTGTTCTCTAAAATTGATCTCCGATCAGGTTACCATCAGTTGCGAATTAGAGAGGAAGATATTCCGAAGACCGCCTTCACATCAAGATATGGTCTATACGAGTATACTGTAATGTCGTTTGGACTTACTAATGCTCCAGCCTTCTTTATGAACATGATGAATAATGTCTTCATGGACTGTTTGGATAAGTTCATTGTAGTGTTCATTGATGATATCCTCATTTACTCCAAGACCCCAGAAGAACATGAAGAGCACCTTCGTCTGTCTCTGACGAAGCTAAGAGAACATCAGCTATATGCCAAGTACAGCAAGTGTGAGTTTTGGACGTCTGAAATAAAGTTTTTGGGGCACATCATATCAGATAAAGGGGTAGCAGTGGATCCTACTACTGTTGAAGCAGTGACAGATTGGTTGCAGCCTACATCAGTTTCCGAGATCCGTAGTTTTCTTGGATTGGCGGGTTATTACCGTCGATTCATCGAGAACTTCTCCAAGATTGCAAAGCCCATGACCAGATTGCTTCAGAAGGACACTAAGTTCAAGTGGACACCAGATTGCGAAGAGAGTTTTTGTACCTTGAAGAAAAAGTTAGTCTCAGCACCAGTGTTGACTCTGCCGGATATTCGAAGCGATTTTCATGTCTATTGTGATGCGTCTCGTCAAGGACTAGGATGCGTATTGATGCAAGATGGAAAAGTTGTATCGTATGCCTCACGTCAGCTCCGTCCTCATGAGCTGAACTATCCTACTCATGATCTAGAGCTAGCAGCCGTAGTGCATGCTTTAAAGATTTGGAGGCATTACCTCATCGGCAACAGATGTGAAGTGTTCACTGATCACAAGAGTTTGAAGTATATATTCACACAGCCAGATCTGAACCTAAGGCAAAGAAGATGGCTAGAGTTGATTAAAGATTACGACATGGGAATTCATTATCACCCAGGCAAAGCTAATGTAGTGGCAGATGCATTAAGTCGAAAAGGGTATTGTAACGCCATAGTTCTCCAAGACAGCGCCCCTATGTTGTGTCATGAGATGGAAAGATTGAATCTGGGAGTCACAACCCGAGCATACCTTGCTACGCTCGAGGCAAAGCCAGTTCTCGAAGATCAGATTCGTGAAGCTCAGAAGGAAGATCCAGATATGGCGGATATAAAGAAGAACATGAGGAAAGGGAAGGCTCCCGGTTTCTCGGAAGATGAAATGGGAACAGTTTGGTTTGGGAATCGTCTTTGTGTGCCAGATAAGCCCGAGTTAAAGACCATTATTCTAAAGGAAGCCCATGATACCTTGTACTCTATCCATCCCGGAAGTACGAAGATGTATCAGGACTTAAAAGAGAAGTATTGGTGGGTTAGTATGAAAAGAGAGATCGCTGAATATGTGGCAATGTGTGACACTTGTCAGCGGGTCAAAGCGGAACACCAAAGGCCAGCAGGACTGTTACAACCTCTTAAGGTTCCTGAGTGGAAGTGGGAAGAAGTCGGTATGGATTTTATTACCGGTCTGTCCAGGACTCAAGCAGGTAATGATTCGATATGGGTGATAATTGATCGTTTGACTAAAGTGGCTCACTTTATAGCAGTCAAGACAACTTACAGTGGGCCGAAGTTGGCAGAATTGTATATGGCTCGGATAGTGTGTTTACACGGTGTTCCAAAGAAGATCGTTTCAGATAGAGGAAGTCAGTTTACTTCAAAGTTCTGGAAGAACCTACAAGAAGAGCTCGGTACCAGGTTAAATTTCAGTACAGCATATCATCCTCAAACAGATGGTCAGACAGAAAGGGTTAATCAGATTCTCGAAGACATGTTGAGAGCTTGTGCTTTAGACTTTGGAGGTTCTTGGGATAAAAATTTGCCTTATGCCGAGTTTTCTTACAACAACAGTTATCAGGCTAGTCTACAAATGTCACCGTTTGAAGCTCTGTATGGTCGCAAGTGCAGAACCCCTCTGCTTTGGGATCAGACCGGAGAAAGTCAGGTTTTTGGGACAGATATCCTTCGTGAAGCTGAAGCCAAAGTCAAGGTTATTCAGGACAGGTTAAAGATAGCTCAGTCTCGTCAAAAGAGTTACGCCGATGTTCGTCGCCGAGATTTGTCCTTTAAAGAAGGAGACCTTGTTTATCTCCGAGTGACCCCGCTTCGTGGTACTCAAAGGTTTAACATGAGAGGCAAGCTCGCTCCTCGCTTTGTTGGTCCGTTCTTGGTTACCCATCGCCGAGGAGAGGTTGCCTACGAGCTTGAGCTACCAGCGTCATTGTCAGGTGTACACAATGTGTTTCATGTCTCGCAGTTGAAGAGATGTCTCCGAGTGCCTACTGAGCAAGCCGATCATCAGCAGTTAGAGATTCAAGAGGATCTGACTTATGTGGAGAAGCCTATCCGCATTCTGGATACCAGTGAGCGAGTTACAAGGAGCAAGATTATCAAGTTCTGCAAGGTTCAGTGGAGTAACCATTCGCCAGAGGAAGCGACGTGGGAAAAAGAGGACGAGTTAAAGGCTTCGCATCCCGAGTTATTCGAAGGTCGTTCCGAATCTCGAGGACGAGATTCTCTTTAAGGGGGGTAGGTTTGTAACACCCGTATTTTTTTTAAACCGTTGAAACCCAAATTTTCAAAACCGAAATTCAAATTTAAATTTATTTAAAGGATGAAAAGCTTTGTAAATTAAAACCCTTGGATAAAATATTGAATTTTGATATTTTATAATTTCGTTAGGATCTTTGAACCTTAAAATATTTTATAAAATTATTTTGGAAATTTTTAGAATTCAAATTCATAATTTAAACTTCAAATCTATTTTCGGAATTAAATTAATTCGAAAACCTTTTTATTTTGCTTAGTGGGCCGCTCCTTCCTTTTGACCCAGCCGGCCCAGTGGCCCGCGCCCTTCCCCCTCTCTCTCTGCCGCATGGGGCCCGCCTGTCGGCGCCGCCTCCCCGCGCTGGCCTCTCTCTCCTCCCTCCCCTCTCTCCCTCTGCCGGCGGGCCCGCTTGCCAGCGCCCGCCAGCCTCCCTGCCCGCCGGGGCCCAGCTGTCAGCCCCCCCCGGCTCCCTTCTTCTAGCGCCAGCCCCGCGCCCCTCTCTCTTTCTCTCTCCTCCCCCGCCGTAACCGCTTTTCGGTTTCGCCGGCGCCGCCCCCCCCCCCGCGTTCTAGACGTCCGCGCCCGCTTCTTCCGGTCCTATTTAACGCGCCGCGCCCCCTTCCGTGCTCCATTTTCGTTTTCGCCATTCCCTTTCGCCGCAATTCGCCCCGCACCGAAGCTCACCGCCGCCTCTGTTTCCTCCTCCGGTCGCGCCTAGCCGCCGCCGGTGACCGTCTCGGCTTCCGCCGTCGGCGCCCCCGTCCTCGCCGTGCTCTACCGGTCCTCGGCGCCGCCCCGTTTGGGTCTCCCCGTCGCCGGAGCGCCGTCGTCGCCATCTACCCGAGCCCGCCTCCGCTCCGAGCTCGCCGCCGGCCACCCCCTCGCCCGGACCTCGCCGCCTCCGGTATAACCTTCCTCCTCTCCTCACCGCGGTTCCATTTTTGCCGTTAGTTTGGGCCCTAGCTCCGCCGTGCGCCGTCGCCGCCGTGGCCGGAGCCGGGGAAGAAGGTCCCGCCGCCCCCTGGTCGCCCACGTGGCCCCGGTCCGTGGCGCTTGTGCGCGGGTGCACGGTGCACCCGGTACACCGTGAACCCCCCCTCCGCGCGGTCGTCGGTCCACCGTGAACCGCAGGACGCGTGCGCGTGGTCCACGGTCCACCGTGGACGGTTTCCGATGGGTTTAGGGTTTAAAATTTGCAGAATCTGTTTAATTCTTGTAAATTGCATATCAATTTCAAAATAACTCCGATTGAGCCCATTCAAATTTCTAAATGTTCACAAAATTATTTTCTACATGCTGATGTATTTACTTTGTACTGTTTATATGGAATGTTGTACTGTTTATTTATTTGTGATGTTTTTCGACGCGTTGTAGTCGAAGTCGAGGCGACCGAAGAACTCCCTTTTGCCGCCGAAGACCCGGATCAGTACTACGAGAGCCAAGGCAAGTCACCGGACCCTCTCGTGGACATAGTTGATCATGTTGAACCTATTTTTTTGCAATAATTGCTATAACCCATAGGTTAATAACTGCATTAGCGAAAACCTGTTCACTCGTTTATTTATTTATTTAGCTAATGCATAGCTTTGCTCCCTGAAGTGTTAACCCAAGCCATGCTTGTATCACCGTCTCCTTGTCGCCAGTGTCGCTTAATAGTTAGCGCTATATATACGAGGCGCATTAAGAGCTAGCTTAATTGCTATTACTATTAGTCGTCAGGTGGATCATCTCTATATCCTTGTTATATCTCGTCTCGTTGTGATTCTGAGTTGTGATTCATGAAGCGTGGAGAATGGTGTTGCATTGAGCATGGTGGGTTCCGGGTGCAAGCTAGGGCATTGGTGGTCGCACCCGGGGCACTATAAGGACCGGTCTGCGGGATCTGTCGCGAAGCATAATCGTGCTAGCCACAAGTCTAATGGGTAAGGCCTAATTCGAAGTATGGGTCGATTCAGCTTGATGCACCGAGCGGAGGGGACAAGTTCACTTAACCGGGAGTGCCAGGTGGTGGCTTGGTCCGACGAGGCACGAAAGGGGGTCGCACGTCTGCCAATCGGGGTCTACCCATGATTTTCGGGTGAGATCTCAGTGGAGCGTGGGCGAAACCTGGTGTGGTTGTCCTCTTGCTGAGTCAATCCATATGACGGGTTTTGGCGCGAGTTCCTTCGGGGTGACGTGGTGTCATCTCGACACACTGTTGTGTGCGGGAGCGAGTGCCTTGTGGGTAAAGTAGTACACCTCTGATCAGAGTATAACTTTTCGAAAAGCCGTGCCCACGGTTACGGGCGGCCAAGTGATGTTCTCCGCAGTTAGCTTTCTGAGTTAAAGTTGTGAATTGCATGTCATGATCAGTATGGGTTTGAAAGAGCGAGTGGGCACAGGTGTGCAACTCGAGGTAGTGGAAAGTTAAGTACTGTTATTTATTTCAGCATGTTTACTACTGTTTTAATACTGATCATTAAAGATTAAACAACACTTAACATGCTTTTACGCAATTAGCCTTGTTATGCACCCTTGTTCAACAGCCATCATTATTTGCATGTCCGTGGCTTGTTGAGTACTTTGTACTCACCCCTCGTGGGTTAATTCTTTTAGATGTCATTTACGAAGAAGAAGTCCAGGAGTAGCGTCCCAGTCGAGGTGTCGGATCCTTGGAGCCAAGGCGTTCTGCAGCTGAATCTTTTTGCTTCCGCTTTAGTTTGATTTTGTAATAAGTGTAGCCTATGAGCTACGTACTCGCTTTATTTCATTTGTTTTTAATTCGTTGTCAGCTGTGATCGTCTTGTAATAATGACATTTCATTTATATTCAATGAATTTGTGGTTCGTGAGAACCCGGGTCGTTACAATAAATGAGTCTAATGCTTCTTTGGTTGATATTTCTAGCATTTTGGGAGTAGAGCTTTGTTATACTATTGATAGTGTACAATTAAATATTCAATTGATTATAGATTTAGAGATTTCTAGGCTGTCTTTTTTTGGCTGAACAAGGTGAAAACATGAATCAGAATAAATGCATCATTGGTAGTAATATTCAGAACATTCATACGATGAATGAAATTGCTTCAGATTTAATGTGTGAGAAAAATGATTCAGATTTAGATGAAACTAAAAAAACTATGGTTCAGTTATATGATCAATCACATGGGAAAAAGAATGAAAAGAGAGGATACATTGGCAATTGCAAGGTCACTCCTCGCAAGAATAGTGTCAAAAAAATTAAGTATAAAACAAGTAAAAAGCATGAAAGGGATTATTTGGAATATTAGAGAGATGGGTCATGATATCAAATTGAAACATGTTAGAGATGCGATTATGGAGAATCATATAGACTTTATTGGATTATAGGAATCTGCAAAATCAGATTATAGTGATATTTTGCTGAGAAATTTATGTGGATGTAGAAATTTTAAATGGAATTGGTCTCCATCTGTTGGGAGATTAGGAGGCATTTTGGTTGGCATCAATGATGATTGTTTTTACATTTTAGCAAAGGAGATTAATATATATTATGTTAAAATTTCATTGCAGAATAGAAAAGATAAATTTATTTGGGATTTGGTGGTGGTTTATGGATCTGCTCAACATGAACATAAAATGGAATTCCTGACTGATTTTTCTAGAATGTGTAATGCTATAGACAAACCTAATTTATTGGGTGGGGATTTTAATATCATTAGGAAAAAGAGTGAAAAAAATAAAAGGAGTTACAATAGATAGATATTTGTCTTCAATAATATTATTGAATATAACAATTTGAGAGAAATTCATATGGGAAATAGAAAATACACTTGGAGTAATGACCATGATAATCGTACTTTTGAAAAACTTGATAGGGTGTTAATGATTGTGGAATGAGAATTACACTTTCCATTATCAAAACTAGAATCAAAAGAGAGAGTGTTGTCTGAGCATATTGCTTTATACATTGATTTGGGAGATAAAATACCAAAATCATACACTTTCAAGTTTGAAATATGTTGGTTACTTAGGGAGGATTTGTATGAAGTAGTTAGTAATGTATGGCAATCCAAATCTAGATATGGATCTAATTTGGATATTTGGCAAAATAAATTGAGAAAACTAAGAAAGGTTTTGAAAGGGTGGAATATGAATTGGTTTGGAGTATATAAGAGAGCTAAGTCTGATATCACGAAGCGGATAGATGTTCTAGACAGAAAATGTGAGGATTGCAGTATGAATGCAAAAGATAGAGAGGAAATAATAATGTTAGAATCACAATTAAAAATAATTATTAGAGAAGACACCCTGAAATGGTTTCAAAGGAGTAAGGAGAAGGAGTTACTTGAAGGAGACAACAATACAAAGTATTATCATGAAAATGCAAATGGAAGAAAAACGAAAAATATCATTTTTGAATTAAAACATAATGGAAACATAATCACTGATCAAAAAATCTTGATGAATCATATAACAGAATTCTACAAAGATCTCTTTGGTCCTGTCAAAATATAACTTTAAAAATAAAACTTGGTGAGATGATACAACTAAAAGAGTATGATAAAAACAAATTATTAGACCTTTTGCATGGGAGGAATTTTAAAAAGTAGTCTTTGATATGGAAAATAACAAGGCTCCAGGCTCGAATGGGTTCCCAATTGAATTCTATAAAAGGTTTCTGACATAATTAAATTTGATTTGAAAGCTCTTTTTGATGATTTTCATCATGGGATATTGGATATTGATAGGTTGAATTATGGTGTGATAACTTTATTACCTAAATACAAAAATGCAATGCAAATTCAGAGCTTTAGACCCATTTGCCTTTTGAATGTGAGCTTTAAAATCATTGCAAAAGTCCTAATGAATAGACTTGATGATGTGATTGGATATCTAATTGCTAAAAACCAAATAGGCTTCATTAAGGATAGATTTATCATGGAGGGTAGAGTGGTGTTACATGAAGTCCTTAATACTTTGCATTTCAAGAAGAAATATGATATTATCTTTAAAATAGATTTTGAAAAGTCTTATGATAAGGTGAAATGGAGTTTTGTACATAAAATGTTGTGTTTGAATGGGTTCCCTCATAAATGGTGTGATTGGATTATGAATGTTACGAGAGGCGGTAAGGTGGTTATTAAATTTAATGAGATAATTGGCCCTTTTTAAAGCACATAAAGGGTTAAGATAAGGGGATCCACTGTCTCCATTGTTGTTTGATTTGGCAACAGAAGCCTTGACACATTTTGTCAAGAGAGTTGAGATGGGTGGTTTAATAGAAGAGGTAGGAGATGAATATATTATGGATGGCATATCGATTCTACAATATGTTGATGATACAATCTTATTACTCAAAGATAGTGTGGAAAGTATTAGAAATTTGAAATACATTCTTTGTCTTTTTGAGCATATGTCTGGTTTGAGAATAAATTTTCATAAAAGTGATATGCATTGTGTGGGAATTGATTCTGATAAAGTACTGCTATACAGTCAATTATTAACTTGTAAAATAGGTGCTTTGCCTATGAGATATTTGGGTATTCCAATTGATAAAAAGAGAATTAAGAATAAGGAATGGAGGGAGGTAGAGAATAAGATGGAACATAAACTTGGATGTTGGCAAGGGAAGTTATTATATATTGGTGGAAGGTTAATCTTACAAAATTCTTCCATGAGCAATACCACCCCCTTATATATGATCTTCTCTTACCCTCTTCCAACCGGAGTGAGGAAACATGTGGATTTTTTAGGGCTAGATTACTATGGCAAGAAGATCAAGGTATTTAAAATATCATTTAGTCAGTTGGTCTATGATTTGCAAGCCTAAAGTTCAAGGGGGTTTGGATGTGTTAGATTTATAAACAATGAATATAACTTTGAGAGGCAAGTGGTTATGGAAACTTGATAATGAACAAGGATCGTGGAAAGATTTACTGAGAGCAAAATATATGTCCAAAAAAAATTTATCTTGGAAAAAAATAAGATTGGGGATTCTCACTTCTGGTCAGGACTAATGGACATTAAAAAAAATTGAAGTTTTGTAAGAAGAAAATTGGAGATGGCAAAAACACTTTATTGTGGGAAGAGTGTTGGCTGGGAAAAGTGTCTTTGACTAAAAAATTCCCTTCATCATACAATGTGACCTTCTCAAAAAATGTTAATATAAACAAAACTTTATTCATTGGTTTAGATTGTGTAAAATTTAGAAAAACTTTGAGAGGGGACAAGCTAATTGCATGGAATAAAATTGTATCAGCTTGCTGTGAGATTCACCTTAATAATCAGAGGGATCGAGCTAATGTGGAGACTAACAAAAAATGGATAGTTTACTGTTAAGTCTTTTTAAAAGGCTATGCAGTTAGAGAATACGGGTTATCCCTTCAAGAAAATGTGGAAGTATAAACTTCCTCTTAAGATAAAAATTTTCCTCTATTTAACCTTGCAAAATCGAGTTCTGACTAAAGATAATTTTATCAAGTGAGGTTGGAATGGTCGATCTGATAAGTGCCAATTTTGTTTAAAAGGTGAAAATATACAACACTTGTTCTTTGAATGCCATTTGGCAAAATATGTGTGGGTTGTGGTTAGATTTGCTTTTCATATTGGACCACGGCAAAATTTACAAAATATTTTTGATCAATGGTTAAATCAACTTGATAAATCCCAACAATCTTTGTTGGGTGTGGGGTTAGGAGAGGAGATTGATCGGTAGGTGTTCATACAAGGAGGAGAGGAAGAGGATGAGGGCACATGTGTTGGGGCCGCTGGGGCAAAGCGTGGCACGGCAGCAAAGAACTCCATGTCACAGTGGCAATAAAAAAGAACGTAAAGATGAGCCGAGTTTGAAGTGATTGGGCCAGGAAAACTGAAAGTATGAAATCATACCATCAAAATATAAAGTTTATATATATATATATATATCCCCACAAAAAGCCTATTATTCATTACTAATTCAGAGCGATTCAATCGAAAGAAGCACTTTGTGCGTACCGAGAACTTCATATAAAACCCTAGCAAGCTAGGTAACATGCATATACATGCATATGCATGTCACTCCTTGACACAACAGTCACACAGATCGATGTTGGATGAGCTGGGTGGCTAACAGTAGCAGTGGCAGTAATGGAGGTGGCCGCGGAGCTTGCACTCGCCGCCGCGGCACTTGGACCGGCACCATTCGTTGCAAGCGTCGCACAGCTCCGGCCCACAGCCCTTGTGCAGCTTGTTGCTGTAGCCCCATGAGTGGAAGTCCACGCAGCAACTGGGCGACTTCGACGCTGCAGACCAAAAAAAAGAAGAGTAAAAACAAGATTAAATCAGAGCACAAGATCGATCGAGGTTTTGTGAAATAATCCTACATGTTGGGGCAACAAGAACAACGAGGACGAGAAGAGCGATCGTTGTGGCAGCACAAGCGCCAGACCGAGCCATGGCCGTCGTCTTCTTGATTTCTAGCTAGCTAGTGCCTCTCTCAGCCCGTTCTTGTTTGTTTCTTGTGTGATGGTTTGGACGGTATGAACTTAACGCACACATATTTATAGCTACAATATTTCGTCTAATTATGAAATCAATGCACAGAATGTATATATATATAATATAAATTGCAAAAGACAAAGAAGAGTAAAAACAAGATCAAAAACCAAGGCGCGCGCGCAAATATTGTTAATTAATGAAAGCACTCATTAGGATTAGTTTAATGTGTAAACACTGCCGTCTAGGTTAGTTCTTCAGATTTTTAATTAATCACTATACGGTTTTGCTAAACAAATAAAACAACTGTTTTCTTCTTGATCGAATCACATGCTTGCTACGGCAGCTAGAAGGCTAAGGCAAAGAACAGAAAGAAGAAAAGAAAAAAAAGAAAAAAATACTGAAGTAGTGGGCCGAAATAACAGATTGGGCCAAGAAAAAGAAAGAGAGAGAAACCCATTCATGGTTTGTCGATTTTTGGATTCCGGATGATGAATAGTGTTTTATAGGATTTCGGTAGTTTAATTGGTCGCAAATTAAAATCTGTTCGACAAATCAAACAAACATGAATATAATTCGGCTATCAATAATTATTAATTAGTTGGATGTGCGCGTTGTTATATGCATAGTCCAATTTGTTCCAATGCAAGGTAGGACTCTAATTAACCCAGGCATTCATTATATTCATGGAAATTAATCAAACATTCCAATTGATCATAGTATATCTTGTATCAAAATATATAGTTTATATATCCCGCAAAAGGCTTATTATTTATTACTAATTCAAAGGAATTTGACTAATAATTGAAAACAAAAGCACATTGTCCGTGGGTAGGAATCGAAGAACTTAATATAAAACCCTAGCTAGCTGGCCAACATGTGCATGCATCATCTATTTATGCATGGCCTTCCTTGACACAAAGCAAGCTAGGGAGTTAGCAGAGGCAGTGGCAGTAGTGGAGGTCGCCGCGGAGCTTGCACTCGCCACCGCGGCACTGTGACTGGCACCATGAGTTGCATGGGTCGCTCAACTCTGGCCCGCAGCCTTTGTACTCACCGCCGTCACCCCATGAGTGGAAGTCTTCACAGCAACTGGGCGCCTCCGACGCTGCAGATCGAGATCAAAACAAGATTAAAAACCTAAGCACATAGCAACATGCTGAAATAATTAGAGCATAAGATCGAGCGAGGTTGTGAACTAATAATCTTACACGCCGAGGCAACAAGAGCTAGGACAAGAAGAGCGATCGTTGCTGCTGCACAAGCACCAAACCGAGCCATGGCCGTCTTCGATCTTCCGTTTCTTCTTGATGGTTTACACGGTACGAACACACACATATTTATAGCCATGATATGTACATATATATCCCTGATACGAATATATTGAGTGTCATCACATATAAGCTAAAGCTGCTATATTGCCTTTAATTTAATTTGGAAATGAAATATATTCTGACTATGTGTACGTATATTGACGTGCATGCCTTTCCTTTTTGTTGAAACTTGATATATATAGACTTCTGTAAATCTAAATTGGCTATATATAGCTTGATATATTGATCGAGCGACGTGACTTTCCTTTTTGTTCTAACTTGATATATATATAGATAATACTATATATTAGGTTCGTTGTAAATAATTATAAATTGGCATCCGATGTCAGCGCACTCGTCTCTCTCAAGAACTCTCTCTACCTCAGCCTCTAGCTACTCACTGCATAAAACTCACTCTTGCAAGCAGCAGCCTGTGCGTGAGAGAAATTAAACAAGAGAGAGCCAAAATTTTGGTGCCGTTCGATTGATCTGCACTCAAATGGAGCAGCCGGCTGTTCAAGTTTTTAACACAGCAAATGAAGGCACACACAATTACAAACGGTAAATGGTAGTAAACACTGCATGGCAGCACTAATCCACCTGCTGTTTCTGCATGCCATTAACTAGTACTAATCAGCTAGCCTTGAAACTAGAAGTAACTGATAACCAGCTAAATGCACATGCACTAGGCTTATTTAACCAGTATATGCAACAGCTAAAGACTCATGATGCATGGGGAAACTTAACGGACAGAAATGGTCATGACAAGATTTATTCACAGCATCCGATATGTAGAAAATCTTCATTGTGTATTGTGCATATATGAATAATCTGATTCAATGTCTGCATCAATTATTCCCAAAAATAAAACTCTCGCCCCCCTTGCTATAAATCTAAGCGGCAACTCACTCGCACCGTAAGTCATAAGCAAAAATCTCAAGTTAAGTCGATCTACAAAGAACACATCACGGCAAACGTTTTAGTCCATAAGAACAATATGGTCCGTGTGATCGTGGGTGTCGTCGCCTTTCTTCTCCTTGCGTCGTTTGTAGCCTCAGAGAGTAAGTTCCAAGGCTTTCTTTGTCACACGTATCTCTTTGTATCGTATGACTTCTCATTTTTCACGAAATGTATATATATGCTATCACATCTACGTAGAATTTGACTACTTTTATCTTTGTGTAGAGATAGTTTAAAGGCACTGGAGTAACTAACATTTCCTGCATTGCATTGCATTGCATTGTCTACACTTGCAGCTGCTGCTATTATACCGAAATGTTGCCAAGATTTCCACGCGTGGGCAGAGGAGGTGGGCTGCCCGCCAAATCTTGATGGCCAGTGCAATGCGTGGTGCCAGAATCGCTGCAGCGGAGGCGCGTGCAAGATTAAGGCGGGCAAACACTACTGCCATTGTAATTGCCACTGAAAACTATCGTTTTAAATGTGCACAGCTACGACACTTTGCACCTCTGATGGTGATGGGACGGAGACTGTAATAAAAAGGCGGATATGCTTTTCATTCACCCGTTCATAGTGGATAATTGAGATGGATATGATGTTTAAACTCATGTTATGCTTGGATTTGGTTTGATTCGGGGGATCCAGAGAAGGGTTCCAGCAGACTAAGGGTTTCGACTTTGAGAAATGTGTTTTTGATTTTTTTTCATGAATTTCTTGGTATTGGGATATGCATACGTATACTTGTACACATATTTATCTGCATGGTGAAGGTTGTCATTTTTTTTGGACACGAGCGGGAGAACCGCCGCAATGATTAAGAAGGAATGGGAGCAAAATGTCCAAAAAAGAGTTGGGGAAAAGAGAAAAAAAATAGCAGCAGGGTACAAGAAGAGCAACCAAAGGGAAAAGAAAAGAGCAAAACATATTTAGGACGTACCTGCCACAACCAGATATTGCCTCTAATGTTCAGAGTGCAAATTGTCATTGATGATGTACAGTGGATGGAAGCAGGGTTTCAGATTGCAAATTGAGAGTAGTAGGTCATGATCCAATGTTAAGTTTTGAATTTTGATTCCAAAAGGTTTCGCTAGAACTTCGCCGATAGGTTTTCAGGAATATTTTTCTAAATGCCTTGTTTTGGCTTTTGATCCTTGGTACTGGAAAACCAATTTCTATGCTTTGGGTAGTTAGGAGAACATACATATATGTATGTGGAGAGATTTGCTGAAATAGGTTTTGAGTTGGGGCCTTGGGGGTATATTTTGAGATTTTTCAGACTTGAACAGAGGCTTGTGATGATACCATTGCATGTCTTGATTTTTTTTATGAGGAACATGAATCAAAATATATTCGCTTGGGTGTTTCTGAAATTTTAGGTAGGTATAAAGGAATGAGTTTTCAGCAAAACATATCTTGGAGAGAAAAACAGTGAATTGAGATGAGTAGGGTATTGATATGGTTGGATCAGTCTGAACATTATTAGATCCTAGCTTTGTCGGACGTGAATGGTAACATGGTTTGTTGGTAATAATGTTTTGGAATTTCTTGCTATTGAAATCAGTTAATTGATACTGTATATTTCTTCCAGATCATGAATAGACTTTGAGAAAGGGTCGTGGTTTCTGAATTTTTAGGGGTTTGATGTTAGAGTATCGATATATATATATGGGTATATTTATATCTCAACACCATTTTAGAAGGCATTAATATACATTTATATACATCAATGCCACCTTCATATACATATGCCTAACTATATTAGGTTCTCTATTTAATACAATTCCGAAATAGTATTATATTAAACCTTTAATTAATTACAGCACTATATTAGGTTCTCAATTTATTACAATCCCAAAATAACATTACATCCTACCTTTGATGCTTATCTGCACCAAATGACTCCAAAAATAAAGGTAGCCCCCTGGTTATAAATACGAGTAGCCACACTCCCATGTAGATCACAAGCAAATTAACACTCGAGCTGAGGCTGATCTGTAAGAACAACTTAACATGGCCCGCATGATCACCGGTGTCATTGCATTTCTTCTCGTAGCATCATCGTTCGTAGCCGCCGAGGGTAAGTTTCAAGCTAGAGTATGTACATACGAAATTTTTCATGCAAATTGCTAGCTGCTCGTCTTGGCAAAACCAAAGCAAGCTATAATTTATGTTTCTTTAATTAGTTGTTTGTTTATCTTTTTATGGTGCGAATTCCAATGCACTCAATAACATTTGCTGCGTTATTGTGCATGTCGTCTCTTGTCCCTAGTTTACACATTAATTCCGAAATGTTGCCAAGATTTCCACCTGTGGGCGGAGGAGGATAGATGCGACCTAGGTATACTGGATGGCCAGTGCGACGCTTGGTGCAAGAACCGCTGCAGCGGAGGCGCGTGCAAGCTCAAGGGAGGGAAACACTACTGCCACTGTAACTGCCACTGAAAAATTGGTCGTACTCGACCGTGTTAATTACTCTTTGCATGCACTGCTAATTAATGGAGATAGTAATAAAAGGCTGCTTGTTTTTCACCTGGTTTCTTGGTGAATAACGAGCAGAAATATTACCAAGCTAGTACTTGTCTGAATCTTGGTTGATCTGATCATGTTATGACTTACCACCGCACATGGCTCTAGCACCACGTTCGCCCAACAAGGCTGAAGAAGCATCGTTGCTGGCTGCCACCAGTCCTTGAAAGTCTTAGCGCTACGAGCACATATGACATATCTCCTGCCATTTGAATTCTTTCCAACTCTCTGTTTTTGTTAAAATAACTGATTAGACCAAACTTGCGCTTAAATAATCCCGTGTATAATAATAATACTGGGGAGGCAAATGCTAAAACCCAACAGGATTACTGTATCATCCAAAGTCCCAAACTAACTAGAGCAAAATACAAAGAAATGGCAGAAAAGAGCGAATAAGAGTCTGCCTAGCTAGATGCGGTCCAACACTCCAATGAGAATAGACAAGAGACGAAGAAAAGATTTTTGCAAGGGTCAAACAGCAAACAAAATTATGGTACTGTCTTGTCAAGGGAGAATGTAAAATCTGAGTATAAACATGTTACTCTTCCTCCCTTAACTCCTCTTATACGGCTGGTGCTGACTTGCACACAAAATCGTTGAGATCCCCCAACAAAACTATCAAAACCGCTCTACTTTCTTGCTGAGAGAATCTGCTTTGTGCTCACTGCCAGCAGTTACAATATAACCAGCTCCAACCTGAATTATTTCAACATAAAATGGTCATATCAAAGACTATTCAGAAGTAGCATTGCTGTATATAAGGGTAAATCAAAATTTATGCATTTTATATTTTATATACTACGATAGCAAGCAATATCGTCAACAGTAACATTACCACTTGACATGAATGAACCTTTTTCCTTCAAGTTTAAATCACTTTTGAGTTTCAGTACAGTTGGAGTACAAAAAGGACAAAGAAAATACCTGGCAGTCTTTCAAAATAGCTCGTTCTTGAAGTTGCACATTATTGCATACAACAGAACCTTGGATATGGCATCCATCTTCAATAACCACATGGTTCATCACAACAGAGTTGACAATCTGTAACAAGTGTAACAAAGGAATATAATGCTGTAAAAAAATTCAAACCAAAAAGTAACTTTGATCTCCAAAGACAATAGATGAAAATATGATGCGAGAAGGGTGGCATCATGAAAGATTACCTTTACATTTGAACCAATTCGACAATGACGCCCAATCACAGATCGCTTGACACTACACTTGTCACCTAACTGTGAACCCTCAGCAAGCATGCACTGTGGTCCAATCTAAATAAACAAAAAAGGAAAATAAGAGAAGTTCATCGTTTAAAACACATTGACACAGAACAGAATAGATAGAAGTATTATTTTTCATTAATCTGACAACAAAATTTTAGAGGAAAGAATAAGGTCCTCCATATATGCACTATAAAAGCAAATTCAGTGTATCAACAATCAAGATCACGCACCAAATTACTGAAAGTAGTGAAGCTATCATCAAAAGAATGTAGAATTAAGACAACTGATACTGAACTTGTCATGAAAAGATAAGGCATCTGGTTTTGTATGAAAATAACAAAGAATAAGAAGAAAGAATACAAATAAAAATAACAAACTTATGTAGTTTTTTTTGTAAAAAAAGAAAGGTGATATTTTGCTGGAGAAGTAACAATCAGAGCACGTCAGCAGTAAGGGTTCTTTGGATTGTGAATTTTGAGAAAAACGGATTTGCTAAGATTGATTTTTACCTAGTGGTAGGAAACTATTGTTTGGATACTATAATTAATATGCAGATAACCAAAACTTAGTTTCCTTAGACCCAAGATTTTAGATTTTAACAAAAATGAGTTATTGTGGTTTTTATCAAAACCAGTTTTTCACTTTTTTCATTCCCACCAACCATGCATGACTCCTGTGCTTATGCTGTGCACACCAAAGGCTTGAATCAATTGATAATATAACTCTGAAAGCTGCTTTTTGATTTTTTTATTATCAAAACAAAGAACTTTGTAAACCTATCCTGACAGAGTAACAGATTAAAATCCATTAGGCTAATAATCCTACTAAAACATGTTTTTTAAAATTTATTTCTAATCCACATGATCAAAAGTTCCAATTTCCAAACAACCACTTGATATCCTTGCTTGTGATGTATTGTCTCGAGATCCATGTTAGAAGATCTATTTATTAAGTAGGACGCATTAAAATGGAACATTCAGAATTTCTTTAGCAGAGAGATCATTACCATTTCAAATCCAATACATAGAAATGTGCATACATAATATTCGGTAGCATAGAGAAACACACATTCTATACTTAGCTTTACTTTTATGTATTTGAGGTAACCATTTCATGGTGCTAGTCCTAGAATAAGTATGAAATCAGACTCACTGTAGTTTTTGATCCAAGCACAGAAGATGGATGGATGATGTTGTTTTGTGCAGAGAAGGAATAACTAGACAAGTGACTAGCATCCCCTACAACCTGTGACATTATGGTTAGTTCAAATTTCAAGGAAGATGCACGCCATTGCAACAGATAAATTGATATTTACTGAAGGATGAGATCCTTACATCTCGATTAATATCACAGTATGCCTGAATGGAGTTCAACCGATGACAGTACTTGTTTTTACTAGCAATATAAACACAGCACCTATATGTTCCTCCAGTTGATAGCAAATCTTTCTTAAAAGCAGATGGAGCAAGTATGCGATGCTGTGATAGATACTGTAAATGACTGTTGAACGGAACTGTAGCATTGCCAATTTCATCGGCAGTTGTTCCCTCGCCAGATGATGGAGATGATCTCTACACAAATTTTGACCAAAATTATATATAGTGATTAGGTACAAACAATCAAATAATACCAAATTAACAAGCATACCAACTGACTCCTCACTAAATATGGGAGGACTTCAAGTCGAATGCTACGGTATGCTTCTTTCTCTTCCAGTATGTCCTGCAATGTTGTCCTGTGACCAACAGGCAGCAAGATATTATTAAATGAGAGTATTTGGGCATCAAACAAAGTAGAAGGAAAATAGGACAACCTCTTAAAAGCATACAGATGTGCATCCATTAGATCACTTCGAATTTCCATCTAGCAAAAGGAAGATAGAATTGATAATTAGTAAATATTATAATCCAACAAAACATTTAAACTGAACAGATCTGAGTTTTCGGCATTAAAGTTGAGCCGAAGGACAACAAAGCCAGTTCAAAAGGTGATACCGCCATCAAACAAAAATAAATTTATTGTCCCAACAGTTACTTGCTTTATCAATAGTTCATGCTCATCATTAGTCATGCTCAATAAAATTTGAATTTGCAATTAAATTATTGCAGGAATACATAAACATAAAAGAAAATTAACAAAAACACTTATCTCTCAAAGGGACTATGGAATTCAACTAATGTCCCCAAAAAGTTATCCCAGCTTTATAAATTATAACATCCCATATAGGAAAAAACCTTCCCTACCCAGTAAACTACTCTTTCCTCTTTCATCACAGAATACATATAAGCTGTTCTTGTTGAGTTGCATCCTTCAGGTTCAAAGCCAAAACTAACACCTTAAATGTGTCTAACATGGCCAAAAATCAGCATAAGTTGTTAAAATAAAAAACGATCTCTGAATTTGTTTTAATACTAATCATGCGTGGTTATTATATGGTGGAACTCATGATACAGTATCTGCCTCAGTAGTTTGGTACATTTCTGAACAACAGTTAATATATGTAAATTGATTCCCTGGAACCCACTTAACTAGATGCTGAAGTACTACTGAATTACATTTCTAGAACCAAAGGGACATACTAAGATCCTGACAGCTGTGTCAATACATTACAAAGTCAACATAGAACAAATTAAGTTGTCAGATCTCTATAATACCCAATATAATTCTTGCACACAGCCCCAGATATTGTGTGACTTGTAATGTGTTATGCTACATAAAAAGTGTGACATGGGCACATGACCAACACATATTACTGTTACGAAACAAAATAACTTCACATTCAGAATTAAGCATACCCTACCTCACCTACAGCTCGGACTTTTTTCTTGTTAACACGAACATCTTTTTCAACATCGGTTCCTGCAAGTGATATTTGATAGACACATGAATCATGAATAACAGATACTCCCCTACTTGGGTACTTTTCAACAAGCTGGTATGCAAACCTGATACGATGTGCAACAAGAATTGCCTTGTTATGTCTAGCCCAACTATGTTCAATCGAGCTGGTTTTTTAGCTTTATCTTTTCCTCCAGAAGAAGCAGCATCTGAAGGACCACTGACAGGAACAGAACATAGTAATGCAGTAACAGCTGCACCATTTCTTCTATGAGTAGCAGCAACAGACCCAGGAAGTACATCAGTTACCAGGTCACCACTAATCACCTATTGAAACAAGGTTTCAATGCATTGTTACCTGTTTTACACCCAGAATGTATATTTTAGCATTCTTAAGGTTCCATAAAAGCATTAACATTACCAAAACATCATTTGCAGTCAGTCGCCTTGAAATAGCTCGTAATGCACCAGCTGTCCCAATGTCCTCTGGAACTGCTACTACCTACACGAGAAAGAGAAGACTTACACAAACTGCTTTAGTGCTAGGAATATAATCCCCAAACATAAATTGTGCTACAGTCATTCATGGGCCTATTTTTAATTCATAGAACTACAGCAAAACGCAAGGGCCAACTAAACTAAGGATTAAAACAAGAAATATATACAAAAAAGTAAATGACAGCCAATATAGACTTATGTACTTGAAGATGCTAAAAGTAATTGGATTTTAGCAACCTATTGTACCTGAGAGGCAGAAATTTCATACAATAACAATAATATATTAATATTGATGAAAAACAATGATAAGACAGGGCAAAGATTTCATCTCACACTATCTTAACTTTCATCTGACTTATGATTTGATGAACATAGGCCTATAACATTCTATTAGTTTCATTTTACCGAAAGGTGTTTCAAAGTGAATAAAATGCAGGATTATGCATCAAAATATGCACAGAAACATATACATATTGTAGTAGCCAGTAAACCGCAAACCAATGTCACATTAAGTGCTGTGACGAATGTATTGAAAGGTGTTTCAAAGTGAAAAAAGCAGGAATAGCATCAAAATATGCTCAAAAAATATACATATTGTAGTAGACAGTAACCAAAAGCCAATGTTAAATTAAGTGTGAAATATTCTATAACTATTTAGACTGCCCGCTTCTATGATTAGAACACAAGGTGCAAGTAAGGTGCAATGACTACAATGTTGATTTTGTCAACAAATGAACTATAGTCCAGTGGTAATGTGGCAATGGCAACTCCTAATAAAAAGCTTTCTCTGGGATGTAAACTGATAAGTGCAGTCAGCAGATGCTGGTTTCTTTTTTCACAGTAAAAATCTAGAACAGGGTTTCGCTTTGGTTCAAGAAAAACAACAATTTATAATAAACTGGACTAATATCATAACATAGAGGGAGCATCATTTCAATTAGCTTAGACCAATAGCTACACAGCCTTTTGACTGAATTCACATACACCTGGTTGAAAATTTTTAACTAAAAATATCTTGACAACCTTAGAACCAGGTAGCCTGATTATGTCCTGACGGTTCATATACAATAAGTCAATAACTCTGTTGGAATTCAACCTTAATAATAGCACTACCTTGCCAACTTAGACAACACCATGAGAGCATCACCTCGAAGTGAAATTCCGTCAAAACAGGAAAACTAAAGGAATTCATCAACACAGTACAGCAACATGAAGAAATGATTTCAACAATGTCACTACAAGTGAAAACTGCTGCCAATTAAGCAAAACTGAGGCAACCATAAGCCCGTAACAACACATGGCATCCAACGAAAAGAGAACCATCTAATTGGATCGAAACCAGATGACTCTGATAGCAAACGGAAGCACCTAGGTTCTCTCGTATTTCGATCGGACAAACACCAAATCGGCGTCCAACTCACCTCCACGAGGAGCCGATCCAGGTACGCGCTTGAGGCCCACGCTCCGACGAGGCGCGCGGCCTCCTGCCCCTCCACCACCTGCACCGCACGAACACGCGCATCAGCGAGGATCTCCCCACCTTCCGAGCCGAGCCCAGGTAGAAACACTAGGGCTCGCTCGCCCGCGCGCTCACCACGATAATGTCCTTGAGGTCGCTGGCCTCGAGGAGGTCGAGCACGTAGGAGAGCACGGGCCGGTTGGCGACGGGGAGGAGCGCCTTGGGGACGTCCTGGGCGAGAAGCAGCAGCAGCAGAAGGCGGGGAGGGTTAATTAGGGAGCCGGAGTTAAAGACGGGCGGGGAAAGGCGGTGGGAGGAGGACCTTGGAGACGAGCGGCGAGAGTTTCTCGGAGGTACCCCCGGCAAGGACGACGACCTGGAAGTCCATCTCCGCTCCGGCGGCGGCGGATGGGGGCGACGGGATCGGCGAGGGTCAGGTACTCCCGTTCAGGGGTTTTGGCTTCGTCTCGGACTTTTTTCTTCGGAATAACTTTTTTGCGGGTATTTCGGACTAAATTTCGCACATGTTAGTTTTATCCGATGTTTTCCCCGTATATTGTATACAGTACGTTTCAACTTTCACGGCGGTTTAGCTGAAAGGCCCTGTGCCGAAGCATATGGTACAGGGATCGGTCGGAAGGCTGATTGCAGAGTGTAGTCGGGCTTCATAATTGTTCGATTTTGATCAGACGGTACGGAGCTCTTTCGCTCTTCTCGAACCCTCATGCGAAGTGGATCCCACCTGTGTGAAGCCCCCTTCGCGTGCCCATCCGATCGAAATTGGACGGCGCTGAAGAGCCAACTTCAAGAGGATCTTGTTTTGGTATAGAGGCTATAGAGCATCAGTTCAGACATCTCGTTTCGGATGTCGCCCCCTCAGTAGCTTCAATGTGCTCGTTCGCTTCTCGTTGTTCTTTTCTGTAGGACTGTTCATTTGTAGGTGGCGATGCAATATAGCTAGGGGCGTATAATTTATAGATTTTTCCATAAGGATTCAAAAGGTACGGAAAACTCAAAGGATACTGAAGATTTAAAGGATATCAAAGATTCAAAGGATTAGGTTTTTCTTTTTTCTAGAATAATAAATTAAAAGTTCTAAAATTCAAGCAAAGAGACTTATTTTCTTCCAAAGAGTAGATTCATAGTTCAAGAAAGGAATACCGAAATATGAAAATAAAAGTTTTTGTTCATAAATTTTATACAAAATGTCGACTAATTCGTAGGTGTGGACCAATTAGAGTCATTTGTTCCAATCTAAAACATGAACAAAGACAAGGGTAATCTTTCGAAAAAAGAACATGATTTCTAAAAAGTAAAAAAAAGTACCCACGAAAATGCCCAAAATCTACAGAAGGCATTCTAACGAATATTTTAAAATACTTTAAAAATAAGACACATCATAAATCTTTCTCAGTCCTCTCTACTTCTAGACTTCTAGAGAGTGACTCTTATTTACTAACTATTCTAATCAACCTATCGATGATACAAGAAAATCAATAAAAAGGAAGAGAAGATATTTGATAAGCAGGATCTAGCTATCGATGATACAAAAATAAAATATAGAGAATATGACATCGAGAGTTTGTTGCAAAGTAATAAAATTTAGAGATTAAATTTTATTAGAATGACTCCCTATATAAGATTTTTGAGAATAAGAAATAACAGTTCTGTTTTTTTAATCTGGAAAGGGAACCCTTTTCCTGTTTCCATTAGAGAAACGAAGTAGGAGTTAAAAACATCCTAAACATATACAAAAATTCCATCCAACCGCTAACAAAATCAACAAGTCCCTGAAACTAGCCACTTATTACAAAACATAGTTCTCACACTTGTCTCATAACATTTTTCAAACTAACAAGTATCAGAAGTCAGATTAGCAAATTTCAGACAACAACAACCAAAAGTTTGATCACCCACAGGAAGTTTCTTAAGAAGCTCCAACCATATCTTCTTGTAAAGATCTCACTTACCACCTGATTGAGTAAACGAACTCCTAGTTCGAGCCTTCTTCCCTTTTACTCTAATCTCTGTAAGATGGACCAAGATGATATCTAAAAACAGATTAGATTTACCAATTCAACTGGATCAGTAATCATTTTCTACCTAAAGCAAACATTATTTCTACACTTCCATATGCTCCAGAGAACAACATCAATTCCTGCCCCAACCTCTTTCTCATTTTTTCTTAGTTTCTTGAACCAAATATGCCATAACTCTCTCATACTAATGAAAGGGCCTATACCAAAGCAAATCTTAACAAGTGCCCAAATAAAACGAGATCACGTTCAAAGAATAAATATTGAATCGTCTCATCTTTACTACAAAAGGAGCAACGCTTGGAACTCCTTTTCTAATCTCTTTTCAACATATTGTTTTTAGTCAAAATTTTATCTTTTTTGTCAACTATAGAATTTTTTATTTTCAGAGGTATCTTCAGACCTAAAATATCATCATATCTCTTATCAGCAGTTTGTAATTTCAAAGCGGAATAAAAGGACTTTATAGTAAAAACTCTATTTTTTGTTAATATCCACACAACGAAATCTTCCTTATCAGTCAAGATAACATTTTGGCAGATTTTTTTTACTTGAACCCAATCTTGATACTTTTCCCCCAATGAGATCTCTTCTAAATTTAATGTTTGTTAGAGTGATACCAATGACCTTTGCCACAGTAATATTTTTTGAAAAAAGTAATATTATATAGCAGGAACTGGACAACTAGTTTTTCCCCAATCCAATTATCTTCCAAAAATAATATTCTTTTACCATTTTCAATTCTCTTTATGCAGAATTACATATAAAGAGATTTTATCCTAGTTAGAGCACTCCAAAACTGAGAGTCACCAACATTATAACTCCTTTGAGTTAAAGTTTTACCAGAGGTATTTTTTTCTTAAGAGATTTTGTCAGATACCTTCTTTATTATCAAGTTTCCAAAACCACTTGTCCATTAAAGTCACATTCATAGTCTGAAGATACAAGACACCCAAGCCTCTACTGTTTGTTGGCATGCAAATCACAGGCCACTTAACTAAATGAAATTTTTTTATCCCCTGATCTTCCTGCCAAAGCAGTCTAGCTCGGAAGAAGTCCAATTTCTTCCTAACACCTTTGGGTAGAAGATAAAAGGATATCATGTAAAGAGGACACTGCTCAAACAGGAGTTAAGCAACAACAACCTTCCCCCAATGTCTAAAAGCTTCCCCTGCTAGCAACCCATCTTATTTTCAATCTTATTTTCACTTTTTTTCATTCTATGCTCAAGATCCTTGTTTTATTGATTGGTAAGCCCAAATACTTAATAGGCAAATTACCTATTTTGCATGTAAGAACCTAACAGTATTGCTTTTTTCTCTTCACCAACCCCAATACAAAAGACTACACTCTTATTGAAGTTATTTTTTAAACCAAACATTTGCTCAAAAAGACAAAGAATGTATTTCAAATATTTGGCTTTTTTCAAATCATCTTTTAAAAGGAAGATTGTGTCATCAGCATATTACAAAATAGAAATCCAATTTTCAATAAATTATCGCCCGAACTAATAATAATCTTATTCTCAACAGCTCTATCCATAAGAACAGAAAAGACATCAGCAGCCAAGTCAAACAGAAGAGTGGAAAGAGGATCTGTGTCAAGCCCTGGTGAGTTTTGAAATAAGGTACAATTTGGTCATTAAGTTTAACACTCACTTTCCCCCATAACAACTCTCATAATCCAATCATTCCATTTATTAGAAAAACCTTTAGATTCCAACATTTGATAAATAAAAGTCCACTTGATTTTATCATATGCTTCTTAAAATCAACTTTAAAAAGAATCCTAGGTGTTTTTTAACAAGCAAAGTATTTATTATTTTATGAAGCACAACAACACCCTCAAGATTGTATCTGTTTTTAATAAAAGCAGTTTGAGTTTTGGCAATCAAACCATCAATAATTTTTTTCAGTCTGTGTATCAAAACTTTAGTCAAAATATTAAAACTCACATTAAACAAACAAATGAATGTGATTTTTTAATTTGATCAGCATTGTTGTGTTTTGGAATCCAAGTAATCACATTAAGCAAATAAATGGGTCTGAAATAGAAGTTCTGTTGAAGAGTTTTATACTAATATACTGTTGTTTACATGATAATTAAGTTTTGACATAAGAAATTAGGGCACGTTTGGTTCATTTCCATAAATTTCTCGAAACTTAAATTTCTCGCCACCAATCCTTTTTTTTTCGAGTTCTAACCGGCCCAACTCCGGCACCAACCCACCCATCTACCTTGCCTTCCTCCGGCAAAATCCTCCACCACGGCTTTAGGGTTCCGGCCGCCGCAGCACCGCACATTGGAGATTTGGAGAGAGAGAGAGAGAGAGAGAGAGAGAGAGAGAGAGAGAGAGAGAGAGAGAGAGAGAGAGAGAGAGAGGATGAGCGGGAGTGCGTTCAACGCATTCAAGTCACGAGTGCCAGTGGCGTGGAGCCCCCTGCTGTACATCACGCTGGTGCGCGGGCTCCCGGGGACGCGCCGCATCCACCGCCGCACGCTCGAGGCCATGCGCCTCCGCCGCTGCCACCGCACCGTAGAGCACCGCACCACGCCTTCCCTGCTCGGCATGCTCACCCAGGTCAAACGCCTTGTCGTCGTCGAGACCGAGGAGATGTACGCCGCGCGGAAGCAGGCCGAGGATCAGCGCCGCGCGCCTAGGCCCCCGCTCGTCGTGTCCCACCACCCGCTGACCAGGGCGGCGCCCGCAGCGGAGGACGCTGCGGCGGCGGCGCAGTAGACTCAGGTAACTTCCTGGAGCCTCTGTTTCCCTCATTTTTTTGTTTGATCTTCTAGGTTCCTTGCGCGTGAGTTGTTTGATGCTTGTGCTTTCCACTGTTTCTTTGTGGAAATTGTCATCTGACTGTGAATGTAACGTACATGTTCCTTTGTTCAAATGTCAAGAGAAATAATTTCCTGAGATTTTAAATCATTGTACACGTTTCCGCTCATTGATCTGTACAAGAAATGGAATAGGAAAAATATATGATGCAATGGTCTATTCCATTTGCTTTGTAAAACAGTAACGAACATTTAGATGCAATGTTTTTTGTGCATGGCAGAGTGTGATCACTGATCAGCACTGGCGCACTGCACTAGCTGGTAAAGGTCCATTTACCAATAAGCTTGGGGCACAACTCTACTTTGTTCCTTATGTTATGGTGGAATGCTGGTTGAACAATTCAGTTTGATAGTTATGATAATTCAGATGTGTTCCACTTTATATATAGAAGCTAACTTAACAAATAAGCAATCAGTATGAATGTTCCCTTTGAAAATCAGGAAAACTAAGATGTGCATCACTCCAAAGATGCTACTTGTAGAGATTCCATTGTGAGGTTGAAGCTTAGAATTATGCCAATCCAAATTGTCGTATTATGAAGTTTGGGGTCATGTAGATTTTTTGGCAAAGTTTCCCGTGTCTTATTCCTCCAATCCTCCCTGTCTTTTCCCCACGATCCACCTGACCTGATGACCTGTCCATTGGATCACACCCCTTTCCCCCCCTTGATTTACAAAGAGAGATGAGGGAGAGGGGGGAGGGGGATGTGCCTGGGCTCAACTACTTCCTGCACCAATCCAGTGCCACTAAATCACGGCTTCATGCCTTTGTATCATAGGCTCAAGCACTTGAGCATCATGTTCCCTCAGATTAACCTTGATAGGCTTGTGTCACTGGAGAGAAGTGACAACAAGCAAGCCTGATGTTGGAGGAAGCATACAAGTCATTGCACACTACACTTGGCGACCCAAGGCTGACAGGAGGGCGAATGATGAACTTGACTTAGGTCGTTTGTGCCCGGTGAATGTCTTATCGGCCTATTGGGTCACACTAGATCTAGTGAGAGGTAGAGCCGTGATGGCACAACATCTCAGAGGTGGCAAAGAAGAAGCCGACGTGGATGTCTAACATAGACACATAGTGGATGCACGTTTGTGGACAGCTGCTTGTGAACGCAAGACACCCCTTTCTCACTCTCCCTTGCACACAGAACTACTTTTGTGCCACCATCATCTTCCTTCCTACCTGCCTTGGCAACCTCCTTGTTCTCGGCATGCACTGCTGCCAACAGCATCCCCTGGAGGAACACCTCCCCAACCTCACCCTTGATCCACCCTGTCCTTCCACTGTGTTGGATTAGAGTCCAACAATTAATAAGAGTCTAGGTCTGATTAGAGTTTAGTCGTTAATAAGAGTCCAAGTCAGATTATAGTCCTAGAGTTGTAATGGATTAGGTTAGTTATTAGGCTCTATAAGTAGGGTTGTATTCATCGAGGAATTGAGGAAAAAGAAGAAATCTAATCTCCCATCTTAATGTTTTTCTCCTTAACCTAAGCCTACCTCTTATCCCTAGCAACAACCGATGCTATGTGACTATTTTTTCGGTGGTATTTATCTTGTCATGGATAATTTGATTTTAGGGGTTTTTTATATGTTTCCGCCCGACCATAAGCTCTCTCTTTTTAGGAGCAGAGAATTTGATTTTAGGTTTTTTTTTGATATGTTTCATTCTTTGTTTTTGTAGTTGAAGCACTTGAATAATAATGTTGATGAGTATGATACGAAGGAGCAGCTTGCTGCTATGGCACATCATGTTGGGCCGTGCCTGGGCCAGCCCGGCCCGACCAAGCCCAGCATTCTTATGGGCCATGGTTGGGCCTTGTTCGTGGTGCTGCGCGCTGGCCTGGCACGGCTCAACACCCACCTCTGACTGAGGAGAAAGGGATGTCAATTTATGTGGTTGGAGTGCTACATTGCGACTGCATGATGGTGGTTGGATAAATTTGAATGCTAGATTTGCTTGCTGTCAATAATACTAGAGTTGAACTTTTAGGTTTTGTGCAATGCAAAATCTTCGATGAAATGTCCCTACGAACGCAGAACTGAATTTGTTTCTTGAATTTTGAATTCGGTATGCAATTTGGAGCAGTACATTAACCTTTTGAGCCAGGGATTTTGATAGGCAAAATAGCCATCGAAATAAAGCCGCTGCGAATAAATTGTATTATTCTCCATCTCATAATGTAGTAAAATTTAGGTTAAGGAGATATATAAAAGACTACAATATCCTCATTGGGTAGATGAGTGTGGACCAGAAAGTGGATGAGGGAAGTAATAACTAATGAGTAATAAAATCACCTTGTATCGATACTTCAGAGATAAAACTAATATTTTACAATAGATCGTTATATTTTGAATAAATTTTGAACTCAAAATACGCTATTTTTCTTTTGAAACTATGTTTTAGGAGGGGGTAATACACCAGAAATGGAAAGCTGGATTTAGATAATCTATTAGTGTGTGCATAAATATATACGGAGGAAGAGTCTTTTGGAGTTGCCCTAAACAAGAGTGCCAGTTTCTGCTGGAAGCAGCCAAAATCTTGATGGTGAAGTCAGAACCATAGAAATTTCTACGAAAACTGCGTCGCTGTGTCACAAGTTAACTTCAACATATGGCGTAATCTTCTAGACCTGCCAAAGATGGAACGAGTCACAGATCCTTCGAGTCAGAAAGGGTGCCAAGTCAAGAGTAATTAAATTGTTTAACGTGGCTTTCACGCGTTCAAACCTCCGGCAGCAGCTTCTCCTAAAAGTCAAGAGTAGACGTGTACGTGCCAAGATATTCTCCTCGACAACTTGCGCATATGAAAAAAAAACTGCTTGACCACTCAAATGTACAACACACCAGAACTGCTCCAGTTGAGTTGGAAAACAACCATGCAGTTTCCATCTTTGAGATGAATACAGGCAGATTTAGAACAGCTCCAGCAAGAACTGCACTAAGTGAACAATCATTTCGTTTCAAATAGTGGAACCAAATTTGCTGTGCTGTTGATGCTCAGGACTAACACAACACATGCACATATATTTATTCATAAAACGTATGTAGGTAAATGCCCTTGAGCGATTACAAATCGTTTGAGATGCAACAAACAAATGAAATCCTTAGTCCATTGAAGAGTGCCTTGTCAAATGTCAACACACTTAAACCAAACTGGATACAACTGAACAACTAGATCAGTTATTCTGGATATCTAAACAAACTTCTTGTCGAGGTGACGGTCTATGATTTCAGATACGGTTTCTAAGAAGATTAGTTCGCTTGTCCCTGGAAGAACATGATCCTCCGCTTCATGGATGATGTCCTCAATCTCAGAGTCTCTATTCACAGTTTCCCTGCACAGTATACCCCCGATGTCATACGGTGTGAGGCCTCGTGCTGCACCTTTCTTTAAAAGCATGGTGCCGATGCGCAGGACACGAGCACATCTTGGAGATAGCTCCCACCCATGGAACTTGAGAAGTTTGATGTCCTCTTCAGCATCTAGCAATTCAATGTATGCAATGGTTTCATCACTGAATGGCTCACGGGCTTGGGGCCAGTACAGCCACTCGAAGGTACAATCTTCAAACTGCATCACAATGTAACAAAATTATCATTAGCCTGATAGAACTATCATGCAAGAGGAGAAGAGAATGTAAGAGAAATAGGTACCTTCTCTGGCAAGCAGTAACCATGATCAATTGGAACCAACTTGTAGTTACCACCTTCTTCCTCCTTGCACACTAAAATGTTCCCAACATGACGATCAGCATTCGCTAACCTAATATCTAAAACTGCTATTTTGTGGACCTCCTGCACTGGAAAAGCGTGGGGGCCCATATCTTCACAACTTCCATTGTTCTGAATGAACATCTGCAGTGATCCAATCTTGAAGCTCTTACCCCTGTGCAAGCACCGGACCAATGCTGTGGGAGGCACACCAGAAAACCCAACTCGTATACCATGTTCATGATCATTAACTGGATGGTCCAGAATATAAGCTGCAACTTCCCTAAATGCACCTTCCCCTACGAGTGTCCCCCTCTTCATGCCTTCTCCATCAGTCGACACTGGAAGCCCTCTTGGGTTGTTTTCAGCCATAGGTTCCTCATCGATAGGCTTAAAAACCGCAATATTTTTCTCCCCTGATTCATCTCGCATGAAGTAAACCCCACCTGAGCCTTCTGCTGACATAACTGGCAAGTATCCATTCTCAAGACCAGCTATGGTTGAGCCAATCATTCTCATCACTTGAGGTGATAGTTTCGCCTTCCGATTAACAACAATTGGTTCAACAAGTGCAGGCACACTGGCTGGTCTAGCAGGGTTCACAGCATGAGCTTCATTTTGAAGGTTCAATTTCTCCTGTGGTGTCACAACTGTAACAATAGTGTCTTTCTCAACTTGCTGTGTCCGTAACTTTGCTGGCTTGCGGATGAACAAATGAATCACAGCATCATCCTTATTACTAATATCAGCAATCAACTGGTGATCCTCAAGTTCCTGGTCATCATGTACAAGCTTGTGATCCTCCAGGTTGCCAAGGTCTTCATCTCCTTCCACTGCAAGCTTACTCTTGAGATACTTGACATTGCGGCTTTGGTCCACCTGGAACTGAAACTTCTTCCCTGTGGCAGTCTCAATATTAATCACACAAAGATCAGCCAACCGGATAACAAGGTGCAGAACATTTCCATCAGCAAGCCCATAATCCTTGACATGGTTGTTGTTCCGTGCCAACTCATGCCCATCAAGCACAAGCCGCTGCTTGTTAACCACAAATCCCTTGAATCGCTGAATGCGCAGCTTGACAGACGCAATGGACTCAGTGCCCAGCACACTCATCGGCATCAGAGGAGCACCAGGCATAGCAAGAAAGATAAGAATTGAATCCTGCAGCTGTGACCCGGACAAACAATGGGGCGACCTGCTGCCGTCGAAGCAGATGGGAAGGAGGGCAAGCTCTTCCGGAACTGGCCCAAGGGTAATCACACCAGCTGACATCTTCACAGGTGGTCTTAGGAGGCCAAAGCTTCCTCAAGTACAACTACTATTTACACTACCCCTAAAAATTAGATCCTTTGCACTATGAATTAGAAGCCATGGAGAAGACAGGCCAAGGGTTCCTTCCTTCCAGGATGGAGGAAACCCTCTGCGAATGCGACAAACAACCGTTGTTACAATCTCATTTTGAACTCAAAGCACATCAAATCTGCAAAAAAAAGAGCTAGTTAGCGTACGTCAAAACTCCAGCAGAACGGGAAAATCCGAGAACATCGAGAGGAGAACGCACCAGACATGGTTCGATTGCAGGGGGAAAAGTAATGGAAAATCTCCTATTTGCCCACCAGTGATTGAATCACTGGAAGAATCTGCCATTAAATTCGAGCGATCAGTCTCGAATCCACCCAAGCTCCCAGGCACGAACAGCTCAAATTGCAAAAAAAAAAAAAAACATTTCTCACCAGAGACAGACTAATCAGAAGCGACCGAATCCTCCGATCCGGCCACCGACCTCACCGATTCACCTCACTCCAATCAAACCCTACAACATCACAGCACGCACGGATCAGACAACTCTCCATCGTTCCTTCCCAAAACAGAAACACACACACACACACACACACACACACACACACACAGAGTGAAACGGACGGGGGCTGTGGAATGGAACAGGATGGCACTCAGCGACTCACCGCCCTGAACGACGAACCGTCGGAGGAGATGGAATCCGGCGCCTCCTCTCCTCCCGTTGCTCCGCAGTTCGCGATGAGGTTGAGAGGAGGGGAAGCTTCAGCTTGGGTTGGTCTTCGGTTGGAACGAAACGGGGAATAGAGAGGGGGCAAGCAGCAGTTGATTTATTCGGGCAGCGGAGCGAGCCATCCATCCGTCTGGCTCACGGCGTGACAGCTTGCAGCATAATTATTTTAATGATAATTTTTTTATTTGAAATTATAATTAACATGCTACTCTCTTTATTTATTCTAAAATGTAAGCTTTTAAGTTTAAACATAAATGCTAAATATATATAAAAAAACTATAAACGCTAAAGATATATAAAAAACTATCATACTTTTGATTAGTGAGTGTACAGAAATGGAGGTAATTGTGTGGAGTAACGAGTAATAAAATTTTAAAGGTAGCGTGCACTTTAGAAATAAAAATGACTTTTTACAAGTACCACTTGAAATGAAAATTGAACTCTAAAATTTATATATTTTGTGATGGATGGAGTAATTTCTTTTAGCTTTAGGCATATATTAACTCCATGCGAAATTGAGAAATAAGTAATAAAGTCGAGAGATAGCGGAGTACTCCATAAATGTCATCTTTAAGTTATTATTTTTATGATACATTGAAAACTACAAATTATGGTATATTATCGAACTGAGTAATTAGTAAATAGTTTCTTTTAAAAATTTGGGGATCGAAAACCTCAATCATTTCTTTAAGGTCGACATATGAGCTTGATTTTGTTTCAAAACCATATTTTTCCTTAAAGAATGCTTCGTGACTCAGTTTGAAAGTTATATGATAGAAATGTGATACGAGGATTTAAGGTTTAAGGTTTAGAGTGTTACTAGTCCGAACACATTCAACTTCAAAATTCTAATAACATTTATCCGTTGTTAAGTTTTTTGTATAGCTAAAAAAAACATGTGTCATCCATCGACCACCTGTCCACCTTTATCATTAGAGATAAAGGAGGACCGTACCAACAGCCACGTAACCACAGGAAGAAACTGGAACTTCAATCGTAGCAGGCACAAAACACGGGACCTGCTCGGGTGCATGGCATGGGTCCCTCCCTCCCTGCCAAGTGCCACCGCTCTCCTCTATCGACAGGTCCGTCTCTCTGCCTTGTGGGCCACACTACGGTCGGCGGGATGGTCTGTCCTGTCCGGGTGCCGCCGTGCGGGATACGAAAGAAATCGATGAAGCCGAGGCGAAATGGATTAGGCGGAAGCCGGACGATGCGTAGGCGGTGACGCCGTCCCGTCCCCGGCGACGCGTGACGCGGGGTGCTCCGTCGCTTAGTGTGACGCACGCGGTTTTCACGCAGCCTGTTTGGCAACCAACAATCCCGGCCCATTCCCTGAGGATGGGCCTGGATTTTGAGCTAAAATCCCGGCCCATCCCCAGGGAATGGGCCGGGATTGTGGGCTGCCAAACCAGCCCTAATTATAACGTAAATGATACAGATGTTTAAGTAATTAGCTGGTTAAATAATACTAGTTTAAAAGCTTAAACTAATCAAATTAAGTATGACATAAGTGATCTAGATGTTTAAGGGTTCGTTTGGTTCGATGGACTAAAGTTTAGTGCATTGTTTTAGTTCAGTGCATTTTTATGTACTTTTAGTCCCTAAGCATTCAAATAGCTGGAAAATTTTTGGATTAAAGGCTTTAGTCATCTAGTTCACATCAGATGAACTAAACTAGACTAAAGTGAGTTTTAGACACTTTTGCCCCTCGTTAAAGTGTGTTGGTAAAATTCATGCCTCTTATTATAAGGGTAAAATAATTTTCGTTCAACTCTATTTATGAATTTTAGTCTACAAAATCAAACATATGATGGACTAATCTTTAGATTAGTCTATGTACTAAAATTTAGTCTTTAGACTATAGGAACAAAACACCACTTAACCTAAGAAATTTGCTGGTTACAAAGTTTTAAAAGGTTTGATAATATGATTGTTTAGTTTGATTTTGTAAAAATACTTGAATTGAATGCCCGATATAGTACTGATTGTTTTTATAATGAGTGCTAATTTGTATGTAGTTTAGAGCAACTCGGTATGAATACAAAACCGAGCGGGCCATTTAGATAATTGAATTTTCACAGTGTGATTATTAAACTGACACTTAAGTCTGGTGTTATTTTACCCCCAGTGGGATTGGTTTTTTCGACATAAAGCAACACGAAATATCCAGGTGATTTTTGAACAAAAAACACATTGTACCATCATGGGCTTTGGTGAATTTTAGTCCCAAAATCAACTCTAAACTTTCAAAGTGCACACAAATTTTAACTTGAATTTCTCTAAATGGTTAAATTTTTGTTGTCCCTCAACCTCAGCCGCGCTGGGCAATTTTGTAACATTTCCACAAGAAAACAATAATCCGATTGAACACATAGAACTGTCTGTTTTAGTCAAACTGATATCAAATATAAATTTCAGTGCCTATTGTGTAGAAAGCACTTATTACGAAAGAACCAATGTACACAAGAGATAATATTGAATGCCATAAATCATAACCAGTGCACCCCTCCATTGGTTTCATTGTGATCTAAAGCCAAGCAATGTTCTTTCTGATGATGACATGAGTGCACATGTTGGTGATTTTGGGTTGGCAAAGTTCCTCAACAACAATTCTTTCTGCTCAACAAGCTTGGTAGGGCCAAGAGGGTCAATTGGATATGTTGCACCAGGAGGGCACACTTTTCATGCTCACATATATTGTTAATTTTCATAACTTGTATTGTGTTCTATATTTATGGTCATCTAGGTATCACCTAGGTTAACAAGTCTTTGATTATGATGTGCTCAAAGAGCTAGCTTAATGTATTTGTAAATTATTCTTTTCAGAGGAATTAGTAAATTGATTAGGCAAAACAATATGCTTACAATGACATAAGGATTGTCGCCAAGACTAATATTTCTTCCTCTCTATGCAATGATCCAAGCCACAAGAAATACATGCATTGAAGTTTTCAAATAAATTAGAAATTCAGAGCAGAAAAGACTGAAAGAGACATCAAATTACAGGCCTCAGAGCAGAAAAGGAACCTCAAGGAACTTCCTATGGACACTTGGACAGAAGAAAACACACAGGCCTGCACTATCATCATTTCTTTTTCTTCCCACCTTTCCCAGACTTTGAAGTGCCTGCAGCTGAAGAAGCTGCTGGTTCCGGCTTCTTAGTCCTGCCATGATGCTTGGGAACTAGCTCTGCTATTTGGATCAACAGCTGCTTCTCTGTAATGTGAAGTACTTTGTGTTAGTAGGATGTAGGACAGACAGAAGCATTATGTGAAGTACTTGTGTCAGTAGGGATGTACGATAGTGGATAGACAAAAGCATCATCATGGAAAAATATGTGGTTGCACTATAAGACTTAACAGTGGCCAGCCAAGATTGGAAGTAACTAGGGGAAATCCAAGTTGCAAGCAATTTCAGCATTAGATGGAAGGAAAAAAAGAAACAAGTTGCTTAAGTGATTAGAATAACAGCAATAACGTTTTCCCATAACATTGGCAGCTGTACACTTTGTACTGAACTCAAAAAAGAAAAAGAAAAGTAAAACTTTTTTAGAGTGAGAAGTGACATTGGAGGTGTTAAAATAAAATGCAAGACAACATCAAGTTTCCACAAACCCCTGGAAACTTCTAAAACATTTAATGAAAACCACCTTGGCACTTGCAGGAACACTGGTTACCATAGCTTGGGATAAGTCATAAGAGTCATTTCATATTTCCTAGTTATATTATCAAATAGTTGGATACTTGGATTTAGCAAAGAGGCAGGGATGCCTATTTTAAGGAGAATCCTCATCCATGTTAAGCAATAAATTGAATTACTCAAATAACTCTCCCTAGTATAGTACCTCTCTACCCAATTGGCAACTCTCTTGTAAGCATCCTTTTTTTTCCAAATTGTTGCCATCAGTCACTTTTCTATGGTGTCTATCATGATGAACTAAGGTATATCACACATCTCCGCTGACAAAGATTGATGAGGTTAGACACCAGGATTAAAAAGATAACAAAAGACATTTTCACCAACATTACAGACTACAAAGCACAGAAACACAGTCATAATTTGTAAAGAACAGTAGTGGAGGCTTTTATGTATAACACTACTCCATGGAATAAATTGAACATTATATGTTATGAACTCTAGAATTGGAAGAGTTTATCAGAGAATGAATAGGGGTTGTGATATTCAAAAATAACATGATTAGGATAAGGAGTTTAGGCTTAAATTAGGGAGTTGTGCTTATTTGAAGTGTGTTAGGATTAGGACTAGGATTGTGTGATCTTATCTCTAAACTAACAATTCCTAAACTGCTAATACAGTACCGCGCGGGTACTGTCCACACCCTATATTGGATTAGGTTGTGTGCCTTGGCCTCCAGGCCCATGCCCATGACAAAGTGCAAACCAGCAGAATTTGTGGAGTGGGGAGGTAACACTATTATCTATTTTGCCAAATGTTCTATGAACCTTTTCATGATGTTTGGTAAGTTTTTTTTGGCCTGGAAGCACCCAGTTTATGTGCTCCCAAGCACAAAAACCTCCTCACAAGAAGATGCAATTGAGGCAAAGTCCAACTGCAGTTCAAGGTTTTTAAAAATTACACGCCAAAATGCTATGACTTCTGACTACTGGATGCAAACATCAATTTTGTATTTAAACATTTTCCTGACCATGTGATTGTGTCCTACACTGAGGAGCTCTGTTATCAACACTTGAAGCATACACAACTTAAGGAATGTCAAGAGAAGGATGGTAAAAGACATGGCCTGAACCTGTTTTAGAGCATAATATATGGCTAAATACAACATGAAACCATATATGCACCTGAAAGCAAAACAATGATATGATGCACATTAACACACTAGTTTATTATGGATAACTAAATCTGCTTAACCATTATGAATCCTTATAATTTTCTATCATATTATCATATAATTCAACTAAAACCATTTTTGCACTTGCTCATATCACCTAGTTTGATGGCCAATATCCATATTCTCCCATATTGTCATCTTCACTTTTCTGCTCCAAGTTGATTGTTAAAGAATGGGTATCAAACATATATTCAATTGTTGTTAATCCAACACTAATTGACATTGGTGATGAAACAAATCGGCATGATAAATAATAAATGTAGAAGATTCGTCCATGAGTTTGGTGGTTCACTGGGCCAAACTAAGACCAGAATAATACAGCAGAACACTGAAGCAAATATGAATATTGAATGGTCAGTCATTGAATCCATCAATCCATTGCATGTTTCATTTGCTATTGAGGAATTATATCGTGCTAACTACGATTCTGCAAATGTACGAAACTAATCGCAGTAGCCGCGCTAATAATCTAACAGGAAATTATGATAACGTGTAAATCTGATTCAGAATAAAATCTTAAGTTTTATTCACTCGTGAATAGTCCATTTATCAAATACTGCATGCATAAAGGATGAAAAAACATTGCAGTGATTACTTGTTTTAATTGCAGGATTGACTGGGGAGCCGTCGTCGTTCTTGAGCTGCACCCTCACCCTCCCCACCTGGAAGAAATCTCGTGGATACGCCTTATCCAACTACGCACAACACGGGATGCTCAAACATTCACAAAGTTCACAAATCCAGGTAAGGGCAGAGGTAACTGGCAATCCCAAACTGCAAGATCTGAAAAGAAAGAGACAGAGGGAGATGGGTACCTCGATAGCGTGAGGGATCTTGAGGTAGGAGCAGCAATCGGCGATCTCGATGCAGGTGGGGTCGGCGCAGGCCTTGGCGGCGGCGACGCGGCGGCCCTCGGCGACCGTCTTCTTGGAGTTGATGTAGACCGGATAGATGGCGTTCCACTTCTTGATGGTGCTCCTCAGGTCGCCGCCGCCGTCCATCTCTGCGCCGTCGATTCCGCTCGAACAAGGTACAGATCCTACTCCAACAAGGACACACGGAGCAGACTTGCAGTGAGCGTTTTCTTGGCTTAGGGGTTGTTCGAATCGGCGCTAAAATTTTAGTAAATATTATTGATAATCGGTGGATTATTTGTGAGATGAATCTAATGAGCTTAATTACGCCATGACCATAATTTGACAATGTGATTCTACCATAAACATTTATTAATTATGGATTAATTACGCCATGACCATAATTTGACAATGTGATTCTATAATAAACATTTATTAATTATGGATTAATTACGCTTACTAAATTCGTATCGTAAATTATCCTTCGATTCTGCAATTTTTTTATAATTAGTTCACATTCAGTCCTTCAAATTGATTTTCAAACATCCGATATAATATGGGCTAAAATTTGATCCACACACACCCTTAGACGGAACTCGCTCTAACCCTATTTGTACAAATATGATTTTATTTGTACAAATAGGATTTTAATTAAATTTGTTCAGATTAAAACATCGTCACAATATTTTAAAAATATATACATATACATATATAATCAAATCTTTCTCAACAAGAAAATTCATGCCACATCACAAACAATAGGAGCTCATTCAGCAAGGGAGGGAATTGTGCGCGCACACCTATGTACGTGTGCGCGGGCACGGGTAGTTAGTACATACGTACACGCGCGTGGTTATAGACCACACATACACAAGTTACTCAACCATTAATATACAATACACAGAAGGAAGGCGACTAGATATTTCAATCATCTTTCTGACGTAAAGCATAAGGTAAACTATTACCATTCAGTATCGCATGGGCAATGGGTTTATACTCATCGGATTTGACTATCTCAAACCTATACCCATTAGAAAAATATTTCCTCATCAGATAACCCATATATATATATATATATATATATATATATATATATATATATATATATATGCGTATCTCAAACCTATACCCATTAGAAAAATATCTCCCCATCAGATAATATATATGCGTATCTCAAACCTATACCCATTAGAAAAATATCTCCCCATCAGATAACCCATATATATATGCGGGTACCATTTCTTCCCCAAATCTATACCCATGCGGGTAAAATATACCCATCGGGTATCCATATTCATCAATAGGCACCACACACAAAATAGGCTAACAAATAACAATGGTATATCTATCCCCACAAAAACAATGTTTCACCTAAATAGACCGATCACTCGTTTAGTCATAAGATCAAAATTACATATATAAATAAACTCTCAAACATAATGCAACAATAATTTAAACTTCCAAAAATATAGCTTATTGGTGGGTGATGGGTACCCAACGGTTAACGGGTATGGATATTAGAAAACCATACCCACGTACCCGTTGGGTACTATTTTTTCCTATTAGTAGACCCGTGGGTGAACAATTTTACCGTATATCTACTCTAATAGAGTAAAAACCCATCGGGTTTCGGGTACCCATTGCCATCTTTAGAGCAGCACACACGCTCACTGCCGTTGCGGCCACCAACCCCACGTGTCGCACGCGCTCGCCCTCCACAGCACGCTCGCCTGGCGCAAACAATGCCCGCCCATAAGAGCATCTCCAAAAGAGTGGCTATTTGGCTCTCCAAACCAAATTTTAGCCATCCAAGCACAGAAACGCACTCCAAAAAAATGGCCAACCGGATGGCCAAGCCATCCGGCTGGCCAAATTTGGCCAGCCATTTTGGCTGGCTACTTGTGGGCCCCACTGGCTGGTAGCATGCAATGCAAGGAAACGGTGCACAGCAACGGCAACGGAAAAGAAAGAAAGGAAACGGTGCACGGGCAACGACAACGGGAAAGAAAGAAAGGGAGAAAAGAGAAGGAAAAAAATAAAAAAATAAAAAGAAAAAAATAAAAATTTTATAAAAAATGTATACAATTTGCAAATTTTAAAATTTTATAAATGATATTTTTTAAAATAAGAAATCAAATATTTGAAAATATTTTGAAATTTTAAAAGAGGGAATAAATTGTTTAGAGAGTTGAGAATAGAGAGTTTTTTAGAGTATATAGTAGATTTGAAGAGGAATCTTTTTGAAGAATTGGCTAAATAGACAAATGGAGAGACAAAAATTGTGAGTGTTTTGGAGATGCTCTGATGCCGCCTCCCACATGTCTCCTTGGTCGGATGTGAGATGTGAGTAGCGGCCTCATCGTGTAGTCCTTTGTTGCGCCAACGCCTATTGTCAAACCCACGGTTTTCGGTTTGATTTTGGTGAACAGACAGATTCATGCATAAGTTTAGTTTCAAATACATGGTTTCACGCGTACATGTTTAATTGGGTTTCATAATTAGTTTTTTTTTTTTTGAAAACCATGAGTTTCATACGAGTTATCATTCTCACTTACCTCGCTCGCCACCACCTATCTTAGATTGGATCTTAGCGATCATTAGTTAGTCCATACCGGTTTAATAGATAGATTTAGCCGCTAATCGCTACCTATTTGTTACCGTCGACCTTTATCAATCATTAGATTGACCATTAGTTTATCGATATAAGTCAAATGGACAAATTTAGCTACAGTTAACGGTTTATTAACCATGATCAAATCAACAGAATTAAGTCCCTGTATTTTTTTAGGGGATCGTGATTGGTGATTTTATTCTTCTTCCAATAAAATTTCTATATCGTATATTTGGGAGACATATTGGTTCCTGTAAGGGAGGATTCCTTCGATAGAGTATCTATTGAGGCTATATATTTGTATATAATCCTTAAATTATATAAAAATAAGTTTTTTAAAGATTATATCTGTTAGAGTTAGATCTGTAAATTCTCAAAAAACCAACATTGTTATAATTTCGGATAAAAAAATAATTATTCTAAAAATCGCTAGAGACCGACACGGACTCCGCTTCGGCGCTTCCGTTCGCCCCCATATAAACGGCCAGCCGCAGCCCATTGAGGCCCAGAGAAACCGCATCCGCAGCCCCACCGCTCCCAATCTCGATCGAAACGCGAGGGTTTCGCATCTCCTCGCCGCCGCCGCCTTCTTGTTAGGGGAGCAACAAGGATCCGCCTCCGTCCCAGGTAGCCATGCCGAAGAACAAGGGTAAGGGAGGCAAGAACCGCAAGAGGGGAAAGAACGAGGCCGACGACGACAAGCGCGAGCTGGTGTTCAAGGAGGATGGGCAGGAGTACGCGCAGGTGACGCGGATGCTCGGCAACGGCCGCTGCGAGGCCATATGCGTCGACGGCACCAAGCGCCTCTGCCACATCCGCGGCAAGATGCACAAGAAGGTCTGGATCGCCGCCGGCGACATCATCCTCGTCGGCCTCCGCGACTACCAGGACGACAAGGCTGACGTCATCCTCAAATACATGAACGACGAGTCCCGCCTGCTGAAGGCCTACGGCGAGCTCCCCGACACGCTCAGGCTCAACGAGGGCGTCGACGTCGACGGGCCCGAGGACGGCGGCGACCACGACGACTACATCCAGTTCGAGGACGAGGACATCGACAAGATCTAAGCCTTTCTTCCTCAGCGGCTATAATTTATGTTCTAATAGTTGTATTCTACTATCTGGCTTGGCTGCTATGGATTGTTTGTTGCCGGTTTTATGATGTGATATGAGATATTATTATGGTTTGAGGCGGTTAAATAATTATTGGATTTCGTCACTTTAATCTATTACATGCTGTTACAATTGATGATGGTTATGGTATAATTGATGTGGCTTTGCTGTTCTCTGGTTGATTACATTTCTCACTAAGATTGTTTATAATCTAGGATCTTGAAGGCTCATTCCAGTAATTCCCTAAGAAATTGTTGGTCCTGTTTAGGCCTGCTAGCTATCATATTCTCAAGAACATTGTCAATTAGAAGCCTGCTGATTGTGTTCTTCTCCTTGCATACCCAATTGTAGTATCTGCTGTGACAAATGGTGATTTATGTGGTATTCATCTTGGTTTTGGTTGGTCTATGCTTTGCTGGACCAGTCAGGTTATCTATAATTTGAGATGTGTCTCTTTTCTTGATCTTTAGGACATAATCGCCTACGATGATCTTTGAGTGATACTTCTGGCTTTCTGGTCTGCATTTGTGCTGCTAGGTTGAGAATAGGATTGGCCAGTTACTCTAAAAAGTTGGATTGGAAACACTATGGGTTGTAATCCCTCGTCAAATTTTGCAGGTTCAAGTTGATTGATCTGTGTGATATAATTTATTTATAGCAAATAAAGGCTCAGTTAATTGGTAGTTTTGAAATGTCTTTTTCTTTACATCAATAATCTTTTCTTGTGATTATGTATCTGTTGTGCCAGAACTGTACCTGATCAATGATCATAGAGGGGACAAGGTTCTTGCTTTTTTACTTATTCTCATCCAAAATGTTGTTCACGGTACCAGAGCAACAGATACATCGAGCCGAATATGGTCATCCATATATCCAAATTGAAGCCTACAGAGAGATCTACAACATCTATGTTATTGATATTCACATTTGAAATCGTCTTGAACTCTAAAATTAACTTTGAAAGACGCTCCTGTTTTTTTTATAGAATCCAGGTATAACTTAGTCGAACATGCTTTGGCTCCGTATTTTTAAGGACAGAATTGAAAGGCTTTAGTTTCTAACGGGGATGTGGCCTGTTATCATATATTTGGGTCAGAATTTCATCTGAACCAAAAGCTTAATTATCGAATATACTACCTCTATTCTAAAATAAAACACACAAGATTATTTTCACTATATATTATCAATAAATATTGAGATACCAATGTGTAAAAGTACTTCAAATAATAATCTAACAACACGACATGTATAACACTAAACCTAGATATTACTAGCTTAATTATTAATCAAAATCTTCTGGTGATCGAAATCGCGGCTCTATGCGTCTGCCTAGGCGGGATTAGGCATTGGGTGCCACCCCAGCGACGCGCGGAAGGCCTGGGTGGCCGGCTGGGTAGCCAGTGGCGAAGCTAGAACAAAATTAGAGGGGGTGCACTTCTTTTATGGATGCATAAACATGTGTCATGGAGGGTGCATATATGGTGAAAATTTGATCAATTCCTCTATTTTTCAACTTTTTAGGGGGTTCATGTGCACCCCCTAATGTAAACGTAGCTACGCCCCTGTGGGTAGCTGGGACGTCTAGACGGGTCAACTGCGGCGCCTACACGCCGGTACTCCCATGCTCCCGTGTCGCACATCTGCGACTCTCGCTGCTCTCCAACCTCACGTGCAGCCGTGTTCCGACCTTGCTCACAGTCTCACTTCGACGTCCCGACTTCCGTGCCGCACGCACGAGTGACCAGATTTGGCAAGGGAGGCATGCACAAACCTAATCCAGTTGTCGCCCATCGGAGAAGAGAAGGGGAGGGGCGCAGATGGCCGGAGGGGAAAAAGGGAGAGGAACGCGTGGCCGGAGGGGAAGTGGCAAAATGTCGAGCGACTTGCTACCTGGGGGCACCGAGAGAGAATGGTAAAACATTAAATTCCCAACGCATAGGACTTCAAAAGGAAGAAAACTGTAGCGCAAAAACTAGGTTGAGCATGGGAAGTGAGGACAGGAAGAAAAAAGGATGAGATGCTTTGGAACTACTCCCTCCGGTACATAAAAACAAGTTGTTTTAGTCTTGTATCAAAAGTTTGCTCAAACAAGTTGTTTTGTATTTTATTGTGCATTTTGGACAACTATACCCCTCAAATAGTACTACTTCTTTCTTGTTTTTCGTGCTATATTTACTACTCCCTCCGGTACATAAAAACAAGTCGTTTTGGACATGATTTCACATACCAAGGAGCAATTAATTAGTGTGTACTTTCCATATTTGCCCCTATTAAATATAATGCAAGAGTAAACATAGCACGAAAAACAAGAAAAAAGTAGTACTATTTGAGGGGTATAGTTGTCCAAAATGCACAATAAAATGCAAAACGACTTATTTTAGCAACCTCTTGATAGAAGCCTAAAACGACTTGTTTTTGTGTACCGGAGAGAGTATTGCACTATATTTAATAGGAGCAAACATAAAAAATACACACTAATTAATTACTTCTTGTTATGTGAAATCATGTTCAAAACGACTTATTTTTGTGTACCACAGTGAGTATGTGAATATGTGAAGGGCCCTAGAAAATAGGGAAAAAGAAGGTAAATAGGCATAATTAGGCACATGCCTAGGTGACGCCTAAGCACTAGGTCACTGCCCGCCTTAACAAACACTGAAATTTTCAAAATAATGATTTTTTTAAAAAAAAAAATATGTACGCATTACAGAATGTTGTATGCGGAGGGGTTTGGGAACATAGCTGCATGGTTAACTACGTAGTATTTTTCAATACATGCTTAACTTCAATGTTGGATCTGATTGGAATGCTTAAGAAATTCAGCGAATTCGGTACGTGACGAGCCCCCTTCCTTCCACGCCGCTGCAGCGCTCTCCTTCGCCACCATGACCCGCTGCACGGCTCCCTTGCGCTCCTCTGATTCCATGATCCGCCTCATGGTGGCTTCCACGGTATCAGCACGGACAAGTACCCCCGGTTTATGGCCTGTCACCTCCATGGCAACCTTCGTCTCCTCCACGAGGAACAACTTGTTCATCCACTGCTCCGCGTCCAGCGGCCAGCAGACCATGGGAACGCCGGCCGCAACTGCCTCCAGCGTCGAGTTCCATCCGCAGTGGGTAAGGAACGCGCCCGTGGACGCGTGCTGCAGCACCGCCACCTGCGGTACCCAGGGCGTTGTCACCACGACGCCCTTGTCGGCGGTCCGGGCCAAGAAGCCTTCTGGAAGAAGAGCCAACGCCGCGTCCGGCTCGGCCGGCGCGGGCGCGGGCGCCGGAGCGCGCAACACCCACAAGAACCTATGACCGGACCTTTCGAGACCCGTGGCCATCTCCCTGACTTGGTCCGGCGAGAGCGCGCCGCGGCTCCCGAAGGAGAGGAACACGACGCTGTGCTCCGGCTGCGCGTCCAGCCATGCGAGGCACGGGTGCCTCTCCTCCTCCTCCTCCTCCTCCTCCTCCTCCTCCTCCTCCTCCTCCTCCTCCTCCTCCTCCTCCTCGTCGCCGTTGGCGATCAATGGACCGATGCAGTAGACTGGTGGTGTCGGGCGGTTGGGGAGACATCGGCCGTCTCTCAGCGCCGCCACTCCCGAGCTCTCCAGCGCCTCGAAGGTGTTCACAAGAATGCCGCGCGCGGACGCCATCCGGTCGAACACGTCCAGCACCGCCGTGCTTACGTCCGTCCCACGGTCGAGCACCTCTTCGATCAAGTGGGAAGCCGGCAGCGGGCGCCGACCGGGAAACGACACGGGCGCTTCGCCGAGCTCCCTCAAGTTTCCGCTGGTCCCGGAGCAAACATGTGGCAAGCGGAGGAAAACGGCGAGGTTGGAGGCGCCGGTGCAGAAGAAGAGGTATCCGGGGATGCCGAGCTCGGTAGCTGCCTCGAGAGCGTCGACGAAGAACATATCGGCGACGAGCGTCGGGACGGGACGGAGGCCACGGAGGAAATCTCTGAGGCCCGGCACATGGGCCCGGAGAACAGCGAGCATACGGACGAGCGGGTGAGAGGCGGCGGCGGCGGACAGGTCATGGCCAGGACGAGGGAGAGAGTGGACGGAGAGGGAGGGCAGGCGGGATGCGTACTTCCGGAGAGTGGCGGAGAAGCCGGGGGCGGTGAAGGAGGGATCCGGGACGACAACAGTGACGGCGAGGTCGCGGCGGATGCAGACCGCGGCGAGCTCCAGCATGGGGATGAGATGGCCCATGCCAAGTCCGGGGAACAGGACCAGCCTTCTCGCAGCCGCCATTGCCATCGAAGCCTCTTTGCAATTCTGCTCTTGCCTTTTCCGGTGGGTCTTTGGATGGATAGACGATGATACCAATATCAGCGGCCCCCTTTTCCCCTTTCGGGATCCGACGACGGTGCGGAGGTAGACCTCAATCTACGGGTTTACTTGATTGTGCCCACTTAAGATAGACCAAAACACATAAGATTAAAAAATGCATACTAGCAATTCTTCTCATTTATTTTTCTCTTAGGCCCTGTTCGTTTTGAGGGGGAATGGATAGGTTTGGGCTGTGTTCCCCGGGGAATATCTCAGCCTGGAAAAATTCCCGGCCCACCAAAAATGTGGTGTTCGGATAAGCCCAAAAAAGATTTGAACCCGGCCCACCTCGGTGATTTTCCCCCAACCCGACCTAGGATTCCAACCCTAGGGTTAGGGGCGTGGAATTTTTCCTGGCGCGGGGCTTGGAACGTGGCGGCGGCGCGCGGTCGAGCGAGCTGCGGCAGTGCGCGGCCGAGCGCGCGGCCGAGCGGGCGACCGAGCGGGCGGCGGCGGTGCGCAGCAGAGCACGCGGACGAGCGGGAAGAGAGCGGGCGGCGGCGGCGCGTGGCAGAGGGCGCGGCCGAGAGGGCGACTGAGCGGGCGGCGGCGGTGCGCAGCGGAGCGCGCGGACGAGCGGGCAGAGAGCGGGCGGCGGCGGTGCGCGGCCGAGCGGGCGGCGGCGGTGCGCGGCAGAGCGAGCGGACGAGCGGGCGACCGAGCGGACAGAGAGCGGGCGGCGGTGGTGCGCGACAGAGCACGCGGCCGAGAGGGCGACCGAGCCGGTGGTGGTGTGCAGCAGATTTTCGTCGTCCCTAGCCTCCCCCAACTCTCCTCTCTCCCTGTCCGCCGATCGGTGAGCTCCTCCCCACCGTTGCAGTTGCTTCTACTTCTACATTTCCTTCTTCTGTTAAGTTTGTAAGGTGTGATGCTTGCTTACTTTTCTTTGGTTGTGTAAGCTGTAGGAAGGATCAGCAAGTATTAGGTCTGATCCTTCCTTCCTCTTGTGTGGTTGCAGTATTGCTATACAGTATTGCTATACAGTATTGAACTTTACCTTTCCCTGCATTATGAGTGCAAACCAGCAAGGCCCGAGTAATCTCTCTCCATGGTCTGTGCTCAAATGGGATCAACACACATGATAGATTTCACGAATATTATCTAAGCATTATGTTGTCATATTTGCTATTCCTGAAGTGGATAATATGTTTACATTTCATATACATATTTGCTATTATGTTGTTTGATGAAATTTACTTACATCATTGTTACTATGGTTGTTTTTTTAGTTTACAATGAGTATGGGAATAAGTGACTGTGTTAGAAAGAGGAGGGATGGGGAGGATGATGATATGATGTTATTTATTTTCCCTGCCTTATATCTATTGGGTTCTACTAGACGAAGGGAAAAGAAACGTCGACATACGTCTGCTCTAACAGGCGAGGAACGTGTTCGAGAGCTATTTGAAGGTCATGTCAAGAACTGTTTGGTCGCGTTCAGAATGGAACCTCGAATTTTCAAATTCTTGGTCAATTACCTTAGAAGGGAAAGGTTGGTCCGTGATACTAGGATTAAGGTTGAGGAGAAGTTGGCGTTCTTCTTATACATGCTTAGTCATAATGCTTCGTTTGAGAATCTTCAAGAAAAATTTGGTCATAGCAATGATACATATCATCATCACATGAAACATTTTTTTGACAAGGTCGTCCCTACTCTTTCCTTGAGATTCTTGAAACCTCCAAATCATGATCAAGTTCATTTGAAAATTGAAAGAGATCCTCGATTCTATCCTTACTTCGAGGTGCTTACTTGAACACTTCTATCCTTAAGGTTTACTTTTCTTAACTTTAGAAAATCACATATACTATTTTTTGCAGAATTGCATCGGTGCCATTGATGGTAGTCACATACCCATATCAATGTCACCTGACAAAGCCGCTCCATTTAGAAACAGAAAAGGGGCACTTAGCCAAAATGTGATGATAGCTTGTGATTTCGATCTAAATATCACATTCATATCTACCGGGTGGGAGGGATCAGCTACTGATGCTAGAGTTCTTAGGTCTGCAATAAACAAAGGTTTCCAAGTACCTCCCGGGAAGTACTATTTGGTTGATGGTGGGTATGCTAACACCCCATCTTTTCTCGCCCCATATCATGGAGTTAGATATCACTTGAAGGAGTATGGTGCAGGTCACCGTAGACCTCAGAATTACAAGGAGTTATTTAACCATCGTCATGCCGTGTTGAGGAATCATGTCGAAAGGACGTTAGGGGTTAGACAACCAACCAGATAATATCCAACCACAAAATTTTGTTGACTTGCCAAATAGCGATCAAGGCAATGATCAAGCTAACATTCAAGGCAACAATATGAGAGATGTGATAGCACATCAAATGTGGAGTGATTACCGACAACATAGAAATTAGTGGTATATGTCTGATATTTTGCATTGTTTTAATAATCTAATATGTTATGATTATTGTCTAATCTAATATGTTATAGTTAACATGCTTGGAAGTGGTTCTCCAAGGTTTGCCATGCTTATGTCTCAAGCTGCACGTATGAAGAAATCCCCCAAAGTCACTGCTACAAGGGGTATGCACATGAGCACATATTTATTTTTTAAAGTTATCTTTGTGTGCATATTTTTATTTCCCCAACTCTCAAACATATGTTTGTAGATAAAGTAAGGGCTGTTTGGAACCCGGTACTAGAGAAAACATTGGTAGAATTGTTGCATGAGCACAAAACACCTGACTATAGGGGTCAAAATGGTTGGACATCGGAGGCGTGGAATAAAATCGTGAAGGAGTTCCACGATAGAGAGAAGTATGCGACTTTTACGAAGGCTCAAATACAAGAGAAGGAGAAAGAGTTAAAAAGAGAGTATCGAATGCTGAAGGAGGCTAGAAAACAAAGTGGAGCTTCTTGGAACAACGATAGATTCATGATTGAGGCTGAACCTGCTGTTTGGAATAACATAATTATCGTATGATTCCTTAAACCTTAGTTGATTCATGTCGTGCTTTTGGAACAACAATAAATTCATGTTGTTTTGATTTTATGTAGTCATTTCCTAAAATTAAAAAGTTTTGGAACAAGTCATTTCCATTATTTGAGGCATTGTGAGAGTTATATGATGGTTAGTTTCAATATCCAACTATCTCCTTGTTTTGTGTAATCCTTCTATAATATAACTATATCTAATTATAACTAACTTCCTTCTAGGCCATACTGCTGAAGGAACTTATAACTTCACATCTACGCAGCCACCACTTCATCCAGTTATGACCCAACTTGACAATACGACCGACATTGGTGACACTGAGGCTACATTTCCAGACGTAGAGGAAACTTTTGCATATCAAGTGCAAGACAATGTTGGTGCAAGGGTGGATTCATTTGAAGAAGTTGAAAATATTGGTAGTAATGAACATAGGGCAGAAAGAGGTAGTGGTATAAGAAACAACAAAGTAGAAAAAAGGACCAAAGAGGCAAAAAAGGGTGGTAACATCGAAGGACTAATGGAGAAATACATCGATATGAGAAGCAAACAGGCTGAGGATGAAGCTGCAGAATTAGCTAAAGAAAAAGAGGCTGCCCAAGCCAACAATTATTCAATTAAGAATTGCATAACTGTTGTTAACTCAATGGAATTGACAAGAGAGGAAAAATCCAAGGCTTATAATGTCTTCAGGGATGCTGATAATAGGGAGATTTTTCTGAGTGCTTGTGAGGGAGATAGAGAAACTGCATTGATTTGGTTGAAAAATGAAATGGCATAGCAGGTAACAATTAAGAAATGACTTTGATTTGTTGATATCTAGTCCTTACTCTCTACAAATTTATACCAGAATTCAACACCTTACCCACCATGCTAATGCATCTATAATATACAATTATACATACTTCATTTTTTTAGCTTTTCAGATCCTGTTTATGCAACATATCACTTTGAGTGTTGGTAGGTATTTATGCTTACTGTAGTTCTGGATTCTTGAAAAACGCACAAATGTTCCACTCTCTTGAAAGCTTATGACTAAAGCTTTTAACTGGTTGATGCATGAAACCTTAGAATGTTTATACCCCTGGAATTGAATCTACTGTATACTCATAAACTTTGCTATTGGTACATACCATTTTTGAATGCTGGCATATTTATCTCTTTGCAGTTTATAGAGCTGCTGATCTGAATATGTTAATGTGTTATTATTGTTGATCATACTGATGAAGGTTGGATTTCCACAAGATGATAAAATATTGCTCATTTGACTCACGTTAGTGAAATGGAGAAAAAGTGTGAATCTTTGGCTAGAATCACTGCTGTTTTGAAAGATGTAATTCAAAACAAGGTAATGGATATCAGAATTGTCCTTTCACTTATTTTTCTCAGTATTACCAGTTATTTATAATGATTGTGTGGAGACGTCTTTTTTGGAATTACCAGTTATTCAGAATGATCTTGTGGAGGCATTATGCATGTATTGCTGCTCATACATTGTTCATTTGTACATAATATATGTATCTGAAATAGCAACAGTGCTTTTGGTCAGTAGCCAACCAGCTTCAGCTTCTGCGTGTCAAGATTATAATATTTTCTGTTGTTGCAATGGCAAATTTTGTAAGCAAGGAAAAAGTAATGTCTTTTGATAGTTGGTGTTTGTAGTTTGGTGTGATTTGTGTTGTAAAAATGCCTTATATTATCGTTGTCTCCTATTTTTCAGACCGCTATGAGGAATTATGGAAGGAACTTGATGGTGTCAAGCATGCATGGAAGAATAAATGAAATGTGAACTTTATTTTGTATTATGTCATCATGTTTTTTTATGTGTTCCATTGGCCTATATGGAAGAACAGATGAAATGTGAACATTATCTTGTGTTTGTCTTTGGATGTGGACTATTGAAAATTTTTATTTAATCTTATATAATTTGGACAAATCGTGGTGTTATTGTGTGATTAGTTTTATCTTTTTGGTTAATATTTTTCTTTAATCACTTTGTTGATTATAATTAAATTTGTAGTTGAGAATGATGCTTAGATATTGTAAACCCAAAGAGATTTAATCCTAGCCAAAAGAATACATAATTGAAGGGAGGGATTTAATCCCCAAAGGGAATTAATCCTAGTGGGGATTGAGTGATATGAGAGGGATCCACTCAATCCCTCCCGGGATTGAATCCTCTTGGGGATATAATCCCTGTGAACCAAACAGAGCCTTAGTGGGTCATCCAGATATAGAACCTACTCGTCGTACACTCTAGCTAGCACCCTATCTCAATCCCAGGGCTAGCCACCCCAAAAAAACAACAAGGCATCTCCACAAATACCTTCTATGCATGGGCAACACACGCCACACGTTCAACATCCTCAATTTTTTTTTAGCTTTTCTGACCAAGTCGCCCAACCTTCTCCTTCTTCTCAGTATCCAGCTGAGCCATGGAGAGAGCCTGGGCTTCTTGCTTCGTCCACTTTTTCTTATCAGCCACGAGGAAGATGGTTAAGCCGATTCACTGACGATCATCGGTTAGCCAATGTAGCTTGTGTTCCCTCTCTCCAATGCATGCCATTCATTTTGTTTTTGGGTTCATCTCCATCCGACCATTGCAGCAACGGGAACGCCGATGAGCTCTAGCATGCTCTAGAGCACGATCTAGACGCGTCGTCGGTGTTGTGCTTGTGTTCCGACCACCTCGGTCCACTCCAAGCGAGCAAAGAGATCAGAGTCTTCTTTCTCATCTTCGGTGCCAAGCCTTCACTATTGATTTCTCCCTCTCCGGTGAGATTTAATCTGATCCCCTGCACTCACACCATATGTGAGACATCCTCTACCTTGTGCATGCACTAATTTGGTGATTCTTTAGCTAGTTTGTGCTATCTATGGTGAACCGGAAACCTTCAAGTCACCTCATCGTCACCGGCGCAACTCGAGCCACCTCAAGGTACACCGTGGCCACCATTAGATTCATCTAGGTTCCCTAGCTCCATTTCCATGGTTAGCCCACCAAAATATGCCATTTTAAGTTGTCATTATCCATGGGAAAAACCTCTAGTATGTTTGGGTAGGTTGGAGGTAGAAGGACCTATTTGTGAATTTCAGTGACTTCTAGAACTGTTTCAAGGTAAAATAAAATTGAGGAAAATAAAATTTCTAAATTAAAAAGAATTATTTTAAATTATAGAAAGATGATAAAAGCACCAAGTAAAACAAAACATGGAGAAATATATCAAATTCAGAGCTAATAAAATTATGGTGGAATCTATAAGCCAAGAAGTATTTTGTGAATTTTTATAAAATTTTAGCACCTATGCTTCAAGCTCTAAACAAATAAACTAATTTCCGGAAATGATTTTAAATAGAAAAGACATTTTAAATGTTGTTGGGCCGCCTCCCTCAAATCCCCCTCGGTCCAGCGCGGTCCAAACCCGCACCCACTGACGGGTGGGACCCGCCTGTAGGCGTGCCCCCTCCCTCTCTCCTTCACGCGCGTGCCACCCTGGCCCACCTGACAGCCGCACACGCCCCCTATCCTCTCTGACCGCCCTGGCCCGCCTGTCGGCGCACTCGCCCACACCAGCGCCCACTGACAGGTGGCCCTGACCTGTTAGGTCCATCTTCTTCGATGGAAAGGGATTCCCCCCTTCCATCCCCGACGGGCCCCTTTCCAATCTCGCCGCCGCCGGCCGCCGATCGCCAAATTGAGCCAATGCCGAGACTTGCCATCCTTCGGTGATTGCTTTCCCCTAAAACCCCACGCGTTTTCACCCCGGAGGTAGCTAACCGAGCGCAAGGAAAGCTCGTCGGCACCAAAAAGGAATCCCCTCGGGTTTCCACCGTTTACCCTACCATACTTGATGCCGGCGACCACTATAAGAACCCTCGCCCACACCGTAGCACATGCCACGCGCATTAGCCCAAGCTATGCACTCTAGAGCGCCGCCACCAAATTTTCGTCCCTCACCTCTGTTCTGGCTCCGGCAGCCCCTCGTCGGTGCCATAGGACCCCGTCGCCCTCGCCGTCGACACATTCGGGACCACCGTCGCCTCTTATCCCTCGTCCTCACCTCCATTGGGCCGAATCACCGCTGGAACGCCACACCGCCGTTGAACCCGAAGGTCTTCATCACCCCTCCTCGTCGTCAGTCACCGCCAGCCATCACCGTTGCCATCGCTGGTACCCCCGCGTTCCCCGTGTTCCCCTTGTTCCATTTCAGCTTGTAGCCATGCCCGTAGGCCCTCACCGTCGCCAGGATCGCTCGTCGTCGCACTGCCGGAGTCGGGGACGAAGACTTCGGTCTTTCCCATGCCGCGCACGTGCCAGACAGGCCCCTCAGCCATGCGATCGTGGGTGAACGACACAGATTAAATCCCGCGTGGGATTTAATCTTGGCCGTTGATCTGCGTCGAAAGGGTACGGGTGCTCTGGCTCGTCGGATGCCACTTAACCCCCACCGGTCCACGCACACAGTGCGCGGGTCCATGGTGGGCCTGGCTCACCGTGGACCGAGACTGATTTCTGTGTAAATAAAAATTCAGAAAATTGGTTTAAACTTCTAAAATTCATAACTTGCTCAATTTAACTCCAAATTTTCCCATTCAAATTTTGGAAAATTTATCTTTTTATTCTCTACACATTTATGCAATAAAAACAATAGGTTTATTCTGAACATTTTATTTTTATTTAATAGGGGATTTAAAAACATTTTAGGATAAATTCTTATTCCTTTTTAGAAAATTCATAACTCCATAACAATTTTTCTTAAAAATTTAGATAATAATTTCAGAATATTAATGACTTTATTTCCCATGATTTAATCCAACCAAAGCCTATATGCTTGTATTGCGATTTTAGATTGTTTAATTGAATGTTATGTCTATTTTATTCGTATCGAGAAGACTACGACGCCGTCGATGATCCGAAGTTTTATCCAGAGGTCCCACCTTCACCATTTGCTGATCAAGGCAAGTCACAACCCGCTTTTTGATCAAAATTGAGCCTATTTTTCATAACTACTGCTATAACTCATAGGATTATAATTATTAGATCCCTGTCCTTGTTCTGCAAACCGAAACCATGCTTATTGAGCCTGAACTCCTTGTCACCTTTAAAGTATTATATTAGATAGTGTCCAATGTATCGACACAATTGCTATAGGATAAAAACGAGTTGTAGATAGTTGGATTCTATTATATGGTTTTCCTCGTTATATTTCTCGTCCCTGGAATTTTGTTGGAGTTTTGGTTAAGTTATAAGTATGGTGGGTTCCGGTTGTAAGCTCGTGCATTGGTCGGTAGCACCTGGGGCACTATAAGGACCGATCTGCGGGATCTGTTGCAAAACAAACTCGTACTAACCACAAGTCTAGTGGGTAAGTCTTAACTAGAGGTATGGAGCATTCTAAATTGAAGCACCATAGTAGAGGAGGCAAGTGACATCTGTAGGTGGCTTGTACCGACGAGGCTCAAGGGGGGGTACGTCGTTGGCCCGACGCGTCGGGGCACCGTATGAAACCTATAAGAGGGTGTTATCGCGTTGGTGCATTCCATGCTAAATGTTTTGGCATGAGTTCCTTCAGGGTGACGTGGTGTCATCACGACACACTTTGGTGTGCGGGAATGAGTGCCTTGTGGGTACAATAGTACACCTCTGATCAGAGTATAATCTTTTCAAAAAGTCATGCCCACAGTCAAGGGCGGGTTGGGCAATGTTCACTGCAGTTAGTTTACTTTTGTATGAATGATTGTATGATTCATGGAATGTAAGGACTGTTGAGCGAGGACGGTCTAACTGTACCCCTCGAGTTAGAAGATGATGCATGTTTAATTTCTTTACTAATAACCTGATTACATTAAATGCTTTACAAATGTACTTTTCCGCAAACATGAGCCACTACCTTCCTTGTTATTACCTTGCATTATAATTGCATTTCGGTGGCTTGCTGAGTACGATTGTACTCACCTCGTTGACTCACCACACCAGAGGTAGCGTACTACGAGGAGGAGGACAGTTTGGAGTAGCGACCCAATCAAGGCGCGAGACTGGAAGAAGACATTCATCTAGAGGATTTATTTTCCTAGTTTCTCTTTTATTTAACCCTTTTGTAATAATATGGTCTACGAACCATCTTTTATTGGCGTATTGTACGCAGTCATGTGATGAACGTCTTGTATTTATTGATTTTCTATGGAAATTCAATAAAGTCCCGATTTATTTAAATACGGGCGTTACAGGAAGTTATCCCAATTGTTGTATTTCCTACCTTGTTAAGTTGATCCTCTTACTCTTGTATCCCTAGGTTTGGGTATATTTGAACTACTATTATAGCTATTGCTTAGTCATGCTTCGAAATTTATGGTGGTTACCACAACATAATAATCACTCTTCAATTTGGATACTTAAAGAGTCATGCAAAGGTGGTTTCCTTTGTTATATATGAGGATGAAAACTGAAAATGAATTATGCTAAGACTTGGACGGCAAGTGGTGTGCATATGGTGGTAGTTGCGCACCGATAGGGGAGTGTTTGCCCGAGTCGATTAAAGACCGAACTATGGTTCATCAACTAAGAATCATGGTGCAACCTCATGTGTTATTTATTGGGTGACCTTAGTTATGAAGTTATTCATTGTTCTTCCTTGCATTGGGAGGTTGCATTAGTAGGAGCAGGTCCTATGGGACTGCTTGTAGGAGCTACCCAGGTATGGGTGTTTAAGCGTATCCAATACAACGATTTAAGTGTCTCGTTGAGTGAATGTGTTTATTCATCTCACGGCGCTAGGACCAGCGAGGGCCCCCTAGACTAGTGGCACTAGGGTTGCTCCTAGTGTGGATAAACACTTGTCAGGCTCATACAAGGTTAGGCTTTGGGCAATGAAATAACTTCATTATGAGCTAGTAGAAATGGGTACCGAATGGTATTGTATGACATGGTAGACATGGTTACTAGATTATGTCATGTGGGTAAAGTGCACAACCTCTATAGAGTATTAAAACTAGTTGATTAGTCGTGCTCATGGTCATGAGCGACTTGGTGAAATGATACTAGTATAGTGTTGGAGAATTACAAGGGAAATGATAAAACCGAGTATAGTGGAAAATGGTGTTTATCTTTCTTGGTCGGGATGACCAAGAAGGAATTATTTACTTGCTTCCGTGGAGGGCACAAGTATGGTGTCATAATATCACATATGTGCTATTACTATCGTTTACATGATGATTTATAAATTCCGTTACAACTTGCTATTATTTACTATTCTGAATCGAACTTTGCTTTATGCTGAAAATAAATCACAAATACAACCCTCTTTGATCTCAGCTTGCATTTAGAATTATGTATTCCTAAGGTGTGGGTAGGTGTTTGCCAATACGTTTATGTATTGACCCACCTCGTGTGGATGATCTTTTAGATTTTGATGTAGGGGGCAATATGCCTAGTGACGAGTACTTCACGTCTATTTTCGGAGATTTCGATGATGGATCTTTCTAGGGTGGTTTCTAGCCGGTTGCCTTTGTGGTTTTGGTAGATGGGTGTACCGAGGAACTTTTGTGCTTTACTACTCTTTCCGTTGTGTTTGAACTCTTTTATTTGGCCGGTCGGCCCCATGTCTGATGTAAGACTCAAGTATCATTTAGTTATGAACCTTGTTATTTATTTATGTATGTGTATGTTGTATGGATGTGATGACAAGATTGTCAATGCGTGTAGTAGTCACTGATCATGGAATTAGTATGTTGTACACCCTAGGTATTCGGAAATTTCATCCCTAAGTGACGACAACATATACATCAGAAGATCTTATTTGGGACCATCGTTATCCCCTCATTGTTGAATTTGAAATTTGAATTTTGAATTTTGGACAATTTTTTGTGGTTGCCGGTTGCTCTATCCGGATCGTTAATCCTGACCAATACAACCAACTTTTTATGTTAAAATGACCAAAATTAAATAAACCTATTGTGAGTGTAATACGTTTGATATGTGTTTCTCAGAAAGTGTTAGAAAACCGAAATAATTTCGAAGATTACGATAACCGAATTTGTTTGTACTCATGTCTAAACGGATATTTTTTTCTATAAATAGATGGTTTCTCTCCTCGGTCGTATACAATTGAATATAAACAATAAAAAGTTTGATTTTCACTTACATATTATGTCTTACCTATCATTACATACCTCTGTATTACCTAGCAAGGTCATAGTAGAGCTGAGTCAGGAAGAACATTTTAGATCCTTGTAGTTTGAAATGGTATATAATTGATTTCCATAAACAGCACAACAACCGCATGTGAAAAATTAATATTTCCATAGACCTCATATATATTGCAAATGATTATGCATCCGTATAAGAGATACCAAAACAAATATCTGTAAAAAATGTATTCAGTGCTGCCAATGTGTTGCCCCATGCAACACATGAGCTGAGGGAGTTTTTTTTTTTTTGTTAGTGCTGCTTGTGATCATCAAAGCTTGGCTTGTGATTATGTGTATTGTGCTACTTGTTGGGCCTGGCCCAGTAAGACTTTTGTCTTGTAAAAAAAAGTGAAGATATGATGTTTCAATCAGTTACGAATAATATTTCATTATAACTACAAATATTGTTTCTAGTATATCGTAATGTTTCAAATGGTTTAACAATTATTCCATTTTAATCATTAAATAATGTCTCACTTTTATACGTTAGTAGTGTGTGTCTATATATATATAATATTTCAATCAATTACAAATAATTTTTCACTATAAATATACATATTAATTTCACTAATATATCATAATGTTTCAAATTGTTAAACAAATGTTTTATTTTTTATTAAATAATGTTACGCTGTGTACGTTAGGGTCTTGTTTGGGAACACAGTTTTTAGAAACTACAGTATTTTAAAAACTACATTATACTATGTTCATAACAATACCATAATTTATAATACCATAGTTTTGGAAAAAATATTTTATACCAAAGTTTTCAATAGTGTAGATTGAGTACAATATTTATAATATTATAGTTTACTTTACATAGATTTCATATGGAGTTGTCAAACACCTTTTAGTATATAATATTGTAGTATTGCTCAATACTGCAGTATTGCTTCCAAAACTACAAAAAAAATTGTTCCCAAACAGAGCCTATTAGTGTTTCCCCAAACTTTTGGTTGAGATTGGAGGCTAGATTTTTTTTAAAAAAATAATACTTTTTTTAAAAAAATCAAATATATATTGCGATTTCAAAAATTTGCAAAACTAAGAGACTGTCGGCACTTTAAGTGTCGACGGGATGCCACATCAGCTCCAGTCGGCACTTCAGGTGCGGACTACGCCATGTCAGCACTAGTGGTGCTGACGTGGCACTTCATGTTTTTAGGAAGATCAGGTTCTACCACGTCAGCACCAGTTGGCACTTCACCAGTCGGCACTTCAAGTGCCGACTGGTGCTGACATGGTGTAGTCAGCACCAGTCGACATTTAAAGTGTCGATTGGACTCTAGTCGGCACTTAAATTACCGACCGCATGTTAGTTTTGTAATTTTTTGAACTTGACATATATATTTGAATTTTTTTTAAAAAATATTATTTCAAAAAAAAACTTTGGAAGCTAATCTCGTCCATTGTTTTTTGTCATTAATGATAGCTAAATGATGTCTTTGCAATGATATGATACGATGATATCCACCCCAATATCAAGCCATCAATGCTCGATCTCCAATTTGATACAACTTTCTGTGCTTATCACTCTATCAGCAACCTCGATATCTCACCCACCTACTCCTATAAATACACGCACGATTGCCATAACATTTGCTCGTCTCCAACCTTTGAAAACCAAGCAAGTCTCCTCCATCCATCAGCAGGCAGCCATGGCGTCCAAGATCTCAACCGCGCTTCTGTCTGCCCTGATGCTGGCATTCTTCCTTTCGTCGTCGTCAGGTAAGTTTAAAGATCACGCCTCTCTACGTACACATCTTCGATATGATCGTCTTCTTCTCCATATTAACGCCGGCTTGGGATGGATGGATGGATGGAACTTAACTGGTGATATGTGTGCAGAAGCCCTAGTCTGCAAGAAGTACCCCATCAGTGACATGAGCTGCCCGTCGGTGGAAGAATGCGTCGACCGTTGCCATGACAATGGGTACCCACTGGGGCTCTGCCTGACGATTTCCGACGAGCTGATATGCATGTGCTCCATCTGCCACGATGGGGCGGAGGCGGCGAAAGCTGACCAGGGCACGGTGCTGCCGGCGTTGGAGAAGAAGACGGGGGCATAAACTCTTCGTTGATGGTTCCAGCTGACTGCTGAGATATATATGCATGTTGCAATTCTTTAGCTAGTAGTAGCTAGGAGCTGAAGAATGTCACTTCGTTGACTTTTTTGCAAACTCGCGGTGCTAAATAATCAAAGAATATTTGATTGTTGCAATCCATGAATGTTGGACGTGTATTGTTTTCACTTTAATTCCACCTTAATAGCGAATTAAAATTTTGCAGTGAATCTGAGCCTATAATGTTCGACCAAATGAGAAATTATGAACATGGCACAACATCAAAACCTAAGATTACCCTAAGCTAATTAGGAATGAGGTATGCTAATTAATATTCTATAATGCCCCTCTTTGATAGCTTAAATCAAAATTATGATTAAATCAATAACAGATTGCTTGCCAATGGAAAAATTAGTTGTGTCTCCGCGGAGAATCATAATCTAAAAATGAGCTAATAATCGTAATCATGTGAAGATCTGATTATATGCACACTCAAGATCATTTAATTAAGTCTTTTCATTCTTAATATAAGATAATCGGCATGAATAATCTGGTTTGTCAAATGGTTTAAATTATCTAATTTTATTGGATCATTCTATAATTGAGATTATAATCTTGATTATTTTAAGCACACAAAAAATATTTCCTATGTCCACCAAGAGAAGTGTGCACATCCCTCCTGCAAATCGGTTTCAACCCCAAATTTCGAGCAGATCCACAAACATTTGAGATATTCTCTAAGCAGATCAGAGCATTGCTTTGGAATATTATGTAATTTTACGATTAATTTATGAATTAGATCAATCATGAACTCAATATAAACTAGCATGAGCAGATCTATCACACTAGTATTTATGAACTCAATAACAATGATTTCGCAAAGCATGATCAATAACCGTATAGAAAAATAGCGAACTTACTGTACGGTAGTCAAGGACAAATCCGCGGTCAAGACAGCTTCCTAAAAACCTTATCTGCCCTCTCCTGGTGCAGGATCGCAAGGACGACTAGTTCTGGAGATCTACTCTCTCATTCCTGATGCACGCCGGTATATGGAATGGAGTAGACTATGGCGACAACACAGCAAAGAGAAGAGACAACCAAGAACTTTAGCACGGTTCTCAGTTCTAATATGTTATCTCGCGCACAGAAACCAACATGTTAAAAAGGATATTTATATGAGAGCAACTAGATCTTGTATCGTGATCACGATCTCAATCAAGTCGATTTCATATAATGATATCTCACAAACTTCACCACGTCCTCAAAGAATCGGAACAATATAAGAAAAGGCTACGTCTCTACCAATCAAGGAGTCAGATTTATAGAACATGTAGTCAGGCTTGGTAAACCGACCCCATCTACCAAGTCTCGACTAGGATCAAGCATTCGGAAGTGTTGACCTTGACCTTCGAGTTCTAGGCTCGAGTCTGGCACTCAACAGAGCTGAGTCTGATACCCGACTCCCAATGATATAATATTCTTTTATATGGCTTATGTATTTGAGATTTATTTTAGAATTTCTAAAATATTTATATGGTTATATCCCGAAATTCCAACGCATTCCTCTCCTCGTGTGTCCTAATAATGTAATTGAATAATATCGTCAATTATTAACACAATATATTCACGCAATAATGAAATCTTATCATCATGAATTGTTACCGAACAAGAAAACACCTAATGCCGTAAACAATTCTTACCGTGATAAATTGATGACGTAAAATCCTAAGGCGCACGAAAAAAATCGAAAAAAATGAAAATTTGCTACTCTTAAGATGTGCACTTTGATTATGATATCACTTTTAAGACTGACACGTAGGCTCACCTGAGTCAATGATAATGTGTCTGGATGGTAAAAATGCAAAATCATTTCTTGAAAATGATAAATTATCAAATCTCTCTCAAAAAATCAGAGGATTCAGAGCGAAATAATCAATTCACCCCATAATCAATTATTGCAATTCATGGAAAAAATTAATTTGAATTGCATAACAAATTTTGCCATTAATTTTCGCAACGGATTATTGCTTGCAAATATTAATGTCATAATAAATTATTGCCATATCTAAGCTAATGATAAGAGGCCGGATGACGGGGAGCCTCCAAAGGCATAGCATCACCAGCATAAGCCCTCAAGAGTTTCTTTCTCTAATTTTTTAAGATTAGAATTAAAAAAACATCTCCAATATAATAGATATTCTAAATGTTTCCCAAAAAATAAAAAATTCTCAAAATTAATCATTTTGTTCGATACTTTTAATGAGCATATTTACATACTCTAATTTAAAGCGATTTGTATCTTGAAAATAAATCCCCAAAAGTTATACCGGCAATCAATTTTTAGAGTCATTCTTGGAGATGCTCTTATCCATACATGCATGCATCAACATATCCAGTCACATATCCTATTGTAGATTAGACAATATAATCATTAAGTTCAAGTAATATACATCCCTAAACATGACTCTTTCTCGGACACGAACATATATAAATTATTATCTTCTACCACTATCGATCTTTGATATAGAGATGCAACCCTAAAATCATTATTATTGTCGATACGGAATACTAATAATTTATATGTTAGATTAACACAATTTAAAAATTGTGGTATATATGTTCTTAAGAACTATAAAGTTTTTCTCCTAAAGATTAGATCGGGTTTACTATAGATTAAACCCATCATTGAGATCACACGAAACTATCGCCCGATCAAGCTAGTCGAGAACAGAACATGCGTGGTTGCTATATATGTTCGACCTTCTTCTCCCAGTTCTAGGAGATTACGTATATTCTGACTTTAAAATCCAATCGGTCAGCAGTACCTGGAGCTAGCTCCTACTCTGCATGCCCCAAGAAATTCTTATGATCCGAGTCCGAGACCTCCTAGATGGAGATGAAGAGGCCCAACACGGACTGCTTAATGCACGACACAATCACGCAGATTAAATACCAGCAGGTGGAGCTAGCGACACAGATCGAAGCAAGGAAGCAACACATTACACATGTGAAATCAAGTAAAACCTGCTCTCAACATCCGTCACTTTATTCGTAGCTGAGTACGTACTCGCGCGCAGCTAGCCAACACATATTTTACATTCATATATGTACGCATGTTAATTTCTCGATCGATCCCGAAGTCGAAACAAATGATGTCTCTAGCTTGAACTCGATCTGCACAAGTTAAAAAGAGAGGTCCAAAGAAAAGAAAAGAAAAGAAAAGAAAACTGAAGGACATGTCGGCGAATTTTTTTTCCTCTTGTGTGCACTGACGACCGGGCCGGCCGCAAGCTTAGCACAAACTGCCAGCAACGGAGCCAGCGATCTTCATTCACAAGATCATCCACAAGCTGGAGGAACGTTTGCAACACCTTGCCTCTGCAGCTCGCCCATTACGCTGTCCATGGAAGGCGGCTTCAGGCCAAGAGGCAGAGGCAGCCATGGTTTCGATAAAACATCACCAATCGCCGCGTCTATGCTCTCGCTTGACTGAAAAAGATTTAGCGATCGATTTGATCAAAACAGGAATCCTTCTGATCGATGCATGCATGCATAGACTTATTACTGGTATATATACATGCAAATGTCGTCAAGCTAATGTACTTACTGGTTGAGCTTGCAGTTGAAGCTGTGCATGGTCTTGCTGGTTCTTGCTCGCCAGTGCTGGTGGAAGCAGTGGTCTATAGATTGGACATGGGACAACTCCTGCCACCGGCGGAGCAGGAAATCTCTGAAATCGATCACATCATCGATGAGCCCATCAGTAGTAGTTGTAGACTAGTGCAAAAATGCCATCGATCTAAAGATTGCTCACCGCAGCAGGCATTGGCATCGCCATGCAAGGAGTCCCTGGAGTCGGCATGTGTGCAGGGCCCTGGACAAACGAACGAACATTAATGGCGTGTTTAGTTGATCGAAGAAACGAGGTACGTATAGTCTTGTAGCTAAGAATTACATACAGTAGGCGACATCATCATTATCAGTACAAGTGTAGAAGAACGCGTACGTACCCTCATGTAAGGGTGGTGCCAGAAAGAAGGGTCCGACGGTGGCGGCGGCGCCGGAGAAACCCAGGGCAGCGGCGGCGGGCCGCGGGGGACGAGGTGTCGTGGTGGCCACATGGGCACCCTGGGCGAGTCCATCGTCGGGTGGCCCCAGACGTGCAACGGAGGACGGCCGAAGTGGTGCTGCATCGGAGGCGGCGGTGCAGGTGTCGGTGGCGGCGGCGGGGGGAAGCCGATGGTCGGCACGGACCACACGTTGGACTCTGGCCTCTTCGCGACGACGGAACCTCCGGCGGCGGCGCCACTGGCGTAAATCTGCCGCCGCTGGGTCCAACTCGCCGCCTCTGCCTCCCTCGCAAGCATATGTTTCCTGTGAGACCTGTACTTCTGCATGCCCAAAGATTTACATAAAGATAGAGATTTGTACATTAGTAGACGATAGTGTTACATATTATTAAAGCATATATATGCATGGCTGCATGCATGCACATTGAGCAAAATGTGGATGATATACGTAAGACCTACATCAGTGCATACATTTGAAAGAATATTAGTAGATGATAGTCTTACGTATTATTATAACCTAGAGAAGTGTATATTATTATAGCAATCCAGTAAACTAGTATAATTCAGCTTTTTTTAAGCTAGATTGTTATAATTTCGAGTATAAACGATTAACTAGACCAAAATAATTCCCTCTTTTTGTTTAAAAACCGGTCCCAATAATGCAATTAGACAGAACACATGCACTGAAGTCCAAATAATAGCATACAAACGTACAGTTCAATCCGTGAACATACAACTCACAGATGATGACCGCAGGTACTACACCGTGCAGTGGGAAGAGATCGAGAATGCATGGGCGGACAGTGAGGAATTCTTCGCAGTCACGGTATGCAACATGTACACTGTGGCTTAGCTCAACTTTGTATGTTTGTAATTTATGACATCCATGTGATGATGCCAGGTTCAAACAATATTTGCCTACTTACTCAATCGAGACTGTGAAATTGCTCTTCGCCTTGTAATTTACTTAATTTTTTTTCGAACCAATCTCGTGTTTGTGTAAGTGATTGTGTCGTATAATGTTAGAGTTATTTTACAGTCTTTGAGAAAGTACCAGGAGGTACCATATTTTTTAGTGTTAATTTTGATACTTCATAGTACCTTATGTATCAGGTATCAAAATTAACACTAAAAACCTCCTCAAAGACCGTAAAATTTCTCATAATGTTACCCGGAAGTTTCTCTCGCGTGTAGTGTGTAACATAATGTTCGTTTCTGTTCTACAGGGTAAGAAACTAAAATTTTGAGAAAATAGAATGTATAAGCACCAGCTATACTAGCGCCCGAGCCAAACCTATGTGTTTGTTTTTGCAGACGTTCTCCGGCCGTACACCTTGAAACCTAGAGTTATATTTCTAATCGGCCAGGGAAAGGCAAGAAATGGAAGTATTAATTATTAGATAGTCAACTTCTTATTCTGTCTTGCAGTGAGTTGCGACTTGATATATATTACTTGTCCTCCTATCATATCTCTATATATCATATTAATTTGAAAAGATGAACAAGATGGAATTTGAAGATTGTACTTAGCTTGTTCTTTTTTTTTGACATGAGGCTACACTTTTACTTATTTTGTTGGATTCAACAATGAAATTGTATGTAGAAATTAAAATAGAATTATAGCAATTAAGAGCTGAGACTGCAGCCTGCAGGATTGCACGCACGCACCTGCAGATGGCTGGCTATGTTGTGCCGGGTGAGCGAGTCGATCCCCATGATCTCAAGTATCCTCGACGGCACAGCCTTGTCGATGCCGAGCTGTTCCACCGCCTGCACGAATCTACGGTGAAGCTCCGGCGTCCAGTCCACCTGCAGATGCAGCTAGCGTGCATGAGAGACCACACATGCAGATGCAGATGCCAGTGCAAGAGGCTAGGTTTTGTTCATGGTTTCAGTGCCGTAAGCTGCTTCTAGGGCTATAGTATCTGGGCGCGCGCACCTTCGCTTTCTTCTTCCCATGGGTGCTTTTGCTGGAGGACTTGTGCGGCCGGCTCTCAGCTTCGTGCGATGACGACGTCGTCGACGACGGCGACAACTTGGCCCCTGCGTCCACGGCTCCGCCGCCGACGTCCCCATTATTCCCTTCCACCGCCTCCTCGGCTTGGTTGCACCCTCCCTTCTCCTCTCCAGCATCGGCAGAAGCCGTGTTGTCCTCGCCGACGATACCACCGAACGGATCGACCGCACCGACGTCCTCCGCCGGAGCCAAAACCTCGACGGTAGGCACCTCCTGGTCCTGCACACCCTCCTCGCCGCCGCTGGTCGCAACCACCTCGAAGTCGGTGAAGATTTCTGCTGGGTCGACCTCGAGGCCCGGCAGCACATCCCCGTCCTCTAGCCTCAGGAAGAAGTCCCCGAAGTCTATGTCATCGACGGTGAAGTCGAACTCCATGTCCGACAACGCAACACCCCCGATCTCCATGCCGGCGCCACCGGCCGCAACTCCGGCGCGCTCCTCCACGTCGGGACACCTCGCCGGTGACGGTGACACGGCAAGCATCTCCGCCACTTCTGACCAAGGAGCTAGACAGCTAGTACGTCCAGCTCAGGCGCCAATTCACAGTCTCACTGCACAGACACAGCAGCGCAGCTAGCGTAGAGCAGTGCAATGGAAGCAAATGATTCGTTAGCTAGGTTACGCGAGGTAGCTAGCTGCGGCAGCAAGCTGTAGTTGTTGAGCTGAGCTAGCTATAGCCAGTAGCCCAGTACACTGATGGAGCCTGCAGCTGCAGGACAGTTGGTGCGGTGGACTTCTTGGTGTTGGTTCCGACGAGATGCATATGCTGTCCTCTCCGGGGAGTATTAGGGGAGACGGGAGGAGGAACGTAGACCACAAGCTCGCAAAGATTTCTCCGATTCGTTTGATGGGTGCCCTTGTCCGCGAGCGCAAGTGCAGCTTGGTCGCTTCTGCCGAATTATTGCCAGACAGTGTGTGGATGAGCCTTTTTTGGGGAGTCCTCTATTTTTCCTCTATACACCAAGAGCACACGGAGCTGAGCTGAGCTTGAGAGAGAGAGAGAGAGAGAGAGAGAGAGAGAGAGAGAGAGAGAGAGAGAGAGAGAGAGAGGAGAGAGAGAGAGAGAGAGAGAGAGAGAGAGCAGACTACTACTGGACTAGTCGACCATGAGAGACCAAGCGCGAGGAAGAAGAGAACAAAAGATGACAGCGGCTGCATGTATATCAGCTGGAGGCTGCTGTACGTCCTCCTGCTGCGGCATATGCATGCTAGGGGCAGTGCAGATGTCTGCTAGCTGCATGCGTTTTTTAATGGCGAGAGATAGCTAGGGGATGTGAATGTGGCAACGCGTTCGAAATGAAGACGCTATACGTGTAAGGGCCGGGGACAAATAACAAATTAATATTAAGCACTAGTGTGAGAAACAACTGTGATTAGGAATTGTTATATTATATGTATATACATAGTCACATATCATATATGCATTTTACATTCATATTTCACAATATATAGATTCTATTCTACACTCTAGGTGTATAATAATTATTCTACTGAGAAAATCTACTATTGAAAGTGATCGGTGTAGAATAACTATTCTATATACGAGGTGTAGAATTGCGCTCCTATGTATATATCTTTACTATTATAAAGCGGCTAGTTTTCCGTGTCCTCCATCCGCAAGTCCCATATGTGCCTTTCCATTTCCCATAAAAAACAATCAAAACTTTTACCCTATAAAAATCGGTGCGCTGACCGCGCCGCATGCAACCGCCCGTCCGCACACATAGCGGAGCGCGTCGCGCCCCTGTGCAACCGTCCTGCATGCAAAGCATGCATGTGCGCGCAGCGCAGGGCTTGGCTGCGTGAGAAAGAAAGAAGAAAGGAGGAAAAAGAAAAAAGAATAAAAAATGAAAAAGAATAAAAATAAAATAAAAAACAAGAAAAAGAAAAGAAATTGTATTTATATTTCAGTATTTTAATTTATGTATTTTGCGCGGAAGTAAAAACCCTTATATTTCTGAAAAATCATGTAAAAACATAAATTTTATGCAAAAACCCTATTATAAAATAAGATTCTGTTGCAAAGCACAGAACCTCTGACTAGTATATACATACGTACGTACATACATACACACGCTCCACTTGCAAATTAGTATCGCACTTGCAAATTTTCAGTGATCGAGCTAATCCATAATAATCTGCTCATTGTATATCTCCAAAGAAGTGCATATGCATGAATGTTATAGTACAACCATGTATTATTTATACACCATGGGCACCTGCAGATTTTTTTAAAAAAAATATTTTTTTAAAAAAATCAAATTTGTATGCTGATTTTAAAAAATTACAAAACTAACAGGCGGTAGTGCCGACTGGATGCCACGTCAGCTTTAGTCGACACTTGAAGTGTCGACTGGTGCTGACATGGCGTAGTCGGCACCAGTCGACATTTGAAGTGCCGATTAGACTCCAGTCGGCACTTTAAATACTGATCGCATGTTACTTTTGCAATTTTTTAAATTTGACATACATATTTGATTTTTTTTAAAAAAAAATATTACTTCAAAACAAAATTCGGCACCTGCCCCCCAACAGCGACCTTGCCTGAACATATTCTCCTATACATCACAAATAAAGGAACAACATCATTCACAATTTCACACATTTCGGAAACAAGTGAAGAAACAGATTAACATAACAAGTAGAAAAAGGGGCATGCATATTGAGAGTTTATGAAATGCTGGTCTGCAATGAGAGACCGAATCCGAACCGGTATTAATTTCGAGTGGATTGTCTAGTAGGTGATCTGGTAGCTATTTTGTCTGACACATCTCTTTTGACCCTAGAGTGATATCTCTAGCTCACTGCTGTTGAGTGGCTAAACACCGGTAGAAGAATTAGACTATAAAGTCGAGACGTGAGACATTTCATGAGTCGAGGTGAGTAAGGACAATCGAGCCCTAAAACCTATAAGTATGCATGGAGTCGCCGATCGAATTTCCCTCTCCTGTGAAAGAGTTAAATGATCAAGCTAAGCTCATCTATAAGAGATCATAACCACAACGAACTAGCCAGATCTGAGCTCATCTGATTCACGGTCACCGCCCGTCATAAATTAGTACTTCACATCGAGGAAAAAATTGATAATTTGCCATTTACTTTAATTATGATGTCACTTGCTGATACGTAGGACCACCTAAGCCAATGACAGTCGACTCTGATGGCAAAAATGCGAAGTCACTTCTTAAAAGTGGAAAATTATCAAATCTCTCCACATCGACGTCTTTAGCTACCGGGTCATCTAAATTTGAACATCTATATTTCAATTTGAATGTTCGTCTGAAAAAAATCCACCTTCATATTTTTATCACATTTCATTAGATTATCTATATTACACCTTCCATACTACACTTTTCTATATTTTAACAATATCTTCCAACTACATGTATAAAATTGATTCATATTATCTATATTTTAATAATATATTCCAACATGTATGTATGATATTGCGGTCTGTGGATAGCGTGAGGAGAGAGAAACACCAGTGTTATCATTCTCTCTCTTCAATATGAATGGTCATATATATTTGAAATTTTTGAATGTTGTGATAAAGGCCCTGTTGAAGACTGATTTTGATGAAAGAAACGTTATTTTGAGAATAAAGGATAGGATAGAAGCTAATGGGTGCTAAGCGCTGGGTGTGCGTGGGTGCCACGACGGGCAGCTTGAGGCGTTTAGAGAAAAAACCGGGTTTTTTTACCGTTGATGCTTAACGCATGAGCCCGCTGCTTACTCCATGTAGCATCGGGTACTAATGGATGCTAATCAAGATAATTTCAGTCATGCATGGCTAGTTAAGTAATTGTAGCAATAAATTAACTAACAAATATATTAGTACTAGATATTTTTGCATTGGAACATAGGGCTCTTAATAAATATGCTTAATTTTTTTCTTATCCTCAGCGCTAATATTAGCACTAAACATTGGAGTTGGACTAAGGGCTCGTTTGGATGGACTAAAATTAATTATTAGCTAGAACTAATTATTAGTTAACGAATAATTAGTTGGTTAATAATTAGTTCACATGTGTTTAGATACTTTGGACTAATATACCTGAAAAAGAGTAAAGAGCCTCTATTAACTCCCATTAGTTTACTTTTGTGAACAAATGGCTAATCATTAGTTGGACCATGAACTAACAATTAGTTAGTTTAGTAATTAGTTGGGCTGTTTGGATGAACTAAAGCTAAAAATTAGCTACTAACAATTGGTTCATGGGATCCAAACAATTAAACCAATGAAAAAAGTGAAAATACTACACAAATATAGTGCGAATTGAAATATATATATTTGTAGTTACTACGCGGAATCTTTTTTTGTGGGAAACTTATTTGAATAGTCTTGCGTGTATATATATGTATTACTACTGTAGCATGATTAGCCCAGCATGCATCTGAACAGATCAATCCATTGAATCGAACTCGTTATGTGGATAGATGATGGATACAGTTAATTTAATGAAGATTTCTGTAGCAAATCCTTTGAACGTAACAAACTAGCCAGTGCATCTATCGACATGCATGACCACACACACACACACACACACACACACACATATATATATATATATATATATATAGGCCGGATTTGCATTAAATAATTAAAATCCCTGTCAACCTGACGTTGATATATGAAGGTATATCTGCACAGTGCCTAAAAAGGGACAATTTACCTGTCACTTCCAAAAAAGAAAGCAAGAGAAATAAGTTTTTGTACTCATCAAAACTGCACCCCCTTACTTTCGTTTTCTTATTTTTTATGTTTTTTATTTACTTGAATTTAAGGTGTGCCTAATAATAAGTATATATCAGGTTTTTTTTAAAAAAACATCAAGAATATGATAGATATCACTGTATGTTAGGCTATACTACTCCATAGTTGATTATGTTTATCTATATAGTATACTATCATATAATATAGTTGTAATATATTGCCATTTTAGAATAGAATACTTTAAGAAAAATTAGGTAATAATAATGACGGCCCTCTAATTGTTGCAATGATCGATGTCTATGATCATTGAAAGGTGAGTCTATCAAAACAAGGTGCCATCATGTTTTTTGGAGTTTTACCGAACAGTCCACGAGAGAAGTAATAGATTCGAGAGTAGATGATCTATACAATAAATAGAGACATTGAATGGCGGATTTGTCAAAACAGGGTGCAATCAGCTAACACAATTAGATGAAGTAGGTGCCATACATCTATACGTCGAAATCATTTGGTTTACTAAAATTATTAAAACACTTTTCTATCATCGGACATTATTTAGGGTCGATACATAGAGATGTCTCACAAAAAGGTACATTCGGTGATGATTTGTACATAGAGAGAAGTAATAGATTCGAGAGTAGATGATCTATACAAGTAGAGACATTGAATGGCGGATTTGTCAAAACAAGGTGCAATCAGCTAACACAATTAGATGAAGTAGATGTCATACATCTATACGTTGAAAGCATTTGGTTTACTAAGATTATTAAAATACTTTTTTACCATTGGACATAATTTAGGCTAGATACACATAGATGTCACCCCAGTCACATGGAGATGTGACTAGCAATGTGGTCTATTATTGAGAAAGAAAAGTTGAATGGAAATTTTTTATTGATGGTACTTGCCGTCGTATCCTCTGAAATTTAGAAGCGATATGATGAGAACCAAACTATGATTCAACTTTGCTCAAAACTGCCATATATATATATATATATATATATATATATATATATATATATATATATATACAAATGATATTCTACACCACGGGTGTAGAATGCTATTCTACACCGACGTGGAATGGAGGGGGTTGGGATTGGGTGGGGTGTGGGAGCACGGAATGATCGGTGTAGAATAGCATTCTACACCCATAGTGTAGAATAGCGTTCCCGTATATATACCGCTGCGTAAAAGCAGCTGCCGGTTAATAACATGATGAGGATTTCGGTTGTAACAACGCATGCATGGATGGCTTTGTGACGAACAGATCTGGCTACGCTACACTAGTAAAAAAAACAGTAAAAATATGTGTGTGCAAGAGCGAGGCTGCAAGCTACATATATGCAATGCCATACGGAAGAAATAAAGCAGAAAAGTCCAGGATACAAAGCATCAGGCTTATCTGACTTTGAGCTCCAGGCCCTACAAACCGATGATGCAATAATGATACATATGATCTAAGGATTTTTCTCAGCCACAATCAAATCGAGATATTTCTTTCGCTGCATGCATGCCGTTCAGCGCTGGCCGTGCAAATTGCCAACTCGTTTCATCTATCCAAAAGTATGATGAATCTACCGGCTGGCCGCCGGTCGCTTCAAACACTGGATCTACCTACTATACCCTACGACGAGCTGCAGCGTACGTACGTTTGCATTTGTAGATGCTAGGTATTTTGTCGATTGCAGAAACTGATCATTTGGAACATGACGATTGTTCACTGTATATGTATTGAGTAAAAAAAAGTAAAAAAAAAGAATAACAGAAGAAGTAAAAGATTTCTAACGAATGCCTCCAGGATTGGTGAAAAACAGGGTGGCCAGGTTTTGAATTGGAAGTTATGCTCGTAGGGATGTGATTTGTTCTCGTTGAGAGCAACGGCTAAGTTTTTATAAGATCCGATGTCGATTTGATCATATTTTTCTCACAAATTTAAGACTATATGAAAAGACGATACAAGTTGATTTTAGTACAACTGATACGTGGATTCCACGCTATAGTAGTTGAATCTCACTGTTCTTGATACAAGTGAATGTCGATTTGAGCACATCATATCCACGGATACATGTTAAAGACCAAATTCTTAAATCCGCACATACAGATTGAATTCATTCGTGCAAACAATCAAACGTAGGAGTCTGCTACGGTAGTTAAATTCCACGAATTTATATCGCATATTCGAACGTGGATTCAGAAATCCAAACGCATCGTAAATGAAACCGGCGAAGAAATGAAAGTTTCACCGGCAGCGTGGCAGCCACAAGTCGCGGGCGCGCGCGGCCACAAGCGGTGCGTGCCGGTCCCCGGCCGGGCGGGCGACGCGAGCACGGGCGAGGTCGCTGCATGGGGACAGGACAAAGCGCGCGCCACTGCTCATAAATAGAACCGCTGTACAAAACCGCGCGTCGGTCCATCGGCCGGCCTGACGGCGACCGAGAGCACGACGACGTCTGCGGATATGAACACTGGCCACACGACGCTCGGTCCGCTGCTGACTGACTAGACTAGCTGGTTTTTCCATCGGATTCCGAGCGCCCGTGGTACTGGTACGGTGCTACTATGCTATGCTACGCTGTAACGCTGGTGGTTTTGGTCGCTTGCTTCCGCTTCCAGGCTCCAGCGACGGGCACCATCTCGGCGGGCGAGGTCGTTCCCGTCCCGTTTACGATTTTTCTCCGGTTCTCTGTTTCCGTTCTTGGCTTTGGGGTGATTTTTTCTCTACATCTCCTCTCTCCGTTGGATCGATGGATTACCCAGAGAAAAAAATCAACACGAAACAGCTTGCAACTAATGCGACTAAGGCTATTCACGGTGGGGGTTTTATGGTAGGAAGTAGTGTCATCTTCATGACATAGTGCTAATCCGTTTCCAACACCCATTTTCAAGACGGATGAAACAAAATAAAACGCTCACTGTGAACCGGATTGTTTCATCGGAGAGAGGGTATTTAATTCAGTTGTAAAACATTTAATTACACTGGTTAGCCTAGAAAATAGCGAAATGAAACTCTCCGCTGAGAGAGGTATTTCATTTAGTTACAAAGCTAATGTTGATTTCGAGAAAATGGTGTTACGAAACTCACCACTATAAATAGCCTACAAAACATTATGCAACTACTTGGGCCTTTCTTCCTCCTTTGGGCCTTACTTGCTTGTTGCCATTTGGGTTGACACCTGAGCAGCAGCCCATTTGGGACGAGCTAGTAACTCTTCTGCTCTCTCTCTCTCACCACGTCACCAGGACAGCCGGCGGTTGGTGCTCGGTACTTGTCCTCCGGCCGGCTGACCGACATGACCTGATACGTACGTATGTCGTATGGGTAGATGGAAAACAGGTCATGGACCCATGGTTTTGTTACACTTTTGACTTTTCTTGTTGCATTCGAGAAAAAGCATGTCAACGTTTAGTTTCTCGGTCTTGGTCGTCCTGTTCCTATTATCATGAGAATATATATATATATATATAATAGAGTTGTTACTTGTCATGTGCTTATTTACGTTCGTGTTGCATAATTGTGAATTGGCGAATTTGATTATAAATCTTTTCTATAGATGAAAATTAAAGATTTAATCTACACATTTCAATGACGGGTATAGCCCACGTAGGTCAATGACATATGTGTTAAGAGAATAAATCATTAATTTCCATCGATCAATTTTTCCTTGTGAATAAAATCTAGAAACTGCTCATCCCCGATGAGTTCTTCAACATGGTAGATCTAAATGCGATTTTTAAAAAACGGCACTAAAAATTAAGATGTATTTTAACTGTTGTTGAGTCGAAAGAAATTAAAACAACACAAAAGCAGCGACTTATCGACGGTTTGGGTTCTTAGGTTGAACTGTTGAAGCGCAAGCGGGCGTACAATTGGATGGATGCTCGCCGAGCGCCGCCGCCGCCGCCTAATCGGAGCAGTAAACGCGCCCTCGCCGGAGGCGAGCATCCTCGCTGGGTCGTGCGGCCGCGGCCGCCACGGGGGAAGCACGCCTCGGAATCGAGGGGCGCGCCGCGATCACGAGAGATGGCGTGTTTGGTGTGTTCGATTCGATCAACGACCTGTTCTCCGCGTAACCGAGCGCCGCCCTATTGAGGATTACGCTTCAAGAAAGGTGAAAGCGTATTTATTGTGCACGTATTCGTCGCTTCGCTCGCGGCCCAACCCTGCCACGCTACTGCTCTCCTTGGCAAATCCGTGAATACGCTTTCGTTGATTCAAATTCGTCGGTACGAACATGCCTTGAATATTTGCTAGATTTTGATTTTGTCGCTGTGAGAAGCTATATTGTTTATCAAACTCAATTAGTTACCACTAGTCAGATGTCTGTGCTTTGCAACAGAACGTTATTCTGTAATAGGGCTTTTGCGAAAATTTATGTTTCTATATGATTTTTCAGAAATCTAAGGATTTTTACACAAAATTCGTACATCCGCGCAAAATACATAAATTAAAATACCGAAATATAAAAATACATTTTTATTTTCTTTTTCTTTTTCCTCTTTTTCTTCTTTTTTCTTTTTCCTCTTTTTCTTCTTTTTTCTTTTTCTTCCTTTTTTCTTTTCCTTCTTTTTTTCCTCCAGCGTGCATGCATGCGGCGCTGCCTTTTCCAGCCGCTGCTTTTTCCTGCGCGCGCTACTTTCAGAGTCTGCGCTTTTCCAGGCGGTTTTTCCAGGCGGTTTTTCCCGGCGCTGCGCGGGGAGCAGACGGACGAGTAAGTCCCCGCTTTAATATAGTTAAGATATATATATATATATATATGCTTAAGAACGATATCAGAAAACTACGAAGTTCAACACCAGATTTATCGCAGAACTATATATTTAAACAATTGTATTTGTAATTTTGTTTTAAAACTTTGAAATTGGGTATGGAGATGCGCTGGTTTGAGTATGCGAATGTAAATGCATATGTAAATATGCTGAATGTAGATATGTAAAATGTGGACGTGGATGTAAATATGTGAATGTAATTGTATATAGCAATCTGTATTTTTGTAAATGTAAATTATGATGCAAAGCAACACTTTTTTTAATTTTTGCTCTCGAGCCATACGTGTTGTTCTTGTCTATAGCCATTATTGATGAGCAGACACTCACCTCTAATACTTGATTATTAGTGACGAGTGTTTATATATACCTATCATTGATGATTGATTCATTAATGATGGATAAAGACATATACACCATCACTAATGCTCGACATATATCCACGACAAAAACATTATAGGTGAGTGTAGAGGTACGTGTAACCGGTTTGTAACGATCGACTATTACTAACGGACGTACACTATGTCAATCACTAATTAGAAAATTATCTGTTTTACTAACCTTCATATTTTGGGGAGATTTGATAATTCATCACGTTTTGCTAATCTTCGTAATATTTGGGAGAAATTTAATAATTTATCACCATCAAAACCTCAGCCAAAAACAGGTTATAACGGCTACTCGGCGCGGCACGCACGAAGACCCCAATCCCCTCTTCCCCTCCCGCTTTCGCTTCCATCTATCCGTGATTCGTCGCCGTCTCCGATTTACTCATCTACTCCTCGGTCCGATGGCCTCGTCCTCTGACGCGGCGGCATCGGTAGCAGGCGAGGACGCGGCGGCGGGCCTCGCCTACGCGGGGATGCACGACCTCCGCCTGCGACCGCGCTTCCTCCGCGTGCTGCTCGCCGAGTGTATTCCGCTCCCGGATCCGGACGTGTACCAGGAACCCACCCGCCGCCCCTCCGACCTCGCCCACGCGCTCCGCGCCATCCGCGAGCAAGGCCTCCTCGCCGAGCGCGCGCCGGATCCCAGGCTGCTGGTGCTGGAGGAGTGGCGTGCAGCCGTCGACGCCTGGGTGGATCGCCTCCTCGCGCTCCTCGTGAGCACTAGGGTACGTGTACATCTGCCTATCCCGTACGTCTTGCGATGCGATCGCACATTCGCACGCTCGTGCCTTCCGTTTTTCGTTCGTCAACTTTTTTGCGAATCATATGACGCCGATGTGTTTGGACGAAATTCAGTGTTTTTAAGAACTTCTGTTGCTTGATCGTAGGAATCCGGTAGAATTTTTCTTTCTGTGGGGGCATTGGCATTAGGATCTTGTCTCTGATTATAGTTGGCCAAAAGCCAAAAGGCATATGCAGTTGGGCCAGCCCGAAGCACGGAAAATTTTGATCATATATCTTTCGTTTTAGATGAAAATTAAGTATGACTCCGTTGATCTCTATGTCATTGACCTAAGATTCTTCGTATGTAAATGAGATATGAAAGGTAAATACTTAATAAAGATTTAGAAATAATATTTCTTTTGTGGTGATTTGAAATAAGATTTTAGTATTGTGCTACTAAGTACTAACTCGTAAACCCATCATTTGTCCATATATGCCAACATGGATAAAACAAGCCATGCAAAATTAACTGAAGCTTTTCTTAAGAAACTAATAATAAACTTTAATTTTAGAAAACATTAAATCAAAAGGAAGAGCAAGTACATACTAAAAACAATCAAACCACTCTAGAAATCTGGAATATGGTTTGCTTAATACATTTGCTTGTAATGGTTGGTCAGTTTCCTTTTTGAACAAAAGGATGATTAGGACAAATATTGTAGATAACGTGTCAACAAATTGTATGTACCTGCTTTGAGCTAGATGTTTAATATGCTGATGCACCAAAGCAATTAGAGTCAGAGAAACATCAGAAGAACATCATTAGAAATTGTTGGTGCCATACTAGTTGAAGAAGAATAAAGAAATGCATTTTAGCAATAATCCAAAATTGAACTGCATCAATAGTACAAATATTTTTAAAAAAATTATGCATGCACCAAGTGATAGCTAGAGCTGTATGGATTAATTTGCTCAGATGAAATGGCACATCCATGAGAAGCTGATGTGTTAGTGTTAGCATGCACGGAAGGACTTAAACTCTTCCTGATGTCTCTTGAGCCATCCAACGGGGAGATTTTGGGGTTGTTGGGGTTTGTAGCTGTTGGCAGGATCACGATCGTACACACCTGGAGAACGATGAACAGAGAGCAAAAACAGAGGTTGAAGATAAACAGTGTTTTCAGGAAAAAAAACAGCAGCACTGAAATTCTGTGCGTTGCTTTCTTATTTGATCTTCTTGCTATTTGAAAAGTTTAATACAAGGCAATGCATTTCTAGCCGCATCAATCAGTGAGCAATCTACCAAACTTAGCTACTGCATAAATTTGGAATACTCTAGCCTTGATTTCTTTCCTCAGTTCCAGCGATCATCTTTGCTGCTTTGATTCCAACCTGGAGCCTCGCCAACGGCTAACTTCAACAAACTCCCCCTTAGACTTGGCGTGGCTCAAGATTACGGACGCCCAACAGATATCTTGCTGTTACCAATCTTGCCGCCGGCAAACCTTTCGTTAGAGTGTCCGCCCGCTGTTCTTCAGTACGAACAAACTCGATCACAATCTGTCCAGCGTCGACGCATTCACGAATGAAATGATAGCGAGTGTCGATGTGTTTGCTTCTCCCGTGGAACACAGGATTCTTCATTAGTGCTATTGCTGATTTGTTGTCGACGAACAACTTCACTGTCTTTTCCCCGATGCCAAGCATTTCTCCCAGGAGTGATCTGAGCCAGATTGCATGGCATGCTGCAGTAGTAGCAGCCATAAACTCAGCCTCGCAGGATGATAACGCCACTGTCTTCTGCTTCTGCGAGCTCCATGCGACCAAGCTGTTGTTGATGTAGAACGCCATACCACCCGTACTGCGGCGATCATCAACATCTCCTGCCAAGTCGCTGTCTGTGTATCCGGTGATCTCAACTGCACCACTACCTGCAGGGAATACAAGGCCGAAGTCGATTGTCCCCTTTAGGTACCTCAGAATTTGCTTCACCGCCTTGAGATGGATAACTGTTGGTCGTTCCATGAACCTGCTCACAACCCCAACCGCGTAGGAGAGGTCCGGTCGGGTGTGCAGCAAATAACGTAGACAACCGATAACACGCCGATACTCTGTTGCATCAACTGGGAGTCCACCTGCGTCCTTGTGTAACTGAGTTCGTGGCTCGATTGGAATTAAGGTAGCATTGCACTCCATCATCCCGAACTGGGCCAGAATCTTCTTGGCATAGCTTGCTTGTTTGATGGTAATGCCACTTTCTTCCTGAGCCACCTCGATGCCAAGGTAGTACGAGAGCAGTCCAAGATCACTCATCTCAAACTCTCTCATCATCTGTTGTTTGAATACTGTGATTTCATTCGGGTCTTCCCCTATCACAATCAAGTCATCAACATATATACCAACAATGATACCTCTCTGTCCTCTGCCTCGAGTGTATACTGCTTGCTCCTGTGCACACCGAGTGAACCCAAGGTTCTTCAAGCTCCTGTCCAGGCGCAGATTCCACGCCCGTGGCGCCTGTCGAAGTCCATACAAGGCTTTGCTCAGTTTCAGCACCAAGTGCTCTTTTCCCTTCTGGACGTAGCCTTCCGGCTGAGCCACATACACTTCTTCTTCGAGATCACCATTGAGGAATGCTGATTTTACATCAAGATGATGTACTTGCCAGTGACGATCAGCAGCAATTGCCAATACAACACGCACTGTGTCAAGCCTCGCCACCGGCGCGAATACCTCCTCAAAGTCAACTCCTTGCCGCTGGACATAACCCTTCGCCACTAGTCTTGCTTTATACTTAATCACTTCACCATTTGTGTTCTTCTTCAGTTTATACACCCATTTGAGCCCGATAGCTCTATGTCCAGCAGGCAGTGTGCTGAGTACCCATGTTCTGTTTTTCTCAATGGACTCTATCTCCTGTTTCATGGCATCTTCCCATGCCTGGCAGCCAGAGGCCTCCTGGTAGCACATTGGCTCCCCCGTCTCTGCAAGGTACAGCTCGCCATCCTCCTCATCTTCCATCAGGTCAATGCGAGGGGCATCCCGCATGATGTCGTTGATATTTCTGTAGCGAGTGGACTTGTAGAGACCACTAGAACTGCTATCAACTTCTTGATCACTAGCAGTCCTAGTAGCACCTGTTCCTGGAGATGGTGGTGATGCTGGTAGTCTTGGCATTGCTTCTATATCTTCATCTCCACCTGAACGTGCCGGAGTGATTTCTTCAAGTACTTGCTGTCCTGGACCCTCCTCATTTTGTTCTGGACTTTGGCAGCAAGGTGTGGTTGGTACCGTATGAGGCATGTGCGTGCTTGGCTCCTCCATGGCGTCATTATTTTCTTCCACATAGAACTCAATTGGTTCTTGAGTTATTCCTGCAATTTCACCATTCCACTGCCATGCAACATTTTCTTCAAACACAACATCACGACTTACAGTGATTCTGTTGCGCTGAGGATCATACAAACGGTGTGCTTTGCTCCCTTCTTCAACACCGAAGTAGACGAATGGAGAGCTCCGGTCGTCCAACTTCTTTAAATTCGGCGTCGTGTTCTTGGCATGAGCAGTACATCCGAACACACGCAAATGTCCCAGCTGCGGCTTCTTTCCTGTCCAAGCTTCAAATGGGGTGCGTTCTCCCATCGTCTTCGTTGGCAGGCGGTTTAGCAAGTACACAGCATGCCTCACCGCCTCCCCCCACATTCTGCTGGGCACATTCATACCCTTGAGCAGAGAGCACGCCATGGCCATCACAGTCCTATTCCGGCGTTCCACCACACCGTTCTGCTGCGGCGAGTAGGGAGCCGTCAAGTGTCGCTGGATTCCGGCCTCCTCACATAACTGCTTGAACTCACCGGATAGGAACTCCCCACCACGATCAGATCGTAGTGTCTTGATGCGCCGTCCAACCAAATTTTCAGCCAGAGGCTTGAGCTTGATAAAACTTGGCAGCGCTTGGTCCTTCGTCTTGATTACGAACACCCACATCCAGCGAGTGAAGTCATCAACTACAAGGAAGAAATATCTGTTCCCGGCCATGGTTGTCGGTGTGATTGGGCCACACAGATCCATGTGCAGCAACTCGAGTGGCTCCTCTGCTCGGAATTGCGCCATTGCTGGAAATGGTTGTCTGATCTGTTTGGCCACCAAGCATGCCTTGCACAGTTGGTTGGGATGAGAGATCATAGGAACTCCTATTGCCATCTGCTTATCCGCCAACTTCTTCACTGCATGGAAATTTACATGACCTAGCCGTGCATGCCACAACCACGCTGGGTCCTCAAGTTTTGCTAGCAAACACACTGGATGTGCTAACTTGAGCTCAATTCTGTATAGTCGATTGCATGTGCGCTTCACCTGCATGATCAATCGCCATGGATATCTCTGGAATACTTCAAGCACATCGCCATTCATCACCACCTGGTGATCCATCTCAGTGAGTTGTCCCAAGCTCACCATGTTGCAGCGAAGGCTAGGTATGTAGTAAACATCATCAAGCAACCACTGGTCACCATTCTTGCAGGAGAACAAAATTGATCCCTTCCCTTTGATCTGTACCGATGAAGCATCACCAAATTTTACACTGCCGGTGATCGTTTCGTCCAGCTCCCTAAACTTGTGGCGACCGCCGGTCATATGGTTGCTAGCGCCATTATCAAGATACCAATTGTCTCCGCTTGCTGCCCCGCCATCTGCCAGCAGCAGCTTCGGCCACGCATACTCCTCGTGCACGACCGTCTGTTCCACCACTTCTGCCCCTTCTTCAGTCACTGCAAGCAGTAGCGCTGGATCAGCGTCATCAGCTCTGGTGAGATTTGCCTCCTCCTCTTTCTTCTTTGGATTGCGGCACTGGCTAGCATAGTGACCATATTTAGTGCAGTTGAAACATTTTATGTGGCTCTTGTCTCGTCCACCATTGCCGGAGCCACTTGCCCCATCCTTGTGAGGTGATCCGCCTTGACTTCCCCTGCCACGGCTTCTCCCACGCCCACGACCTCCTCGGCCACGGTTGCCGCCACTGCCAGAGTCCCTCTTCTTCTGGAATGAATTTGTTTCACTGCCTTCCTTCCTGAACCGTGCCTCCCACTCCGCCTGGGTGAGTAGCACTTGAGCATCGGCGTTGCCGCTGCCACTGGAGCTCTTCTTGCGTGTGCGCTCATCATAGGTTTTGAGACGACCTATGGCTTCCTCAAACGGCATCTCATCGAGGTCATAGAACTGCTCAATACCGGCAAGAATATTGATGAACTTCTCAGGGACGGTGTCGAACAATTTCTTCACCATTGCCTTGTCATCAAGAGTAGCCCCCAATGCCGAGTACCGGACTGACATGGCGAAAATACGTCCCGCGTACTGATCCAGGGACTCACCGTCGCCCATGCGCATGCCGTCGAACTCAGCCTTCAATGTCTGCAGACGCGCATCACGCACACGAATCTCGCCGACAAATCTTGTCTTGAGACAGTCCCAAACTTCTTTCGCAGTCTTCTTCTTCGCCACTTGCATCAGAAGATCTTCTGGTAATGCTTGGAGAAGATTTGATCTGGCCTTCTTGTCCTTCCTGATGTCGACGTCCTCCCCGGCCGCCGGCTCCACCGCCTCCCAAACTCCCTGGTCCTCCATCATCGCCTGCACCCGAATCACCCAACTGGTGTAGTTGGTTGCAGTCAGCATTGGGTAGAACACACCTCCCGTGCTCCCCCTAGTTGTGTCCGCCGGTACGATCGACATCGCTCTGATACCAAATGTTGGCAGGATCACGATCGTACACACCTGGAGAACGATGAACAGAGAGCAAAAACAGAGGTTGAAGATAAACAGTGTTTTCAGGAAAAAAACAGCAGCACTGAAATTCTGTGCGTTGCTTTCTTATTTGATCTTCTTGCTATTTGGAAAGTTTAATACAAGGCAATGCATTTCTAGCCGCATCAATCAGTGAGCAATCTACCAAACTTAGCTACTGCATAAATTTGGAATACTCTAGCCTTGATTTCTTTCCTCAGTTCCAGCGATCATCTTTTCTGCTTTGATTCCAACCTGGAGCCTCGCCAACGGCTAACTTCAACAGTAGCCAAAGCAAACCATATCAGATATTGGTAGTGCCAATTTTTGCTGTTACCAATATAGTTAAGGTAGAAATTGCTATTACCAATTTTGTTTGTGGTGCTTGGTGAAGAAGTTTATAGCATTTCCAGTTTTTAGCGTGGAAGAGAATTTCTGCAAATGTTTGTATTGTTACCTATAATTTAGTGTTACCAAAATATTGGATGAATGTGGACGACTCCATTCCACACGGTTCGGAACCAATGTAACTAAAGTCTAAAATACTAGAGCGGCATGCTGGGGCTGCAAAATTTCTTTCCTTGAACTTTTTATGTGGTCACAGAAAGCATGGGAACAAGCTTTTCATGGTGATTTCCATTGGATGAGTCAGTGATCACATGTGCGTGCCCGACTGTCCGGTCCTCAACGCTCGGCTACCCAACTCACCTCCTCTCCGTCGGCCTGGCCCGCTGCTGGCTCCTCTTCTTTCTCTACTTGTGTGGGGGATAAGGAAGACTGGAAGACCTCCTCGAGCTAGCGCTCGGAGTTGCTCATCGTGGCCATGGTCCACGGAGACGTGATATTGTTGCTGCTCTGTTCTTCACTCCTGATGGGAATTTGGGTTTGCGTCATGCACTACCACCGCCCATCTATGTGATCGACTTGGTGCATTGCTTCTGGCTCACTCTTGCACCCAGGCTCTTCGGATGGATCGTCTATGAGCAAGTGTGTCTCACTCTCACCCCGTTGAGCTCCCTGCCTTTTACCATCTCTTTATCTCTGTACACACACTAGCAAATTTTGTTCCTACTCTGCTTTTGCTTTTCTGCTCACACACATGCACAACTTCTTCTTTCCTAGTTAATATCAAATTCGGTGCTAGTCGTTGTTTGTGTTGACCCTCTCGTGGAACCCTAGTGCCGATCACCGCTCCCAGAACACTGTTGTCAGTATCATCAATCATCATCTTCTCGATGTTGACATGTGGTAAGTTCTGCGTATTTCTGCTGCTTGGTCTTTACTTCAAGCTTCACAACGTTCTCCTTCACCATGAGACCATGGTGCTCTGGAGTGGAGACCTGAATTCCCAAGTTGCAATGGATCTCAGACAATTTCCTGAGCTATTCTGCTGCATGAAGGACTAGGAGGCATGCTACTTGGAGTTATCAAGATTTGCTACATGGGGGTTGCTGCGCCCGTAAGACGAATGGTTCTTTGACATTGGAGCCCTCGCTGCCTGATGCTGAAAATGGATGTAGAGATTGGCTCTACTACCAATTTTTAGGATTCAAGTTGCTTCTAGCCTTCTAGGTGTCGAGTAAAACATTAGGAATATGTAGTCGCAAGTCTGCGAGTCAACGATAATCTTCAACTTAATAATGCTGCTTTCTTCTTTTGCTTTGCTGTGCGATAAGCGATAATGTGAGCAGATTGACAGTACTATCACTGCACCTTTACTAAAAGATTAGCTTGTTTTAATTTTGGCTTTGAAGGTACACAGTTGTTGGGTGGGCACTTCCTTTCTTGGTGTGACAATTGAACAGTGCTGTGATGACCGCTTTGCAAAATCATACTCTGACTGGTTTGAGAAGATTCTTAAGAGATTAAAGGTAACATGCACATTTTGATGCAGTTGTAAATACATGCATTTATTCATGTTTTTTGAAGGCCGTTTCAGTTTGCAGTTCTGATGGAACATTCAAGTTTTAAATGCCTTGTTGTGTTCCATAATTCTGTTGTGAATTTTTATGTCGTTTCAGTTTGCAGTTCTGATGAAATAGCAAGTTCCACTTTAAGATCACTATATATGTAATCCGATGATAGAGATCGAAGTGATACACATCTTACTAAGAACTAGAGTCCAAATGTTTTCTTCATCACAGTTGTGGCGTAATCACCGCAAACGAGACAAATTAAACGATGTTATTCTAAACATGATTTCACATGGTAGACATTATTGTACTGAACAATCTATTTTGGTCTTAGAATAATTGCCAATCAATAAAAAAACATGAACGTTAAATGCAAATGAACAAGTTGGCTCTTCAACTCTATTTATATATGTTTCTGCTTCCAAATATAGGAAAATTTCGGTACATGATATGCCAAGTTTAATATTAGCCCATATTCAATTTTTTGCACCCCTTGTTAGAAGGCAGGACAAAAGGCCGTCCAAACTACAAATGCCTTTGGAATGTAGGCCTTTTGGATGCTCAAGATTCAAGAAGAAACTACAAGCAAAGGGTTTGTCTGATTCAATGCAGGCAAAAAAAGATATGTTATAATAATTGAAAGGCTTTTATAATAAATGATACACTGGGTTATTTCTGGCCTTTCTTAGTACAAGTCATAACCTTATTCCATTTGAATTAAGTTGTATGTGGGACTGAGATGTTCAGTGTAGCTTTTGAACCTACATAAAGATTATTTTTCCTTTTTTTTGAAGTAAACTTTTTCCATTATTTTCTACTCATACTACTGATCTGTGTCATGCCAAATAATCACAGCATTGCAGTCTGTGTACATCAGGTGCTTCAGAATGTAACTACTACCAGTTGTATCCATCTTAGTTCCCAGTTATTGTTATAAAAGCAAGTTAAATAAGTAGAATCTTGATTAACTTGTCCATCTAGCACATGTCAATCTGCAAATGTAATTGTTTATGTAGTTCATATAGATTTTTCCATGCATATCACGTCTATTTTTATGGGAATATGAACTAATAGGAATAAGTCTACTTAACTCCCTGAACTATTGAGTTGTGTATACTTAACCCCCTAACCTAATAAACCAGGTATTATAGATCTTGTTCTATTTAAAACAGGCTACTTAACCCCTGTGGTTTTTGTCAGTGGTTTTGCCACATTGGTTGTCCACACGGTGTGATTTCATGAGTACATGATGTGGTTCAGTTCACCACATCAAAGACATAAGAATGGGGAGGAGTTTTTGTAGGATGATTTAAAATCCAACCTAACCTTGGACTTGAGTGAGGATCTGAGCAAATCCTTGCTCGTGATTCCTGCAACGCTATCTCCCCCCGGCAGATGATCGATGAGCTTATTGCTCTTTGCGAACACCCTAGCACCTTAACGCAACCCAACATAGGGCCTACATCGAATTGAACAGAAACTCGGTTACACCATATGAATATAAAGAGGGAATAGTGATCCGCAAAAAAGCTATACAATGTGGACAGCTAGCAGCATAGCAAAACAACTCATAAAAACAACCAAGATGGTTAAATATTTGGTTTTATATAGAACAAGGTCTATAATACCTAATTTCTAAGGTTAGGGGTTAAGTATACATACCTCAATAGTTCAAGGTGTTAATCAGACTTATTCCGAACTAATATGTTGTCTATTTTACTCTGAGGTTTCAGCAGGCACCATCTAGTATCAAAATGGTAAACATGGCCACTTGCACTACTATGGCTGATTTGTTTGTTAGGTATGTGACAGAAAGTGACTAATTGACTACTTTTGGGGGAACTTTTAGTAGCAAAGTATATGCAATGGGTTGTAATTTCATGCACTCATCGTCAGTTCAATATAGCTGCAAGAATTGAAAAAAAACTTGAATGAAAAGTGTATAGAACAGGTAACAAAACCCACATTACCTTGAAATAGAAAAATAGGAAGCTGGGATTGCACCATGAAACTACACTTTTTTTGTTTGCGGTGTGCTAATAACTTTGTTTCAGTATGAATATGAAGGATTTTAGTTTCTCACTGTTTAATTTTATATGGAAAATGTGTAGTCTTTTGAACTACAAATTTAAATGTGCAGTTTGATATATAGTTTTTTCATAAATTTTGTAATGTGTTGCAGAACTTACACAAATCATTATGATAAAGAATCCAAAGAGTCAGATTCAGTAGTGTACTATTATTGCTCTTGCTCATATGACATCTGAATAAGGTCGATCCCTACTAGATAGCCAAAAACCAGAATTCTATGTTAATGCTGTGTTTGTTAATTAATCCGTAGTTGTTTCACACAAGTCAAACTGAGTAATTAAGTCAAAAGAAAAATACTGCAGTCCCTGGTCATGCCGTCGCCATATTGGCTTGATGGTTGACATTAAGTTATTGCCGTGTTTCACAAATTTCTGAAGTGCAGAAGTGTAGTGGAGATGGCTTCAATAGAACAATGTTAACCAATATCAACTGAAAAGGAAGACACAATGTGTAACACTCATAAAACAACTGCATGCTAGAAACATCATCTTTTATTCATTGCAATATCACAGCATATATAGTGTACGGTGTACCTAACATATATATAAACATGCAATCTATCTTTTTATCAGATTGGCTAAATTTCCAAATTTTAAGGATGAAGCAACATCGTTGGCCCAAAAAGTTATCCTCCCATCACTGCGGATGTTGCAAGAGAATGAACCTCCTGTTGCAGTATGGGCTTCTTTATTTACTCTTCAAGAAAATTATTTTTTCTTAATGTGTGAGCTTCTCAATCAACAAAATATAATGTTGTGTGTGTGGTACATGTGCAGGAGAAAGCATCTGATTTAGTTGGTGTCATTATGGAACTCTTCCCGTCATCTGTATATCGACACTTCAACAAAGTATGAGCTATTTTTATTTAAAAAATTCTTTTTGTTGCTTGTGAGTACACCAAGTGGTCACCATTTTCAGCTTCTCTCGCTCGTAGTTTTGTGTTAAAAAAGTGCATTTTACTCTCTCAAGCTATTTCTTGACTCATTTTACCCCTAAACTATGGAAGATTCAATTGTTCCTTCAGGTTGAGTCCACCATTGTAACAAAGATTATGAGTGGTCAATGCAATCTACAACAATCAAAGGCAAGGAATTTGCTGTTATTGAACCACCATGGGTGTGCCACTTGTGACTAATTTCTTTCATTTTCTCATTGTTTAGAAACTTGCCAGCACTTTAGCACTGCTGCCTTGTGTCAGGGTTTCACCTAATAGTTTGTCACTGATGATCCGGAAGATACTGATTATTGTAAACAATTTGTTGCATCATACTTTCTTTGGACTGAATAATGAAGGCAAGATATTTGATGCCTCTTTTATTTTTTATTTTTTTTACCTTTTCAGTTGTATTTTTTTGTGCAATGTTCAACCAAAGTTCAATATCTTGCAGGCTATACTGGACATGAAATAATGATGCTGCTAATTCCACCTGGAAGTCAACCTCCACCACAGTTGGGAGGTCAGCAGGCAACCTATGGAGATGGAAACATTTCAGCAGAGAAATTCTGCACATATGTAGTCCCTACAATTTCAGCACTTATACACTGCTGCTCCACGATGCTAACTAATTCTTATCCAATTCAGGTTTGTTGGGAGCGGATCGAGTTTTTGCTTTTAATTAACCTTGCTTTAGGACTCTAACAAACATGCATATATGTTCTTGTGTTCTTGTTTGCAACAAATTAAGGTGAATATTCCGGTGGTCGCCGTGGTGACATTTATACAACAAGTGCTGCTGACAGATGTACCATTTCATAAATCAAACACCACACATCAGGAGTTTATTTATGCAGGAATTCCGGCATTGCATTCAATTTTCTTGGATTTGCTTGGTGCCATTATTCAAGGAATGCGAAGGTAACCATGCATGCTTGATCTCTTGTTTCTACCTTTTTTTTCCTCAAAATTATGCATATGCACATTGAACAGGGTAAGTGTGTAATCTCTTTGATATATGTACAATAAATTAAAAGGACTACAGATAAATGCTACTCCATCTATCTCATAATATTGCAACTAGGACTGAATTTGAATAGTTTCACATACACATAAATATTAAATTCGGTCATATATTACAATATTATGGGACAAATAAAATTGTTTCACACACATATATATCATAGATAGTCTTTAGTACAAATCAAATTTATCATCTAAATATAATATTGAATATTTTCCAATCTCAACTCTTGAAACCAGAGGAGTTACAGATCAAATTGCTCGAGTACCATGTTGCATACTGCACATTTTACAAAGAAAAAAAATCGATTTATATGAAAATTGAGGATTTATTTTTTTTGTCCTCATGTCATTTACATGGTTATATAGAGTAAATCCTAAATTTCCATTTAAAATAAAAATATATAATCAAATCTCCATTTTACACATGCCAGTGGGCCCATTTTACACTTTCCTCCCACCAGTCCCACGTCCATCACAGACAGATTGACAACCATATTAACAGTGAAATATTCCAGTTTAGAGACATTCACACGAGCACGCATCACCAACACTACCAAACAAATCACTTATTTAGTGACGTAGCTTTAATAACAGATAAAAACACACATCACTAATTTTTTTTAGTGACGATGTGTTTATAATTATCATTAAAGACCTATCTTTAGTGGTCTCACCATCATTAATAACTTACCAAATTCTAATAAACTAATCTTCAGTGAGAGACAATGGTGAGATCTATTTAGTGATGGGTGTGAGACTCATCACTAAAGATTTACATTTAGTGATGCGTGAATATTTAGACTTAGCACTGAAGATCTACCTTTAGTGATGCGTGAATAATTAGACCTGTCACTAAAAATCAACGTATATGATTTTTTTTTGAAAATTTAGACGGGCAAAAAAACATACACTATCCCAAAAACATACATACACTATTAGTTCCTTCTCTTCAGTCTCCACTCTCCACTCTCAATCATTCTACAATTCCTTCCCTTGCTCTCTCTACTTGATCTTTACCATTGTCATCTTGAACTCTATATATCGACGGTGGCCGTTGTCACTACAAGATCTACTCTATGGTGACTGGTGTCACCTCATGCTCCACCTGACTATAAGTTCCTCGGTATTAAGGTGCAAGCGTGTGTGGCAAAGACGTGGGGGCTCCTGGTGGTGCACGTCAATGACTCCCGCCACCCCTTCGTGAAACTACAACTAGGCAAGTGGCGCTTGTCAAGAAGAGCATGAGCCCTACATAGGACGACAAAGTCTAGTTTCCTCGTCGGCGACGTCGCCGAGGAGCTCGTCATGTCTGTGCTCAACAAGGACATGTACTTCAACAATGACCTCCGACTTCAGCAAGGTGTCCCTCGTGAGGCCATGGAGACCGACGACCTCTCGCTCGGTATTGCCTGGTACCGCCTGGTACCGACTCCAGCCCAAGAGCAATAAGTCTGAGAAGAAATCCCGCGCTTCTGCTCAAATGCAAATTAGTAGCTTTTTATTTGAAATCTTGTTAAAATTATGTGCTGCTTGAGTTGTTTTGTATGATCAATCATGATCTCAATGCAGTAAATAATCATCCAAATCATAATTATTTGAATATTCACACCTGACCAAGATCTATATATTAGAACGATGACAAACACGACAGAAAGAGCCTCTCAACGACCACCTTGGACCTAATTGTTATCTCATTTGAACTGAAAGAAACTAAAGAAGCTATACATAACATATTTGAAATGAAAAAAAATCGATCTTTAGTGATACGTGAATATCTATATCCGTCACTAATGGTCCGCCTTTAATGACGCATGAATATCTATATCCGTCACTAATAGTCCACCTTTAGTGACATGTATAGATGTATGTGTGTGTAGCCATGTATGACCGTTACTAATGATATGTCATTACTGTCATAATAAGATAAGAATGACGGATGCAATGCACATTTCTAATGATTTTTATGACCCATTCTGTTTTAGGTAGTGCAACCAAACTATTAATCCATTCACAATTTTTTGGATGATCAGGAGACATCAAGGACACATAGAGATGTGCACAATAAAGCCTAACACGCAGCCCAAGCACAATAAAGATTACAACCTAAAAAGTGAACACAACTTACAATAAAGATTCTGTTCCAATTCATTTTACATAATTGTTCCCTCGCAATCTTGTCTTTAAACGTTAGAGCATCTCCAATGGTTGTCTATTTCACTAGCTAGATTCACTCTCTTTCCTACATGGATAGAAAATATGGGGAAAAAGAGAATAGCTAGCGACGAGCTAATAGATAGGAGATTTCACGTATTCCAAGAAACTGAGTGTATTACGGGTGGGACCAAGTACTAGTGGTGAAATAAATTATTGTTTTTATTCTTCTCTTAGCTCCACATCAACTAGTTATTTGAAACAACCATTGTGGATGCTCTTAGCCATTATGTTCCGGTCGGTCTCTTCCTCCTTTTACTTTTTTTTCTTCCACTATCTTGTTCGTCCTAGACTCCTAGGTGTCGTTTGGTTTGGAGACAAAGTGGGATGGGATGGTTTTGTCCCATTTTTTGATGAAATCGTCCCATCTCGTGTTTGGTTACGAGGGATAGGGATGTTCTAGTTTAATGTTTGGTTGGTGGGTTGAGAGAAACGGGATTCTACCCTAGAACCTCCGTCCCGCACCGAAACACCTTCGGTCTATTTCAAAATCTCCGTCTCATCCCTAAAACCTTCATATTAGAACCTCCGGTCTGCCATGGAACCTCTAGCTCGGTCTCGGAGCCTCCGAGCATGAGGTGGGATGAGTTCGTCCCTCTATTTTTGGGGGACGAGTTCGTCCCGAATATTAGAGGAATATTCTTTAGTAGGACCTGACTTCAAACCAAACACTGTAAAAAACTGGATGTTCTATCTCATCCCACCTCATCCCTCGAACCAAATGCCACCCTAGTAGCAACCCTCCTCCCCCTATTCCCCACCCTCCGCCTCCACGGCCACGGCCATGGGCACCCTTGCCCGAACTTCGACAAGCCTCTGAGCGTTTTTACTCACCGCCGTCTCCACCGCTGCGGCGGCATTGCTCCCCCTCACACCGTAGATCTGAGGGTGCCGCCTTCCTTGGCAGGGGTGGAGCCAAATGGTGGGGTGGGGGTTCCTAGGAACCCTCTTGCAAAAAAAATTTAGTTATTATTGTTGATTTTTTACCTTTTGTGCACCTCCTCAGATTTAATTCGGTGTACCGCTTAAAACGGTGCATCCCCTTCAGTTTTACTCTAGCTCCGCCACTGTTCCTTGGTGCGCCGCCTCCCGCGTGATGCAACCACCACGCTCAGGATCCACTCTCGCGAGCTCAAGGCAATCGTTTCCTAAACCCCTCTGCCTGCATATCGTGCTGGTGCCCCGTTTACGTCTTAAGATTATATTTGCGAAAATCATTTTACATGCGGTTCCTGAGCAAATGAGCCTGTGAAATAGCCTCATTACACGGGCAGTTCACGTAAAGAAGTGTCTGTGAAATTGAAAACAGTCCTGTTTATGAAAAATCGTAGCTATTTCATATAAAGTCGGATGGGGACACATTATATGAAAATTGTAGATCTCAACAAGATCTTACTTTTGTAATTGAAAGTTTTTTTATTTTAGATTGTTTAGGGGGCCAAATATTCACTTGAAGATTTGGCAGAAAAGAATAAAAATAATAATTTGTTTGGTAGTTGTCAGCTATTGGTGTGGGGTGTTATGGTCAGGTGACTTTGAGAGCATTTACAACGCTCCAACATGGAACATGGTTTCAGTTGCCACGTTGGAGTGAAGCCTCCAACTCAGCTTGAAATGGTGGCTTGGAGGAGGCAGTTGTGGCTTGCAGAGGCCACGGAGTTTCCACTTGGAAAAGTGGAAAGCAGTAGCAGTTGTACGCTTGTCGCCTGTTGCCCTTAATCCCGCTGTCGTCGCCGTCACCCTTCACCGTCGCTGTCATCGCTACCCCCGCTCCTGCTGCCATTGCCCTCTGCCATCGCCTGCCATCCCCGCTCCCGCTCCCGCTGTTGTCGCCCGCCGAGCCGGAGCTCCCTGCTACGCCTCTCACCCGATCATGGCTTCAGCTGTGCTTTGGACGAGAGATAGCTTCAGTTGTGGTCTTCATATGTGTCCTTCTGTTTTTCATTTGAAGCCACTGCCCCGTTGTTATCGCCCTGAACGAGGCCTCAGGTTTGTAAAAATCACCATTTTCACAGATGGTCTATTAAGAGGACTGCTTGTGGAAATATGATATTTCTAGAACTTCGGTTGCAGGCAGCTAGCCAAACCGCTTGTAAAAAGGCCTGTTTGGCCACCTGTAAAATGCTTTTATCAGTAGTGGGGGTAAATTGGACTTTTCTCGTATTTTAAATACAATTGTGATGTCCAGCTGGCCTATATGACATGATGTTCTGCAAATGATGCTAGCAGTAATTACCAAAACACTTCTTTAGGAAACCACTAATTTTCGCACAATTTTATGTTGAATTGAATGGGTTTTTAATCAACAATTTCTCTTGCAGCTCACTCTTTCCACATGCTGCTAGTATTGTATCGATCATAACTGAGTACTTCAAAAGAGAAAATCTGCCTGCAGTAAGAAGAAAACTCTACACTATTGTGCAGTTATCGCTGAGTTCCATGGGTGTTGGTAGGTGATTCATGATTTTATAAAATGACTTTATTATAATGTGGTTAACACATAATTTGTAGTTGTAACAAAATACTGGATGCATTGCTACAGTAGGCTAGTGGATCAATAATATTGATGAATTGGACCTTGTATTGTGATGGGTCAGTGACCCAAAGTATATACATGTTCAAGGCATATATAATAGGAAAAATTGATCATATACCCTCCATTTAGATGGAAGTTGAGGATTTACCCTCTTGGCCCACATGTCATTGACCTATGTGGACCCCGCATGTCACTGAGATGTGGTGGGTAAATCCTCAATTTCTACATGTGAAATATGCGAAAAACACCCTATACAAAGAGGTAAATAGAAATAGCTACATGTCTGAATCTAGAATTGTAAACCAACTAGGATAAGAATGAAAATGAAAGTTTCAATAAAATGGATATATCCAATACGTTGATCTTATTGTTGAAGCATATGCAATTATGCATTTCTTATCCTGGGCAAGGAAATATAGCAGGTTTCCATCTAAAATATGTGTGTTGAATTTTACAGACAACTTCAATATTCCTAACAAACCAGACAAGCTGCCATTTCCTTTCTCGCAATTGAATAGACAATCTGATCCTGTTTTAAAACTTTATAAAGTGTAAGTGTGTTCCTATGTTTATGTTCCTGACTTAGTCACTTTATGCTTGCTTGGAGAAAAAAACCATTGTATTTCATTTGATGATGCAAAGTGTTCGTTTTAGTATTATCTTTTTAATTTTTTTTGAGTAGTTAATATGGACATGTTGAAAGTTAAACCACTAATTAGTGGACAAACAGCTGTGGTTTTGTAGTCCCTGACGGTTCATTCCCTGGAAATGTCAGAGATGATTTGATAATTTCACTTATAATGTACATTTTCTGTTAAAGTTGCTAAATGTGATGGCACTTCTCGAACAGGGATGGCTATGTACTTGATTCAGGTAGTAGTCAGCAATATTTTTTCTGACCTGAATGATAATTCTGGAAGCAACATATCCGGATCGAGCAGAGATCCAGTAGGAGAAACAAATTGGTCATCATCAAAAAAATCTTCCAGCAGCAACCAGACATGGCAGAAGTCAACTTCTGTGAGCCCTGAATCTTCATGCATTAGAAAATCTATGCCTTCACTCTGCGTCAAAACAGCTGCACTGGAGACATTAGAAGTACTTCTGAATGTGGTATGTGTAAGTTTACACATTCTTGTGCTCATGCCATCACTTTCCCATGCGATTAAACTCTTCAACCTCATACTGTTCTCTCTTTAGCAGCACAACCAGCTGAATGCTCTGCTCTCTACAACTTGTTACTGTGGCAGCCTATTTAGGCTCCTTAGTATGATTAATTATGTATGGAGGCCTTTTATTGGCAGTTCAATGATGGCACCTTGACTCCATGGATTGCCTAGCATGCTTAACATGCCATGTTTATGCTTGACACTAGGCTTGGTGAACTCACATAATGTGTTGGAGGTTCTTAGTGCTCTTCATGCCTGCAAAAGTTTGTGTCGAACATGTATTTGTAGGTTATAGGGACTAAAGTTGTAATAGAGGGATGGATTAGAGTTAGAATCAGACTCTTTACCCGGAAGAACTGTAAATATAGGGGGCGACCCTACTGTAACCTAAGACAATAGGTAGGAATTGTGTCAGATAGAGAGCTGGTGGCCTAGCCATGGATGGTTAATAACATATGTTACCAACTTATGATACATTTTAATCTTAGTAGTGTCTCTATGATACATTTTAATCTTAGTAGTGTCTCATGGTAGGTTTATCAAACTATATGTTCTCCAACATTAGTCCACATTATTGATTCAATATCTCCATAATATAATCCATGGGACATGGTTATCAATTAATGCATATGCTGATTCAATAACCACATTCGTTTCACATATGATGTATGATCGGGGACTATCTAGAAACAGTATCATATAGATAAACTTGCATATGTTCCATTGAAATTGATTAATTTATCACTCTTATTTTTAGCATTTATTGTAACAGTTAAACTTGCATATGTTCCATTGAAAATGATTATTCACTCTTTCAACTTGAGCAGAGTGGTTCATTGAGAGCATGCCATTGGAGGGCAGAAATGGATCTGCTTGTTTTTAATGTTGCAAGAGAGACTTTGTACAAGATGGGGATGTATGAGCAAACACCACTATCGACAGAAGATTCAAATTTATCAGATTTCCAATTAGCCTCGTTTAAAGCTCTATTGGCATCCTTTCTTTCTTCTCCTTATAGACATCCTCCTTACTTAGAAGAAGGTCTCGAACTATTCAACAGAGGTAACAATTCAACTAACAGGTTCTTTGCTATTCTGTATTTTCTGTATTTTACTATTTTCATCTATTTTCCATATACATTTTAGTTTTACTGATTCATTTGTAAAACATATGAAAGAATTTTATTGGCTAGAGGTTTCAGGTTTGCCATGGAGGCTAGGAGACAATCATACGAAAAATGATAAGATTCCCTTGGGAGTTAGGAAACAAACACATGAAAAGTTAATATAATTTAATAAATCTTGTACACTTCATTTCGTTTGGTCTAGCATTTTATTTCATTATATCCATGTGATTCTGAGAGCTATTAGTTTTGTTCGTTTTGGTATTAATATTTACTTGTCATAGCAGGCATGCTAGAGAATGACACCAAGCTAGCAAAGTTTTGTTCACATGCTTTGCTGTCTTTGGGTGTCCTTGTACACCCTCAGGAAGATTTAAAAATTCCTCTGAGAAGAGCAGCTCATGGTGGTCTTGGAACCATGTCTGGCGCTAGAGAAATTAAAGTATTAGACTCTGGGAAATCTAAGCACTATGTACGTAAACATGGAGCTGTTGAAAATTCAGGTGATGGAGTCAACAACTGGCTATTCCGTGACGATGGTCCAAGGGATGCTTTTGTGGAAGGCAATACTGCAGAGAAACATGCAGCTAACGACATGGCCATTACAGAACATCAAGAAATTGTTCCAAATGAGTTTCATGGGGAAGTGCAGGATGTTCCAACTTCTAACTCTTTCAATGTTGATTCTTCTCCCATCAGTACAACTCTACCTGATCCTCAGGGCCCTGGGGATGCCGCATTTTCAAACAAGAAAGACGGTCAGCCTGGTGGAATTATTTCAGTTACTACTTCAGGCAACCAGACTGGCAACGAACACTGCACCAATGTTTGATGCTTCAGGTGTGTTTGGTTCTGAGTGGGACTCTCTTGACATATTCCTAGATATAGGTAACTTCAACAATTCAACCTAGACATGGCTAATCTTGATCCTGACTCCGATTAGGTGTCAAGTGTGTCTAAAAGTTCTGCCTTGTTTGATTGGGTAACTGCAGGTTTTTACCTTGTGTGATATGATAATGATGTGTGGCTCTTATTGTAAAATTCAAAGTTGCATTTGAGATTGTGTTGGCAAATATGATGATGCGATGTAAGATGATGTTGATTTACCAACATAATTGCAGGAAGAATCAATTGGAAGGAAATTGGTGAGAAGGCTAACCCCTCATTTCCAAGACAGTTTTAGCTTGCTTTCCTAACACACTCGATGGTAATATCTTATTCCTACACTTACTACAAACATTCACATTTTATTAAAATAGTGGCATGCTCTTTTAGAATCTACTCCCTCTGGTGTACAAATATTAGTCATTTAGATAAAATTACACATACCAAGGTGATATTAAATAAAGTTATAAGAGTTGTCTCAATTGGTTATGGAGCCTAGATTTTAGTGGTGTCAGCCAAGTTCAATTCCCGATGACTACATCTTATTTGGTAGTAATGCTTCGATTGACGGGGTGACTAATATTTTTACACTCTCAATAAAAACCAAAACGACTATTATTTGTACACCGGAGGGAGTATGATTTTTCCTGATTCGTACAGGAATTGAAATTGAATTGATTACTGTAGATGTTTTATAAAGTTTCTGTTAAATTAATGTGTTCCAAATAAGGCCTAATTTTGAAACCCAGTAGGAGTACACCTTGTTTTCTAATTGCTAGATTGTTTGATAGATCTCCCTTGGATTTCAAATAATGTGTGAACATTGGATATTTGGATATATGGTCTCTATTGTTAGGCGCGCACACACACATGGGAGCACTATTCTACACCGACCACTTTCAATAGTAGATTTTCTCAGTGAAATACTACACCTGTGGTGTAGAATAACATTTGTATATATATGCGTGCGTCCGCGTGCGCGCCCGCGCGTGTATTAATTGCCATGATTTTAGCACTCTTGCCACAATTTTTGTCATGGCGATTTTGTTTGCTAGGGAGTGGGAAATGTTGTTTTTGTAATTCCAGTGCTTATCATTTTGTTTGCTTTCTGAGGAGGGTGGTTTGTTTATATCCATCCTCTGAAAGACAACAAAATGATGACACAGCCCTAACTTTGCAGACTAAAAGATTGTGCCAGTTACCAGTCCTACCCACTAGCATATCCAATTGGGAATGGGTCGAAATGTTAAAAAGTTTGTGCTGGCTAGTGTATCTTCCTTGCTATGTTCAGTTTGATTGTGATGATGAAACTGTTTTTAATGGAGAATACTCACCAATCCTTGGCAGGTTATTTTCATGTGCTAAAACTGGCTGCAGTTTTTGGTCCCTACTCCCGCGTGAAGAATTGCAGCAGCGTTGGTGAAAATCACACCTTGGACATGCATGGATGATGTTTTTTTACACAGGATGTGTAATCTAATCTTTGATGTCAGCTAGTCTGTGTATTTTTTATCACTTAAAACTTGGTAGAAAAATGATGTACTAATTAGGCTCTGTACACCTTTGGGTGTAGAGGCCAGGAATCATTTGCCCATTATCTATGAAGCTTGTTTCATAACTGTTATATATACTCACCTCGTAGCTCATATTAGCACGGGTATATCCGTATATGTGGGTGCAAAATTATGCCATTTTTTTGGAGTATACAAATACTCAATTACCTTTGTCTCACGATATCAAGTTCTATTGGCTTTAAAGCAGAAGAGGAATCTTCAATTCTGAGTTTATTTTGGTGGGTCAATAGTAATTTCTGGTAAATCAAAAGAGCAATCAAACACCATTTTCCATAATCTTTTCAGCATGTAACCAGAAAAGTCAGCACGTACAAGCGACCCACATTGGAAACACCTCCACCATCTATCCAAGAAATACCAAGGACGAGGCTGTCGTAAACGCAGACAAAAATGATTATTTCAGGTGCTGGGGGTAGCGTTCACAATGTATGAAACTAGTATTAGATTGACATGTGGTAAAATTATTTTTTAGGAAAAATGTTACAATGTATAGTACTTGAGGTATGACTCTTAGCAAAATAAAAATATAAAATAATACATACTCTACCCAATGGACAACTAGCAAACCAAAAAATAGTATTATTTAATTTGAAGAACTAGTATCCATGCTTAGAATTCATACCTTACTTAGCACTATTTTCTCAATGTATGGAACTAGTACTAAAGTAAAAAAATTCTCTTAGACACCCTTTATTTCATACTAGTTGCTCTAAGGGATCGAGTATTTGCAGGTCATGAGTGCAAAGAACAATTTGCCACTCCTGATGAAAACAAGTATATTGATCCATTTTAGTCATTGTCTCATTGAAGAGTAGTATCTGTTGATCCCCTTGTTGCTGTTGTTCATCAAAAACTTGATCAGTCGGATGATTTTCATCTATATTCGCACGCACCCTGCGTTGGTTTGGATCTTGCTGGTTTGTTTGCACCGGAAGTAATTCAACGCTGGACCTGGACCGGTGAAGAACCGATCAAAGATATATTAGATAGAGAATTGTAAAAACTTTACAATAAACAAAGAAACTCAAGAAGCTACATCAACCTACACGCAGCCCACACAAAGAGAAGTATAACACAAACTAAAACGTCAAAGATGTAAAAGACCAGCTGCTTCCCATGTGCATTGGAAGTAATTCACTGTTTTGCCACGTGCCCTTAGCTTGACACACGGGGACAACTTAAATACACTCGCGAAGGTTTTAGTAAGTACTGCACTTAACACTTCGACAAACCTTTCGTCAATAAAGATAAATTTGCTAAGTGTTTTTATTAGGCACTCAACGAATCTTGTTAAATGCCAAACGTGATACTTAGTAAATAAAAAATGACTAACGGCTAAAGGCATCATGACGACAATACAATAATTCAGACACTTCCATCGACCAAAGCCGACGGAAGATAGCCTTTTCTCGATAGAAGAAGCTAATTTCCATCGGCAAAAAGCTAACTTCCGTTGGCGTATGGCAGACGGAAGCGGTTCGACGGAAGTTAGCTAACTTCCGTCGGTCGTCAACGGAAGTTAGGCTAACTTCCGTTGGCATATGGCCGACGAAAGCAATTCGATGGAAGTTAGCTAACTTCCGTCGGCTTCACCAGACCGACGGAAGATAGCGCGGAATTCACGATCGATTTGCTAATTAAGTACCACATGCAAATACATTCGACAAATTCTTTGAGACTCTACAAGCAAACTGTTTCCCTGTTTGCAGTAGCGTCGGTCATTTGGTTGGACGATGCACCTCCCACTCCCAGTTGCACCAACTCACACTGCAAGATAAGGCTCATTAATGATGTAACAGAATTGACAAGTAATAATGGCCATCGCCGTAACGACTCTTCTCCGCAGCCAGATCAAACGGAGCGGAGTCGGTGCAACATCAGCGTTCGACGATAAATGCGACGAATGGTGCAGCGGACCGGCGGCCACGGCGGCATCTTGGTCGATCGACGCCGACGGGTCACCACTCTCTCACGCCAGACAGACCATGCGTTGATTGCGCAGGCAAGCGTGGATCGTCTCCGTCCCCTCCCCGGCCGGTGCCTCTCGCTCCATCGGCGGCCCGCATTGATGGCGACGGCATGGCCGGCCGGCCACCGTCTCCCTCAGCTCGATCACATGAACCACCGGCCACCGCAATGTTCGGGCACGCCGGAGCTCGCCTATGCTCGTCCTTCGTCATCACATGCAGATTTTTTAAAATAATATTTTTTAGAAACTAAACTTAAAAAATAAGTGATTCATTTTTAGCCCTTATAAAAACAACATGAAAAATTATTCAGATACCATTATAATTTTTAAAAATTGTTTACATGTCACTGTTAACTGTGGCGGCCCAATACATATTGGCAAACTGTAAAAATTATAATGATACAAAAAATTAACAAAAAATGGATTCTTGAACCTCTTTCACGTTCGCTAAAATGCGTCGTAGAGAAAAAAATCACTGAATTGTACATAGATTTAGTTTTATAATTTTTTAAGTCGACTATATCTATAAATACAATTTCATAAAAAATATTGTTTATAAAACAAAAATCGCACGTGCCTTTGGCTGGCTATACGTGGCTGCCATCTTGACCGCCCGTGGCGACGGACGCATGACACGACTTGTTTTATATTTGGATGGGAAACTTCAATTCGCAATTTAATTTAGTTTTGCGATAGACCTACGTGCACGCAGTAGCTATTCACATTGGTGGGTTTCATAACACTGTTTTTTAGAAATTTACATCAGCTTTGCAACTGAATGAAATACCCTCTTTCAGTGAAGAGTTTCATTTCACTATTTTCTAAGCTAACCAGTGTAATTAAATGCAACTAGCTCTTATGAAATACCCGCTCTCTGATGAAACGATTTGACTCTCACTAGATATTTCATTTCATCCGTCTTGAAAACAGGTTAACACCATATCATGGTGATGACACTACTTCCTCTTTTCCCTCATTAATTGAATACAATGTCAGCAAAAAATCTGAAGTGTCATGATTAAAAAATGGATTTGTTTTGTGGATTAATTGATCGGATACAAATTAATGCGTATCGGATACGAAGAAGACAAATTAAAAAATGTATAGTAGCTGCATGCATGCAATTCATCACTCATAAATTGAATTTTAATTTATTTAGTGAGCACAGGATATGATACTGTTTTGGAAAGTTGTAGATAACATGTGTTGAGCGTGATGATATATAGAATACTACGACATTATTGTTTGTGTCAACGATTCCATACTTTTTTGACTGAGAAATTTATCTTAATTAAAATTGAATTAAGAATCAATGAATAATATACGGGATAATAACTAACCAGTCTGCTCTCTGCTACTATTAATAATCTTAACTCACTATCTGTTGTTGAAAAATAATCGCATCATACTTATAGTAGGCTAAGTATTTTGTCTAAACGGACAACATTCAAGGTTTCAAAAGTCAAAGTTTTCAAAGGAAAATACTCCATAGGCTAGGTGTGAAGGGTCTTCGAGAATTACTCCCCTTCAACGTCATACTAGTTTGAAGGGCCATCATCATCTTCAACAAGATGTTTGCTTTCTAAGATTTTTCACATAAGGGTTTACTATTTTGCCCCTACAGAATCTCATGAATAGAGACCGTGTTATCGGTAATAACTATAGGGCAAATTAGTATTATCATATTGTACTTTGCCTATAAATATATACCGGTTGTTACTACTGTAAAAGGGATACGAATGTTGTAATCTGAATCTATAGACACTCACTGGATATAGGGCTATTATTCATTATGGAGGCATAAACCATGCATGATAAGCCACTTCGCAAATAGGAGCCCTTCGAGACTAACAAACCTGTTAGTGTTCATTATATTACACCTACACTATCTAAGTCACAGTCATTAGTCTCGAGTAATAAGAATTATTAATGAGGGATATCAACATGTCACTCTTACTACATTAGTAAAAATCGATCATTAGAAAAAAAATGCAACCAATCTAATGGGACCAAAATAAAATTAAAAAGAGAACTTGCTAACTAATAAATTCTAATTCCTGAGCTAATTATTAAACTGAGGAATCCATAAAACTTAATGCTCTAAACTTTGCTTGAGAGTCCACCTTGAACCTCCAAAAATACCAAACCTTGTGTTATACACCCAAGATTTATGTGCAGTACAAGATAATATCTGTGTAACACCCGAGATACGTAACATCTCATTTAGATAACTTCAATCTATATAATAATGCCTGTAGGTATCACGATGGTATCTTACTTTATAGATAGTTACTTCAAAATAAATTTGTATTTAATCATTTGTCTTATATTTTATGTTATAATACTCTTTTTATTTATTGAGTTCATCATATTTTAGTTCACATTATCTTTTATGTTATATATAATACTCTTTTTATTTATTGAGTTCATCAGATTTTAGTTCACACGATAATATAATTAATGTTAAGAAACTATCCATCGACGCACTGGGCTTGTATCATTGGCGGCGGATGACACGCTCCTATCGTTTCGTTTATTTATTTTATTTGCTGCCAATCGCCCGCGCGCGTGAAATTAATATCTTGTCTCAGCCTCCATCGATCGACGGCATTAGGGTTGACCCAAGAGCTAGCTCATCACCGAAATACACAGCATGTTCCAGCATTTTGATGGGAGCACAATGCTCGTGCTATTATAGCGCATGATTGTTATGGTTGATATGTATCGACGCTAGGGGTGACAATTAACTTGATGGGGTTGGATATCCGTCGAAGACTAGGGGTGGCAATTTTGTTGGAAGCTCGTGAACTAATCAGCTCGGGCTTGGCTGAACAGAGCCGAACTCGAGCCATTTTTCCTGGCTCAGCAGCCGACCGAGCCAGCTCGCAAGCGGCTCGCCAGCTCGGCCGACAGCCCAGACCCTAGGTTGAGCAAGCGGTGAGCGCACAGAATAAGGGACATCCTGACAACCACGACCATACATCCACGGCCTAGCCATCACCACCGTCCTCAACCCCATCAGTCGTCGTCTCCGTCTCGACCCCGCCGATCGCCACCACTGTCCTCAACCTTGTCGGTGGCCCGAGCTCATAAATCTCGTCGTTGACACCGCCCTCCGTCCCTGACCCCGCTCGGCTCGCCGGACCGGCCACTACCACCTCTGCCCCGACCCCGTCGGTCGTCGCTGCCGTCCCCGACCCATTGACTCCGACCCAAGCCCTTGAATCCCACTGCCGCCAGCCCGCCCCCTCCATCCCCGACCTCGTCGACCACCACCACCACCTTCACATTTCACCTCATCAGTCGCCGTTGGCCTGCCGCCGTCCTTGATCCCATCGACACTGCCTCAAGTCCCCGTCTGAGCTCCTCCCTCATGGCCGTCGCCCGTAGCCCTCTCTGTGCGATTGCTGGACGCTGGTTACCTGCTAGAACACGATTTTTTGCGTGGTGTTTGGCGAGCCGAGCCGCTCTTTCAGCTCGTTTGGGTGACCGAGCCGAGCCTGGCTCGGCTCGCTCAACATGTGGCTCGGCCGAGCCGAGCCTAAGCCCGAGCCAGCTTGGCTCGTTGCCACCCCTACCGAGGACCCATCCCTATTGATCTCGGTTTTGGTCTAAATTTAGACTCATAGGTTTGTTGGATGAGTGATGAGGACATCACTAGCTCGGATATGACCATGATTGTGAGCAAACAAACTAAGGTGCATGCTTTCTACGTTAGATTTAAATTTTATTTATTTGACCTCATGGTGTTCGCTCAATCTTGTATCAAGCTCTTACAAGTTCTTACCAATGCAAGCATGAAGGTGTTGTACACCGACTTAACCATAAACACTACAGAGATTAGATGTATCGATGCCTTGGCAAACACTAGGTTGTACAAGTTATAGTCAAATCTGTGAAGCTCTAGGTAGCCTGAAAAATGTAGTAAGGAAAACTAGAACCACATTAGCATAAGCAAATTGAGTAATTATTCAACGTCGGTATTGTGCTGATCCTAGGCTTGAACATACTAGAGACGCGAGCCTAGACACAAACGATACCACCAAACTGACAAAGGTAGAACTAGATTTCCTCCTCTTTGTCACAAGTTTTCTTTCTTCACTTTTTTTTCTCTTTTTTTTGGTGCAGCTTTTTTTCTTCTTTTTTTGAGCACCTTTCTTCCTTTTTCCTTTTTTTTAAGAACAGCAAAGGACAATGTGACTCTTAGTACATGACTCCTGAACCTTGTAGGTTCCAAAACAGAAAGCAAACGACCAAATATGAAGATGACTCTAAAAGAAAAAATAAAGATCCTCTTGTAAGCTTTCCAAAAAGTATAAAAACTCTCCAATCCGAGTTTGCATGTGTGAGATATGATAGTTTTAGTAATGCTTGCACAACCTGTCTAAATTCTACCCGAAATTCCAGAATAACAAACCGACTAAACAGACCAAAACACGGTGGTAAAAACGTGACAAGAACTCGAAACTCTAAACGAACTAAACGCTAAGACCAGCAACTTCACACGACGATGCAACAAAAAACTCAAAAAGCCGATACGAAGCAGAACTAGTAAAAGGCTCAAAAAGGCTTGGATCTCGTGTAATTTTCTATGTGGCTTTTTTGGACTATAGGAAAAAAATGAAATAAAAACTCACCGAGCAACGAAAGCTCTGATATTAAACATGTTTTCCACATTACTAATGAGAATGAAGACATTAAATTGTTATCATCTTTAAATACATGGGGATATATTGAAATTATGGATCTTTGTGAGCTCACTTATTTAAAAGAAAAATTATTTGCAAGGTTTAATTTGCCATGTCCTGCCAATGTTATTTTTTATATATTTGGCACATACCATAAGCAAGACATATACTTTTTGCATATAGTTTACATATGTTCAGATTTGAAATTGCATGTAAATTCTGAAAATAATTAGCTCGAGCAAGTCATGTTAATTAATCCTACTACCTCGAGAGTCTCTTGTTTTGATTTAAAAACACATGTTTGTTTTCAAGAAGGAGAGCATGTTAAACTGTTCAACAACCTCACATTTTCGTCTCCTTTCATCAAGGATGGTTCTTCACCGACACATGCGAAACCGAATGTCAACATGAGTTGGTTTCCTTCTACTCACAATGTAACAAAAGGACAAGTGATATTGCACAATGATATCTATTTTGCTAGGAGCTACAATGAGTGCCACTACAAGAACAAACCGAGGACGGTTTGTAGCCAAGAAGGAGAGAATGATGAGGACATCACTAGCTCGGATATGACCATGATTATGAGCAAATAAACTAAGGTGCATGCTTTCTACGTTAGATTTAAATTTTATTTATTTGAACCATGGATGCTACACCATGAGGTACTTTTAATTTCAATTACAGAAATTCTCACATGGATCAAGCAACACGTTGAGAGCGCAAAAAGGATATGGAACATCATGGAAGTTGATTGGGGACCAAGTCAAGGGCATGAAAACATAATATACAATTTTGGGACGTCATTTATGTGCCAAGAGAAAGTGGAGATTAACTTTTACACATTTTCAACACGGATTCGGACTGCATGGACAACAACAAATTCAAACGTGCACAACTTTTACATGGCAGCTCCGATTTGGATGATCGTGGACTTTTTGGAAAGATTGAGACGTCCTCTTTCCAACGGATGCAGCTACACTTCCAGATTCGATCCGAGGAGATTGCAATAACCAAAACAATGTGTGTTACTCAGACTCGGACTTCAAGGAGAACACGAGATTCACACATGCATATCTTTCACATGGAAGCTCCGATTTAGATGATCTTGGACTTTTTGGAAAGCTGGGGATGTCTAAATGGAAGATAATATATTTATTCCGCCGAAAGAATCACGGCCAAGGCTTAAGGATCTAAGTTTCTCTTTTTAGTAATTATGTTTTGGAAATAATTAGTCCTTTCCATATGTAATAAGTTTTCCAAACATTGGAGACGTCCCTAGGGCTATAAATACCCCTAGAGACTTCAGTTGTAATGCGGGTTTTGATTAAATAAAAGTTTAGCCAATGCTACTTGTCCGTGTAAACCCGTGATCGGTTAGATCGCCGATTTCACGTTTCAAACCCCCAACTACCCTTTGTGCGTCTTTCATATCGAGCAATTCTAGTTGCTCCTTTATCTTATTCTTGCTCGTTCTTCGATTACTTGCAGGAACAAGGTTGATCACCAATAAGATCAACAACCCTTGGAGTTGGTGTATCGATCGCTAAGGCGCAACACGAACGTCTCGTACGGTTGTAGTCGGGTCGTCAACGTCGTCTCCTTCCAATCGAAGTTATCTTAACTTTCCTCATCTCACTGAAAGATCGGGCCATCCAATACCCCCCATCAATGAGGGTCTTGCATTAAACTGGGTATGAGGCTTAGTTCCTTATTTAACTCACGGGTCTTTGCGAGTACCCAGTTGCACAAATACTTATTCACTTTTTTTATTTTCCCGCCCCACATCCTGACTTCTTGCACCACCATATGTAATTTTTGAGTGCTCGACGACAGCCCTATCTTGTCAGATCTGCCATGTTGGCAACCGCCCCAAGGCCACACAGGCGGTCGCGCCTCCCCTACCACAATGTTGCGCCGATCACCACGCCCCTCTATCGTAGTGCCATGCTGGCGACCACTGTCATAGTATCGTGCCGGCGACCGCACCAGCAACTAACCACATCCCCTACCTCAGTGCCGTGCCAGCGACCGCACCCCCTGCTACAGTGCTGCACCGGTGACCGCACCAACGACCACATCACCTATTGAGCCGACGTTCACTACCATTGCCACACCGGCGATCGTGCCACCCTTCGGTTCTTGCCTCCCAATGCAAGACCCATCTCTATTCTGCTCCCCAAGGCGATCGGATTTGTGGAGGACTCGATGGGTATGCGGGGACCCGACGGGTCAAAGTTCAGGGCTGTTTTCTCACACCCACGGGGCAAACGGAGTGGATCCAAGTGAGGGTGAATTTAGTTCTGATATTAATCAACACGCACACACCCGCCCCGTTGCATTGCCACCCTAATCCACGTCACAAATTAAGCAGATCGATCGATATGTGTACAAGGGAATTGAAGGAACATGCCGGAGCTAATTTGGCGATATGATGCCGCGGATCGATCATTAATATCAATTGATCAGGTGATCGATGATCAGCGTCAACGTACATATATATTCTAGGCATGTCGTCGATCAGCTGGTAGAGCTGGTATTTATTAATTAGGAGTAATAACAACGTACTCACGCTAGGTACGTAGATCGATCAGATGATCCTCAATTAAGGTGGCATGCATTTTCCGCTGCTGCATAAATTGTCCTTAGCTAGCTTGTGATTCTACGTACGTATGGTTCCCTCCAGCTAGCGATGATAGATATGCATCCTCCGCTCTATTTAGGTGTACCCGGCAATGCACATCCAACATTTCATAATTATGTTTTTAGATAATAAAACGGATATATTTTCACGTAATAAAACAGAGAGTTTTTATTTTCACTATATTTTACCTGCATCATACGGAATTATTATTAGCTTAAAACTTTAAACTATTATCTATTCGTAAATTATTAAACTATTTCAATTAAACTAATATATGTGCTGGGGAAAAATAATCATATCACATGGTGTAATTAAAAATGATACTCCGAATGGGGCTTCAAAGAGTTTGATCTACGGAGGAGGAGCCAGGCTCCGAAGTCTCGAAGTCTTCCGCGAAGAGGTACCAAAGCCTCCCTTACGACCGAATGGTCCTGAAGAAAGGCTTACTTTCCCTTCGAGATCCTCGATTACGTTCACATTTAAGATTACTATTTTACCCCTATGGAATCTTGTGAATACAACCTGTAATAGCGGTTGTTACTAAAGGGCAAAATAGTATTTACTTGTTGTGTCCTTATTTATAAATATCAACCCTTTCTACTGTAATAAAGACACAGAGCTCAGCATAAGAATACACTTCGAACTAGACGTAAGATTATATATTATCCCTCTCGAAGGCTTGAACCAGTACGAACTTAAGCTTCATCTCTGAGCTATCCCTTCGATACTATTTGAACATGTAGGCGTAATATTTTACACCAACAGTTGACAGAGCTTAAGTTCATAATAATTCAGGTCTCCAAGAGGGATGATAACCTTACGTACAGTTCGGATTATTGAGCTATGTGTTAGCCTTTCGATGCTATTTAAACTTATAGGTGTAATTTTTTACGCCAACAATACGATTGCTTGTTAAAAACAAATTAAGTAATATGTTTATAAGAACTTAATTAAGCTTTCTGTAAAGTCTGTTTTTACTTATTATATTGTTTATCAATTATCAATATGCGTCCAACTCGGCTTGTCATACCGTTTTCAAATATCAAGAGTTTTTTATTTCAATAGATCGAGCGCCGGATAAAAATCTCAACTCAAACCATGCATCTTGCCGGCCGTACACCTAATTAACCATAATCTAATACCAAATCATTCTACTGTTTTACACTGTATAAATAAAGTACCCTACCCTGCTGAAGTTCGATCGATCTGTGTGGAGTTTTCGATGGGATCATAGATCGATATATGTGGAATCAATTGAATACAATATTATATATAATTGGTGGATGATATCGATAGATGGCATGCAAGCCACCAGCCACGCGCGCGCGTGTACGTATGTCCCCATCTATATATGTTTGCGTGGTTGCTCAAAGTAGCTAGCAAGGAGGCGCTCTGCTGGACTCATCAATGCAACTTCAACTGACCACCCGCGCCGAAGCTAGTAGCCTGTAGCCATGACATGACATGACATGCACGGACCAGCAGGCGAACGTCACGTGTCTACACTACAAAAATGATCCTCCGTAGAGATTTTTTAAATAATATGTTTTTTTAAAAATAATTTCAATTTTGATACACCGATTAAAAAAAATAGGAAATCTAGATCGGCCAACTACGGTACAGCGTGGCTTAGTTTAGCCTACCACTGGCCAAACTTGATTTTATATAAAAATATTATTCCAAGCGAGGTCGCTTCCTGCACCACCCCATGCCCATCGCTCGCACGCCACGTGACGCCACCTCGCACAACTCGCTCGCCTACCCACTGCTTCACCCCCCATGCCACACACTACCCCCACGCCTGCGCGCGTGTCGCCGGTCACGACCGCTCGGCCTCTTTGCCCGAACGCCTACGTATTTCGGAACCACCCCGCCACTACCTCGAGACTGCCTCGCCCACTCGTTACGTGCACACACCGCCTCGAGAGCGCCTTGCTCGCTCACCTGCGCGCGCACGCCGCCTCAGCACTGCCTAGACCACTCGCCTGCGGGCACACGCCCCCTCGCCACTGCCTAGCCCACTCGCTTGAACACGCCCGCCAGCATGCATGCGCCCGCCGCCTAGAGACTGGCCTACCTGCTTGAACAATCAATAATTTTTTTAAAAAAATAAAATCTAGATTAATCGATGGTCGGCTTAACTAAGCCACGTGACCTAGTTCAGCTAACCAACAACCGACATGTGTTGGTCCTACATCGTAGTTCGATCGAACTATGCCGATGTATCCTATTTCAGCCATTGATCGATCGATAGGTGCCGAGATTTGATTTTTTTTAATCGGTATAATATAAGTGTTTTTTTAAAAAAAAAACATTTTTTTAAAAATCCTTCCATCCACAAACCGGAACTAACAGTCATAACAGTTCGGCCTCAACACCAAATGAGCCATTTATATTTATGCGTATCAGGAGGACGTGCGCATGATCACGATGCAGTGGTGTCACATGTAGTATATATCTAACATATACTGAAAGATTATCATATGGTTATTGAATCGATACTAATTAACATATGTGAATTTCAATCTTAGATTATTCGCTTATATAACAAGCACTAAACCGTTTCTAACAGCAGTATATATACAGTATACTAAGTTGTCAATCTATCTATGTAAAATGGCCGGAGAATTTAGCCTAGCCTACCAAACAAGTAAGCTTAGCTCTAATACAAGTATGGACTATTAATTCTTGGCTCTCTTTCGCGATCAGATGGATGATGCACGAGCACACACTACTGCAAGCTAGTGTCCCTCTATAGTATCACCCATACCTAAGCACCTAACAGACGAGGCCTATAACACATCAGTAAGTACCTATACACACTAGCAGTTAGCTTGATGTGTAGCTAGCTAGCTGATGTGTAGATCGAGACGCGACCACGATTAATTCGGCTGTCACAATCAAATCGTTTTTAAATTTTAAAGTAGGATTTTGAAGAATCACGCTATGGGAATAGCAGTAGTTTACTAAGTGCTTGCAGCACTTGGCAAAGGTGCCAAGGTTATTTCTCATTTCGCCGAGTGCTGTCTCACACGGTAACCTAGCTCTTGACGTACAGGTGACAAATGTCATGTCACTCAAGGTCGTAACGATCGAGAGTTTGCCAATTAACAAAGGTACGGTAGTGAAGAAGACGTACACTGCACATCCCCTGAAATTACACTCTAATTAAAATCTGTCGTGGATTAATTGTAACCGATCTGGCAGCTGATAGAATAAGTCGGCACATAATTTTATTTAATTTTGAAAGACGATGGAGAGCTATATATCTGCACGTCGATTTCGTGCCATATATATGGATTTTGTCCCATGCACCGCCATATTATATATATTGAATGGATCTAACTGGCATGCATTCTGGCAAGTGCCAAGTTGCATTGGCAACCACACCTGTACGTACACAATAGCAGCCGCAGCAAGTGCCGTATATATATATATATATATGTGTGTGTGGTTGTGTGTGTCCATAGACAACTAACCGGAGTAGAATATGTTCATTTGATAAATTATTAGTGAGGAAACTATAAGATAATACGGAGTAGTATTTCTTACTAATAAAAAATTATAATGTGATGATAGGAACAGGACGTGAAAGGGTATTAAAAAATACAACTTATTAATTTAGGAATCCATGGTAGGTAAAGAGAGATAGAGGTAGTTTTTTGCAGGTAAGTTGTTTTTGGACCGAGGGACGGGACAAGATTCTCGGTACTTCGTAGTTGGATTTATCAGACTAGATCAAATGCAGACTAAGATTAACGTTGACCGTCCGATATGGCATATAAATAAGGGTTTGATTCTGATAAGAAAAGTTGAGCCCTTAACGGGTAGTTAAGTTTCAGATATGATGTCTAGAGGGTTATTAAGTTTGGTAGAAAATATAATTCCTACCCGAGATAGAGTTTTAGATTCGTTAGGCTCACCTCCTGGGTTTATAAAAGAGGCGAGAACCCTAGGAACATCGAATATCATCCAAGCTTTTAGTCATCTAGCATAATGTTTTGAGGCATTCAAGCCTCCATACGTCATATTGTAAGATCCACTATCATATTATACACAAATGCACTAGATATAGAGCTATTATCTTTTGGGGGACCTGAACCATTATAAATCTTGGGTATGATATTCTAGAGTCGATCAATTGATTTGAAGGCTTTGCGTTTTCCTTACATATATCTAATTATCACCTCGGATACCCTGGATGGACTAGCCGATGATTCATCGACAGAGACTATCTAAGAAAGTGTTATTGTGATGGGTAATAAGTGCTATTAATAGTGACAGACGTGTATCTCATAACTCTTATCGTGTTAATAAATATTGGTCATTGGCGACGAATGTATATATCAACCCATCACTATAGTAACAAGCTAACATGTACACCCATCAGTGATAATCAACCCATAGCGACGAATGTATATATCAACCCATCACTATCGTCTTATAGTGATATGTATATAAGTTGTCTGTCACTTAAGCTCCAAACACTATTGACAGTTCAACATGTACACCTATCAATAATGTTATATATTTATGATTTTATCATCAGAGATAGATATATATGTCTGTCATTAATATATATAATGAGAATGAATATTTGTTTATACATGTCAGTAATATAAAAACTAAATTATATAAAAAATATTTATTAGTCTGTATCGAATTTGGCTATAAAAACTATTCAATCCGCCTCTCGGCGGCAGAACAGAAGACTAGAAGAACGCATTCGATCAGCTGGATCGAGCAGAGAGTGTGTGAGACAGTGAGTGAGAGAGAGCTAGACTCATGGCGTCTTGCCGGAATGGTCTCGCCGGCCGCGTACGTCCGCGCCGCCGCCGCCACTACGTCGTCCTGCAGCTGCTGGTGGCGGCGGCTGCGGCCGTGGTCGTACATGCTGGCGCCCAGGGCGGAGCAGCACCGTCGTCAAAGAACGGCGCCATCTCGGCGATCTTCATGTTCGGCGACTCCGTCGTGGATCCGGGGAACAACAACCATCGGCTGACGGAGGCGAGGGCCAACTTCCCGCCCTACGGGCAGGACTTCCCCGGCGGCGTGGCCACGGGGAGGTTCTCCAACGGGAAGGTCCCAGGCGACTTGCTAGGTACGTACGTATGTAATTAAGATACATGTGCTGCTACTTAACTGCTCTTAATTAACACTGTCTCCTGCTGTTTAACAGCACGAACTAATCATCCTTCCATTAATGCGTAGCAGCAGCACCAAATTAAATCAATATCCTGTCCGTCTTGTTTAATTCACTTAATTTACAATGCAACGTGTGCTTAAACAATAAATTCTGCACTACACAACACAACGGTAGCTGTTAATTTGCTCATACTATACGTTGTTTTGTTTATATGGTATTAATTTAGTAGAAGAATTAATATTATAATTGATATGATGACCGGATCGGAGGGAGTAATATCACACGCATGCACATAGTCAGGTCAGTTTGGGTGAGGCTATATATGTCAGATCGATCGAGTAGTGCAAGCGTGCATGCGCATGCATCGTATCCTCCCACGAAATTGGATCGACACTGCACGTACGCGTTGTCTCATTTTCACTGTTGACCTATTAATGAAACTGTCGTTAACGGGACCCAAGTATATATTTTTTGTGTTTGGCTGGGCTCTACGTGTTTCGATCGCTCCAGAAGAACGGATCGAGGATAAAAGAGGGCTTTAGATCGACATATTTATACCATGGAGAGAAGTAACAGTCATTTATCCACGGTACGGGGCACTATATATACAAATGATTCGTGGTTGACTTTTATGGACGGTACTTCTCGGGATAGAAAAAAAGTTATTTTGGATATGATTTTAGATACAAAAGAGTTATTAAATAATATGTATTTTCTTGTTTAACCTTATTAAATAATGGTAGTAAAAATAACACAGAAAACGAGAAGAAAATAGTACTATTTCGGAGATATAAACATCTAAAATTCAAAATAAAATGCAAAACGATTTGTTTTAGACAACTCTTAATACAAATATAAAACGACTTATTTTTGTATACCGGAAGGAACGAGTACGTTGGATAGGCTAGGAATCAATGTGGATGGTTGTTTAGGATTTCTGGTTGTCAAACAAGACGTCAGTGATAGGGATCCTATATCAAATCAGTCGCAGACTCACAGATTCAATCAAATTTCCAAACGTATTTGCTATCAAAGTGAAGGGAAATTTTGGTTTACAGCATCAACTACTTAACGAACTACATATGAATATATGATACCGAAAATTCCATATGCTCAACTCTTTAAAGCACACGAATTACACAGTAGCTTTTGAATAAGTTTTTTTTACGTAGCCATATATGCATGCATGGCATCAGTTTGCCCACGTCTGATCAATTAACGTAGCAGTCCAACAGACAGAACCATTTACAATAAATAAGAAGGGGGTCTTCCTTTTGCATAAGATTTACTATTTTGGCACTTAAAGACGTGTATTTTGTTATAATAATACTTCTTGAGGCTGACATGTAGAACCGTCTGAGCAATATAATGAAAGTGGGTCCAAATGCTATTATAACGACCACTTTTTTAGAGTGCTAAAATAGTAAATCTCTCGTTATTTAGTAATTTTGACGTGTTATATATCTCTCTCCATTAAAGTGTTATATATATATAACTGGAATATTTCTTAATTATTGTGCAGCTTCTGCTTTGGGTGTAAAGGACCTTTTACCACCTTTCAACGATCAGGACCTGGAACTAAATGACCTACTCACCGGTGTGGCCTTTGCCTCCGGTGGCAGTGGATATGACCCTCTCACTTCCAAATTATCGGTAAATTATTTAATTAGTCAAGTAATTGTTTTGGCATTTGAGAAATAGTGATGGGGTCGATGCTAATTACCATGGGATATATATATTTTTTGATGCTGCTCCAGAGTGCGATACCGAGTAGCGGACAGATCGATCTATTCAGTGACTACAAGAAGAAGCTGACAGCTTTGGCCGGAGAGGAGGCGGCGACACGTGTCATCTCGGAAGCGGCCTTCTTCACCGTCATGGGAGCAAATGACATAGTCAACAACTACTTCACATTTCCTCTCCGGCGGCACCAATACGACCTTCCTTCCTACGTCGAGTTCCTCGTCTCCAACGCCGTCAACTTCACTTTGGTATAGTAAATCGAGAACACGCATCGCATCGTATCGTATCGACATACATCAACCCGTTTCCGTTTCATCCATTCTCGCAATCTAATCATCTAAAGCTCGTGTGTATTGTCGTGCAGACGTTGACTGAGATGGGAGCAAGGAGAATCGGCTTCGTCGGCGTTCCACCGCTCGGTTGCTGTCCTTCGCAGATAACACTCGGAGGAGGTCCACGGGGAGAATGCGAGCCCCTGCGAAACCAGGCATCGGAACTGTTCAACACTAGGATGATGCAGGAAATAGACCGGCTGAACGCGCAGCTCAATCCGGATGGGCTCAGATTTGCTTATCTTGATATATACTACAACCTGCTTGATCTTATCCAACGACCTGGATCCTATGGTAAATCCACAAACAAAGAACTGCTTTAATTTCCTCGTTAATGGCGTGCCTACGCCCTACAATAACTTTGGTTATTATAAATGCAGGTTTCAAGGAGGCGTCCGAGGGATGCTGTGGTAGCACGGTACTGGATGCTGCTATATTCATCGAGTATCACAGTGCATGCCCAAATGCAATCGACTACATTTTCTGGGACGGCTTCCATCCGACTGAAAAAGCGTATAGCATCGTGGTTGATAAGCTTATCCAGCAAAGCGGGAAATATCTCATGTAAACAACGAACTGTCCTTTATAACAAACCAGAGGTGTTTAAGGGAAATACTTGTATACTACCTACTGTGCACTCTGCATTGTATTTGAGTTGATTGTCGCTTTAATTATATTAGGACTGTTTGACCTCGCAAAGTGTGTGTAAATTGCTGGGGCCAATGAACATTACATTGTCAAAATGCTAATTTCAAGTCGTCTTTCGAACAAGGAGTTGAACAGTGTGGTTGCCGAACCAAGCAGAAAACGCAGGCACATTAATGCAGGAACTTGGCTTACACTGACACTCTGATGACTCTGTTCTGTCAGAATCAAAAAAGAAAGTACTAATATGCAATTAAACTACGGTTGAACTGTATGTCTCATCAGCTCAGCTCGTCTGCCTGCTCAAAAGTCACAGAGCGCAGCTGGTTTTTCCGATTGAGGGTTGGGTTAGCCAGAGCTGTTCACAAACCTGTTTTGTTAGGCTTAAAGCTGCCCCTTTTTGCTGTTCGTCAACTGGTCAGTCAGGCGTCAGCTGAGAACAAGGCACCCTGGTATTGAATGGTTGGATCGACAAGGACCTGTCTTTTTAATGGCAACTGCCGCACTCTCATCAACGGTGATCACTCACCGGCTCCACACCGGCGACAGAGAATGCAGAGCTGAGGAACGCTGTAACAAGCAGATGAACTGATGAACACTGAAAAGAAGTCATGGTAGCATCGACAATACTGTTTACAGACCCAGATGCTCCCATGGACAGTGGAGTTCAGATCAAGAAATTTGAGGAATTTTGGAAGCTGTTCCAGAATGGCAATTAAATTCACAAGAATGAGTTGCGTCTGGTTTTATGTAATATAGATGTATAAACATAAAAATATATAATGTGAAATGTATAAGCACACATTGTATCAATACACATAGGGTATAATAAACATTGTATCACGTAAACCACCTTTAATGAAGTTAGAGCTAAACTGCTAGAAAGACATATTTTCTATCAAGATATGCTCCACCTTAGAGCAAGCTAATAATACAGTTGCATGTTAGCTTGCAGCCTACCTTTCAGTCTATCCGTACAATAGTTAGCTCTTTAATATTAATACATGATTAACATGTTTCTCTCACAGAATTTTTTGATTCTCGTGTCTAAGTTGACTACAAGCTTACACCCCGCTTTTCCCTCTCTCTCTCTTCCACCTCAATATTCAGCCTACTTATAGCTTACTTACAGCCTATTATTATACTTGCGGGAGTAGAGCCCTCTCAAATAGACCTAATTTAAGGAATATGGGCACACAACATAAATCAAAATCACTGTTTGACAGTAATAAATTATCGAATCTACTATGATATATATTGTAAATCAATTGAGTTTTTTTAATAGTAAGCTTGTTTAACTTTGACTGCTTTTTTAAAAAAAATATCAACAATTACACTATCAAATTACTTTTATTAAATACTTTTTAATTGTGCGTTTATTTGATATTATAGATATTAATATATTTTCATTTAAATTGATCAATGTTAAGGAAATTTGACTTTGAAAACACGAAACAACTTAGCACGTAAGACACTCTGATTGCATAATGTGGATGAGATCTGCAATGGATACGTCAAATACAAGTTGTACAAATCATTATTCACACAAACTAAAAAAAATAAAGACAACATTGCAAATCCAATTAAGCAACTGTGCACACCAGGTTGTCCACCATCTCTGTCACAAGAACACCACGGCAATTTTACAACTTTACAAGGCACAAGAGATGATGTCGAACAGGCAAAACATGAGATTAACACCTGGCACGTCTCACGCCATGAGCACAGGGAATCCAATCCCGTGCCGTGTCGACGGGAACGTCGCGAACAGCATGGTGCCGACGAGCCCGCCGGCGAGCGGCACGGCGGTGAACACCTGCCGCGCGTCGGACGACATTACCGGGTAGAAGCACGCGCCGACGTTCCTGTCGAACATGGCCACGGACATGAACACTAGCAGAGATAGCGCGGCGTGGAAGAAGTCGATGAACTTGAGACGGTACGCCGTGGCCGTATCCGCCGGCGGAGGCGGCGTGCCGTCCACGACCCATAGGCCGGCGCACGTGGCCACCACGTACCGCACCGTCCCCTTCCCGTCGTGGAAGCTGTCCGTGAAGCAGAGGAGGAAACACGCCGCGGCGCAGAGCCCGACGAGCCACGACGTCATGACGCGGTTCACGTCCTGGCACTTGCCGCCGTCGGTGAACACCGGGGAAAGCACCTCGAACACGAGCACCGCGCCGGCGGGCAGGTGCTTGGCGAGCTCCGCCGTGCCCCGGAACGTCATCGCGATGGCGCGCCCCAGCCGCGTCGTCTCGTCGCTGCTCGGCAACGGCAACGGCAACACCACCAGCAGAGGCTCCGTCTCCGGTGCGTCGTCGTGGCCATTGTATACGCCAACTGAAACGGCTGCGGCTACGGCTGCGGCAGGTGGCTCCACTGAGCCAGAAGCCGGCAGCGGCGCGTCGGCGGCTGTCAATGAGACGACGGCCGGACCTGGAGACGGTGCCGGCTTCTGGGATTCGAGATCATCTTGCTTGTTGGATGCCATGGTATATCGTTAACCTTAAAAACAGAGCTTGGAAAACTGCCTTTAAGTGCAAGCAAGGGAAGGCTCAGCTCGCATCAAAGATTGGTTTTTTAAGACTCTCAACGGAGATCTATCATTTTATTGTCAGCCTTGTCATTCTATACTAGTATGCGAATGCAAGCAATGCAATAATCTGACATCGATTCTATAATTCCAAGGGTTTGATCGTGTCCAGCATCATCTCATCTGGCATCGGCGAAATTGGGTTGTTGAGTTGTTGACCACGTAGTTTAATCTGTATAAATAAGAATGGCTGTGGAAGAACGTGAGCTTCGTAGCAACAGATCTTATTAAAACTCTACTATTATATAATAATATTAGCCATTGATTATGGTTAAATCAGAAGTTAATAAAAATAAAATATGCCGATGACTTCATTGGACGTCGTTTTATCTGTCTCCTTTGCAAGTTAGCTGAAAGCATGTAATGTAAGCAATTAGAGCAAAATCTTGAGATTAGAGAAAATTAAGAAGTCGACATCACTACAGCAGTATTTGATTACAGCTTGCTCGGATATACCTAAATCGAACTGTACAATTCATTGATATAATTATGAAAATATTAACAAAAAATTAAGGGTGGCCGATTTCGTCAAGATAAATTGGCCGGCCATTATGGGCCTTTAAGACTAGTATGGGTCATTATTGTAGGTAAACCCACCAATGATAAAATGCTGGACACACATTTGTATATAGCGATGAACCGGCCCAACACAATTTCAGACAAAAAAACATTACAAAATTTATGATTTACATGTAAAATTACACATTATTTTAACTAAATATAATAAACTATCAAAATATAAATCCACAACTATTCCAACCAAACAGCTTCTCAGCTTTTCTATAGCTCAATGCTCACAACAACTTTTTCACAGCTCACCTAATGTCAAAAAAACATAGTACATAATAGTACTATCAATTAAACACAAAATAAAATGATATTTTAACGATGGTATACAACTGTGCATACCATAAGCTCAGATTTTAGAAACTATTTAGAACAAAACAACGTTCTTTGAGAGGTTTTTTGAACGACAATTTATTTAAACTGCTAAGTTTAAGTTCAACTTGTAAATAAAAGTAAATCTGCCTAAAAAAAATGGCATGCCGGTCAAAGTGGTCCAACGAGAAAGGCCACCGCCGATGGCCCGCCCGGTCTTCCAACTCGTGGATGCGTGCGCGGCTCTGGTGTTTGCCTGTCTATCTCGTCGCTTAGTACAGCCGCGCATCGATCCGCAGCGACTTGGCATCCAGTAATCCACCATAGGACTATAGGAGTATCTGCTAAGGTTAAGCTCTTGCTACTGTCGAGCTGAATCATATGGGGGTATCTGAATGCCTCGCGTCCAGACCTCCATCATGACCCAGGTTGAAACAATGGAACCAAACCTTGAAACACCTGAACTTGGTCGCTGTAGATGGATCTGCCAAACAGCAATCCTGCCAGCCTTTAACCGTTCCTCCCTTTCACACCAAGCTCACACAGTCTCCACTCTCCACTCTCCTGCAGGGTCGATGTATCCAGATGGCCGTGTGTGCATTCCTAGCTTTTGGAAGCTATCGATCACTTGCATTACCTGTAAGACAGCACGGGTTTTCGGTGGTGTGTAATGTGTGGGGAATCAATCGCAGCAAGCAAGCGAGCGAAGCAAAGCTGTGGCTGGTGGATTCTGGTGTCGGCTCCAAGATCCCCATCGAGCAAGCTCTCGTCGGGGACCCGGGGAGGTGGGCAGAGCAGGCGATGATTAGGGATGGATTCGGATCGGATACGGATGGAAACGAATCCGGATAGTACTATTTACCACATTTTAATTCGAATACGAATACGGATTCGGATGTTCTCGAATACGAATACAAAACGGATATTTCGAATACGAATATGTATTCGGATGTTTACTCGGTTTAACTCCAAATGTTTGTTGTTTCGCAAAATTTTTAAAAATCCAAGGGGTACAATATACCAAATTAGAATAATAATTAATAAGAAACAATGATACACAATAAACCATGCACAAAATAAATTTTTAAACAACACTAGCTAAAATTAATCATACGCAACAACCAATAAGAACTACATAAAGTCTTGAACCAAAATTCATCATACATTTCAACCAACAAGAACACACAAATTGAGTCCAGGTGCGCAAATCCAGAAAAAACAGGCGGCAATTTGGAAAGAATTGGCTGAAATTTATTGTTTTTAAAAATTAAATATTTTCAAAAATTTATTAACATCCTATATGATAAATTTCTCAAAACATTTTCAAAATTTTATCATGGTATCTAAGTATAATATTATAATACTATGAAAAGTCTCATATTTTTCAGACTTTATTTGATTTTTTATAATTAAAAAACTCTTAAGCTCCACATTACTCGTGAAGTGTTGTAACATAAATTTTTTAACATTTCTTTAAATTTAGTGGATAACAACTAAAAATGTACACAAAATAATGAATGTGATTTTTCTATAAATTTTAGTGCATTATTTTAGGTACTTACAGTTCAAATTTCACATATTCCAATTTAAATACTAGAAACACAATTAATGAGTTAAAATAGCAAATAGATCTAGAAAAATACAAAACAATTATATGGTATGAGATATATTGTATTTTAATTATATAAAAAAATTCAAGTTAAAACAAACATTTAACCATCAATTTACTTTAAACCATAATCTATTTCTTCTCAAAACTCTATTTCCTCTTAAGAGAATCTCAGATTTCTTAACATCCTATATGATAAAATTTTCGAAACATTTTAAAAAATTTATCATGATATCTACGTATAATATTATAACACTGTGACAAGTCTCGTATTTTTCAGACTTTATTTGATTTTTTTATAATTAAAAAACCCTTAAGCTCCACATTACTAATGAAGTGTCGTAACATAATTTTTTAAAAATTTCTTTAAATTTACTAGATAACAACTAAAAATGGACACAAAAAAGTGAATTTAATTTTTCTATAAATTTTAGTGCATTATTTTAGGTACTTGAAGTTCAAATTTCACATATTCCAATTTAAATACTAGAAACACAATTAATGAGTTAAAAATAGCAAATGGATCTAGAAAAATACAAACAATTTATATGGTATGAGATATGTTGTATTTTGATTATATAAAAAAATTCAAGTTCAAACAAATATTTAACCATAAATTTACTTTAAACCATAACCTATTCCTTTTCAAAACTCTATTTCCTCTCAAGAAAATCTCAGATTTCTTAACATTCTATATGATAAATTTCTCGAAACATTTTCAAACTTTTATCATGGTATCTACGTATAATATTATAATACTGTGATAAGTCTCGTATTTTTCAGACTTTATTTGATTGTTTTATAATTAAAAAACCCTTAAGCTCCACATTACGGATGAAGTGTAGTAACATAAATTTTTTAACATTTCTTTAAATTTAGTGGATAATAACTAAAAATGGACACAAAATAGTTAATGTGATTTTTCGATAAATTTTAGTGCATTATTTTAGGTACTTGAAGTTCAAATTTCACATATTCCAATTTAAATACTAGAAACACAATTAATGAGTTAAAAATAGCAAATGGATCTAGAAAAATACAAACAATTTATATGGTATGAGATATGTTGTATTTTGATTATATAAAAAAATTCAAGTTCAAACAAATATTTAACCATAAATTTACTTTAAACCATAACCTATTCCTTCTCAAAACTATATTTCCTCTTAAGAGAATCTCAGATTTCTTAACATTCTATATGATAAATTTCTCGAAACATTTTCAAAATTTTATCATGGTATCTACGTATAATATTATAACACTGTGATAAGTCTCGTATTTTTCAGACTTTATTTGATTTTTTTATAATTAAAAAACCCTTAAGCTCCACATTACCGATGAAGTGTCGTAACATAAATTTTTTAACATTTCTTTAAATTTAGTGGATAAGAAATAAAAATGGATACAAAATAGTGAATGTGATTTTTAGATAAATTTTAGTGCATTATTTTAGGTACTTGCAGTTTAAATTTCACATATTCCAATTTAAATACTAGAAACACAATTAATGAGTTAAAAATAGCAAATGGATCTGGAAAAATACAAAAAAATTATATGGTATGAGATATTTTGTATTTTTATTATATAAAAAATTCAAGTTCAAACAAATATTTAACCATAAATTTATTTTAAACCATAACCTATTCTTTCTCAAAACTTTATTTCCTCTTAAGAGAATCTCAGATTTCTTAACATTCTATATGATAAATTTCTCGAAACATTTTCAAAATTTTATCATGGTATCTACGTATAATATTATAACACTGTGATAATTCTTGTATTTTTCAGACTTTATTTGATTTTTTATAATTAAAAAACCCTTAAGCTCCACATTACCGATGAAGTGTCGTAACATAATTTTTTTAATATTTCTTTAAATTTCATGGATAAGAACTAAAAATGGACACAAAATAGTGAATGCCATTTTTCTATAAATTTTAGTGCATTATTTTAGGTACTTGCATTTCAAATTTCACATATTTCAATTTAAATCCTAGAAACACAATTAATGAGTTAAAAATAGAAAATGTATCTAAAAAACACAAAAAAATTATATGAAATTATATATGTTGCATTTTGATTATAAAAAAAATTAAAGTTCAAACAAATATTTAACCATCAATTTATTTTAAACCATAACTTATTAATATTCACTAACTTAAGTATTCCATAATTATATAAATAATAAAAAACCATTAATATAGTGATAATATATTATCTTGAGTCTAAGTTTAATCTGTGTGAAATCCTAAACGAATACGAATGTATCCATTTCCATATCCACATTCAGCAGAATTCGGATATCCATTTCCATATCCACATTTGTAAAACGAATTCGGATATTTCCGAATGTCATCCATATTTAATTCGGATACGAATACGGATATCCATATTTACAGTAATTCGAATACGAATACGAATAATTCGGATATTCTGACATCCATATCCATCCCTAGCGATGATGGCCTCCCGAAGTCACATCCTTCCAGCCACCGGGACCCTTTTGGCTTGGGTTTTATTTGTATAGCAGTAAAGCGTTGCATTTTGGTCATAATTATTGCCGCGTGATTGCGTTTGTGTTTCCAACGGTCCCGTTCAAAGCTGCTATAGATTATCACGTTCTTTTAGTCCGTTTGTTTCAATTTCTGATAATTACAATTACTTCCAAAATTTGAAGTTAAAAAGTAAATCCTTAATTTCCATCTAAATGAAGAATATATGATCAATTTTTTAAAACTAAAATCTAGAAGCTGAAAAACATTCACTTCTCCGTATTCTCAACAATTAGATGCGTATACTATATAGCTACTTAGACCACCTAGATATTAAGAATATTTAGTTATAAGAAACTAAAACAAACAAACAAATATTCTTTGCATGCTTATAAACAATACCATTTCTTAAAAATAAACTTTGTATATGAAAACTTTGTATATGAATTTGAAGCCGTTCCTATATATACCTCCTAGTCCTATAGTGTGATCCAGCTCCTCCCAGACCACACCTGACTAGTTGTTGTTAGGATAAGATCTCGGGGAGAGAGATTCGGATCTCTCTCCCCACATGCGCACTCAGCCATTCCCTCAACAAAACCCCCTATTCTCCCTGCGCCCTGATCGGGGGCGCCCCAACCGAACCATGGTTGAGGGGCCCCTGCCGCTAGCGCTATATTAAGGGGGAAGGGCTCAGACGTCAAGGTGATTGATACCTTGCACGCCCAAACACCTTCCCCACACTCCTACAGACCCGATCTAACACTAGCGCTAAGCGGCGGGAAGCCTCCCTCGCCGCACCGACGTCATGGCGTCATCGTCGTCGACTCCGGCCCCCTCCGGTGAAGGTACACGCCTCTCTACCCTCTCTGTTTTACACTAAGACCTATGCCATGCTTTAGATCTGAGTTAAACCCTGCTAGACCTAGCCTAGTGATTCTAATCTAGTCTAACAATGGTATCAGAGCAACTAGACTTAGGTTAGCTAGGGTTTTAGGCGTCGGACCCCTTGATCCGACGCCATTGCTGCGTTCTAAGCCTCTGTAAAACCCCTCTGTTGCCTTCGGTTTCACCTTGAAACCCTAGGCAAAAGCACCTAAGAATCCTCTGAGTATTTGTTCTAAGAACCCTAAGTGAAACCATCTGTTATCCTCGGTTTAACCCTGAAACCGTGGACAAAGACTCCCTAAGAACCTTTTTTTGTTAGCTTCGGCTAACCCTAAGGACAACCTAAGAGAAACAGAAGGAACCCCCTGTTTTGGCCTCGGCTAAGCCCTACGAAAGTGAAAAAGACCCCAAAAATTCCCCTAAGACCTCTCGGGTAAGAACAATTAAGTAAGAACAAAAAAAAAAAATACAATCAGATCTGAGAGTTAGGGTTAGGGTTTAAGCCCTAACCCTAACCCTAGCTAAGCAGAGAGGGCAAACCCTCGGGCCGCCGCCGCGAGGAACCTCTCAGGGCGCCGTCGAGCGCCGCCGGGCCGCCGACTCCGCCGCGCCGCGGGTTGCAATCGCTGCGCCGCGTCTCGGGACGCCGCCCTCCGCCGCGCGTCAGGCCGCCGTGCGCCGCCGGGCTCCGCGCGCCGCGCCGGGCCGCCGTGCGCCGCCAAGCGCCGTCGGGCCGCCGCCGCCGCCGCGCGCCACTCGCGCCACTCGCGCCGCCTCGGCCTCGCTCTCGGTCGGGTGGTGGGGGTGAAATGATTAGGGTTAGGGCTGAGCGAGGGGGCGCTCTGCTTTTATGCGGCCGAGAGTGGTGGCTGGCCGTCGGATTGAATCCGACGGCCAGGATCAGCCGGGCGACTTTGAGCCCAGACGGGGGGGCGGATTCCCGGCCCAGGCCCACGTTAGGGCGAGCGCGTGCGGAAACTTTGTCGGCCCAGGCCCAGGACTTGCGCGGCCTGGCGCCACGCGCTTTTCTGCCAGCATTGCGCGCGCTAGTGGGCCGGGCCAAATTTATTGTGTGGGCTGAATTGCTTTTCTTTTTTTTTTCTGGAATTGAGTAATTAATTTCTGATTTAATTATTTTCTGGAAAATGAGAAAATTGCCCAAAAATCAGATAAAATTAAGTTTAATTCAGGAATAATTTTGTAAATTTCATCACACTCAGTAGTATTATTCTGAATTTTTGAATATTTTTTAGAGCATTTCTTTGATATTTTCTGATTTTTATAAGACCAACGTCTTATTTAAATTAGAGAATAAGATTTTATTAAGTCATTAAAAATTCAGAATAATTTTCCTACTGATTTCTTTATGCTGATTAGACATGTGCTGTGTATGTTTTATTATTAAGTCTTCCGCTGTGCTACCACATGTTTAATCAAATTTATGTTCATCCACTACATTAAGTTTATATTTTTTGTCGATTAAATTTGAACCAACGGGATAATTTAATTGACAAAATAAAAGTTTATTTTAGTTATTTGCATAGTGATTTTATCTCCTGACCAACGTTGGTGATAAAATAACTATGTTTGAGATGAATTGATTCTATTTCTGCCCAACGGTGATGTAGAATTAATTCCTATTTATTTATTGAGTTTTCACATGCTGATTTGACCAACGTTAAATTAGCATGTCACATTTATGCCTGTAATTAATCCATTTTGACTATTATTTATCAGGAAGCTTACTCGCTCAAATGAATCATATTGAGAAACTTAGAGGGGACAATTATGCATCTTGGCGAGAGGGTCTGCTGATCGCTCTCGCCATCCTAGACGTGGACTATTCTCTACAAGAAGCATGTCCAGTCCAGCCTACTGAGCCAGTGATACGCACTGGTGAGGCAGCTGACGCATTTTCTGCGCGTCAGCTGGACTTTGCCCCCATAAGAATGAAATATGACATTGCGTACGAAAAATGGAAGCACTCAAACAGAAAGTGCTTGATGATTATTAAGAATTCTCTCTTAGAGCCAATCAGGAGCTCCATCCCTGATTGTGAGACAGCAACTCAGTATCTCAAGAAGATCGATGCTCAGTTTGCTGGATCATCAAAGGCAGCTTGCGCCTCAACAATTAAGAGGTTCATTAATGAGAAATACCGCGGTGGAGGCGTAAGAGACCATATTTTAAGAATGAGTAACTGGGCTGCTAGCCTAAAGACTATGGAGTGCGCACTGACTGAAACTTTTATAGTTCATGTCATAATGAGCTCACTTAGTAAGGATTTTGAGCACTTTGTCATAAACTACAATTCTCTGCCAGAAGTGTGGACATTTGAAAAGTTAGTGTCCAACTGCGTTCAGGAGGAAGATCGCATTAAGGAGGCTAGAGGTAGTGATTCAGTTCACCAAATTCAAGATAAGGGGAAAAAGCAATTTACGCCTAAGAAAAATACTAAGACCTTTAAGAAGAAAGGAAAGGCGCCTAAGGACAGTGATGTCCCTCAAGGCGTCTGCAGGCATTGTAAGAAAGAAGGACACCACATGAAGGACTGTGTGGAGTTCCTCAAGTGGATGCACAAACACGGTAACGATGAAATTACTTGTATAGATGAATCCTTGTATTTAGATTATTCTACCAACACTTGGTGGATTGACTCAGGTGCAACTGTTCATGTTGCCAATTCTTTACATGGATTCGCTACGACGAGAATTTTGGAAAGAAACGAAAGAACAATTAGAGTTGCAAATGGCATCGAAGCAGAAGTTGAAGCCATTGGAGATCTCCCATTAGAATTTAAGAATGGCTTTGTAATTCTTTTGCGCGATGTTCTTTATGTTCCTTCGATGCGCAGAAACTTGATTTCTGTTTCATGTTTAGTTAATAATGGGTACGATTGTCATTTTGGCGACAGACAATGTTCTATTATTTATGATAATAAAGTTGTGGGTCTTGCCTTCGAGCATGACAAACTTTATCTTTTGTCCTTAAGTGATTCAGTAAATACTATTAGTGAGACAGTCTCGTCTAGCAAAACAAATAAGCGTAAGAGAATTAGCGACGTTTCTTCGAAATTATGGCACTGTCGCTTAGGCCATATTTCGAGGGGGAGGATTGAACGTCTAGTTAAGGAGTCAATTCTTCCGCCCTTAGAATTCACAGACTTAGATCAATGCATTGATTGCATTAAAGGCAAATACGTCAAACAAATTAAGAAAGGCGCGAAGCGAAGCACAGGAGTTTTAGAAATTATTCATACGGACATTTGTGGTCCATTTCCTGTTGCATCTGTAGATGGTTATGATTCATTCATAACATTTACAGATGATTATTCGCGCTATGGTTATATTTATCCAATTAAAGAACGATCAGAAGCATTGGATAAATTTAAGATATTTAAGGCTGAAGTAGAAAATCAGCATGATCTAAAGATTAAGATAGTAAGATCTGACCGTGGAGGGGAGTACTACGGTCGTCATACCCCGTATGGCCAAGTTCCTGGACCTTTTGCGAGGTTTCTACAGGAAAATGGTATAGTCGCCCAGTATTCTACACCGGGCGAACCACAGCAAAATGGAGTGGCAGAAAGGCGCAATCGCACCTTAATGGACATGGTAAGAAGTATGTTGAGTTATTCCACTCTACCGGTTGGTTTATGGATGGAGGCATTAAAAACCGCCATTCATATTCTTAATCGGGTTCCGAGTAAGTCGGTGCCCAAGACACCGTATGAATTATGGACTGGACGAGAACCCTCTCTAAATTATTTTAGAGTATGGGGATGTCCAGCTGAAGCTAAAGTATTTAACCCAAATATTGGTAAGTTAGATCCTAAGACAGTGAGTTGTCATTTTATTGGCTACCCAGATAAGTCTAAGGGTTTCCGTTTCTATTGTCCTGGTAGACATACCAAGTTTGTAGAAACGAGACACGCAGTCTTTTTAGAAGACGCTATGATCAGGGGGAGCACGGTATTAAGAGAAATTAGCCTTGAAGAGAAGCGGGTCTGTGCACCTACTCCTATGATTCAAGAGCCAATTCTCCATATGCCTGTGATAGCACCTATTAGTCCAGCTTCAGAAGTTGGACCTTCATTAGCGACAACTGTTGTTCATGAGGAACCTGTTATTCAGGAGCCTGTAGTTCCAGTCGTTGCTAATGAAGAACAAGAAGAACAACCCCCTGTGTTAGAAAATAATGTGCCAGTTGAGGAGGACATCATAGAAAATGATGTACCAATTCAAGAAGACATTAGAAATGATGATATCCCAGTTCAAGAGAGCGTTAGGAGATCACAAAGAGTAAGAAAATCAGCTATTCCTGATGACTATGAGGTTTATATGAGTGAAGAAATTCAAATGGAGGGTGATCCCGCCTCTTTTGAAGAAGCTATGAGAAGCCCTCACTCTTCTAAGTGGCTTGAGGCCATGGAGGATGAGATGAGGTCTATGAGTACCAACAATGTCTGGAAATTAGAAGAAATTCCTAAAGGAGCCAAAACAGTAGGCTGCAAATGGGTCTACAAGGTCAAACGTGACTCCCAAGGGAATATTGAAAGATTTAAGGCCAGACTTGTTGCTAAAGGCTTCACTCAAAGAGAAGGAATAGATTATAATGAGACATTTTCTCCTGTCTCATCTAAGGATTCATTTAGAATCATTATGGCTTTAGTGGCACATTATGACTTAGAGTTACATCAGATGGATGTAAAGACGGCATTTCTCAACGGGGATCTAAATGAGAATGTCTATATGGCACAACCCAAGGGTTTTGTCATAAAAGGGAAAGAAAATTTGGGATGTCATTTAACTAAGTCCATTTATGGTCTTAAACAGGCCTCTAGGCAGTGGTATCTCAAATTTGATGAGACAATTAGAAAGTTTGGGTTTAAGGAGAATGAAGAGGACAATTGCATTTATGCTAAGTTCAAGAATGGGAAATTTATTTTCATAGTCTTGTATGTGGATGACATCCTACTAGCAAGTAGCGATGTTAATCTACTATTAGAGACTAAGAAGTTTTTGTCTTCTCATTTTGATATGAAGGATCTTGGAGAAGCTTCATATGTATTAGGCATAGAGATTCTTCGAGATAGAACTAAGGGGGTATTAGGTTTATCACAAAAGGCATACTTAGAGAAAATACTAAGAAAATATAGTATGCACTACTGTAAGCCTTCGCCTGCTCCGATAGTCAAGGGTGATAAGTTTGGGAACTTTCAGTGTCCCAGGAACCAATATGAGATCGATCAAATGAAGTCGGTTCCATATGCTTCTGCTGTCGGAAGCCTAATGTATGCTCAAGTATGTACACGCCCTGACTTAGCTTTTGCCACCGGGATGCTTGGCAGATATCAGAAAAATCCAGGCATAGATCACTGGAAAGGAGTTAAGAAAGCTTTGCGATATGTGCAAGGCACAAAAGGCCTCATGTTAACATATGAGAGAACAAATAACCTTGAAATAGTAGGTTATTCAGACTCAGATTTTGCGGGATGTGTGGATACTGAGAAGTCCACATCAGGTTATATATTCACACTCGCAAAAGGAGCTGTGTCGTGGAAAAGCTCCAAACAAACTGTGACGGCATCTTCCACGATGTATGCCGAGTTTGTAGCATGTTATGAGGCCACCGGACAGGCACTATGGTTTAAAAAGTTTATTCCCGGTTTAAGAGTGGTCGACAGTATTGAAAAGCCACTTAAGCTATACTGCGACAATGAGCCAGCAGTATTATACTCCCATAACAACAAGAAGAGTGGTGCTGCCAAACACATCAATATTAAGTACTATGTTGTTAAGGAGAAAATCCAAGATCAAACTATAAGTCTTGAGCATATAAGTACCAAGCGTATGCTTGCGGATCCGCTAACAAAAGGCTTACCACCCAATGTGTTCAGAGAACACTTAACCGGTATGGGTTTAAAGGAAAGCCTATGATCATTGGATTTGTAAGGGCCCAAAATAAGTTTAGAAACTATTTCAAAGTAGTGAAATGTGTTGTAGCTGTTGAGTCACGTAGTACGTAACTGACTATTGTGATGCATCATGCTCTATGCATTGATCTATAATGAGATAGAGGTAACGTTAAGTAAGTTGAGAACTAAGTCGAGATCTAGGGGGAGAATGTTAGGATAAGATCTCGGGGAGAGAGATTCGGATCTCTCTCCCCACATGCGCACTCAGCCATTCCCTCAACAAAACCCCCTATTCTCCCTGCGCCCTGATCGGGGGCGCCCCAACCGAACCATGGTTGAGGGGCCCCTGCCGCTAGCGCTATATTAAGGGGGAAGGGCTCAGACGTCAAGGTGATTGATACCTTGCACGCCCAAACACCTTCCCCACACTCCTACAGACCCGATCTAACACTAGCGCTAAGCGGCGGGAAGCCTCCCTCGCCGCACCGACGTCATGGCGTCATCGTCGTCGACTCCGGCCCCCTCCGGTGAAGGTACACGCCTCTCTACCCTCTCTGTTTTACACTAAGACCTATGCCATGCTTTAGATCTGAGTTAAACCCTGCTAGACCTAGCCTAGTGATTCTAATCTAGTCTAACAGTTGTCACTTACTAGCAATCAAGGTAACCCAAACCCAAGCCACTCACTCAACTGAACCCTGCCCTTTCATCTGCCATGCATCATCACCTTCATCCGACCTTGACAAGTTGACATGGATGGACCCCCGACCCCAAATCCCCAATAATGCAGGATGCCACCACCATGATTCCCTTTCTCACCTCTCACTCTGTGTGCTAATCTTCAAAGCCGTCACAGAGTAGCTAGCTGGTCCCGGCTTGCAGGAAATGGCCAGCCAGGCTCTGATGCAGTGCGAACCAGCTGGTATATATTGTGCCTGGGGGCCATGAAATCAGATGAAAGAAAATTCACGAGGACGACGATGATGCCATCAGAGGTCAGAACTCAGAACTGTTAGTACCGTAGTAGAGATCGCTGTATGTGCTGTCTGGTCGTTTTTCTCTGTCCAATTCGGGATGATCGATGGCCGGTTCGCCCAAAGCTTCCACGCACGGAGGTAGGTAGTATTTAGAGGAAGATTGTTTACAGGTCTTTTTGCTTTCCCTGTTTACTTGTACGTTGGCTTCTGAATTCTTGAGGTCTTAGACGGAGATTAAGGGTTCGTTTCGATTCTGTTGTAAGCTATGAAAATATTGGTGTGAGCTGTCAGCTGTAAAAGTTATTTGGTTAAAATGCTATAAAAAATTGTTGTGAGCTGACTGTTTTTTATAACTGACATAATTTTCATTATTATAATATTTTATACATATATATAAATAAGAAACGGTTAACCTTGATGCAATTAAATAATTGAAAAATGTATTAAATAAATAAATAATTCGATAGTTCATCTTATAAAGTAACCGACAACCACACAACTATCTCATGAAATTGTGCAATGCAATAGAAGTCATAATGATGTTAAATCAATCAAGATATCTTGAATTCATGCTATCCAATTTGTACTAAAATGTCAAAAAAAGTAAAAAAGCATGATCCAAGCTGTTTCTAAATTTGTACCGAAAAAACTGTTTTTTTGTAGAGAAACAGTTTTGGAACTCGTTTGGTTCAACTTCTACTTTTTCACGGCTGTAACAGATTTTAAATGCACTACCAAACTCAGCCGAATCTATTCGGCAGCTAGCACTGTTTTTAATGTTCAGCTCGCCGACTTGTTTAGTGAGTGATGTGGGTTTAAATTGTTGATTAGCCAAAGAAATAAAGAGGGTAGGCGATGCTCTCGTACTTTGCACGTGCCTAAGTTGGTTATTATTGTGGCTCTACTTGTCCGTTCGTTGCTTGCTGTAGTGGCATTCTTTTACTCTGAGAAAATTCCGTATGCCCGTATATATCACAAAATTCACCGATTCTTACGTATGTTAATAAAAATTTATTGTTTTCATGTATGTCATTGCTTTAGTTTTTTCTATATATGCTATTATGGTTAGTTTCAATATTACTTGACATTAGTTTTTTCTAAATACTAAAAAGCTAGCTAGCTTGTTATATATATATATATATATATATATATATATATATATTATTGGAAAAGGCTTCTATGCATGATCAATAGGAATATAATCAACATAATGTACCGTACAAAAGTGGATATTTGAATCTGCATGATTAATCAATCTCATGCAGTAATGATGATATCTCTGCAACTTGTGCGCCACGGGGGAAGTGTGGCAAGCTTAAAAGCTTTATAATATATCCGTAATATAATGATGGTATCTCAGTGCGACTTGTGCGCCACGGGTGAAAGTGTGGCAGGACTAAAAGCTTAATATATCCCTTTTTGCTATTAATTTATGTCTTAAAAATCAAATTGTATACAAAACAAAACTTGTTATTAAAATAACTTGCTTTTATGTGGATATTTTAATAAACCGATTTATAATAATCTGAAAAATAAGCTGCGACTTGTTTAGCAACCTGAATTATCACTACTATGTTCGGATGATAAAATATTATCATACATTTAACATAAGTTCTGGATACGAAGGAAAAATATTTGAGTATAAAATAACATTGGGTATTTTTCTACCAAGGTATAATGGGTATTTTAGTCACCGAGTAGTAAATAAAAAAACAAGGATTATAATTTGAGCTATACACTACTTATACACGCTACTACCTAAAGTCACACGAAGCAAGTCCTTTTATATTTGTATCTATAATTATCTAGAAGAATTATTTTATATTTTATTATATATTTTAGATATCCACCGTGGCTATAAAAATATATACTAGTTAATCATTCTTTATCGTCTAAAATCGTATAAAAAACTACCATGTCGCACCAAAGCGGCAGCGGCAATGGCGTGCGAGCCTTTCCGCCGGTGGCGTGGCGACACCGAGACCGAGACCGAGACCGAGACCGAGACCGAGACCGAGACGTGACCTCACTCGGTCACCGTCGCAACGCACGCCCCGTTTGCGCGCTTTCTCTCCGCGGTCAAGCCGGAAAAAGGAGTCGCGGTCTGTGACACATCTCTTGACCGCCATCACGCCGAAACCCGGCACAAGCCCCGTGCGTGCGTGCGTGCGTCGTGTGCGGATCCGACACTACACAAGGCCGGCCGGACGTTAAAGGCTGCCGGATTTCGATCTGCATCTTCGTCTGCATGCATGCAAAGCTGGATCAGGGACAATTAAGAGCAACCGTAATGTAAGTAAACTTATTTCTTAAAAAAATATTATAATTTATAGTACTAGCCGTAACATTCTTCCAACATAAAAAACTATTAATTTAAATCTAATGAGCAACTACCAAATTAAAAAGTAATATTATTTAATTTATGTCACTAGTATATATATATATATATATATATATATATATATATAGAACTCATGTCTTATATTATTTTGTTTATGGTCTATTCCAGAGTGGGGGCTAAATTTTAGTAAAATAGAGACCTAAATTTTAGACTCTTTTGTTGTTTGTATACATGAGCTAAATTTTAGCAATGAATATACAAAAGACTCATTTACCCATCATTCTCGTTTCACTTCTTTTAGCATCCACATGTTTGAGAACAAAAATATCAATTAATATAGGAGGACCACTTTTAGCATCATTTAGCCCCTTTTAGCACCTCTTGGAGGGGCTAAAGAAAAGAAATAGGTTAAAGATTAGGGTATGTTTGGTTCTGCTGTGAGCTGTGAAAAAACTGTTGTAAGCTGTCTGATGTGAAAAAGTTATTGTGAGTTGTCTGCTGTGGAAAAGCTAAAAAGTTGTTTGGTTGAAGCTATTGTGAAAAAACTACTGTAAGCTGACTATTTTTTATAACTTACATAATTTTCATCATTATAATATTCTATACATATATATAAATAGGAAACACTCAATATTGATACAACTAAATAACATGAAAATATATTAGATAAATAAAAAAGTGCATAGTTCATCTCATAAAGTAATCGGAAACCACATATTATCTCATGAAACCGTGCGACGTAATACAAACCATAATAATATTAGATCAATCAAGACACCTTGAATTCATGCTGTTTAATTTGTACTAAAAATCAAAAAAGAAGAAAAGCAGAAGCATAAAAGCAAGCTCTAAGATGCTTTCAAATTTCTACTAGAAAAAACTACTTTTTCATAGCAGAAACGGTTTGGGTATACCTATTTGGTTCTGTTTTTGCTTGTTCACAGCAGAAAGCATATTTCAAAAGCAGAACCAAATGCACCCTTACCACCTAAATTTTAGCCCACCTATTTGGCTCCCCAAGGACTAAAATGAGGGCTAAAGTGGGGGGCTAAACTTTAGCCCACCTCTTCCAAACAGGCCCTTAGTACTACTCTCTCAATATATAATGTACAGAATTAGTACTAAATCAAAAATATTACCTTAAGAGCATCTACAATGTGAGTAACTATAGAACTAGTATTAGAGCATCTCCATTGTACTTTTTATTTTTAACTTGCTATTCATAGCAATAGTAAGCCTTTTATTCAAATTGACTTACTATTTTGCTATTCACTCCAATGCACTTGCTAAATATGACTTCTTATTTGAATGTAGCTATATTTTATCAATTTATATACATGCAAAGAAAAAAAAACAATTAAACAAGCTCAAAATTCAATGGAATAGCAAGTTTGGTTGGCTTGCTAGATGTAACAAGTGTAAAGAGAAGAATAACAAACTCATTAAAATAATCAGTCAAATAGCAAGTACAATAGAGTGATTTTTTGAACCATACTTGTTATTTTAGGGGTAGCAAATAGTGATAGCAAGTACAATGGAGATGTTCTTAGATTGATACGTGGCAAAATTATTTCTTATAAAAAAGTTACAATGTATAGTACTAGAGATGCGACTCTTAACAAAATAAAAAATATAATTATTAATTTAAAGGACTAGTATCCATGCTTAGAACTCATACCTTTCTTAATGTATGGAACTAGTACCAAGACAAAAAATATTTTCTTAAACACCTTTTATTTCACACATTGTGGTTGCTATAACACTACTCAGTTGTTATTTCGACATTGAAAATGCTCTAACGGGCGGTCAGACCTAACCAAGCTCCGGTCAACACAGGGATCGCCTTTACACTCTTAAAAAAAGAGAGGGGTAGTGCACGAAATCAAATCTAGGGCCGGCTAATTTACGGTTTTTTTAAGGCAGGGTGGGTGCGGATGGATGCGTTTTTGTCTCTGTTGGCTTCTGGCCGTTTGCGGGTGAGGTGGCTTGCTCGTCCCTTAATTTGCACTAATTTATTGGGGTTAAGGAATTTGTCGTTGTTGTCAGTCTCTAAGTATGTAAGCTCCGTCTAATCGTAAATAAAAAGGTTGTGGATGTCTTTGTATTTCAAGCATCGCCGCGAAGAGAATTTGAATCACACTCTTCGAAGATTTGTTGTGAAATACGCTATGAATTTCCTGCATACTTGACGTGCATTATACGGAGGCTCGTTCCTCCTCCGTGATCTGGGAATTTCTGTTGAATCATTTTGAGTAAACTTGAAACAAACTAGCTCTTGTCTATATTAGATAAATTTTAGTGTTTATGGTTGGCCAATCAATCAGCCCCACAAACAAAAAAAAAATCTGTTTTAGTTACAATGACTTTATCTCTGATCGTGTAAGTCTAATGATATTAGAGTTGGTATATTCATGATAAAGTTACGATACATTAACTTGTTCAGCGTAGAGTTCGTATCAAGAGTTACATAAAACAAGATGTTTTATATTTTATTGTGTATTTTAAACGTTTATACTCTCAAAGTAGTATTATTTCTTTTGTCTTATGCATTGTATTTAATAGAGGCAAACAAAAAATACACACTATTAGGGGGTGTTTGGTTTGGGGTTGCTAAAGTTTAGGGACTAAACTTTAGTCCCTAAATTGCCAAACATGAGGACTAAAGGGCCTAAAAGGGACTAAAGTTTAGTCCCTAAACTTTAGCAACCCCAAACCAAACATCCCTAAAAGTACTACTTACCTCTCATCCCTCACTCTCTTTTAGTCCTTTAGTCCTTAGAATCAAACAGCAAGGGACTAAAGTTTAGTCCTATAAAAAAGAGAAGACTAAAGTTTCCCTTACTCCCTAAAGCAACCTAACAGGCCCTTAATTAGTACTTAGTATCTCAAATTATATCCAAAATAATATTCTTTTGGAAACCGGAGTGAGTAGTATCCATGACATTAAATACGCTGTTAGCGTAAGTACAAAAACCGATGCGTTAAATAAGTTAACTTGGAAAGAGAAAAAAATGAAAATTAGACCTCATTGAGAAAGAAAAATAATAAAAACTAAATCTCATACGAGAAATACATTCTTCACGAGGAAGAATTGGAAGGTGGAAAGAAATAAAATATAAAATATAAAATATTTAGGTTAGGATAGATTGGGGCGTCCCCAACCCAACCAGGCAGCAGCTCCTAGATGGCTGGGTCCACCCCTACTCGCCGTCTCGCACATGTGGACGCTGTCCCGGTGGCCGGTGCCCAGACCGGGATGGCTTAGCTGTTGGCGCTGTTACCGCAACGCATGTGGCCCATAGTAAAATATAAACTATGATGTGGCCAACTGTCACGCAGCGCAGCAGCGGATTTTATTTTATTTTTACAAGAGCTAATGGCAGCTGTTAGCTCACTTAATTTACTGGGCGACGCCCCAAAAGCTGTGAGATTTGGTGTAGCCTGATCTAACCTGGCTATATAGCTAGCTAGCTAGCTGCCTGGTTAATTTGTAGAGAGGCAAGACAGTTTCATGGCAGGGAAAGCAAGAATGAAAATTCAGCAATATAGCATATAAATGTGCTCAATGTACCCTCAAATGAGTGAAGACTCAGCTAAAGCTTTCTACAAGTGCAATGTATAATGGATCAACAGTGCTACTGTACTTTGACCTGGATAGCATTTTGTCAATCAAGCCATGTGAAGCTACCACCAACTTGGCAAGTTGGATCAAGAAATTAATCGAAACGAAATGAAGATGACGCAGATGTTGATAGGGGGAAACAACTATAGCTGCACTGCACAACATCAACGGAAAGAAATCAGCACACATGAAGCAACCCCAAGAGATTTACATATGCTCCACCCTAATCTATCTGATGTAACTTAGCATGCTCTTATTTGTTGTCCACATAACATAACAGCACCAAGCATGAAAGAACCTCTTCACTATTACACAACAAAGCTTGAAAACTCTCAAATCACTCACTAGCTAACTGGGCATACCAGCAGTCTGGAATCAGAAGCCAACACCAGTGGCATTGAGGGGCATGTGCCGGTCCTTCCAGAAGCAAGCGTCGGGTGCCAGCCGCGCCGATGATCGCATTGGCTCTGATTTGCAGCGCTTCAGAACAAATGGTGCATATGCTGCCGCCCCGGTTACCAGCGGCAGATCGATGTTCAGCTTCTGCTCTACATCTTGTTTGGGTGGTGGTTTCTGCACGACCGGAGGTGGCATAGATGCCGAGTTCACCGATGCAGGCACTTCACTCTCTTCTGTGTTCTTGGCATCGCCGGTTACTTCAGCATTATCAGTATCCTTGAGCTCCTCCGATGAAGCAGCATTACAACCAGTCTTTTGTTGGCAACGGTTGCGACGGTTCTGGCCCTTGTAAGACTTCCAATGGACAAAGTCCGTGCTGCACACCCAAGTCTCCTTGGAGACCTCCATAGAGAGCTTAGGCTCATACATCATCATGAGGAGGCAATCTGGCAATTCACCACTTTTCTTTCTCCTCTGCTTCTGTTCTTCTACCACAGCTTCTGCCTCCACTCTACCGACTTCTACCTTCTCACCTTTCTCATTAACATCTGCATCTTGTGTTGTTCTTTCTTCCTCTCCATCCAATGTACCTTCTACCTTTCTGTCATCATGGGATTCTTGAGCTTCCTCTGCACTGTTTGGTGCAGCATGAACAACACAATCCTTTTCTGACTCTGGCTCAGATGAAATTTTCTGCCCCTTTCTGGATCCCATCAGCACCTTAGGCTCTGCAACAAGATGTTCCTGCTCAATGGAGAAGCTCCACCTCCGGCCATCCCTGTCAATGGAGAAACTAGCTCTCCTCGAATCCTTCAGGCTCGAGAAGCTTGGCCGACGTGCTTCTGTCTCAGCTGAGAAGCTGTGCCGCCGCCCAAACCTGTCGCTGCCCAATGACCCCCTGCTACTGCTACCTACACGCCTCCTACTACTCAACCGTCGCAATTTTCGATCCTCCTTAAGTGCGGTTGACGGAGAGCAGCTACTGCTTGACCTCCTCCCTTTCACCTCTTCCTCCTTCTCAGGTCTGGGGACAGAAACTTCGTCCATAGCTTCCACCGCAGCCTCCACTGTCTCTGGCACTTGGATTTGCACCGCCCCAGCTTCTCCCGCCAAAGCAACTTGCAAAACTGAGTCTTTCCGAACAATTGGCACTTCCTCTGGCTCAATCTTATCCTCCTCATCCCCTCTGCAGCCACCACCATCCTTTGCTTCTTCACCATGATCTCCACATCCGGTGCTCTCCACTGCTTCTGTCTCCACTGGATCTACTTCCCCTGCTTCGCAACCATCTTCAGCACCATCACACTCTTGGCACCCAGCTTCTTTGATGGAAACCGCTGAATCACGAGCCTGTTCTTCACCTTCCTTATCTGTCTCAGCATCACTCTCTTCTTCCTCCGGCTCATCGTCCTCGTTCTTTACATTGCCAACCTGACTGACGTTTGCCGCAGCTGGGGAGCCCCAGAAACGGGTGGCGAGGGCCGCCATACGGACGGGGTCTGACCTGCACCGCATCAACAGCAGCGCGTTCCGTGGCGGGATGCAGACGCTGACCCTTCCTTCCTCCTCGTTCCCCACCACCAAGATCTCGTCCTTGTTCTCCACTTCCACCTCCCCCACCACCACAGCGCTCTCATCCTCCACGCCCCATCCCTCCATCACAAGACCGACTTCAGAAGCCTTGACATCGTCGGCCGGAACGACGGCCGCTCCCTTGCCGGCTTCGTCGTCTTCCTCCTCCTGGATCGCCAAGAGGCACCTGGCCACGGCGGCTCCGCACAGCCAGCTGCCGCTTGCAGGCGGACGCCGACGCTTCTTGTCGCCGACGGCGCCAGCGGAGTGCGCGCCCCGCTCGCCGCCACCGCGAGACGGAGAGCAGAGCGAGCGGCCACCGCAAGAACCGAATGTCTTAAGCGCCTCGCATATGTTCACCGGGATCTGGTACACCCATCCCTGGTTCTTCCCTGCAGGGCCGTCCCGGTCGTCCCCGCCGCGGCGGAAGCTAGCCTCCGCACTACCGCCGCCGCCACCGACACCCCCGCGCCTGGACCGCGAGCGCAGTGCGGCGGCGGAGGCGTGCTTGGGCTTGCGCTTGCCGCCCTTAACGCGGACCTGGCCGATGCAGGTCACCTTCGGTGACGAGGGCTCCGCTGGCTCGAACCCGGCCCGGCCACGGCGGCCGCCGGACGACCCCGACGGGAACATAGGAGACTGCCCTCCCTTAAGGCTCCCGCTGTTGCGGAGGCGGCGACTGAGAGAAGGACGGAGCGGAGGAGCCGGCACGTCAGCGCCACCACCACCACCAGCTCCTCCTCCTCCACCGCCGCCGCCGCCGCGGCCTGGGCTGAGAAGCTTAGAGGAGCTGGACGGGCGCAGGGTGGCCGGCGCGCCTGCGGCGGAAGCGGAGGCGGTGGATGGCCGGGACGTGAAGCAGATGAATAGCTCCGTGCCACCGCCACCGCCGCCCCGGTCCGAGTGCTTCTTGCGGCGCATGAGAGAGGAGAGAGGCTGTGAGCCTGTGAGGCGTGTGACCTCGCAAATTTTTTTCCTTTGTATTTATGAGGCTGTCCCGCTGCTGGCTGGCTGTGCTACAGTGCTAGTCTGCTAGATGCGGTGGAGCGGAGGGGGAGAATAAATTAGGGTTTTTTGCTGGTGGCGCTGGCAGTGGAGTGGCGAAGTGAGGTGTTGGGGAGGGGAAGAAGACCCGGGGGCGCCGGAAGGAGGAGGTGGAGGTGGCGCCGTGGTGGTCTGGTCAGAGTGGAGGTGGGGGGCCATGGAGGCAGGCAGGACCGGAGCCGCGCCGTGCCGCGCTGGGTTTGTCTTCGTCATCCTCGAGCCTAGGGAAAGGGGTACCGGAGAAAGAAAATTAGTTTTTTTTTCCCGTCTGTTTCTTGCAGGAAAGCAATGCGTGCCATATGTATCTTTTTCCCGGCGTCTGTTTCCTCCATTATTTTAACAAAATAAAAATCCCTATGTGCCCTAGGTGATTAACATACGGGTAATGCGTATTCGAAGGATATTTGTTGGGAAAATATAACAGTTTTGTCACCCCTTTGGTGATAAAAATAAAAAGGGATCCTAAATCCGAAGGCTCTCCGTCGTAAAAATCTTCGAAGCCATGTTACTTAGAATGTAAGGGTTTTCATAAAATATCTAACCTCCTTTATATTTGAGGGTCTTGAGATCAATATTATCTTAAAACTTGAGGGTCAAAGTAGTTACCCACGTCTTATTCCACAAGATATGTATTTAATGCTTATAATATTAAAGCTCACCAAAATAATCGACCAATTAAAATAGTATATATGTAATAATTGCATACGTATTTATATTCGGATTTTTTTAAAAAATAATATTATTATTTTAAAAAAAATAACTTTGTATATCCAATTCAAAAAATTGCAAAAATAGGCACTTGTCGGTCGACTACCGGTCGAACCAGGCTGAGTTGACCCTAGATCGATGGTCGGTTGAATCAAGCCACATAAGTATGGTTTGGCCAACCATCGGCTGAACCAGCACCCGCACACGCGCGCCGCGCCGTGTCGCGCCCGCACCCACACCCGCGCGCGCCGCATCGGTTCCCACGCTCAGGCGCATGTGGAGTGTGGGGGACGAGGCGGCCGAGCAGGAGGCGAGGAGGCAATGCTCGGTGTGAGAGGCGAGGCGGCGAGGTGCGGGAGGCGGGAGGCGAGGCGATGGGAGTGGGGTCGGCGTGCGGGCGTGGGCACGGGGACGCGGGGGCGTGGGTGCGTTAGCGCGTGGGCGTGGGTGCGGTGGGCACGGGGCGCCCGTCACGGCTTGGGGCGTGCGAAGCCTAGTTCAGCCGATAGTTGGCCGAATCAAGCTGATGTGGCTTGGTTCAGCTAACCATCGACCGAAACAAGGTTGACGTGGTCTAGGTCGGCCGACAAGTGCCTATTTTTACAATTTTTTTAATCGGGTATACAGAGTTGAAATTTGTTAAAAAAATATTATTTTAAAAAATTATTTATATTAATATATGGCATTACTCTATAACCCTTATAACCCCTATAACCATACCATACGTAGCTTATAACTTTATGATCAATCCTGATTGGTTGTACAAAAGTTAGATTCCTACTTTCTCATTAATATTTTATCTATAAATATCAATCATCTTACATAATACAACTAACTACTCGAAATACAAGACGTAAGATTATTATCTGATCAGAGATTTGAACACCTATAAATTAGGTGTGTTGTTATCTCTACACTAGCTTAGGATTTCTTACACTGATCCTATTCTAAAAATTTCTAGAGCTGGAGCCGTCTCAAACAACACCTAAATTATCATGAAAAAGTTGTTTTTAGCTAGCTCAATTCCGATCGAGAACGAGTACGGTTTTTGCCCCCGAACCTTTTGAGTTTATTTAAATTTTCTTAGTTTTAGGAGTTTCATGTATTCTAAATAATCCTTCAAAAAAATCCTAAAATCTGACCCATATCTTTCTGTACCCGTCGGAACCTTCAACGTCTCTCCGCCTTCAAAACGACCAAACCTGACCTAGAAATTTCAAGGAATGTTTTTTAAATTTTTGGATCTTCATTGATTTAATATTTTTGGATCTTCATTGCTGGAGTCGATCTGTTATCCCTCATACGAATTCCGCTTTAATTAGTCAGTTGTACTTGTTTCCTCGATTCATCTAAGATCAATTATCTATTTCTCTTGTAGTTCTTTTTGTTGGTTTCTGTCTGTGTCTTTGTCTTTGTTTTCACCTGTTATTGGTGTTTATTTGCCTTTTCTATTGTCATCATGTAGATGATTACAATCCAAAGTTTCATGAAGGAGGAGCTGAAGAAGATCATGATTATTCATGATTTGAGCAAGACAAGTTGTGTGCACTTTCATGTTTGGATATCAGGGCAAGGAGGAATAGATAGGATGATTCCTGAACACTAGATTTTCAGTCCGCATAAATGACACATCTATAAAAATTTCGTATAAAACCATCCGCATGTAGAGATCTAATTTTCACACGTGGTGGTTTATACGAACCTCTAAATCCAATTTTAATAGACGGTACAACCCAACCATCTATGGATATTATTTCCAATTACGAAGGTCACTACAGGCAAACCAAGATCCATATTAGAGAGGAGAGAGAAAGTATTAAGACTAGAATTCTCATACTTAAATGCAATAATCGTTAATATACTTAATCAATTGCATTACTCTCCCTACAAGAAAACAGAACATTTTCGTCGGCTAAAATATCTTCCGTCGATTTTTGGAAAAGCCGATGGAAGTTAAATAACTTCCGTCGGCCTCAAGGAGCTGACAGAAGTTAACTTCCATCGGCTTAACTTAATTTCTGTCGGCTTTTCACAGTGGCCGACGGAAGTTAGCCGGCATTTTTCCACGGCCGATTAGATCCCCTAACTTCCATCGGCCAGCATTAAAGCCGACGGAAGTTAGGGGGTTTTTCCCCAACCGCGCGCGCGTACAGGGAGACCTAACTCCCTCTACGCGCCACACCCTACGCCTCAGCCCGCGCCGTCGCCTCCCGCGCCTAGCCCGCGCCGCCGCCGCCCGCCCTCGCCAGCTCCCGCCTCCGGCCCGCGCCGCCGCCCGCCCGCCCTCGCCGCCTCCTGCCCGTGCCACCGCCGCCCGCCCTCGCTGCCTCTGGCCCGCGCCCCTGCCCGCCCTCGTCATAGGGTGTTTGGATCAAGGGGCTAAATTTTAGCCCGTGTCACATTGGATATTTGAATATCAATTTGAAGGACTAAACATGAAGTAATTATAAAAATAATTGCAGAATCGGAGGATAATTCGCGAGAGGAATTTATTAAGACTAATTAATCCATGATTATCAAATGTTTATCGTAGCATCACATTGTCAAATCATGGTATAATTAGGCTCATTAGATTCGTCTCGGGAATAATCCACCGATTATGAATGAGTTTTGTAAATAATCTACATTTAATACTCCAAAATAATATCTAAAAATTGGATGTGACCGTGGCTCACCCCCTAACACGATATGGTGCAGAGCCAACCAAACATCATTCAAAGGGCATCAAAATAATTATCCCGAAACAAAGTCTTGTATCAACGTCGACGAATCACAAAAAATATAGTTTTTACGAAGCATTATGAGAATATGCATATCTTAAAAGAATGGTTCACCATATCCAACGGTTATGTGGTTTAAACCTTGTCAACAACCTATTATTATCTATCTATTATTATCTATGAAGATAATACAACTTACGGTGCACAAGTACAATTATGATATGTTCTTATATGCTCACGAATTGTATAAGATAAATAAAATAAATATGATGCACGCCAAGTCATATAAAAACCTTGCAGGTTTGTTTAGTAAGTCAATCTCTGCATGTAACTTTGAAATATGTGTTCATGGAGTTAGAATGGCTAGACTCGGAGACTTGCATATTTCAGAAGAATAAACTTCACAAAGTAGTGATAGGATAATTAAATCCTAGTCAAAATGACTAACATCCAAATTGATCTTAAAGCATCGTATAAAATATATGAATTATAATCGTTTTCTCTTACTAAATTTTACTAAAGTTTGTCATATTAAGATTTTTTAGCAAATCAATTCATGCAACCAAAACGTGCACTCAAAGTTCTCATATTAAGGTTTTAATAATACAATCCGTGCAACCAAAACTTACACTCTATACTCTTTCTCTTAAATTTTCACTAGATTTTTATTGAGTTTTGACTAGGTATATGTATGTCATGAGAAGTGGCCAAAGAGAATGTTAATACACTCTAATTCATATATTTGGTATCCGGTGAAAGGAATGGAAACACATAAATATATAAAAAGAAGTGGACACATCTCAATCTCACATTCCTTCTAAAAAGAATTATTTACTTTGATATGGATGTTTCTTAAAGGTTTATTTGCTTGTAGATAGTGGCACTCCGGGAAAACTAGGGTCAATCGGCAAAGCCCTAAAACACTCGACAAAGTGTTCACTGAGAATAACACTCGACGAACAACGCTCGACAAAAATTATCTTAGTGAACACTTGTTTGTCGAATGCCTTTTATAGGACACTGGGCAAACATGTTTGCCAAATGCCAAATGTGACACTTGGTAAAAAAAGCGGTAAAACGATGCTAAAAATACAAACGGACATTTTTTAGGTGCTCTCCTAAACAGTCGACAAACTTCCAGATGTTTGCCGAGTGTTAACGCTCGTAAAGAAGGAAACAAAAAACAGGACATGGGCGCAATGCCATTTTGTCGAACACTTGGCAAGCATGTCATGGCATGGCGAGGCGCAGTGCAACGACGACACGGAGCCAGGGTGGGGCATCAGGATGGGGTGGGGCATGGGGAAGGGTGGCAGCCGTGCCGTGGGATAAATAATTTGCTCATTGAATGTTTATAGTTAGGGAAATTGACTATATGTCCCAAAGTTGAGTAGTTTTTGATAATATGTCTAAAGTTGAATAATCTTTGATTATATGTCCTACAGGTTTTTTTGCAACAAAATTTTTTACAATAACATCCTTTTATATTTTATGACTAATTTGCCCTCTCCTAACTCTTCACCTCTTGTAGAACAATGGCTTCCGCCATCGTCACACCTTCCAACTCTGAAGTCGTCGTCGCTAGGTCAGCAAGTGTCGCCACTTGACGTCGCTGACAGTAGCGAGATCACCGCCTGCCACCACCACCGAAGGCCCCGCCCACTACCACCGCCATCACCCAACGCCACCCGACGTCACTGACACCAGCGAGGCCACCACCTGCCGCTGCCGCCACCGAAGGCCCCACCCACCGCCGCCGCCCGCCGCCGCCTAACGCCATGACATGACTCATGAGATGAAACCATGGCGACGCAAGCGGTGGCTAGCGAGATCGTGGTGGTTGGCGTGATTGGCACGGGGCAGATGGGCTCGGGCATTGCCCAGCTCGTTGTCGCCTCAGGCTACGATGTAGTCCTCCTCGACTCCGACCCCACTGCGCTCTCCTGCGCCGTCGCCTCCATCTCCTCCTCCCTCAGCCGCCCCGTCACCAAGAGTCAAGCCACAACTCGTCGTCATCGAAGTCATCGTCCCCGCCCGACGCTGCCACCCCTCTCCAGCTTACGTGTGTGAAGAGTTAGGGGTACGATACCGAAGGTGAAAAGTTTGGGGAGGGCAAATTAATCATAAAATGTAAAAGGATGCTATTGCAAAAAAAAATTGTTGCAAAAAACCCTATAGAACATATAATCAAAGATTGTTCAACTTTGGACATATTATCAAATACTACTCAACTTTAAAACATATAGTCAATTTCCCCTTTATAGTTTGTTGAGTGATCAAAATAACGTGTTCGACGAAGTTTTTGATAATCAGCGAATTTGAGTTTTACCGTAGTCGTATAACATCATTCTCATTGTAAACAAACATCTAAGAGCATCTTCAAAAGCCTCTCTATTTCTGGCTCTCCATTTGTCCATTTAACCAACTCTCCAAAAAGATTCCTCTCCAAATCCACTATACACTCCAACATACTCTCTATTTTCAACTCTCTAAAAAAATTACTCTTCTTTTTAAAATCCCAAAATATTTTAAAAAAAAATTGATTTCTATTTGAAATCCCAATGTCTAAACTTATAAATACCCCAAATATAAAGTTTTCAAATTTTAGAAAATTTTAAAAATATATTTTTCTCTTTTTTATTTTTATTTCTCTTCTTTTTATTTTTATTTCTCTTCATTTTCATTTTCCTTTTTCTCTCTGTGCGTGTGTGTGCTGGGACAATATAGTGGCTGGCATGTGGGGCAGCAGGTACTGTAGCAACATGGGCCCACAGATGGCAAACCAACTTGACTGGCCAAATTTGGCCAACGAGAAGAGCAGTTTAACCAGCCAAATAGCTTAGCCATTCATATAGCTAGTCTTTTGAAGCTTATTTTTTACTAGAATGACTAAATTTTAACTTGAAGAGCCATATAGTCATTTTTTTGGAGATGCTGAAACAAATAAAAAAACCGGCTTTTCCATGTAACAAAGTGCGATAGCACCCAGTCCGAGCTGGAGATCCAAGTCAATTCGTCGGGAACGGTGCGGTTTACCGTAGCTTGAAGCTGCCGCATGCCGCCTCCAAGAGGTAGAGGTAGCAAATGAGCATATCATATCATATCATATCCCAACGTAAACGACAGCGCGGCCTTGCAGTACAAGACAAGGCAGGCCAATGTTGCCTCTCCCCTCGTTATGCCGAGTTTAATTTGTTTCTTTCGTACGTCTCCTTGGCTGCACGGTCAAAGTACGGTGATCGATCGACGTCGAGCTAAGCTACTAGGCTAGCTGCGCGTACTTCCGTTCTTGTTCATCGTCGTCTATGCGTGTTGCGCTTCTTTTAATGAAGATATATATTTTCACGTGCATCGCATGCATGCCCTTATCAATCCAGAACGTGTATATACTATATAATTCAATAAAGTGATCAGTGAGAAAATTGATGAATTGTCACCTCAAAATGGGATTTGGATAAAACCGTCCTCAATATGTCTTGTTGAAGTGAAAGAGATGTGAGTTAGCTGGCCCCAAATCTCCTCAGAACACCACTCATATGGCCTATTTCAAAAAAATATATATGTCTTGTTGAAGTACGTACCGTGTGTTATCAATTTTTGCAGACAGATAGCTTGTTCAATTCGTGTGTATTGGGTGAGCTTATTATAGTTTATAATAGTTTAATAAGCTTGTAAAAAACAGTTTTTTAGCTTATTCTTGAAATACTAAATATACATTGTCATCTTATACTCAAATCTTACTCATCCATACCTTTTATTTTAAGTGTATTACAGTCTTTTACCATTTAAACATTATAATAGGAAAATTTTATGTGCCTCCAAACCATATTTTTTAATGTAATGGTTGAGATTTATTCCGAAACAATCTATTACTCCCACATGGGGAAATACTCCACCGCTTCTTCTCCACCATGATGTTGCTTCTCCATCGTACAACCTACGAAGGTAAGCTTCAACGGAGGGCGGTCGGGCGCTATGACATTGAGCGGCATCAGGCGTGGGGCCACACCAACGAGGCGTTGCGATGAGGAGAGCGGCCAACGGGCACCGAGACGTGGGGCGGTGTCGGGCACGTGCTGGTGGGGTGATGCGGTGAGTCTAGATGAGGATGACAGATGTATACTACAGCATGGGCAGGGGTTGGGAATAGGGCCGAGTCGATAGGGGCATTGGGCCACACTAGCGAGGCACTACGGTGGGTCCCAATAGCGGTGAAGGCGACAGATGGGTGCGCTGCAGCATAGGGCAGTGTTGGAAACAAGGTCGTGGTGGCCGGGTAATAGGGGCACGGCGATGGGGTTGAACAAGGTTGTGGATGGGTGCTAGAGGCGACGACGGATGGGTGGCTGGGCGCCGTGGTGACGGGGGTGGCGAACGGTTGCGAAACACCACGACGGTAGCGAGAGAGGGAAGAGAAGATAAGTTAATAAAAAATATATTTTTAATTAGTTTAATTAACTTAATCAAGAGATTGAATGTACTCTTACCTCCGATAAAAGACAATGGGACACCATAAAGGCCACCTTATAATATACTAGCAATAACCTAAATTGCCAAACAACTCACATATTATTTCTCTTCAAATTATTTTTTAGATTATTATAAGTTAATTCATTGTAATATCCGTCTATAAACTGAATTACAATAATTCCCACATGTGCTCGAGCAAAATGGCATAACCATTAGCTAATCATCATGTTATGACAAGACGCACATACTCCAAGCTAGTGGGTTTTGTTTGATGTGTCATTACATGCATGGCTTTACATGGCATGGGAAGCAGCTCTATATGTGATTAGGGAAAAGCAAGGCGATTAGTGCTCTAAATAAGATAATCTGGGTGCATGTTTGCGTTATGGGGAACCGTGCGTGGTCTCTTTCGTCCTCGGCTACCACGCCATGCATGCATGAGCCATGAGGCCACATAGCGAAAATAAAGCATTCGTGCGTGGGGCTTCAGAGTTGCTGTGAATCTGCAAACTTTGCAGCAAAAGGCTTGTAATTATCCCCAGCATTGTCGACCACTTTCCAAAACAACGCATCTCGCTATACAATCCCCGTTTTGTTTTCACTCTCCAAAATATTGTATCACCTTCTACCAGTACAAAAAATTCAGTATAAGCCTCAGCTTGTTGGTAAGATGTAAACTAATAACAGAGATTTCATTATAGGAAGCCAAAGCGACATATCTGTAAGGTAATTCCAGTGTGTCACTAGACACTGTACCTGTAGCAGTAGCAGTATAGCCGAGAGCCAAACAACTGCTCCCATCCGATCCCACGTGTGTCCCATGCCACGCGAAGCTACTGATACAGCGGGTTATCTGAAGTGTACAAATGGAAAACAGTACCAGTTATTTCAGTTATTTTTCTATTTTTTATAAACCACAATATTATGGATTAATCGGTTAATCAGAGATTAACTAAATTAATCGCTCGACCAATTATCCAATTAATCTGTTGGCAAAAAGTAGTTAAATAACGCATCAAAATATTGATATCGGAATTAGTTGCATAAATGTAGTAGATAGCAATGCAAACAAAACGTCAAAACCACAGCCAGGTCTAACAGACCATAGCCATGTGAGCGTACCATCCAGCCCTTCTTTCCGGTCCCTTTTTGGGCAACAATGCCTGGTGTCTGGACCGTGCACAGCTGAATGCAACCTTGGAATTTGGGAGGAGCATTCTCTCCCCTTTGACGACTTGACCCAAGTACCCAACACGAACTTTGGGTGGTGCTTCTTGTGTGCACACGGAATCGACAATGTTGTCCCAAGCGGTTGCTTGGACTAAGATACTGTTTCACACTTTCACCTGGGCGCATCTTCTCATCTTGTAGCTGCATTGTAAGTATTTGTGTCACACTGCTCCCTCACCTGATCCGGTTCTTGAAAAGAAATTTCACTTCGCTAGTAGTGGGGTGTCTCCTTGCAGTAATTTGCATTACAGCACCATCAGCGAGCATATGCTGAACAATTCTTGCTATATTTTTTGCATCATCTATCCCGAGATGGTGGCTTCCAACAATTGGCATTTGAAGCTCCCTCATCATTGTCATCATTCCCGTGGCCTAGCAAAGCACACCAAATATTGAATATTTATAGGGACACAACAATCTCTCATCATGAACAAGTGAACAGTAAATCTTAATTCCAACAAAAACAATACTACGTAACAAAGATTGAGTTTGGCTACCCTTCTGTTATAGAAGTTGAGATAGATATCCTTCAAATTGATCCACTCCATAAGGTAAGAAGGTAACTCTATTTTTGAAACCTTGCACTGTTCAGGGACCTTTGTCTTCAGATCCCAATTCCCACTGCCATATTGATAACACATCAGAATTACATTGATAGCAATATAGAATCTGAAGCAACACTTACACTACTAACAAATTTAATCAGGGAAACTCCTACCATGATGACGAAAATAAGTACTAGACATAGCATAAACCAACCAAGAAAATCTAAGTCAGAGTTTGATAAAGTTTTCAATCAACTCAAATACTCAAAGTTTCGTAAAAAAATTGTTCCTGCCAGGAATGCTAACCTGAAAACTTGCACAAATAACTGCTATAACATTTTTACATGAGTCCAATGGCAGAATTTAAAGGAATACATATACGTGAAATTGTATCAGTACTTCTCCAAAAATTATAATATTAGCAGCAATAAGTTACCAAGTAACAAATGCTGCACCGTTGAGTGCTCCTCCTTGTTCCTTTTTCCATAACTTGTGATCTCTGATCCAGCCCTCAAACTCTCGAAGCACTTCCTCAAAAGGTATAGCAGTATCATGCCATACGCTATGTATTAGATAACAGATATAGTTGTTAGTACATACTATTTCTAATTATACAGAAATAAGAAATGCACATCCAGAATTCAAGATCCCATAAATACTTTATAGTGAGAATTAATCGAATAACAGGTTGCAAACACAATTTGATAGGGTGCATAAAAAAGGGCTACTAATGAAGATGAGTAGATTACCAAACATTGCTCTATCAAAAAAATATACAGCATACACAAAATTAAATTCATAAGCAATATAACCAAAAAATATTGATCTATAAAATATGTTCTAATTGTTATAAATAATACAATCAAACTAGATTAAATGTAAACCAATAAACCACAGTTTATAACATGACAAACTGAAGCTAAAAATTCATCAAGCAAGGGATGAATATGTTTCTGAAGGAACTAAAAAGTTTACAGGTTCATGTTTTTTATCTGCCTCTAGGTTTATGTATATAACAAGCAAACTCAAGGGCTACATTTATGATAAGAATATAACAATATAACCGAACCTAATTAAAAAATGAAAAACATAAAACACCTGTTTCAACAGAAAAAGTTAATGATGTACCACTCATTGAAAATTAAAATCGAACATATAAGTTATTCTGCAGTGAGCAGCAGAGAATAAAATAGTCCTGCCCATACCGGTCGACTCCAAATTTTCCATATTTCCCTTCTATATATTCTCTAATTCTTTGCTCACTCATTGCAGTTGGGCGTACAAACCTACAAGCAACATACAAGAGATGGTAATTGATATTGTCAAAAGAAAATGAGAATACAAAAAAGACATTAATTTCTAACAAGAGTGATGTGAAAACAAAAGTTGAGTAGACAAATATGGCAAAAGATGGAACCACTCTAATGGAAGAGTTACAAAAGAGAGAAGTGGGAATGTGGGATTTTGAGATGGTTGAGGTGAGTATAAGGTTGGCAGGCTGCAACGATTGGCAAAAAGATTCTCAACAAAAATAAATGAAAAAATACAAAACATATCCTACAAAAGGAGTTAATATTACATCTTAAATCTTTTGTTCATTGTTCTTGAATTAAATTTCTCGGTAATCTTGGGAATAGTTACTAGCTGTCGATAGTGAAATGAGAACTAAAAGCTATAGTTTTGTATTTAAACTAATTGGAAACTAAATTGCACCAAAGAATATTCATAGTAAAAATAAGACAGATCAATGTTTCAAAACTCATCTATGTTTAGGGAGTTTGGTAATCATTAAAATAATCTCATGTGTCAATAATGTGAAGAGAGGTAGAGGGCGACCAAACTTGACATGGGAGGAGGCAATCAAAAGGGACTTGAAGGAATGGAATATCCCAAAGGAGTTGTGTTTGGATAGAAGTGCTTGGAAAGAAGCTATCCACGTGCCCGAACCGTGATTAGGCCTTTTCCCTTTTAGTGCTCTTAAAAGCTTTTCCCCTCCCCTTTCTCTCTCTCTTTTTGGTGACTTCTTGTTGGGTTTCAACTCTAGCCTACCCCAACTTGCTTGGGACTAAAAGGCTTTGTTGATGTTGATGATGTTGGTGTCGAATTGTGAGAGAAGTATTGTGAATATTGGATTGATATATTGAGCATCAAGGGGCCAGTATATATAGGAGTACATGCATAGAGATATTAGGAAGGTTATCTACAGATAATAAATGCAATCCTACCTAATATCCTCATGATCACTATATACTCTAACCTACCATATAGTCACATACCATATACTCTAACATCTCCCGCAGTCCAAGCATGAGCAAAGCGAACGCTTAGACTAGAGAAGATACCGACAAGAATGCTCAATTATGATAACCCTTTGTGGCGTAGTCATGGTAGCCGAAAGCAAAGTGTGTGAATTAGTCGTGGTCAATGTAGTGATGGTCATTGTAAACATAGCCAGAGGTAGACACCGAAGATGCCATAGGCACGAGGATCATGAAGTGGTTGTGGGTGCATGCGATGGCATGACGAACCGAGATGTGCAATGTGCACTGAAGATAAAGACTGCGACAAAATCGTGGAAGTCATTGAGAAAGTAGACACTGAAGAGCTAATGTTGTCGAATCCATCAAGGATGGGACACCACATTGGGTTTGCCAGACCCAAGAACGGAATGGATGTGCACAACGATGTTGCCAATACCACACGGGCGAGGGAAAGGATCACCATGAACCTTATGTCATTGTTGAAGGGAGCTAGCAGAGAAGGCCTCTAAGACAATCGTGATGCAAAGCAACGTAGACAGAGAAGTGTCGATGTAGCTTGCTATTGTCGGAGAAGACAAAAGTAGTTGAAGATACAACAATGCTAGCGACATGGTGCAATGGACATAGATGAAGCAATGAAGTCAGGTAGAGGCAGCTAGACCAATTGCCTATTTTGGTGACAGTGATAGCGGGAGAAAGACATGGTGGTGGTGCTCGAAGTAGACAAAGAAGAACCCAAGTGACTGAGTGAGCAAAACAGTGGTGGAGACAATGAGCAGTGATGTTGCGGCCCGAGGAGGCAACAATGATGATGCAGCGGGTGAAGATCCATGGGCAACAACATTGTGGCCCAAAGAGGCAACACAATGATAGTTTAAAACTTGATGGTGTGACACGCGTAGTCGAAGAAGATCCATTCTAGAGAGATTGGGTGATCAAGACGATGTCACATGGAACAATTGGAGTGGAAGTAGCGATGCACAATGTTGACAATAGCAATGGGTGAAGCAAAATTATTAAAGGCCGAAAACGTAAGAAAGAAAGAAAATATAAAAGTGGATCAGATCAGCATGACAGTGCCTAGACCTACTCACATACCATATACTCTAATATTATGTATGGAGAAGAAAAACTTTAATAGTCATTAATTTGCAAATAGGCTATACCTGTGAAATGAATCGATGAACTCCATGCTTTGGGCATCAATCATTATAACCGGGAATTCAAGAATTTCAACCTTCCCTTCCAAATCAAGAACCAAAATATAATCCAGTTTCTGAGGCTTCATTTTATCTGCAGCTGAAGCATTCACTGGAAGGTTCATCAACAGATTGTGATTGAATTTCTCAAGATGCAAAGTATCATTCATCTGCAAAAGTATAAATCTTAATTGCAGCAGTGCTTCCAATAAATAAACAATACTCAATTGCAGGTTGGTTTGTGAAGAGCCCCAAATATGCTAAGGAACCAATCGAACAGAATGTCCACCAGGTGCTTTGGAAAACCAACTAGAACAAAAATAGAAAAAGCTCAGCTGATACAAAAGTCATGCCAGCCAAATCTGTTTTTAATCTTAACTCATTGGAAAACTAACTAGCATTGTTTACACCTCTTAAGACATAATTCATAGCAGTTAGAATGAATATTGAAGAATGCTCAAGCAGTCAAGCTATAAAGAAAATAATTAAAAATAAAATATCTGCCCATTCTTTCTTCACATTTCAGGGTTTCGGTGTATCCATGAATCCACGCCGCGTTTAGCGTTTTAGACTAAAAGTATAGATTTAAACCACTTTATTTTAGGTCATAAACTCCATATTCTGCAGGAATCCATGAGTTGAATCTATACCAAACAGGCATTAGATTTTTTTTTCATTTGCCCATGCAGAAAACTATGTTGGATCATGTGAAGAATATGTTTGTCCAATAAAACTGCTTTCAATGCAGTTATCTTGATCTCTTTGGGTTAATATCCTCCCTCAAAAGATGAAGGCCAAAAATCATCTTTTATAATGTTATTTCCATACAAATTTGATACAAATAACATTTTGAACCCACAAATAAAGTTTTCAAGAAACTATAATTTCCTTTTAAAAAAATACAATTTTCTTATGCAATGTTGCAAAGAGACTTCAATATTTTCTGAGAACATTTTTTTAGAAAAGCATCATATTTTAACTGCTAAAACCAGAAGATAAATTTGATTTTTGACTTTTAAACTAAATTTAAATTCATAGATCAATCATCATTGAGTTCTGAAGGCAGGCATATGCTAGTATCCATGGATAATATTAGACACCAGTAATGCACTAATGTTAGTGCTCCATGTAGGCTCCTTTCTTCTCTACTTTGTTCATTGTCCCATTGTATCAGCAACTTAATTGACCATGGGAGGTATCCATTGTCATCCTACCATGTAGGAGATTAGCAACACTAGAATCCTAAATCCTGTCCTACTTAATAAGCTTGGACTATAATTGTGCACAATAATGGATTGCCCTTCAATTTTACTAGACAAAATATAGTGTGTGCCATTCTATGGCAATGCTTTCTTAAATAGCTGTCTATTCTGACACATTTAATTCTTGAGTTACAAAAACCTCAAGTGAGATCGCATTTTTTATTTAAGAAACAAGGCTCAAAGTTCAAACACCATTTTTTGCTCACTTACAGCCTCAAACAGATTATTGGCCACAAAACCAAAGTAATACAATCTGCAGGTTGAAGAAACTATATGATGTCATTGTAGCATCTGCAGACATTGTTTCTAAAAAGAAATGCAAAAAAAAAAAGATGACTCTGAGTAAATTTAGTGATACAAACAACCTTACAAAAGGCCAGACCACCATGCTAAACTGTATCAAGTGCAAATAACATGAGTTGCTCAACATTAGCACATTGAATGATTAATTAGCAAACCCCCATTCATCAGCTGGAATTTGTGGTTCAGTGCAGCATAACAATACAGCCTTTGTTACAGTCCCCCCCCCCCCCCCCAAAAAAAAAAAAACATACATGGCTACAGCCATCATGGTTTCGCTAATCAATATCATTCCTCTCCACAAAATAACCACAAGAAACATCATCTCTTCACATCTCTCATCCTCCATTTGATTAGTTCCTCGTGTACTGAAACTAACCGATATACCCACCCACCTGAACGCAGGTCGGGGGGAAACAGATAACCCAATAATGAAACGACAATGAGCACGAGAAAGGGAAGGAATCTCACCATGGTGCATTTCCCCTGGGTGTAGTACAAGCAGGTGGGTTTCCACGGGAGCCTAGAGCTCGGCCTCGGCGCTTCTTCCACCGCCCCCTCCTCAAGAGGATCGCCATGAGATAAGGCCGCGGCGATGGAGAAGCCTTTTGGACGCAAGACGGGAGAGGACGAGGAGGAGAAGGGGCGTGATAGGGAATGGAGCAGGGAGAGGGAAAACGCAGTGGGAGAAACCCTAGCGAGCGCCATCGGAGGCTCCCTCCAAGCTGATTGCGAGCAGCAGCAGCAGCAGCAGGTTGGTACTGTGTCAACGTATCTCATTGGAGGTTAAATCCTCAATCTCCCAACTATTTTTCTAACTATTTTTTAGGCCTGATTTTATTTGAAAAATGTTTTTTCATAAGAGATGGTCACACGTTCAACATTAAAATACTTACAGAATCCGATGTCAGCTTACTTATATTCTATTAAAAGAACTTTATATTATAATAAAAATATAATCAATAGTCAAACCTATTACTAGCTAAATGCTCGTGCTTTGTAAAGCATGAACAAAAAATATTATAATGTTATATAAAATAAATCAAATATATTTTTATATGATATATATTATTCACTTTTAATTATATGTGTCAATCTATTTTTATTAGTTTGCTATGTAATATTAAATAGTTTCAAAGAATAAACTGCAAAAATCATAATAAAAGTAGGTGGACGACAGATGTCCTAGGTGAATGATAAATTGACCACTACTTTATTCTTTTAAAAGAGTATATCTGACAGCTCTGCCCTTCCATCCAATTAGAAACATCTTTTTTTATAGATGGATAACGATGCCAAACTCTTTTTTGAAAATTGTTTTCCGTCTTTGAAAGGATGGAGGAATTCATCCGAATATTTGATCACTTCATACTACTATCCAAGTGGACCAGCAAAAGGGTCTCTTTGGATGAGTATGACTATATTTAATCCTTTCAGATGACCAAGAAACTGTTCTGCTACATTCGCTTATTTAAGTCTGCCCAATCTGAAGAGCAGATTATAAGCAAGTTTTATGCAGCCCAGATCAGCACCAGCATCTCTTGGAGCTAATGAACTATACACTTGAGAGATTATTTGTAAACTGTAAACTGTATACATGACAGTAAGCGGCAAATGCACACGTGTTTGTGTACAGTGTGTCTGGGTCTGGCCATCCATCCGTATTCCTGTATTGGTTCCATTGGAAAACCCCAGTGCAGTTTCCTGGTGTCGAGTCATTCGCTCCCAGAAGATGGTGCATTTGCCTCAATCCAGTCAAAAGCGAGTGGGCTAAGGAAGGCATCTGGGATGCCGAAGGAACTGACGATAGCAAGTGCATGGGGCCTGAGTTCACTGCAGAGTGCCATTACTTCTTTCCTAGCAGCAGCTACATTTTCTCGCGACAGACAACCATATCTCAGAAAAGATACAGATTCGTCTATGCAAACCATGACATATAAAGACCTCAGTAAGCCCAATACGTCCTGCAGAAGGGCAAATTCAAAGCATAAGATTACTTTCCATTGAATCCACACATGACTCTAATGCTACAAAAAAGGGGATTCATTCAATCTCTTAAAAAAAGGATCTTCGGGCAAGGACTTGAGCTATCTTATCATTAGTTTGTAAGAGGAGAGTCCATGTACCTTTAAAGAACCAGCAGGAACATTCTTTTCATCGTCCAAAAATATTTGCAAAATTGTGCGCTCAGTAAATGCTCTGGCTAAGTCTTCAGCGAGTTGGTAGCTCTGGATAAACGTCATGCATGTTAGCCAATAAGGAAATTTAGATCGGCCAGAAAAATGTGCCGTAAAAACAGATTTACCAGCATCAAAGCCTTCTCTCTGCTTTCTCGTGCCAGATAGTTAGAAACCTCCTCAGCAAATTGCTTTAGTAAATCTCGCTCCCTTAAGCGGAGCAAGTCCATCTATTCACAGAAAGATAGCAAGACATAAAGATTGACCTCACGACAGACATCTTATCAGTAACAAACTGAGTTATTATTCTATACCTGGAACCTCGAGCTTCTTAATGTGTCACTTGTTAGATTATCAGGAATAACGGGACGAGTACCATTCAAGTGTTCTAATCCCAATCCGTTGAACGGTTGCTTCTTCCTTTTCGCTGCTAAAAATTCAGCATAAAGGGCTTTGCTTACCTGAGTCAGTAAGGTTAAATAGTTACAACTAAGCTAAGCATGAAGCACCTTTGAGAGAACTACATGGATGACAAATGGTAAGTAAAGTACCTGCTGCATTAGAACATTATTATCACCTTCAAATGTAGACTGGACATCAAATTCAGCTTTGAAAATTCCTATACGGTTCTCTGTCTTCAAACCTTGGCCACCACAGGCCTCACGGCACTCCTATTAGAAGAAAAATAAGAAATCCCAGGGTGTGATTGATCCAAAAAAAGGCTTGTTTGGAATAATGGGATTGAGTTTGTATCCCCATTGGCAAGGAAATTGTACTAGAATCCCTATCCATCCAAAAGGGTTGAGTCTAATGCCTTCATGTTAAACAATCCTCAAAGAAAAATAATTACAGCACTTTTTTGCAATACCTGAAGCGTGGTCATATTCTGCCAGGTTAGGGTAGCTTTCAGAGCACTGGAGTAAATATGTATAGCTTTGTTAAGTTCAGGAGTCCTCTTTACATACATCCTTTTCATAAAATTACTAGCACTGCTCATCAGACATCTGCATAAGAAAAACATAGGTTGGCAGATGATGACTTATTTAGCATGGAAAACATTGACAGAAAATGGGCTTAGCATTAGTGACTTCATTTACACATGGGGAATATTTGTGCACCAAAATATTTATATTACCTACAAGGGAAGAACTTGTTAAATAGATTTGGCATTTTGTGACTTAAATAGTCAGATCTAGCCTCATGCCAAATGTTGAGCAACAAGATAACCATACAATGTAAGAAGTTTCAAAGTCAAATACATGAAAAGTACAAAAAACCAAACAAAGATAGTAGGTTACGCTTTTGCTAGCAGTGGTAGAAGGCGTCGTTGGTGACTGGGATAATCAAGTAACAGCATTTCAGGACCATCTGGTGTAATGGAAAAGGCCCTCCTTGACAAAGCATATCTTACAGCAATTGCTAGGCCAACCTGTAAGCATAGAAAAAGTAGCACGTATGCTTATTTATTGTAATTGTATCTAGGCATGGGCATTTAATTGCAAAGCACATTCCTCTAGGTGACAACCGACAAGTACTGGATTCTAGTTTATCGCTGGCACTGATTGGTCTTTACTCAACATTTTGTTTAAAACAAAAAGATTGTGTTGTTCCCAATCTTGGCTTACTTCTTTCAAAAAATGTTCTTGGTTGTAAACCAGGTGCTTCCCACCAAACTTGCTTGGGATGATCTAATGAAGTGCACATATGTGATCTGTCCTTATTAAAAATGGAAGATATTGTATTTGACCTGGCCAGCTTACATTATCTGATCCCCAGTAGTTTGCTCAAATATCAAGTCCATTGTCCAGTTTAAATTAGCAAGTTATACGAGCATCTTGAGCTATGTACTTCTGGATATTTATAGAAAAGGGAAGGTCACATGACATACCTTTGAAATATAGACCGCATTAACTGCAATATTAACTCGACCAAGTGTAAGTGGAGAGAGAAATGCTGCAAATCTCTGCAATTGAGAACATTGTCAATTTTTCAAATAAGACAAATGAATGCAGCAAAAACATAGGTCTCTCTGTGTGTGTCATGAAAGAGAAGGGGGTTGAGTTACCTGATCAGGGTTATCTATCATGCTAACATATTGCCCATCTGGCAAAACATCAGCAACCAGATTCAGCAAATTCTCTAGAGGAACACGTATATTCTTAAACCTGATAGCCACAGTCATATTGATTCACAATGTATGCGATAAAATACACTGAAACTTTATAGAAATACAGTGACTCACCAAATCCGTCCATTGTCAACACCATTTAATCCAATCTTATGGCCACAGTCAGCTATCTGGATATTAGGCAATACATTTTCATTTTCATCCCTAATCTGGGCTACAAAAGCATGAACTCCTTCATTTCTCCCATTTATATGGAGCTGTGCGAAGACTATTGTATGTGTAGCATGCTGTAAAAGGACATGAACATTCATAGTAAGTAATAAAAAAATGGACAACATAGATGTACTCAATTAGTTAAGTAAAATTTCATCCCACATTAGCAGCTCCACCAATCCAGTACTTCTGAGCTGATTCACAAGGAGTATTTATCACAAACTCTCTTGTTTTAGAATCATATGTTGCAACTGTTTCAATTCCTCGTACCTTCAAATTGGTCAAAATAAGGGAAAGGAAAATCTGATCAGCACAGCTAACAAAATTTCAATCCAGAATAAATACTCTTAACCCAAATATCTTCACATACATTGCTCCCATGGCCCAGTTCTGTCATGGCAAAACAACCCTTAATGGCATAGCTTTCTGTGTCTGCTAACCATTTGTCATGGTGGCGTTTTGTTCCAAGAAACTTGATTGCACTGCCCCTGGAGTGCAAAAGGAAAAAAATGTGAATACTAGAAAATTGTCAATAAACGTCATATTTTAAGTTCTATAAAAATATTAATTATTGAAATTCAACATGTTACACTTTCTACATGAAAATACAAGGAGATTAACAAAAAAATCACTTGTATTAAGGGCCAAAACCAGTTCTAGTCGAATATTAACTTCCTGATTTTGCATACTTTTTTTAGATAATGGGATATATTTCATTAAGTAATGAAAGTACACCTGGCATCTGCATCTGTTCAAATGCACAACCAAAAAAGAAAAAAGAAAAAAAACTAAGACAGCAAGAACATATAAAGCTGCCCCACGACCACTCAATGTCATACAACTATGAATCTATGATGAGTACACCAAGTCTAAGACTACTCCAAAACAACACCTTCAACGACAACAAGCTTCGAAGTTGTTGCATAGGAGAGATGAGACTAAGCAGCTTCAAAGTTGACAATGAGATATCAAACCGGGAGATGCTCTCGAGAAATTGGAAAAGTTATTCAAACGCAAAAGACAACACATGCAAGTGTGCAACATGCATAGGCCTAAGAAGCAGTTAGCCCACAATAAAGAGCAAAGAGCATGTTGGAATAGACTAAGCACAATTTACACTGTTAGGGGGTGTTTGGATCCAGTGGCTAAATTTTAGCCCGTGTCACATCGGATGTTTCGATATTAATTTTAAGGACTAAATGTGAACTAATTATAAAAATAATTGCAGAATCGGAGACTAAATCGCGAGACGATTTTTTTAAGCCTAATTAATCCATAATTAACAAATGTTTATTGTAGCATCACATTGTCAAATCATGGTGTAATTAGACTCATTAAATTCGTCTCGTGAATAATCCTCTGATTATGAATGAGTTTTGTAAATAGTCTACATTTAATACTCCAAAATAATATTTAAACATTAGATGTGACAGGGGCTAAAAAATTTTAGCCCCATCCAAACACCCCCTTAGAAGTTAGAACTAGCTAATATTGAAATTTAGGCTTCGGATTTTATGAATGTTATGCATACTATATGGACCAGTTGAATTTTCCGTGCAAATTGAATAAAGTTGGGATTAAAGTGTATATGTGTAGATGTAGTTGTATCTGTATGTAATATAAGACATTGTGTATTTCTATGAATATTGTATTTCCCTTGTAAAAAATTGTATTTCATATATATTTACAACAATCAATTAGCGCTATTATAGTATTACAATTTGGATCCATCATAATCAACCGCAATTTTTGTTTCTTCTTTTATTAACATCCTAATTCTTAGACCATGAAAGCAAACATGAGGACTCCCTCTAGCCTTCTCTAAGTAATACGGAGTAACATAGAAATAGATAAATAGAGGTTATCAAATTTTGCCATAATCTTTTTTGTTATTGTTTGGAAAAGTTTGCTTCCGATTTTTCAACTCTGATTCAGTTCAATTTTCATCTGTATTTTGCAAGACCAGCTAAAAAACATTCCTCAACGCTTAAAAAAGGGTAAAACCCCCTCCACCCTTTTAATAATAGTTTCAATCCACATAAATAAAATAAGTAATCCATCCCACTCTTTCACAGTTAACTTTAGGTTCCATGGGTCGCTTGCACGTCTAGAAATCCTTCATGTTGCAGGTTGCTATTGACATAGTTACAGTCTTACATTGGTGACTGCTGAGAGACGAAACTAACGGCAGGTGTACTGTCCAATCATGGAGAATACGAACAGACGTGGCAGAGTTGAATTAACACAATCATCACCTCCGATTGAGTCGATGTGCCAAACCTCCGATCGGAGAGATGCCAAACCAAAATTTTGCTAAGAAAATTTCGCACGGAAACAGAGACGGCCATGGCAACGCGCGAGATATCAAACTGCCAATCTGAGCTAAAACAATTGGCGAATTTGAGGCACGTATTTAGGCAGAAAGTACCCAGAGCGAGGGGAACGGGGCAAGGACAGCGTACCAGAGGAAGAAGTGGACGCCGATCTTGATGGCGAGGGAGTGGTCGTAGATGCCGAGGCACTCGAGCAGCGCGAGCTTGCGGAGCTCGGCTTCGGCGCCTGGGTCCGTGAGCCAGCCCCGGAACACGCCGCGCCGCGCCAGGTGCCCGACCCGCCGCATCGTGGCCTCCCGCTGCCCCTCCTTGCCCTCGTTGTAGTCCGGCGACACGAACACCTTCCCACCCCGGCGGCGCGGGCAGAAGAGCGGGCTCTCCTCCATCGCGCCGAACACCCAGTCGCGCTCCCGGAGGTGGTGCCCGTCAAGGAGCGCGCGGAGCTCCAGCGTGGAGAACGCCGGCGCGGGCTCGGCCGAGTCAGGCGGCGTGTAGCTCAGGCAGGCGGAGCGCTCCACCACGGGTGCGGCGGCGGCGCGCGGGGAGAGGCCGGCGAGGTGGCGGGCGATGGCGGCAGCGCGCCGGGCGGCGGCGGAGGGAGGATTTGAGGTGTCCATCGAGGCCATGGTTTGACTTGCGAATTGCGATCGTTGAGCTGGTTAGCAGGATTGGGGGAGAGAGCTAAAGAGAGACGGAGGAGGAGACGGGAGCTTGGAGGTGGCGCGTAAAAGAAAAAAATGTAATAGAAAAACTCCTCTACGTTTTATAGGAGCACGAGGTCTAATCTCACGTTTGCGAATATATTTGAGATTTTAGATGCACTTTCTCTCGACGTCTCTATTATCCCTTCAATAAAAATCAATAAAGTAATATCAAATTTTTTATATCTCTACGAGGCAACTCCTGACCTCCTGTTGCCTAGTTAATCCAACTGCCACCGCGCCCACTCATAGCTGTCAACCACCCTAGCTCTCTGTTAGTCGGTTTTTGGTTCATCTACAATAACACATAAACATCTAGGGTTCTGTTTGGATTGAGGTTTCTTATTTTTAGAGACTAAAGTTTAGTCTCATTCTTAAAATCTCAAACAGGATTGCTTATTGGGACTAAACCATTAGTCCCTTAGATATTGCTTATTGGAACTAAAAGTGGCATGCACACTCTATCTTCATTTATGAGCCCCTCATTAAATGATGTTTAGTCTCTACATCCAAACAAGAGAACTAAATTTTAGTCTCTACTAAAATAATCAAGTTTTAGTCCCTAAAAATAAGCAAGGTCATCCAAACAGAACCTAAATTTTAGACATACCAAACATCCCCTAAGTTTTAACTGGCATTTCAACCTATGAGATATGTAGATCCGAATTTAAGAAAAATAAAATCAGATATGGTGTTAATTAATTTCAATATAAGGCATTGTTTGTTTTAGTTTAGAATTATAATAATCCAACTTTTTTAATAAGTTTAAACAAACAAAATAATTTATTATGTCAGTTTATTATAATTTATAGTACAGGTTGCAATAATTCAGTAAATTGATATAATCCATTTTTATAAGCTAAATTATTATAATTATAAACTGAAACAACATGTTTGTATTGATATGCTAACACTCTATCGTATCCCCAGCTATGACACCTCACACCATTAAACGCTGGAGGTTGAGCCACCACCCATACCCTGTCGTCACTGCTCCCGTCGGGAGTGCCTACGTATTGCTTGTGCCATGACATGTAGAGGAAGGAAGAGATACGCAAGGGAAGAGGAGAAGTCGAGAGGATAAGGGCATCTCCATCCAAGTACCTATTTTTGCCTCCCTATAATCAAAAATAGGAAGCCTTGACTCCCTATTGTTTAAAACAATCTAACCAACTCTCTATATTTAGCTCCCTATATTTTATCTACATATATTTTAACAATATCTTTTAACTACCACAAATAGAATTTATAACCATTATATTTTTGAATGGAAAAATTTTCAATAGTTATATATTTGCAATGGTTGTATTTTCTAACGACTATATTTTCAACAGACATATTTTCAACCGTCACATTTCTAACGGCTACATTTCAGACGGACATATGTGTAACCGTCATATTCCCAATGACTATATTTCAAATGGGTATATTTTTAACCGTTATATTCCCAACGGCTATATTTTAAACGGACATATTTGCAACCGTCATATTCCCAACGGCTATATTTCAAACGGACATATTTGCAACTGTCATATTCCCAACGGCTATATTTCAAACGGACATATTTGCAACCGTCATATTCCCAATGGCTATATTTCAAACGGACATATTTGCAACCGTCATATTCCCAACGGCTATATTTCAAACGGACATATTTGCAACCGTCATATTCCCAACGGCTATATTTCAAATGGACATATTTGCAACCGTCATATTCCCAATGACTATATTTCAAACGGACATATTTGCAACCGTCATATTCCCAACAGCTATATTTCTTGAGCCTATATAGATGTCATGACATCTCATGGTTGTTGCTCTACCAAATTCATTGCCTTGTAGTGTTGTGCTCTCTTACTAAAATGAGTCATCCACCTCTCTTAGATTCATCGTCGTCATCGTAACAAATTCTTGTTGTATTGCATGCAACGCAAATCCAATATGAGCATATGAATGCTCTACACCATGGTGGTTCTGTGTCTAGGCGTCGTTATATTGATCGCAATAGAGCAACCAAGCATTTGAGGCTATATCAAGATTATTTTTCAGATGCTCCCATCTACGGACCAACTATCTTTCGTCGCAGGTTTGAGATAGTCCATATGTGATTGTTTTTTCTCTTGTATATTTCTCACGCCCTTGTTTATCATAGGTTTAGAATGAGTCGATCTCTATTTCTTCGCATAGTACATGATGTGGAAGACCATGACGGGTATTTTGTGCAGAAAAGAGATTATATTGGACGCCTTGTGTTATCTCCTTTGCAGAAGTATACAACGGCATTTTGAATGCTCACTTATGGTGTACCAGCAGATGCTACAGATGATTATATTGGAATTGGAGAAAGTACTGCTATTGAGAGTCTCAAGAGGTTTGTGAAAGATATTATCGAAATATTTGGAGATGAGTACCTGAGATCTCCAAATGATCTCCAAATAATAATGATACAACTAGATTACTCACAATTGGAGAGCAAAGAGGTTTTCCTGGAATGCTTGGGAGCATTGATTGTATGCATTGGAAGTGGAAAAATTGCCCTTCAGCATGGCAAGGTATGTATACCGGTCATGTGCATGAGCCTACAATTATTCTAGAAGTTGTTGCTTCACAAGATCTTTGGATTTGGCATGCCTTCTTTGGTTTACCCGGGTCTCACAATGATATAAATGTTCTTCATCGTTCACACCTATTTGCAAAGCTAGCTGAAGGGCAGGCATCGGAAGTAAATTATACCATCAATGGTCATAATTACACAATGGGATATTATCTTGCAGATGGAATATACCCTCAATGGGCCACATTTGTGAAGATCATACCATCACCACAAGGCAATAAGAGAAAGTATTTTTGCCAAAGCATAAGAAGTAGCTAGAAAAGATGTGGAATGAGCCTTTGGAGTTCTACAAGCTCGATTTGCAATTGTCCGTGGACCAACTCGTTTTTGGATGAAGAAACACTCGAACGTATAATTATAGCTTGTGTCATTATGCATAACATGATTATTGAAGATGAGCAAGAAGAAAATCAGGACTTCTATTTTGATGGGGTGGGAGAAACTGTAATAGTTTCTCATGATCGTATTCCTGAACTACATGAGTTTATTCAAACTCATCATACAATTAGAGCAAGGGAAACTCATTCTCAACTTCAAGAATACCTCATTGAGCATATTTGGCAACGCCATGGCAAGGTTGAAAATTAGAAATTATAGTATTAAATATGTACTCCCTCTTTACTACTAATTATTAAGTATGTACTTCTACATATATGACATGTGTGTTAGTGTGTGCTTTGGATCCCCACATTAATGTTCAGTTATAATCTATAGATATAGGTGAGGTGCTTGATACTAAAGAAATGAAAAGAAAAGGTAAACTGAAGAATGAAACTAGCTAGTTCTGGAGGTACTTTTTCCTGGGTTGCCTTTGGATTAGTTACATGTTGCCTTGCCTCCCTTTTGCAAGCTTTCAGCACAAGCATACCATTGTCAATTAACAGCAGACCGACACTGATATTTCATTCTTTTGTTTTCTAAATTAAAAAACTAAATACCACTGGAATTTTGAGAAACTTCATAAAAAATAATCTTGGGAAAACTGCACACTAGAAAAAAGTACTCATGATGTCCACAATATTTTGCATTAAACAACATCAGTAGGATTAGCAAAATAATGACATGCACACTAGCATGAGATGAAGTACTAGAGGATGTATTCCTCTGAGTTGGGGATATTTACAGATTTAGCAAAATAAAACAACCCATTCCCTATTTTTCAAACCTAAGCAAAACATATAACCATTTGCCTGAAACAAAACAAGGCATACACTTTGACTAAAGCACTTCTACGCATCTTATGGACTTGAACCAGCCCCAAAACATCGAGTGATGATTGCCTCTTGCATTTTTGTATAGTATATCTTTTGAAGCTCATTCATGCTAGCAGTGTTCATATTCATAATTTTGTTATCCTCAATCATTTGTCTTAACTCCAAATCTCTTTCTTTCAATTCAAGTTTTTTTTCTCTCTATAGCATGTATGTCATCTTCACGTTCTTTTCTTGTAATCTCATCTTCCATCTTTTGTCTTAACTCTATCTCCTTTTCCTTTAGTTCAAGCTTTTTCTTCTCAACTGCAATTCTCTCATCATTGCGCTCTTTTTTCTTAACCTTTTTCAATGCTTCGGCTTCTTTTTTCTTAGCCCACAAATTTTCCAATGCTTCCATATAAAGATTTTCTCCCGGAGAGACATAATTTTTACCTCGCTTTTGTCGTTCTTTCTCCTTCTTTCTACCATATGTCCGATAGTTAGTAGGTTGTGAAGTATGAACATCTTGTACATCTACAGGACTACTAGTGTTGCATCCAGGAGTAGTAGGTGGTGTATTCGGAGTGGTGCAAACCTTTTGATTTTTTTTGAGAGCACATATCCTTCCACTTTTGCTCATGTTGCAAGATGGACCAACTATGCATCAATCCAAAAGATTTTCCATGCTTATCTTTTGATTTGTACAATTCACATGCTTGCATTGTCTGCATAAGATAATATTTCGTATTAAATTTGCAACCAACATAACAAGCTACTGTCAATCTACAGTACAAACATGTATACCTTATTTTGCTCTGTTACCCCACTTTGTCTCCTGTTTTGAATCTGGGTATAACAACCACAAAATCTGTTAACACTTTCTTGTATGATGGACCGACGGTGCATGAGAGAATTCCAATTACGATTAGATTCAAAGTCCTTATGCTCATGGTAGTAATCATGAACTCTTTGCCAATAGGTACTTTTAGATTGCTCATTGCCATGTATCGCATCCATGCTGATTTCTAACCACGTTGATACCAACATATTGTCCTCCTTTTCATTAAAGTTCTTTGTTCTCTTCTCAGTTGGTTTATTGGACGGAGTAGCTTCTCCTAATGATGGAACTTCTAACACTTGTTCCTCAAGTGGGCTTACAAATTGGTTATCATCCCAAAATGTATCATTGATGCCCGTATTTTTCTCAGTCAACAAATCCAAATAACTATCCATTCCTACATCATATTCAGCTACATCAGATTCAACAAATCCAAAATGTATCATTCACTACAATTGAGTAATAGAAATTTCTTTAGTTACATCAGATTCAATTCACACAATTTTTGCAAATTGTTCACTAGTTAGATGGACCAACTTGCATAGATGAACCCATCATATAAGTTGTTCTTCAGTATTGAATTATTATATAATGTTGAATTGTTGTCTACTCAACATAGCATACAAGCAATCATATCTTGTTACAACCTAAAATAATTTAGCATGGCAGATTATCTGTCATAGCACATGAAACCAAGTAGTGTTTAATTTTTTTATGAAACAAAACTAGTAAATGACATTCTAGTATAAAGGGCAGTGTAGCCCAGGTTCAGACAACCCACCTTAACTACTCTAGAAGTGCCAGCTGCATGCTTATTACCACTTATTTTCTTATCTTCTCATTATGTTGGACCGGAAACGGCGACCAGAGGAGGGGTGAATGGGAGCTTTTAAAAATTCAGGCTAAAAACAGCCTTCGGTTTTTAATTCTGTCTACTGCGGAACAGGCTTCGAACACCAACCTTCGAAGGTCTGGTTCGGAGGTATTTGACAGCTCCGAACACAGGCTTCACAAGGAGTAAAAGTCCGAAGTCAAGCAGACTTCGCTCCACCCACAACCCCGAAAACAACTCTGCTAAGTCAGTGCAGGCTCCGCACACAGGGTGCTTCGAGCAGGCTTCGCACTTCACCCTTCGCAAGAGTGGACTGCCCTCTGAGGACTTCGACCTAGTACTTAGCGACAGCAACTGGTGCTGGGCTTCGTACACAGAAGGTCTAAACGCACACTAACAGACTTCGCTAGGAGCTTCGACATGCAAAGCTAAACAGGCTTCGATCAGGGCTTCGCTAGTAAGCAGCGAGGTCTAGCCTCCTGTTACACAGAGCGAACGCACACTGAAATACACACTTCGCACAAAAACACCCTTCGCCTAGACAGGCTTCGGTGCACTACAACTAGCGAGGTATGCAAGACAAGTTCAAGCAGAAAGACAACACAGAAGCAGGGCTTCGCCGCTTGAACAAGGAACACAGTAAAAGAACTCACTGGATGAATACAACGTATGTGGGGCTAGTACAGGAGCTCAACAGTAAATGCTCAAAGTGTTAAATGTTACCTACCCAGCTCCCATATTTATAGCCACTATTCACCCTAAGTGAAATGACTACTTTACCCCTAGGGTTTACACCAGTTTTGTCTCTACAGAACAGAGGGGTACACAAGGTAGTCAACTTTATTTGGAGGCTTCTCTGTCAGCTTTGCAGAGGGGACAGCGTTAGCTTTTTGTAGAGCAGACAGTGTCAGCCTTTGCAGTCTTTGACCTTTCTGGAGCCCCCCTTCGCACGCGAGGGGTGTGGTAGCTTCGGCGAGAAGCCTTGAGCCTGACGGCTTTCGCTTCACCGAAGTTAGCCTCCGATACAGTGACGGTTTTGAGCCGAAGCCGTCAAAGCCCTTGGGCCTTCGCACCACCACCTCCGGAGTGGACCACCACGGCTTCGCAGCTACTCCCAGCCCGAGCTCCGTCAGTCCGTGTACCGAAGCCATGCATGGCCGAAGCACCACAAGTCAACCTCGCTCTGGAGCTAGCCTCGCTCCGAAGCCTTCCTCACTCTGAAGTCCCACCTTCGGAGTACCACCCTTCGAAGTCCCTCCTTCGTCCAAGGCCTCCGCATGAAGCATTCCATGAGCACTTCGTCGCAGTGTCTCTCCCCGAGCACACTCCTCGACGAGCCTCACCCGGACCATGACTTCGATGCACCTCGACTTCTGAGACCTTCGTCGGGTACCTTCGAATGTCTCCCTCCGGAGCACACTTCGAACGCCTTGCCTCCGCAGAGGACTTGATCCACCATACTCCGAAGTCACTCCATCCGGAGTACCCTTCGAAGTGCCTCGCCTCCGAGGACTTTGTTTCAGAGTACCTTCACCCGGAGCCACGCTCCGCACTTACTGCCTTCACCTGGCGCACCTCGACCCGAGGACCGACCTGGACCCCTTCGCAGCCACTGTGACGGAGCTCCCCGCTCCCCTGGCATCAAGCCTCCTGCTTGACCCAGGTTCACCTGCCACGAACCATCCGTCGCCTCTAAAGCCTTCATGCGCACCACAGACAAACAGACCAGTGTATCCAGTACTCCGGAGACCTCTCCGGGTTAGAAACCTTCGGCACACACTCCAGTGTACCGCCCAAAGTACCGAGACCTTCAGTACAACCCAGTCATCGTGTACTGTCGGACCCCTCCGACAGGCACACTCCGCTGCAACAGCTGCAGCAACCAAACCAACCTCCGAACACCTTCGGAGAAATCACCTCCGAACACCTTCGGAGGTCCAACATCGGAACCCCTTCGGAGGTACCCCTTCGAACCAGAGGTTAAAAGCCTGTCAATCACTCATCACAAACACCGAAACCAACCCTTGGTTTCTCACATTATTATATGCAACAGTTGCTTTCGGATTGAAGAACTTATTCAAATGAGTGTGCCTTATTATGATAGGAAAATATCTTGTTAGTGGAACCACGGGTATATACCAGCTATTATGGTTCTTGGTTTGATCATTTTGCATTAGTGTGATATTGGAGTTTAAAGAGCTTACAACATAATTTTAGGTTCCTTGTTTATACCACATTTGCCTACTATCCTTTTATATTATTACAGTTCAACGACATGAACTTCTAATAGCTGCATAAAACTGGAGCACTTTGTTTATTTTAACATTAAAGCCTTATTTGGCATATTTGATGGTTTTTTATTATTAATGTAAATGAAGGATGTTGCCAAACTCTAGAATCTAGATAATAAAAACACCTTGGTAGATTATCAATTATTCATAACCTGAAAGGTTAAATCCAATCAATTATACTATACATTTGAACAAAATCAAATCTAAACAGTGCAAACAGATAGGAAAAACAACACTGCAGGAAAAGCTAAATCCTCTAAATGGGAATTTCTGGCTCAAAATGCTTCATGGTAGGTTGGACGGAGAGAGCTCAAGTGCCTAAAAAACTACTCCTTCTATGCTGTTTAATTTCCATAAAAAACTGCTCCTGCTATGATGTTCAATTTCCATAATAAAACAAATACTTCTAGTAGGAGAAGGAAGCAGGAATATGAATCACCAGGAAGCAAGGGGATGAAGATCAGGCCTGGTTCCAAGACCAAGCCTCACCCTTCCAAGTCCTCTTCCAAGAAGACTGCTGGGGCGCCGGCCAAGAGGGCACCCAAGAAGGTCGCGACAGCAACCAAAACGCTGTTACCCCACTGGTTGCAAGATAGGGGCATCGTCCCCACGAGCACACGGTAGGGAGGCACACGTGCCTCTCCATCTTCCTCTCTATTCCTACCAAATGGTTGGAATAGAGAGGAAGATGAGATAGGGAGAAGAATAGAGAGTTGGCTGGAGTGAGTTTTTATGGTTTTTTTGCTAAAAAATAGGATGAAGAGGGGGACAGGGGATTGGATGGAGATGCCCTAAGTAACTGACAATGTTACAAACACCAGTCCACTCCATTCCTTCTGTATTTCTTATTCTTTGTTTTTTATCTAGCTGCAACTGCATCCATGTGTTTTATTTTCACGCATTTTCTTTCCAATGTTTGCAAATTGAACGGGGCTTGGTGCACAAAAAACAACCTAAGGTTGCTCGTCGTAGCTGCAGATTAGATTTTGAATTTGAGAACTTAAAAATAGCGCTCTTAGGATTGCTAAGCACTCTCCAAAATTATTCTTAAAAATTAAACTCTTAAATTCAAAACTGCTTTGGATTATAATCTACCTCGCCAGCGTACGCAAACCAATTTCATGTCCAAAGTCCTAACCGATTCTATCCAACCCATTATGATCCAATACTACGAGCATCATCCAAATAGGAATAGACTACCCATGTAGTCGATTCGATCACAGAGATTTGATAATTTCCTATCACTAAAAAATAATTTCATATTTTTATCATTTTAACTTATATTCATTGACATGTTATAAATGTCATTGTTTTGGGTGAAATCGTAATTAATGGAGTCATCTTGTGTGCGTAATGTTTGAGTGTTGGGGCAAGAGAGGGTATGGTTCAATGGCAGGCATGTAATTTTTGGAACCTTTATGGGGACTTTCATTTTTTGTTCGCTAGATTTTTTGTGTGAAATGGCACACCGATTCTTCTATTCTATATAAAAATGTGAATTGCTCTATGCCGATTCTTCCTAAAAAGTAGTAATAAGGTGTTGTTTGGGACTATTTCACTCATCAATTTCAGCTTCGCTCTATGAGAAACCAAGGGTTGGTTTCATTGTTTGTGATGAGTGATTGACAGGCTTTTTACCCTCTGATTCGGAGGGTACCTCCGGAGGGGTTTCGGAGGTGGGACCTCCGAAGGGTGTTCGGAGGTGGTTTCACCGAAGGGTATTCGGTGGTTGCTTGCTGCAGCTGTTGCAGCGGAGTGTGCGTGTCGGAGGGGTCCGACAGTACACGATGACTGGGTTCGTACCGAAGGCTTCGGTACTTTGGGCGGTACACGGGAGTGTGTGCCGGAGGTTGCTAACCCGGAGAGGTCTCCGGAGTACTGGATACACTTGTCTGCTTGTCGGTGGTGCGCAGGGACTTCGGAGGCGACGGACAGGTTCGTAGCAGGTGAACCTGGGTCGAGCGGGAGTCTTGATGCCAGGGGAGCGGGGAGCTCCGTCACGGTGGCTGCGAAGGGGTCCGGGTCGGTCCTCGGGTCGAGGTGCGCCAGGTGAAGGCAGAGAGTGTGGAGCGTGGCTCCGGCTGAAGGTAATCCGAGACAAAGTCCTCGGAGGTGAGGCACTTCGAAGGTACTCTGGATGGAGTGACTTCGGAGTTGGATGGATCAAGTCCTCTGCGTAGGCAAGGAATTCGAAGTGTGCTCCGGAGGGAGACATTCGAAGGTTACCCGACGGAGGTCTCAGAAGTCGAGGCGCATCGAAGTCATGGTCCGGGTGAGGCTCGTCGAGGAGTGTGCTCGGGGAGAGACACTACGACGAAGTGCTCATGGAATGCTTCATGCGGAGGCCTTGGACGAAGGAGGGACTTCGAAGGGTGGTACACCGAAGGTGGGGCTTCGGAGTGAGGAAGGCTTCGGAGCGAGGCTAGCTCCGGAGGAAGGTTGACTTGAGATGCTTCGGCCTGCATGGCTTCGGTACACGGACTGACGGAGTTCAAGCAGGGTGAAGCTGCGAAGCCGTGGTGGTCCACTCCGGAGGTGTTGGTGCGAAGGCCCAAGGGCTTTGACGGCTTCGGCTCAAAACCGTCAGTATATCGAAGGCTATCTTCGGCGAAGCGAAGGCCACCAGGCTCAAGGCTTCTCACCGAAGCTACCGCACCCTCGCGTGCGAAGGGAGGTTCCAGAAGGTCAAAGACTGCAAAGGCTGACATTGTCTGCTCTGCAAAAAGCTGACGTTGTCCCCTCTGCAAAGCTGACAGAGAAGCCTCCAGAATAAAGTTGGACTACCTTTTGTACCCCTCTGTTCTGTAGAGACAAAACTGGTGTAAACCCTAGGGGTAAAGTAGTCAATTCCTTTGGGTGAACTGTGGGCTATAAATATGGGGGCTCGGTAGGTAACATTCAACACTTTGAGCATTTACTGTTGAGCTCCTATAGCCACACACCTCGCTGTATTCATCCAGAGTTCAATTTTATTGTGTTCCTTGTTCAATAGGCGAAGCCCTGCTTCTGTGTGCCTTTTTGCTTGAGCTCGTATTACATACCTCGCTAGTTTTAATGCATCGAAGCCTGTCTAGGCGAAGGGTGTTTTGTGCGAAGTGTGTTTTTCAGTGTGCTGTCGCTCTGTGTAACTTGAGGCTAGACCTCACAGATTACTAGCGAAGCCCTGATCGAAGCCCGTTTTGCTTCTTGTGTCGAAGCCCTTAGCGAAGTTCGTTAGTGTGCGTTTAGACCTTCGTGTACGAAGCCCAGCACCAGTTGCTGCTGCCAAGTACTTGGTCGAAGTCCTCAGTGGGGTGTCCACTCTTGCGAAGGGTGAAGTGCGAAGCCTGCTCGAAGCACCCTGTGTGCGGAGCCTGCACTGACTGAGCAGAGTAGATTTTCGAGGGTTGTTAGTGGAGCGAAGTCTTCTTGGCTTTGAACTTTTGCTCCTGCGAAGCCTGTGTTCGGAGTTGTCGAAGCACCTCCGAACCAGACCTTCGAAGGTAGTGTTCGAAGCATGTTCCGTAGAAGACAGAACTAAACCGAAGGCTAGTTTTTAGCCATAATTTTTAAAAGCTCCCATTCACCCCTCTTTGGTCGCCGTTTTCGGTCCAACACTCTACAAAATTCTCCTAAGAGTAGATCTAGAGTGAAGGTGTAGCTCCGTTGTTGATTAGTTGTATCTATTCGGCTTATAGACTAATACAGATTCAAGAATGTTAATATTTGATAGGAATGTACTATTATGCCCCTAAATTATTATATGCTATCAGCTATGGCATATGAATACATGAGTTAATGTATTTTTACCATATTTGTTACGAAAATCAGGTCGGTATAGCCTAACGCAGCGGAATCAATAAGATCGAAGAGACGCCATGTGACGCCCAGATTTAATAAATATGGACTTTTATTGAAATTCCATAGAAAATCAATAAAAACAAGACGTTCATCACACGACTGGGTACAATACGCCAATCAATCATGGTTCGTAGACCATATTATTACAAAAGAGTTAAATAAAAGAAAAACTAATAAAATAAATCCTCTAGATGAACGTCTTCTTCCAGACCTTCATCCTCCTCGTAGTAGACGGGCTCTGATGGTGTAAGTCAACAGGGGTGAGTACAATCATACTCAGCAAGCCACCGGATGCAAATATAATGCAGAGTAATAACAAGGAAGGTAGTTGCTAATTTTGCGGAAAAACATATTTGTGAAGCAATTAAATGTGATCAAGTTATTAATACAGAAAAGTAAACATGTGTATGCATCATCTTATAACTCGAGGGGTACAGTCAGCCCACCCTCGCTCAACAGTCCTTACATGCCATGAATAACTCAACCATTCAAACAATTGTAAACTAACTGCGAGAAGTCACACAACCCACCCTTGACCGTGGGCTCGGCTTTTCAAAAAGATTTAAAACTCTGATCAGAGGTGTACCACTGTACCCACAAGGCACGCACTCATCCTATACACCAAAGTGTAACGAGATGACCCATACCACGGGAACTCGTGCCAAAACCTTCCATATGGAGCGCTCTGACCGACAGCACCCTCTTATGGGTTTCATATGGTGCCCCGATGCGTCGAGCCAACACCATACCCCCTTGAGCCACGTCGGTACAAGTCACCCGCAGGTTGCCCCTTGCCCCTCCACTATGGTGCATCGAGTCGGTTTGTTCCATACTTCCGATTAGGACTTACCCATTAGACTTGTGGTTAGTACGGAAGTGATTTGCAACAGATCCCACAGACCGGTCCTTATAGTGCCCCGGGTGTGTAGCGCCCCGATTTAACAAAATCGAGACATTATTGAATTTCCATAGAAAAACAATAATACAAGAGGTTCATCATGCGACAACGTACATACGGTAAAGTCCATGGTACGCAGACCATAATTATTACAACATTGTTTTAATAAAAACGATAATAAAATAATTAAACAGCGGCATGACGAACGTCTTCTTCAGGATCTTTCTTCTCGACTGGGTCGCTACTCCAGACCGTCTTCAAGATAAGCATCCTCTGTGGGGTCCAACGGGTATGAGTACAAAAAGTACTCAACAAGCCACCGCAAATGCAAATAATAATGCAGGATAATAAACAAGGAAGGATAAAGGCTAACAATGCGGAGTAAAGCAGTTGCAGTTGTGGCATTTAGTGTAATCATATTTTAATCATGCGGAAAGTAAATATGGACATCATCAACACCAACTAACTCAGGGAGTACGTTTTACCTCCTCGCACAACGGTCCTTACATGTCAATCCATCATGCACATTCATATTCAAAGTAAACTAACTGGGGGATGTCACGCAACCCGCCCTTGACCGTGGGCTCGGCTTTTCGAAAAGATTTAAGACTCTGATCAGAGATGTACTACTGTACCCACAAGGCACGCACTCATCTCAACGAGATGACCCATTTCACAGGAACTCGTGCCAAAACCTCAATATGAGATGTTCCAAGCGATAACCACCCGCTCTAGGTTTCGCCGGCGCGCCGGGCCGCATCCCGGCTAACGTCGCACCCCCTTTTGCGCCACATTGGTACAAGTCACCCGCAGGTGCAACTTGACCCATCTCCAAATGGTGGGCTCGGTTTGGAACAACCCATACCTTAGTTAGGACTTACCCACTAGACTTGTGGTTAGTACGTAAGTGTATTGCAACGGATCCCTCAGACCGGTCCTTATAGTGCCCCGGGTGCGACTGACCAATGCCCTAGCTTGCACCCGGAACCCACCATGCATACACTCACAACCATGACTCATCACCAACAGAATTTCCAAGGATAAGAAGTAACGGGATCATATAATAGAACCATTTTACTACGACTCATTTTTATCCTATAGCGGCCGTGTCAATACTTTGGACACTAGCTAATATCATTAATCATATGGTGACAAGGAGGTTAGGCGAGATAGCATGGCTTGGGTTGCACATCAAGGTCGGGGGATCCTAAATAAATATAATGTAAGGGTTCGTTTGACTAATGCATATATAATCTATGTGTTATAGCGATAGTCAATTCAAACATGGGTTCAATATGTTCAAAAGAATTGTTTGGTGACTTGCCTTGTTCAGCGAAAGGCGAGGGAGGGACTTCCGGGAAGTATTCCGGCTCCTCGACGGCGTCGTAGTCTTTTCAATAATAATAAAGCAAAATAAAAAGAGAACATTTAATCAAACAATATAACATTACATTAATAGCACATAAGTTACGGTTGATTTGATTAAAAGTAAAATAATCTCCATTGTTAAGGTTCTGAAATTTATTTCACAATTAATTTTAAAATGAATCAAAATGAATTATTGTTTTTCATAAAAGGGTTTTTAAGTGTGAATAATACCACATTAAGTTTTCTAATTAATTTAATATGAATGATTCAGAGAAAACTCTGTGGTTCTAATGTTTAAACAGAAAGGAACAAATATATAAATTTTCTGGAGTTTAAATATTTAAATTTGCATTTTAATCCTAAGGGCATTTGAATACTTATTTAAATAAACATGAAAATGTCAAAGTAAACCTACTGTTTTTATTGCATAAATATGTAGAGAATAATTTTATGAATTTTCTGAAATTGGAATGGTAATTTTTAGAGTGCAAATGCATTAGATATGAATTTTACAAGTTTAAAAGCATTTCTGGAATTTATTTTCAAATTTTAAACCCCTCGGGTCCACGGTGAGCCAGGCCCACGGTGAACCCGCACACTGTGCGCGTGCGCCGGGTCGATCTGGACCGTCGGATCCAGATCCGACGCGCGAGGGCGAGGCGGGACGCGTAAGTGGCTACGGACGGCCAGGATTAAAACGTGCGAAGGGGTACCACGTGGACGCACGAGATTAAACGCGGGGTTTTAAAACTAACGGACGCACGAGATCGCACCGTACCGCTTCACTCAGATCCGACGGCGCCGATTAAATCGCACGAGGGATTAAATCTGGGCCGTTAGATCTGGATCGCACGGCGTGGATCGAATCCGACACGGCACGGGTACTCGACCCGTGCTGGTCGTCTTCTCCGACGACGGCGAGCGGGCCAGCGGCCACGGCGAGCGACGGCGACCTAGTCTAAGGCCTAAAACGGAACGAGGGTGCTACGGGGATCACGAGGGTACCTCGGCGGTGAGAAAAGGTCGACGGAGCGAGGCCGGCGACGAGCGGGGGCGGTGGAGGTGTTCGGGTTCTGGACGGCGACGGCGATCCGGCGAGGGTTGTCGTCGACGGAGTGGTGGCCGGCGTTGGGGAGGTCCCGGCGGTCACGATGGTGGCGAAGGCACGGGCGGAGGTGGTCTGGTGCGACGGCGAGCGGTGGCCGGAGACGAACCAGAGGGAATGCGCTAAACGGCGAATCGTGGTTGTTCTGTTCGGTCTGAGTGCGAATGGGCGTGGGGGTCGAACGCGGTGAAGGCCAGGGGTATAAATAGTGGTGCCGACGGGGACAGGGAGGGCGCCATCGGGGAGGGCAGTGAGTTAACGCCGGCGAGCGGTTTCTCTGCATGCGGGCGACAGCGGGGGGGATTACGCGTGGGATTAAAGGGAAAACGGGCGACGTGATCCGGGGGTTTTAATGCTGGCGAATAATGAAGGGGAGGGGACCGGCGACGAGCGGATCCGAGGGAGTAAAGGTGGCCGGCGAAGTTTGGGGGCGACGGCGCGAGGTAGAAGGCGAAGCTGACAGGTGGGGCCTACTGGCCAGCGGGCGCGAGCGAGTGGGGTGGCGACTGACGGGTGGGGCCACGATGTCGGGCGCGCGCGCGAGGGGAAGAGTTTGGCGCCGACAGGTGGGGTCCGATCGTCAGTGTGAGCGCGCGAGTTGAGTGGGTTGGGCCGGCCGGGAGAGAGAGAAGGGAGGGAGGGGAGCCCAAGACTGTTCTAATACATTTCTGAATAAAAATAATTCCAGAAAATAGATTAAAATATTAGGGCTACTTCCAAGGTTGATAAAAATTTATAAAAATTCCCAAAATTATATTTTGGTCTTAGGATCATATATAAAAAGTTTCACCTCCTAATTTGGTCATCTACTCTATGTTGTAGTTCAAAAGGGTATAAAAGGGAATTAAAAGTATTTTCTGAAATAATAATTCCAGGAAATTGAATTTAATAATATTTTTATTGTTTTGAAAATTTGGGGTGTTACAGGGTGCGACCAACCAATGCCCTAGCTTGCACCCGGAACCCACCATACTTATAACATAGCCAACTCCAACAGAGTCCCGAGACGAGAATAACAAAGAAATACATATAGTATAATCTATCTATCTACGACTCATTCTTTTATCCTATAGAGTTGTGTCGGTACATTGGACACTAGCTAATATAATATTGTATAGTGTCAAGGAGTTAAGGCTCGATAAGCATGGCTTGGGTTTACACACAAGGACGAGGATCTGATAAATATAATGTAGGGCTTGATATTAGACTAATGCAATATTATCCTATGAGTTATAGCGATAATTTATTAAAACATGGGCTCAATTATGTTCAAAATAGGGGTTGTGACTTGCCTTGCTCAGCAAATGGTGATGGTGAAACCTCGGGGTAATACTCTGGCTCCTCGACGATCATGTAGTCTTCTCGATACGGAAAAATTGAATACAACATTCAATAAACAATCAAAATATCACAAAATATAAGCATACAAGTTTATGATTTTAAATATGGGGAGTTAAGCCTTTATTATTCTGAAGTTATGTTGAAAAATATTAAAGGTTAAATTTTAGGGGTTTTCCTGATTTATTTCATGAATTATCAATTTATCCCTAAGGGGTTTTTATTCATTTATTTATTAAGAATATTTTGTGCGAAAGTAACATGGTGTTTTTATGGCATAAGTATGTAGAGAATAAAAAGAGGAATTTAACAAAATTTGAATGGTGAAATTTGGAGTTTAAATGAGCAAGTTATGGATTTTCAAAGTTTAAATCAATTTCTGAATTTTATTTTAAACAGAAAATGGGTTCTGGTCTACGGTGAGCCAGGCCCACGGTGAACCGCCGTACTGTGCACATGGACCGGATTAACCAGAACCACCGGATCTAGATCCAGCGGCTAGGCGCGAGGCGGGAGGGTTCAAGTAGTCACGGACGACCCAGATGGCTCCGTACCGTTTTGACCAAATCAAGGGCCAGGATTAAATCCCGAAGGGATTTAATCTTAGCCCTTCGATCACGATCGCGCGGTCAGGGTGCCATCCGGCACGACATGTGCGTAAGGGGTACTTTGCCCCCTTTGTCCCCAGCGCCGGCGGGTTCGAGTGCGGTGGCGACGGCGACGGCGAGCGCCTAGGGGACTATCTACCGGCGGAAATGGAACGAGGGGAGCATGGGGAGTGCGATGGTACCGGAGATGGCGGCGGCGGGCGACTGACGGCGACAATGGCGAGGGTAGATGAAGGAGAGCTTCGGGTCGACGACGGCGATGGCGATCCGGTGGTCCTCACGGCCAACGGGGACGTGGCCGAGGACGGGCGGTCGACGACGGTCTCGACAGTGGAGGTGGCGTGGACGGTGGGGGCCTGAGGTGGTGGCGAGCATCGGTCGGAGGTGGAGCAGGAGAGAAAGCCAAAAACCGGGCGGTGGCGCTCTGGTTTCGCTCTGGCTCGGGCTACGGTGGTGTGGGCGGAGGGCGGCGAGTAGAGGGGTTCTTATAGGGGGGTCGCCAACGTATAAACGGAAGGGAACCGAGGTTTCCCTTTTTTTCCCTCGCCGGTGAACTTTCCTTAGGCTCGGGTTCTTTCTATGCATGACCACCGGTGGAATGTGATCCCTGGCGGTCGGAGATCAAGATCCCGAGCTCGATTTTGTGTTTGGTGGCGGCCGGTGGCGGATTTAGAAGGTGGGGGTCGCCGGTGATGGAAAGGGGATCCCTTTCCATCGGGGAAGACGATCCCGACAGGTGGCCCCCACCTGTCGGCGGGTGAGCACGAAGGGGTGAGGAGCCGACACGCGGCCCACGGTGGGCAGCGACTACGGGTCGACGAGTGCAGCTGACGGGTGGGTCCGGGCGGGTGCGGGCGGGAGAGAGAGGAGGAAGGTTGGCGCCGACATCTGGGTCCCACATGGCGGTGACGCGGGCGCTGGGCTGGGCCGGGCTGAGGCAGATTGGTGGTTTGCGGCCCACTGGGATTCTAAATGTATTTTTCAATTAAAATAATTCCAGTAATTCATTTATTTGATTAAAGGTTGAATCACTGTTGATAAAAATTTGTAAAAAATCCTAAAATTATATCTTGACCTCTAGATTCCATCATAAATTTTCCAAGTTAAAATTTGAAGTATTCCTTCCTGTTGGGCTTTATTAGGATTCTTTTAGTATTTTCTTTAATTTCATAAATCCTTTATATTCCAGAAAATCCATTTTTTTATTTTATTTATTTTAATTCTTGGGATGTTACACGCCATGAGAAGATCACAATCAAGAGAAAACACTGATGCATGATATTTGGTAATGAAGTCTTATGACTCTGGAGCATGACTACGGGCACTCCTCCCCATGAACGATGTCTACATCGGCATCTGGGCACACCGCGACAACGCCTCAAGCCCAAAATGACCACATATGTTGTCTCTCCTTTGTTTACATAGGGGTTGACCATATATTTATATGGTCCCTATATACAGTACAAGACTAGTACTTTACCTATTCCTTATTACAACTTAAAGTCGAATTGTAACCAGATCAAATACATATATTCGACACATATCTCTAACATACTCCACCTTGATGAATATGTTCGCCACCTTGAAGTCGTCCATGCACGAACCTCCGTGTACCAACTTAGGTTGTTTCTCTTTTCACTATTGTTTACTCCACCTTGAGCCTAACAACCGCTATTGCTCATATCGTATGAGCTGAAGTCCCACCATCACAGTAGTACTTATTGTCGCACCGTCGATCTCTTGGGTGTCATGTCTGACCGACCCACCATCGAACAACATCATAGTCATCAATCAACTTAATCTCTCCACATCAGGTCTGATCATAGTTGATTTTAGCTCAGTGTACGGTTCGAGCTACCGGCCCAAAGTGTTCCAACCCCACCGATCGAATCATCGATCGCCGGCATGCTCCATCATCATGTGTCTCGTGTAATCCCACGCAATATAGAACATCATCGTGCCTTCCATCTAGGGATGGCAATTATGCCCGATTACCCGTTTACCCGCGGGTAAAAACCCGAATAGAGTCGAGTTTGTTCCTATTTTTATACCCGATGGGTAAATGGGTATGGGTATGGGTAGTACCCGTTTACCCGTTTATATATATAAAACTCTAATATATCATTTTCCTCCACCTCACCCTCTCTCTCCCCTCTCACCTACTGTCTTCCACGGCTCCACCCCACCCTCTCTTCCAGATCTAATTCCTCTCCTTCACCTTGCACCGCTCCCACCCCATCTCCTCTCCCCGCCGGCGGCCGCCCCTAGCCATCCCTAGTACGTGTCGCCGTAGCCGGCACTGTTGCGCACCGCTATGTGCAGGTCCGAGTTAGCCCCGCCGCGTGCTAGCTCGCGTTGGCCCTGCCACGCGCCCGAGAGGGTGCTACCCTCCGTTGCCGCCCTGTGCTGCTCCGTCCCCACCGTGATTGTGCCCTCCGGCCATCCTCGATGTCGCCCCCGACCCATCAGCGCGCTAGCCCTAGCCCCGACCTAGTGCCGCCTACGGCTTGCCCTTCCTTCTCTGCATAGGTACCTCTTTAATCTATTTCACAGGTAAACGGGTATACCCGCGGGTATACGGCGCCCGCGGGTAACGGGTATGGGCATGGGTTTTTATCCGTCGGGTAAACGGGTATGGGTATGGGTATGCACTACCCATACCCGTCAGACCCAATTGCCATCCCTACTTCCATCTGATCTTCCCAATCACATGGCTCGGATACCATTTATTACAAAAATCAGGCCCGTGTGGCCTAACGTAGCGGAATCAACAAGATCGAAGAGACGCCGTGAGAAGATCACAACTAAGAGACAACATCGAGATACGATATTTTGATAACGAAGTCTTCCGATTATGGGTCATGACTACGGGCGCTACTCCCCATGAACGGTGTCTACATCGACATATGGACACACCGCGACAATGTCGTATGCCCAAACCAACCACCTATGTTGTCTCTCTTTTGGTTACATAGGGGTTGGCCATATATTTATATGGCCCTTAGGTACAGTACAAGACTAGGATTTTACCTATTCTCTATTACAACTCAAAGTACAATTGTAACTAGATCAAACACATATATTCGACACGCATCTTTAACAATATTAACAAATATTTTGTGTTTTTAAATTAAAATAATTTTCCAGAGAACATACATCCATATTACAATTTCTAAACTAGAACTGTTGAGCTCACGGCAGCGGGCAATTACCAATTTTGATCCAGTACATTTTAACATCCGGTGTTGATTCCGGTCAAGCAAAAGAAGTCACATACGGTTCTAGACAATATTATATATTCCTACAACAATAAGCAAATTCCATTTTGGAATACATAGGGTAGAAAAATAAATAATGGAAGTAGCTAGAATTGCACATTAATCCAGTAATCACATACTCCGTAAGTTGTTCTCATTAAATTTTGATATACATGTATAAAATTCCTAGTCAGTAAACACTTGTTAGCGTTGATCAAATTGTATTTTAAAAATATCAAGCAGGTTGTCATGTGCTCCTGTCGATCTGTTCACAACTCCACGACATTTCCTCTGGTCCAGTGCTCCCAAGCCTACAGCAGATTGGTAAATTACAAGTACTACGTCGAGATGTTTGATCAATGTAGAGTTCATAAACAGACTGAAAGTACTCACAAGGGGGTTTAAGAGATCAACGCCATGATCACTATCATATGTTCCAGCAATTCTATGAGTAACCTCTTTTGATTGATCCCCTCCAAATATTTTTTATAGTCAGAAATCTTGGGTTGTTTATCGGAGTCTAATGGGATGTTGCTTGCTTTGAGGTCTCCATAAACTATCTTCAATTGAGAATCTTCACGAAGTTATTGCACTATTGCAAGCCTCAACCGATTTTTGTTTATAATCTTGATTCTTTTCCCCCAATCTAGTTGCCTGTTCTTGTTATAAATTTGTGGAATAAAATTGTCGAACTCCAAAGTCTCCGACCCGACTTTCGACCGATTGTAACAGAATCCGGTTGAATAATCACTACCCACCCAACTATAGTTATCATTTTTTTTCACCGGATGTAACGGACCGTCGATATCTGAGAGACTGGAACGGCCGAAATCGCGGTCATTTTCCGCCCATTTGCTTGCAAGTATCTCCCAACGACCAGGCCCCGGAACGCACGCGGCGCACGCCTCACGGCGCACGGCGCAGCAGCTCACACGAGGAGGACAGCAACAAGCCGAAGTCCGCGACACGTGCTCGCGAGTCGCGCCGACGGCCTGGCCGGCTCACGGTGCACAGCGTCTAGCCGGATACGCTCCGGCCCCGCGCGACCCCCCCGAGCTCGTCTCCTCCACTCCTCTCGTCCACCGAGGATGACGTGCACGCATGGGCTAGCGAGATCGCGAGGTCGCCGGAGAGCCGTCTCGCTGCGAGGTGGTTCCCACCTCGGTCCCGGTCCCGGCTCGCCCCCCTATAAGCAAAGCTGCCTCGCTCTCGCTCCTTCTTGAGCTCGCAGTTCTCGACACAAGAACGGGTGGTTGAGTTCGCGGAAGTGTTCTAGTTCTACCCCAAATCTCGCGTTAAATAGGTGCGGATCTGCAGGTATGATTCACCAATTTCTTGCTTAGAGAGGGTTGTTTGCTTGATCATCTTTTCTCGCGGTTTACTGGCATGTGCAGTACTGTAGTACCAGTATGGTGAGGCTTTAGTCCAGGTTTCATCGGATTCAGCCCGAATCGTTGGGTTTGTTTATTGTCGACAGCTCGAGATCCCTTCCATTTAAGACAAGTCAAATTATTGATTTCTTCTCTGCAGACCAAATTCTATATAAAGATGCAGTTCTGGGTCAATTCGCTTTTAGTAAGAAAATCTTTTGGTTTGTCTGTTGCAGTCTTGCAGAGCAAGCGTGCTATCTACTGGTGTTGTGATGGAAGTGGTTTCTTGCAGCCACTCCCGCTTGGCATTTCACCAAACACCTAGCAGTGCTTGGTGGTTTCGGGGGAATGGCCTTGGTCCAGGTCATGCAAAGCTTACACGGCCAAGAAGAAGTGCAATACTATGTTTAGGGACAGGGGCAGCTTCGAATCCCGGGGATTCTGGGAAGGTTCAAGCAAGCCGTGGTTTTTATGTAAGTGATGTTGATGCGGCTCTCCGAGGCATTCCTACAAAAGCTGGTGAGATTGAGAAGATGATCATTCCTGGCCTGCCGGAAGGACCAGAAAGTTCTGTAATCAGTACTGGTTTCTGGGAGTGGAAGCCAAAGCTGACAGTATACTACGAAAAGTCTGGGATGGAGAATAGCAAAGCACCATCTGTGCTCTTTCTACCTGGTTTTGGAGTCGGGACATTCCACTATGAGAAGCAGTTGAAGGATCTTGGCCGTGATTACAAGGTGTGGACAATGGATTTTCTAGGACAGGGCATGTCGTTGCCACGTGAAGATCCTACTCCCAACAACACAGTTGAGGAACTAGGCGAGGATGCATTTTGGGGTTTTGGACAAGAATTACAACCATGGGCAGAGGAGTTGGTGTATTCTATAGATTTGTGGCGTGACCAAGTTCAGCATTTTATTGAAGAGGTACTTCTTCCGGATTAATTTATTTATATCATATGTTCACTTTGCTAAAGTTTCTCTGCTTTAGTTCACAAACCATAGTATTCTTTGTGTGCTTTCAAGTTCCTGCAATAATGAATGAAATAGCTAGTTATTATTTATCGACGACTTTGAACCTCAGAAACTTCAGCATTCACATGTTGGGCTTATAGGAATTATACGTTGCATTTTGTTGGCCACAGTAGGCACCGTGTTCCTAGTTCCTACCCAGTTATTACTTACACTCGTTACACATCTTTTTCCCAATACAAAGAATTGAGAGCAAAAAAGCTTGTTTCCAATCGCATATAGAAGGTTTAATGTTTGTCTCACTAATGTCAATCATATAACCATTGACATCTTTTGTCTTAAGTTCACTTATCCATAACAGTTATATTATGAGATTCAAACAAGATGTTTATTATGCTAATTTTGTAACCTTCTTCCAGGTTATTCGTGAACCAGTATTTATTGTGGGCAATTCCCTTGGAGGTTTTGTTGCTCTATATCTTGCTGCATCCAGTCCACACCTTGTAAAGGGTGTCACATTGCTTAATGCGACACCATTTTGGGGATTCCTTCCTAACCCTGCTAGATCTCCTTGGTTGTCAAAAATTTTTCCGTGGGCTGGGACATTTCCACTACCATCGTTCGTGAGGAAGCTTACTGAAACATTGTTAGTGTTGCTTTTTATGTTTTGGAAAAAATACTTGCAGATTGATATTGTATGATCTTAAATTCCTCTCTTCTGCTAATTATTAGCATCTTAATAATTGTGCCTCATAAAATGAATTCATTGGATGCAAAACTTTTATGAGATACTTGTCGTAAATCATCTTATCTGTATATTTCATACTTCACCAGTGCAGAAAAGATTGAACTAGTGAAGTTATGTTTCATTTTTATGTGGCGCTATTACAATAGCAGTCTGCCTAACTCATAACTTTTTTCTAGCACATGTTACATAATACTTTTTTCTATAAACTCAACATCTACATGCAAAATATATACTTCTGCATGCCAGTTATTGTGATTATTTCTCTTTTTCCATTGTCATTTCTGTCTCCATACTAGGATGGTATATTGTGCATTATATTTGTTTTCTAACATATACTCCCTCTGTCCCACAAAGACTTTATTTTTGAGATAAAGCTGATAAATTAGTGGTGAGAGTAAAAGACCAAAGTACCCCTTATTAATAAGAAAATAGTAATGCGAAGTGATAGATAAGGGGTATTGAAAGAATAAAACTTCTTGATTCGCCAACCAAGGGTATGTAAGGAGGTAGAAATCAAGTCTTTTGGGGACAAAGTTGAAGGGATAGAAATGAAGCCTTTTTGGGACGGAGGGAGTACAAAGTTATTATCCTATGGCAATTGTGCAAAATGCATCATTAAATCTATGTAACATATTCATGCATATATTAATCTCTCTTTTGGTGCAGGTGGCAGAAAATAAGTGACCCGAGGAGTATACAGGGAATACTGAAGCAAGTATATGCTGACCACTCAACAAACGTGGACAATGTGTTCTCTCGTATTATAGAGACAACACAACACCCAGCTGCTGCTGCATCATTTGCCTCAATTATGTGTGCTCCCATGGGTCAAATATCCTTTGAAGAGGCACTCTCTAGGTAAAGTGGAAAGCCCAATTAATGAACTGCCCTGTTGCTTATGAAATAGGATATTCTATTTTAACACTCATGATCTTCAGGTGCCAAAGGCTAGGAATACCCATATCTCTTATGTATGGGAGAGAAGACCCTTGGGTTAGACCTATTTGGGGTATTAAAGTTAAAAGGCAGGTGCCAGAATCACCTTATTATGAAATCAGCCCTGCTGGTCACTGCCCTCATGATGAGGTTCCTGAGGTAAAACATTGTATTTGCAAATGACAGCTCCTCTTAGCATTCCTCAAATCATACTGCAGTTGATGGTACATTGTTGGTTTCATATCCTTTACATTCTATTTTGCAGACATATTTAATGTTAACCATCATTTAGTTGCAAACATGCAACTATTTAGGTTTGAGTGGTAGTCAACACAGAAAGAACTGGAAATTCTAGAAGATAAATTATGGTGCACTAATCGCCATTTTAATTTCAAGATCAAACTCAAAACAATTGGAAATAAAATGAGAAATTTGATAAGAACAGTAACTTGTTACCTTTGAACATATATCTCTTTTTTGTTTCTCCCACCACAGATTGAATTTCAAATAGCATTATGCTAAAGTTAGGAATATAAGCTCGGTGAGCCAATGGAAAACCTAGCCACTCAAATGGAGATGAAACCTAAGGAAAAAAATGTTGGGGGCTTGGGGCATAACCCTCTTAGGAATATAGTAGTCCCTTTTTTGAAATAAAATATCATGCTGATTTGGTGCTCAAACCATAGTGGCTTGCTTGTTTGCATCCAAACAATGGTCTGGTTTATTGGTTTAAGTACGTCTCCTGTAACTGTTATTTCAGAATTCACAACAGACACTACAAGTCTTAGATGAAACATTTCTAGGTGCATATCCAGTATAAACCTTAAACTAGGTGTTATTATGCTATCCATATTTATTAAGGCATGACCTCAACTATAGGATCTGCACTAGATATATACCTAGAACTGATATATGTAAAGACATGGAAGATCAGGGGCCGAGAGATTTGAGAATTTGCCACTCTCAATAAGTGGCTTTACATTTTTGTCATCTGGACCTACTTTTATTGATACATATGATTTTACATGTCAGCCTTAGAAATGACATCATAATCAAAGTGGACATCTTAAAAGTGGCAAATGATCATTTTTTCGTATTTTGATGTGATCTTAATGGAGGTTTTGAGGTTGACCTGGGGCTCAAGCCCTGTCTCTGCCCCTGTGGAAGTTTGTATGTTGTCTTTGAAGGGCACGTGAGAACTTACAGAAGTCCTAAAAACGTTGAAAAGAATAACATGAGAAATTTCACAAGTCCTGAAAATGTTGAAGAAATATCATGTTATCTAATCAATAGCATCCATCTTGATTCTACTTCTTCAAAGCCTTTCAATCCCAAGCAAGTTGAGATAGGCTAGAGTTGAAACCCAAACTTAGGTTTTATCCCCATTTGAGTAGCTAGATTTTCCATTGGTTTGCGTGGCCTATCACAACCATTTTATGGGAAATGGATCCTCTGTCCTTTACTAGAGTTTGGAACCTGCTATGTTGAGACAACATAGGCAGAGTTATCATCCATTTTGATTACACAAATAAAATCTATGGAACAAAAAAACTGGAGAAATTTCTACTAGAATCTAGTGAGTTTGACCAAGCTTTGAAATCTTGATTTGTATCTAGAGAATTTGGTATGAAACCAATGAATAATATTATTTGTGGCTGCAATCTTATCTCTGAGTTTCTTCGTGCATAGGCAGCTGTTGTTAGGAGCTAATGTTTGAGTTTCAAATTTTAAAGTAGGTCCATAGAATTAAATTTGGATTGGCAGGTTGGTAGATCCATAGATGTCACCTTCAGGGTGGGGGAGGAGGGAGGCCCAAGACTCAGAACTAGTTGTTATATTCCATATTATTGGACTTTCTGGTAGATCTATGCATTATGGATTGTGCCATATTTATGCTCAGCATTGTTTCTACAGTCTTCATTTAATTTCGAGTGCAGTTGGTATAAACACACCTCAGTGAAACAAAATGGTCGTTATCCATCAGGCACCTATGTAGCGGTGTAGCCTAGTCGAGTAGTGGCCTAGCGGGGCACAAAAGTTTTGATTATTGAGTTCATGTGTTCATGCCCTCTTTCTCCTTTGATGTTATAAGATGTATTTTATGTATTTTCCTTTCCATAATCTGCAGTGCAGAGTTACTTCAAGCTTCTACATTTGTAATTATAAAAATATACACGTTTCACGTTCTACTTCCTACATATTTCTATTTTTAAGAGAGTGCCTTGGTGTGATAAATCTTTCTGGAAAACTTCATAGGATTGTTTCCATAATGATTAGTATCACATCTGATTTTTGTTACTTTGTCAGGTTATAAACTACTTACTCAGAGGATGGCTAAAGAATGTCGAATCTGAGGGTTCAATTGAAATCCCATTTCTTGAAGAACCCAGCTACTCTGAAGATGGTGTATCAAGGGAGCTGGAATTTCTCAGGGAAGGATCCAAAAAATCTGTTCGTGTGCGACTCTTTGGTTCTAAAATTTCCTTGTGGAACCAACTTAGCTCTTTCTTGAAATCTGGTGTCTCCAACACACGAGTAATATCTCGATAGGCTGTTCATACAAGTTTGATGCTAGAAGCTTCGGTTGAATATTGTATTCATTATTCTTTATTTAAAGTAGCCAGATCGATGTCTAGATATATACACAGTAGACAGGATGCTGAATATTTCTAGTGGATGTAAAATAGCAAGCTTCAAGGCTGTTGTTCCAGAACAAAGAGACTAAGCCTAAGCTTAGTCCTTGCTTGTATAGCGTATCAAATCTCTTGTCAGATTTAATTATGGTATATGTATTTTAACGGACAAAAAACGGTACCATATTGGCTATTGTTAGGTGCAGTTTCGAAGGGATTCATAGATCTGACTTTGTGTTGACGTGAAAGAAACAGCAAAGTGGAAAAGAAAACAGTTGAGTTTGTCTAATGTTTCTGTGGGATCACAGTGTCAAGCAGTGTTTTTTTCCTTCATTGGAACAAGGCTGTCCAGCGCTGCCTAACATGTGTTTGGTTGCTTGTACCACTTTATCCATATATCAATCTATATTGGATTGGATATACTCAACGTTTGCTTGAATTGAATTGTTTTATCCTGTATAACATGATACATGTTCTGAGAATATGAGATATTGTACGGTGTACGGTGCGATTCAGGCAAAATGATCGGACGAAACCATCCGAGACGAGGGAGGAACGGGACAAGCGCGGCCTAATGCAAGTGAAACGAAATGTTAAGTTTGTCTAATATTGTCCAGAAATTTGCTAGCTTACAACTATCTCTGTTTTGTTTGTCATTCCTTTGTATTTTGGCGACAAGATTTTCAGATCCCAAAAATCTTCTAGTGGGAATCACAAGTAGTCGACCCAAAAACGAATTCAGAAACAAGATCGGCCAGTATGGCCTATTTGAAAGGCCAATCCTAGCCATTTCATGTGGATAGATCATATGAAATAGATTAGGATTTGATTTTCAGAGGAAGGGGAATAATCTACATAACTTCTATTTGGATAATCAAAAAATAAGCTAAACCATGCATCCACCACCATGCATTGTTGCCGCCTCGTCCCTGTTAGGTTAAACCGTATATTTATATATCAAATTACTCAGAAAATGAAAAATGCAAAATAAGCACTCACTATCATCCTGTACATAAATCTCAGCTTCTTCCTATTCAAATACTTCATTTTGAGAACATTATAATCTTTTATCATCCAAACACAATAATTTAAAGTAACAATAATCCACACTACTCCCTCTATCCCATAATATTACAAGTTTGAGATTTAGGACCAGATCTGATATTTAAGTTCAACGAATTTGAATAATATTATTGTTCAAATACATTATACTATAAAATATGAAATCCGATCCTAAATCGGAATATTACACAACAGAGTGAGTACTAAACAACTCAGAAACCGGAATATTTCTGTGCATACTGTTATTACAAGTTAGCTTAGAGAGGCTGTCAGCATGCAGGCAGGCTAAGAAACGACTCTCACGTTGCTCGTGATAATCGACGAGCACGAGCTAGCTGAGCTGAGCTGAGCTGAGCTGAGCTGAGCAGTCGACGTACTGGTCCTCTTTTGACGAGTCGACACTCGACACGGCTTGTACAAGACACGGAACATTCTCCCTGCATAAATTTTAGTGCACATCGCTATAAACAAGGCAGCATGCGCGCGCGCGGCCGGGCAACAGACATTTAAAAAAAAGAGTACTACTACTGCTACTCGTAGCAAGTACTACGGCAGTAGTACTCCTCGCCTCCACGCACCCATCGTAGCATACTACTACTACGTCCATCTATCGCTCGCTAGCGAGCTAGCAGTGGACAGGAGGTCGACATGCGGGCAGCGCGCGCATGATTGCGGGAGGAGAAGAAGGCGAGAAGAATCCAAGATCGATCGATCGCTTTCTCTCATGAGCGTTTGTCTCTTCGGGAGAAGATCTGAGATGATGTACTGCATCGATCGGCAGCTAGCGTAGCGTAGCGAGCGCCCCGCCATATATGATGATGGTGGCCACTGCATGCACCCCCCAGCTGCATGCGTTTCTTTATCTATCTACCATACTCGCGATGCCAATCCGTTCTCGGCCACTTTGAGTAACACTGGTACTGGTACTGTGTATTGTTCAAAATCAAACTGCAATGTTAATAACCTATAGTGTTTGGTCGAAATAAACATGCATGCTGTACAGCTAGCTAGTAGATAAAAGGGGCAGATAGAACATGCACTTGCATGCATGATGCGGTTGCAGGGTTGGGAGAGTCGGAGTGCTCCATCGATGGAGCAACCCCGGCAGGCAGGCAGACAGCTCGCCTGTCTCACCGATGAGGATCGTGTCAGATCGGGGGCATCATTATGCGAAAGCACCCAGTTAATCGCCTTTTAGCTTAGCTTAGCTTTGGCCGTGTTTAATTCTAGCTAGCTAGGGGGGAGCTGAGCTCGATCGATCGATCTGCGTCTCATCCAACTCCAAGTACGCCGATTTGTACGGCCAGATATGTTACAAGTAACAACGTTTGGAAGTTTAGCATCACGTCGTCAGTTAAACACACTAGCCGCTATTACCACTATCGTCCTTTCAAGTCGCTTAACACATGCTGTCCATGTGTGGCCTGGGAGTAGTGGCACTACACTGTGGCAGCAGGCGGATGGGGCTGCGATCTGACTGACGGCAGTACGTACATTCGATGGTCACCTCAAGTTCCGATCATGACGCGGTGGCCCACGCCGCCAGAAAAAGATGTCACGACGACGACGACGAAGCAGCAGCGCACACACACACAGTTGAGTAGCCCCGGTAACAGTGTGGTCGCGCGCGCGCGCGGCGCGCCTATCGCCCCAGAAAAGGTGTCGCGACCTGGCCTGCCGGGCCCCCGCCGCGCCGCTGCATGCATGCACGCGCTTCTCTTCTCTTCTCTTCTCTTCTCTTCTCTTCTCTTCTCTTCTCTCTTCCCTGGCTCTCCCTCCCGCCCGCGCGCGCACCGGCCCGCCCGCCCGCCCGCCCGCGCGCGCCTATCAGATTCAGAGTCCGGTCGCTCGAATGCATGCATGGGCAGGTCCGGAAGGTCGAGCCCCCGGTCTCCGGCCGGCCGCCTCGGCGCGCGGCGGCAGCGGCATGATGGCGTTTGACGGCGATGATGGCCTCCACGGCTGCCCCCGACAGCGCCACGCCCTACGCCCTGGAGTGTGTTCCCTCCCACTGTGCCCTACGCCGGCCCCTCTCCCGCAGTTTACACCGAGCATGCATGCATATTATTAACATTAACAGTCCGTATAAACAGATTAATATTGTTTATTTTTCACCTGGTGGCGTGGAGGACGTAATGACGCCCAGGTGACGCAGGCTTAATACCCTACGGCCTACTCGTCGTATTACCTTAAAAAGTAGTATCCCGCCATTTTATATAGGGTTGTTTGTCGTGCTGTCATTGGCACGGTCTGTTGTTTCGGATAGAGTCCTACTATACATACGATTGGGAGAGCCGACTTTCACACGACTGCTATACACACAAGCGGAGTAGTGCTGTTTGCTCTATTGGATTATCCGGGAGTCGGCTTGTTTAGTCGTGTGCATAGCATTTTCGTTTTGGATATGATCTTAGATACTAGTGCGTATTTTTTTGTTAATTTCTATCAAATATGATACGGTAGTAAAAATAACGTATAAAATAAGAAAAAAATACTACTTCAAGAATATAAACGTTCAAAATACAGAATAAAATACAAAACAACTTATTTTAACAACTCCCATACAAATCTAATACTACAGTTAACTTTACTGAGATTTCAGATGAAGTTATCAAACATCTTTTATCATATAATACTATAATATTGAACAATACTACAGTATTGCTTCTAAAACTACAAAAAACTTTGTTTCCAAACAGAACCTAAAATTGTCCACGTATCACTACTACTCTTCAGACATTAACTGGCTTACTGGGCTGTGCAGTGTGCACTGTTTTGGATGTCTGACTCGGCAAGGCCAAAAATGTATCTTTGATACTAAAATTTGACCAAAATACAGTAGTACCTACTTAATTAGTGACTCTTAGAGTTAAGAATTTATCCTAAAGGTAGCAAATTAGTAAAATATTGTTTTTATCTCTAAATTAAAGTATTCATACTAACCTAACCTTGGATTTTATTGCTCGTTACTCAACCTAACTATGTGATATTGGTTAGGGTGGATGATGATGGGAAAGAGCAAGGATCAGACAACAAGAATCAATGCGTTTAGGGTTAGGGCGGGCTTCCAAATGCATATGAGCCCACCTGGCAATCGAACAAGATCAGGCTGAACAAGAGAGAGAAGGAAATAAATTTGGAAAAGAATTTGTGTTCTGATTTTGGAAAAAAGGACAACAAAAGAACAATGAAACAAGATTAGGCCCTGTTTCGGAACATAGTTTTTAGAAACTATATTATTTCAAAAACTACACTATACTACATCCATGACAATACCATAATTTATAGGGTTAATTTTTTCCGTGCCATTACAATTTTTGCGGTTTGCCAATATGCCATCGATGTGTCACTGACATATGGGGGCCGCCACAGTCACTGACAGTGGCATATAGGCAATTTCTGAAAATTATAATGACATGTGAGTAATTTTCCCTAGTTTATAATATCATAATTTTTAAAAAAGTGTCTCGTACCAAAGTTTTCAATATTGTATATTGAGTATAGTATTTCTAATACTGCAGTTTACTTTTCAGATAGAGTTGTCAAACACTTTTTAGTATATAATACTATAGTATTGCTCAATACGAAAGTATTGCTTCCAAAACTACAAAAATTTGTGTTCCCAAACAGGGCCTTAGACTCCTTGTAGGCAACTTATGACTAGTTTATGGTGTAAAAAAGTCATCAATTATCTAAAAGGCAAAATGTAGTGTCTAAATAAGTCATAAACTGTTGGTAGAAAAAAGCTCATGTTTTGAGCCTTTCCAATCTTATTTGAATTCCCACTTCGTCTAATATAAAAAATCATCAAAAATAATGATATTATCAATTAAACATCAAATAAAAGAACTCTAGGGTTAATATATGATATCTTCACCATACAAAATAGACGATAAGCTTATATTTTAGAAGTCGTTTAGAACGAGACATCGAACTTCTCAGAGCATATTTAGATACCGATTTATTTGAACCGTTAAGCTTAAACTAACTTATAAATAAACCAAAACCAATTAAAAACGACCTTTAGTGTGGTGTGACCGAGATAGATAGGAAATATTGCTAGAGCGAAGGAAGAGTGAGACCACAATAGATAAGGGTCGAGAAAGGTCATCTAGAATACATGAATTTTTGTATATATTTACATGGTTTAGTTTGAATTTTTGTTAAATTTCTCTGAAACATCAACATGGCTGGTGTTGGTGGCATGGCATGTGTTTCTGTGTAGAAGTATTTAAAGTGTATCCTCTGACCTTTCTCCATTGACCGGTACAAAAGCAGCAATGTGAGCTGTTAGATCAAGCATGCATTGAGCTCTAAGAATATGGTGGGACACAGATAAAATGCTTGTCAGTGTAGTGCGTACGACTCAGTTTCTCTTTGATTTGATCGCAGTTTCCTGACAGACCGGTCCAGAGTATGATTTCGACATGTCTCTACAAAAAAAAACGAAGGGAGATAATTCGTTTGAAACCAATTAAGACGTAATTTGATATTGGCACGCCAAACTACTTAATTATATATATCAAGAAATGAAACGGAGAAATCGGTGGCCATGTTGAAGTTGAACCCATTTCACGACGAGATTGCTGCACAGCAACAAGCCAACAACAGGAGGAAGAGCGTGGTATGGCAATGCGATCGACGCAGGATCGGAGGTAGCTAGCAAGCGCATCTGAGACAAGAATTCTTTCGAGAGCTATTATTGGCGTGCCACATAATCTGGAAACAGGAGACTGGGCGCTAGCAGACAGCCCGTGAAGTACAATCTCGACGAGCAATCTCGCGTGTCCGGTGGTACGGCGCCCCACCACCACCGAGCGCGGGGGCAGCACCACTCCCCACGCCATCATGCGTGTCCCCCTCCGGCGCGCCGCCCCCGCCTCGCCACTATCCCGCCGCCTCCACCCAGCTCCGTCCCCTAGGCGCCCAGCGGTGTACGCATCGATGGCCCCGGCGAGGCATGCACGCACGGCCACGCCCGGCTCCCTCTCCCCCAATCCGACGGAGCTCCTCCTCCTCCTCCGTCGTCGTCGCCGCCGCTAATGGGGTTGTGGACGGAGAGGTCAATATAAAAATTTGTTTTTTATATATAATTACTACTACGTCCAATCGATCATGGAGTATAATTTTTCACATTAAAATTCCTTTCCGGGGTGTGGTCGCTTGCTCGTGGCGTGGCACGGTGGGAAGCGGCACGCGCACCCACACACACCACCCGCAGCACAGCAGCACCAATCGAGTGCGCACGCCGTCTCATTAATTCGCTCCCTCTCCTCGCCTCCCACTGCACTCCATCTTCTTCTCCTCTCCTGTGCTGCTGCTGCCTCTCTGTATCATCTGCTCAAAAGGAGTGCTAGGGCAAACAAAAAAAAAAGGAGCTCGGAGGAACACCAATCCGAGCATCCAACGCATCCTCGTCCCGCAGTATATAAAACCCCATTGTTGGCTCCATCCTCCCATCCACCCATCCATCCATCCATCCATCCATCCATCCTTCCTTCCATCTAGCTCAGTCACTTTTGTCTCCTCTGTTGTGCTCAGTCGCCAGCTCCTCCGGCCGGTTCTTCCTGATCGGGGTAGGATACGATGCCGTGGACGGGGACGGCCGCGCGGCTGGCGGCGCTGTTCCGCGTCATCCTGTGATCTCTCTCTCTCTCGATCGCTGTCGCGGTCGGCGCGGCGCGGCGCGCCGGCAGGGCGGCGGAGGGCATGCGCGTGGGGTTCAACCGGAGCCTTGACGCCCTAGTGATGACAAGTGGCGCCGTCGCGTACTACCACAGATTGACGCAAGTGTGCCAGGTGAGCGTGAGACGACCCCATCAGTCTCCTCCTCTTCGCGTTGCATTGTTCAAAGATCTTTCTTTCTTTCTATCTTTCTTGTTTGTTTTTTTTTTTCAAAAAATTTTTAGAGACAGAGATCGTCGATGGATGTGCTGGTGGTGGGAATCATAATCATCATCACATTTCGTGGAAAAAGCAACTTGCAAATTGGTGCTGTCCGCTAGTGTAGTGTATATAGGAAAAAGCGAGCGCCTCGCATGCAGACAGGTGGGGTCCACCGCATGACCCACCTCGATGTCAACGATGCGGCTGGCTAGTTGACCAAGGTTATTTTTTTTCAAAGACCAGTTACTAGCTGATACTCCTACTAGTAGGTGTCCAGGATAAAAGTAAAAAAAAAACGCAATGCTTTCACTGTGTCGGTCTGATGATCTGCATGCTTGCCGCTGCCAGGGGAGCATGCTCTGTTTTTTTTTTCTTGCTTCTGCTAATAAGCAGTCTTAATTTGCATCCATTTGATTGCAGTTCTAAGCTGTGTTTCGCTTCCATTTTTTTATAATGGAAATCAATTCAGTATCTTCGTGTAGCTACTTTTTAGCTACTGCTCGATTCTCTCGATGTGAAGTGTTCATCGTTAAGTACTAATGGATCTTCCATGGGTTATTGCTTGCAGGTCGAATACTTCCGTCAGCTGCTCAAGCCCGTGACGTAGATTAGCTCACACATTCCTTCCGATTCCAAACAGCCTCTTTAAACTCAAAAACAAACTAGCCAAATCGATTTTGATTTGGAGAACAAAAAAAAACCAGCTTTCAGTTTCATACTTGTTTTGTTTCATTTCAATCAAAAGCAAAACTTTTACGGATTTCAGTGACAAAAACACAGCCACAAACCAGCACAGAGTTGAGCACCACTGCGTAAGGGACCTGATGCAGGGCGACCCGGGCTATGGGTACGGTGGCTACGGCTACGGCGGCTACGGCTATGGCTACGGCGGCGCCGGCTACGAAATGGCCGGCTACGGCTCCGGCGGTGGAAGATACTACACGAGCGATCCGTACCCTGCGGCGCCTGCTGCGTATGAAGACCCGCTTGGCGCCGGTCGGAGGCAGCACGATTTCCCGGCGCCGCTCACCGGACTGGAGTTCCAGCCGTCGGACACCTGCCCCAAGAACTACGTCATCTTCGACCAGACCTACGACCGGAGCCGGGTCATGTACCACCCTTCCCTGGCCAACAACTTCGGCAGCTCCGGCGGGTATGACCACCACTGCTACGGCTTCGAGCAGGACTACGCCGGCAAGAGCGCCTACTACGGCGTCGAAGACGACGGCGGCGGGTGCTCGATCCGGCAGAAGGAGGACACCGACGAGATCGACGCGCTGATGAGCACGGAAGACGGCGAGGAGGAGGACGACGTGCTGAGCACGGGCCGCACGCCGGGGTGCCGAGGCGGGGGCTCCCCGGACTCCACGTGCTCATCCGGGTACGGCGTGAGCACCGGCGCGCCGAAGTCTGATTGCGGCGGCGGCCGGAAGCTCGAGGCAGCCGGCGGCGAGAGGAAGAAGGATCGGATGAAGAAGATGGTGAGGACGCTCAAGGGGATCATCCCCGGCGGCGACCGGATGGACACGCCCGCCGTGCTCGACGAGGCCGTCAGGTACCTCAAGTCCCTCAAGGTGGAGGTCAAGAAGCTCGGCGTGCGTGGCTCAAGAAGCTAGGCGGGCGTCAGGCGGCCGGCCGACGTCGACCGTGATCTCGACGGCGGTCAAAATATCTCGACGTTAGCTGAAAAGACGAGGCTTGCCTGCTGTCCGAAGCCCAAAACGCGACCGCCCTTTTCATCTCACGGAGAAGCCCACTACACCTTTTTGCTCGCGCCGCCATGATCGCCTCTCGTGGAAAAGAAGGATTCGGAAAAGGGCTCCCCTCTGCCGCGCGCACGCTTTCTTGATTTATTTTGTCAGTGTCACCATGGCTAGCTCTAGCTGCGTGCGTTCGTGCATGGATTGTTGCTTTCTTTTTTCAGAAGTTGCTGCTTTTTTTTCTTTCTATTCGTCTTCTTTCATATCTCGATCGTGGCTAGTGTTGTAACTATCATGCTGATTATATACACCGCGTTATTGTTATCCTCTTTTCATTTAGGGTCGGTGCTAAAAAAATTTGATTGTTTATCGCTTTCCAGATGCTATATTATTTGACTATTATACTAATATTAAGATTGACGTATAAGATTATATGTTGTAATGAATATGGGTTCGGATAGGAAGTCACTATTTAGAAGTGATAAATTATCAAAATTTTTGTCGGTGATGGATATAGGTAGAATTCAAATTTGTGTAACTTCCTTCGTGAGTCAGAGATTCTATATTTGAGAAGCCTGTGGAATATAGTTTCCAACAAAACAAACGACACCTTATTTAGAGATGTCTACCAAAAGATGCAACAATTTTATTGGAAGCTGCCATGGTTGTCACAACGCCACACAATTTTATTAGAATTGAAATTTGTGTAACTTCCTTCGTGAGTTAAGTGAGTTAGAGATTCTATATTTGTTAAGCCCGTGGAATCTAATTTCCAACAAAACAAACGACACCTAATTTAGAGATGTCTACGAGAAGATGCAACAATTTATTATAAGCTGCAATGGTTGTCACAACAATACACGATGGTTGCTAATTATGACGAGTTCATCACTTACACGACATGTTCGAATGATTCTTGTTGGTGTAATATAGAATTACACAACATGTTTATTTCCTTAAGATCCTTGAAGGGTTCGATATGTAAACAAGATTTACGACTAAATTCGAGACCTCCGTTAGGATAATAACCTTCGAATATGATCTGCATTAACTCGTGTTTCTGGTAACAAAATTACATAGGGTAATACTCAATTACCCCCTACATTCAAACGACTATATCAGTGTATACAGTGATTCATGTAGGAGTAAATGAGTAACTCATAATGTGAACATGTTCGAAATAAAACAGTCTTGGATATATTCCAAATTCCACAGTTTTGACGAAGCCTCTTGAAGTGGTATTTTGGAGCCTTCATCTCTTATCTCACATGAAGGGTACCTTGTTATGGAGCACCCTTCAGGTTATGCCTTCGGAAGATACCTTTTACCACAGGCTTCGTAGTGAAATAATGTAAGTAGGCTTTGCTTGACAGCTTCACGTAGAATTTTTGCCACCTATATGGAGTTAAAACTCTTTACACCAACAATTCTCATGTGTTATATAAGACTCCTCATAATTTAGAAAAGAGCACCCATACATATCTTCAATGGATCCCAATTGTTCCAAAAGAGCAAGTTGAAGATAAGAATGTTTGAATTCAATTCGGATTTGGTACAAACAGACATTTGAACTAAAACAATCATAATTTTCACATATCCATTCTAGATGTGAAATATTGGTCAGAAAGCTAACTTTGAGCCCCATGTGATGGGTTTGGTTCCATGTATGGATTCCTAACAATCTGCAAAAGAAACCAATGGAAGTTTTATAGTAGTTTCCATATTTGAGTTCTATATAAGCTAGGGGTGTGCGTCCATGTAACTAGGACTCAACATTATGGTAAGGGTCTCGCCACTTGTGTCTTCCGATGATTTGGTGCAACCACATGGAGGGAAATAGGGTGCTCCTATCAAGATTGTGCTTACGTTCTCGCTAGCAGTGGCGGAGCTAGAGAAAAATTGAGGGGGGTGCACCACTTTAAATGGTACACCATATTTACTTTAAGGGGGTGCACAAAGGGTAAAAAATGCTAATATACACTAAAAAATTTTTTGGACCCAGGTTCCTAGGAACCCCCTGGCCCCTATTGAGCTCCGCCCCTGCTCGCTAGAGATTGTGCTTACACATCTAATTAGGTGTTGTTGCAATGGCAACATATGGATGGACCCTTGGCCAGTTTTCTTAGTAGCCCTATGGGGTTGGAGGTTTAGGGTTTAGGGTTACCCACATCCTGCTCCTTTTGGAGCTAGGTATTGTCATCATTAGAGAGGGCGTAAAATTGTTCGGTTGTTGGCAATGATAGTAGTCCTACCCCGAGTAGAAATTATAGTTAGGCTAATGTTGTGTGTCGTGGTTCTACTTAGAGCCGTACCAACTCCACCATTTTGGTTAGACAAGTGGACTCTCATTTAGTGGTCCGAATTCGATCAGCTTAGGGTAAGATGAAAGTTCCAAGTTAAACCCTCCTATATTGTCAGTAATGAAGTCGAGTTCATTGAACCAAAATATTACTCATGGAAATGCGGCAAGCGATGTTGCAAGCTAATCGACGAAGCTCTAGGAGAGAAGATGGTGTCATTTCCAGTCAAGACATCTCAATCTTTATATGAGACAAATGTACGCATTTCGATTAGGGTCGTATTCTATGGTTACGATTCTACCAGATATGTCTTTTTGATTCCGTCGAAAATCGATTTTACGGTATAGGCGCTTATGACCTCCCCCTCTATGCCTTGCGGTAATGATTCCTCTGGAATTACGACCTTTACCACAACGGTGCCGTCCATGGATCAAATTATTTCGTGGATTGGATTTCACTTGCCTGTCTACGGTTCCCTTGCGTGTGCTCGGGATAGGTGTTTTGTATAAATGTTTCGCCGTATTATTAAGTATTCTCCTTTAGTTTTTTTCTCTATCTAGAAGTGGAATAGAATAACCCGGTTGAAGGGTAATGATCATACGTCTGTAATGCATTGTATGCCCCAGAATAGGGCCCATTCTTCTGTTAGTAGTTTGGCGAAACCTCTATCTGATGTACCAACTATCGATGAAATATACAATGAGTAATAAAAATAAGTTATTTGTCTACCTTAGTTCAAATGCTTCATAGAGATTTATATATGTTGAGGCCCCTCAAAAGAGGGTAATAATCTTCATCTTATTTTTGTGTTAATATGATGTGGTTGACAAGATCTATATATCTTAATTAGGTATGCTAGTTAATCATATTACAAGACATACTTGCTTATCTAATATGAAATTCAATTCGCTTGGATTAAATTCGGATGTCCTAGAGTCCTAGAGTTATGATTACATTAACATTAAAGTATTTTTACATATGATCCAATATACTACTTTAGAGAATTTTACCCCTTACAAAATCTTTAAACAACTGTTACCCTTAGAGATTACAAGATGACTTAGTTCTGTTCCCGATAATAATATAGTTTAGATCTATAGTTTAAAATTAAATTTGGTGTTATGATATTTCACCATAACTACAAAGGGTGTGTTTGGTTGAACTGTGGATTCCTGAAAATCTTATTTCTGCTGTCAGCTGTGGGAAAGTTGCTGTGAGCTGACACTTGTTGAAAAGATGAAAGTTGTTTGACTAAAACAGTTGTCAACTGTGGATTTAGGTAAGAAATGTCAGTTATGCCCCTGAGGGCCTACAAGACTATTTATATGCTGATTAATCGCATTGACATGTAGATGATCACTTTGAAAATAAATTTATCATGTTTGTCAATGTTTATACAAAAGATATAATGATTCATCATGATATACATAATTACTACAAAATATATATGGATCTTCCGTCGACCTAACTATAAGATCTTCAACTAACCAAAGTATTAATTATGTCGTATATGATTTACAATCACAACAATAGTAAGGATGCATAAAAATATTCATGATTTACGATCACAACAATCGTAAGGATGAAAAGAAGAGATGTTCATATATTATCCAAAAGAAGAGCTTATGGGTGTTTCCGGTGGGGTGGATGGGAGGTCGTCGAATCTAAGATGTAGAGGTGGAGTGTGCCAGCACCAAGAGAGGGGAGGTCATCGGATCTGATACGCATACTTGGAGGGGAATGGACAACCATCGCCACCGTGAGGTTGTCGACCAGGGGAGAGTGGCGGCGCCAAGGGAGGGGAGGTCGTCGACTAGGGGAGGGTGGTAGCGCAGCTCTAATGGTCGCCACACCAGGGAGGGTAGTGGTGCCCCTCGCGTTGGAGAGGGCAGCGAAGCATGGAGTCGTCGGGAGGGAGGAGTCAGGAGAGGGTCAAGGGAAGGGAAAGAGACGAATCAGTAGAAATCTGGTGTACGGCCCAATTCCAAAATTGAACTGTAAGAATCTATAGATTTGAGAGAATTGATTTACGGCTGAAACCTTTTGGTTGGGATGCCAACCAGAACCAAAGGACCACGGTTTCGTGGCAATTTTGTCAAATGAAAGGTAGTATTGCATTTTTTTTTTTTTAAAAAAACTAACATTTTTCTCGAATGGACAACATCACAGCGTCACAAAATTAGTACATGAAGCATCTCTACCTAGCAATGCACGAGCCGCACAAATCTAATGGCCACCGCTGTCCATGCCATCGCCTCCGGCCCCCGCCTTCCTCCCGCCGCGTTCGCCTCCCTGTCCGCCGCCACCAGAAAGCTCCGCCTCGCCTCGACGGCCGCCTCCACCATGGACGCGGCGTCCGCGAGCTCGTCGGACGCCAAGAAGACAACCACCGTCTTCGTGGCCGGCTCTACGGGCGGCACCGGCAAGCGGGTCGTGGAGAAGCTGCTTGAGAGGGGCTTCGGCGTGGTCGCCGGCACGACGGACGTCGGCAGGGCCCGCGGCAGCCTTCCCCAGGATCCCAACCTCCAGCTCGTGAGTTGAGCAACAGAGTGAGGATATATATTGCTTCGTGGCTTGTGTTGTTCTTTGATTTGTTAGTGACGATATTGCCGAAATTCGTGTGGCGTGAATCAACTGAATCAAGGTGAGGGCTGACGTGACGGAGGGCGTCGACAAGCTGGTCGAGGCGATCCGCGGCGTCGACGCCGTCGTCTGTGCCACGGGGTTTCGGCGGTCGTTCGACCCCTTTGCTCCCTGGAAGGTTTGTCATCGAATTGATTGAAGCTCATCTTGTCCAATGCTTTCTTACCTCTTCTGAATATTGCAACTAGCTCACAAGTCATAAGAGTTCAATTTGTGCCTGATTCGTTCTGTCTGAATTTCTGAAACTGTTGTCCCAGTGAAAGTGTTCAGTTTTGATATGACTCAACAGTTAACACTGGCTAGGTACCCAGCTCCAGCTGCTACCTTAGTTGGGGGATTTAATTATTTGCCACTCTTAACATGTGAGTGGCAACAAAATTGCTAGCCGTGTTTCCTTGACTCCTATAAAAGCGTTTTAGTCATTTCTGATCTACCCAAGTTGTGCAAGTTAGCTGAAACTAATCAGGGGACAACACAACCGAACAAGAATTGTCAATGTGACCTGCTGGTAGTTCTTATTCTAGTGCTTAAGCATGTTTACATAAATCTTTACTGTTATTTTATAATATGGGTTTACTTTGCCACTGCTACTATATTAGATTATGGTGCAAACATCACAATATTACCGTGCAACGGAGATTTATAATATACAAATGCCAGAGCTATACAAGGAAAAAGAAAAATACAGGGCACAAACCCTATCGAAAATGACTAAACTGGATTACCACTTATGGATGTTTCAATGACCAATTACCCTAGATCACAGAGCTGTTAGTTACTATAGACTAATCATTTTCCATTGACATAGGGCTTGGCATGCTCATTATTTATAAGGATTACCTTTTTCAATCATTAGGTTGCTAAAATATACTATATGATAATCCCTTCCCTCAGAAAGAAATTATTCAGATGCCTAAACAACACTAGGGAAGTATTCAAATGCCTAAACAACACTAGGGAGTTGTATAATCTTGTAATGTCATTCTGTTTATCACAGGTAATACAGATAACAAAAGATGTTTTAAACCTTATGAGTTATGAATAAAAAGACAAACTATTTGCACTATTCGTTCAAGAACACATTATCGTAGTATTTCTCTTCTTTTTTAAGATTGACATTGTTGGATTCTATGGTCATCTCATTAACATATTTCTGAATTGTTCAATCCGTATCCATGAATACTTTAGATCACCTGGCATGTTACTTGTGAATGCATTTGTGTTCTTTTAGTTTTACAAATGGTAGCTTGATATGGAGTTTGCAATTCCAGGTGGACAACTTTGGCACAGTGAACGTTGTTGAAGCATGCCGCAAGGCTGGAATTTCAAGATTTGTGCTCATAAGCTCCATTTTGGTGAATGGTGCTGCGATGGGTCAATTTCTGAATCCCGCATACATCGTGCTCAACTTGTTTGGTTTAGTGCTTGTTGCAAAGCTGCAGGCAGAGAAACACATCAGGTCGTCAGGAATAAATTACACCATTATAAGGCCCGGAGGGCTGACAGAACAACCACCAACAGGGAATATAGTCATGCAGCCAGAGGTAAGATATGAATTCTGTTGTGATTATCACTAGTTCTGTTAATCTGCAAAGCTATTTCTGATATTCCACTGTTTGCTTATATATAGCTAGAACAATTTCTATCAGTTATAAATGTTTAGAAAGTAATATGTGGCACCCAATGAAAGGTTCATTGGTGACATAATTATACTTCAGTAACTTTATTTTGACGGCACAGTGGGAGGTTGGGTCCTGCCATTTTTGTAGTAATGTATGAAAAGTTTCGGAGAACAAAAATATGAATCCAAATCTAGTGACCTGTTCGCGACAAGGAGAATTCTTATCTTTCTTGGTAGCCATTGCAATTTAGCTACTTTCTGATTGTCGTGTAAACATCTTTGGATGGCGTAGTACATACCGGCTTATGGGATATAATTTCTACTCTATGTTGGACCATTTTTCAGTTGTTTTTTATGGAGTTTGGATTTCTCCATCTCTTTTTTTCTTTTTTAGTTCTAAAACTCTTTGGCTATCTGCCAGCATTGGTAGAGACCAGAATGTAAACCATTTCCATTATTTAAAATAACGTAAACATCTTTATGACTTTATGAGAAGAACGTGTCCTTGATGACTCAGTGAGCAATAAGTCTTTTTTTACACGGTAGTTATCAGGAAACATCTGAAATACTGGGGAAATATCCTGTGCAATCACTCATTTGATACAAGCGTGCAATCAAGTAATCTGGTGCATCCAATCAAGCTATCCAACAGTTACATATAAAAGGGGCTGAAACCTAGTACTTTTTTACTTTTAACCCTTTCATATGTAACCGTTGGATCGCTTGTTTGGATGCACCAGATCGCTTGATTGCACGCTTGCACCAAATGAGTGATTGCACAGGATATTGGTCCTGAAATACTATAGCAACTTTCTTAATAAGATATGTGATATTTGTATTTGAACGTTCTACAGGACACACTTTACGAGGGCTCCATATCCAGACAGCAAGTCGCGGAAGTAGCTGTCGAGGCATTGTTATGCCCAGAAGCATCTTCCTACAAAGTGGTTGAGATCGTCACCCGAGCTGATGCTCCGAATCGCCCTCTAATGGATCTCTTTGCTTCTGTTAAGCAAAACTGAGAAACCGAGCAAGGTAGTAAGTACAGTACAGGGGAACTAAGGCTATTCCAGAAACAAAGAATAGAAAATTGCTTCCTGTCAAAGTAAAACTATGTGATTACATCATTTGTACGACGGGTTTGTTGAATTAATGTGTCGTTGATGAATGGCGAGCCTTGTGTTTGTGTCGATTCTACGGATCATTTGAACGTGCTCACCACATGATTCTAACAAGAAATTGGCAGACGGAGAAGAGCTCCCGTTTCGTTAAAATTAAGAAGGAGCGAACGGTTTGCTCCTTTTCGTCCGTCAATTAAGAGGAGAAATCAATGTGGAACGTGGAGGGAAGATACGATTTTTTCAACACAAGACAACACATCTTTCATTCTGGACACACATCCAAAGTGGTTCAGATAATCACATTAGTTTCAGACAGTATGGCTAGCTAGCACGAAAGAACGACGTGATGAGTCACTTTGCTGTTGCCTCTAACCCTTGTTTCCCTCCCGAGTGCCCGCCAACTTAGCGTGTCAACTATTCTATTCTCCCCTTTTAAAAGATTATAATTCTATACTAAAACATGACATTGATAAAATGATTACACGAACATGCCAATACAATACATCAGATACAAATACACGAATAGATATAGACCACACATGACACACGAATAGATAGATACCACACATGATGTTGTGTGTCTATGGTGTGAGCATGTAATAAACAATTGGTAGAGAACCTTTCACCAAAATATCGGTACCTACCCTATCTCTCGACTTTATAAAAACCCTTAGAATCTAAATATATTCATTTTTATCCAATAAAATTCTAAAGTGCACCATAAACTTAAGGTGTGATCATAAGTCATAAAGTGATAATTTTTTGTAGGTCTCACTATAAGTAGGACCCACTTTAATGCTATATTTTTTGTTTTCTTTCATCGGATAAGTCTCACCTTAATACTATTTGAAGCATAACCACTGTGAATGCCTTTACATACACTTAGCTAGTAGAAGTATAAGGAGAAATACAGGAATACATATCTGAACTTTGATTTAATGATTCATGTTGTATTTTAAGTGTAACATAACATACTTTAACTATTTGAGATTAAAAACATTATTTGGTTATTGGGTTGTCCTTTAGGCCGAACCCACCCAATACGCTCTTCCATCGGGCAGATTAGGTTCTTCCCCAAAACCGGCGATCCCCTCGTCGAGTCGTCTCGGAGTCCACCGTGCAAAGCTTGCCCGCAACGAGATATCATCAATCTCCGTAGATCCACGGCGATGCAAGAGGCCAGGGATCCCACCACCAAGCCCCCATCCCGCTGCGCCTTCACGGCGCCCACCCCTCCCCCCTACCACCATCACCACTACGGCACCTTCTCCCCCCCGCCGCCGCAGCAGCCGCAGCCGAAGCATCCCGTCGGAGCAGCCTCCAGCCACCCCTTCCCGACCGGTCTGTAATCTTTCTCCCGCACTGCCCTCAGTTCGTGCTCTTCTGATCTCGTGGGAACTGAAATTGGAATGGCTCCTCCATGCTGTGTGCGCCGGTGTGCAGGGTACGCAGCTCAGGGCGTTGTTGCCTTCCCGTGCACTGTGCAGCAGCAGGTCGTCGTGGAGGGACTGCCCATCCAGGAGCCTCCGCTTCCGTTCTGCGGCATCGGCGTGGGCTGGACTCTGTGAGCGTCATTCTCTTCTTGTTTTTCTTCTGATTTCGGCGGTGGTTGATTTCCAATTGTAGTAGGTGTGGAGGTGACCTGGATTAATCTGTCAAAACTGTGAAGATGTAGGTTCGCTAGAACAACGGAACTGGTAGTTGGTATGTTTATTCTCAATTGGGAAGCTATTAGTGGTAACAAATTCAGTTGGGATGGCAGATGCACCCATGGCAGGGCACGGTAGTGATAATTTCTCAGGCACTATCAACATCTTGGTTTTAGGTTCATGCAACTTATCTACAAAATCCAATCCTGTTGTCTAGTTAGAAAAATGATCATTTTCTCTTCATTTGGCCATTTGCTTCACACTACCTGTTGCTATGAGTGCTATTCATCTATGTGTCAGATCTTACGTCTCAACTAATTCTTATCACGAAATTTATGTTTTAGGAAAATGGTATGTTCACATGATTGCATTAAGTTAATATTTTATATGAAATATTGTCCTCTTATTCATAATAACTAAATAAAAGCACAATTTTATCCTAATACAAAACTTACATTGTTATTCTTTTGAAGGTTCTTATTGGGGTTTTTCTTGGCTGCAATTCCCTGGTATACTGGTGCTTTTATTCTATTCTTTGTTGCTTTGGACCACAGAGAGAAGCCTGGATTGATCACATGCACTATTGCTGTAAGTATCTCATTTGTTCTACTAAATACTACCTCCATTCTCAAATTGATGACATCATATGTAGTCAAACCTCAAAATATTAAATCATTGATATGTTATAAAATATTAGGGTTTTAAAAATGAAAATGATATTAGTAGATTTGTCATTAAAATACTTTCACAAATTTATATTTTTCATTTTTCATAAATATATAACTAGTCAACTAGCTAAAAAGCATAGAAGCATGTGCATTGGAGACTGTCGATGTCTAAAACATCATCCTTGTGGGAATGGAGGTAGTAACACAAACCAGTTTATCTGTGTTGTTTTTTACACAGAAGAAATTGAAACACTTGCAGCTGTTTGTTTCTTGCTGTGTGCCTTACGCAAATGCTTCCTATAAAATTTATACTATATGGTTGTGTACTTTTTTCTGTAATTATAAGTCCTTGTTTCCATTTAAGAAACATTCCACTTTACACTCTAACCCTTTATATCAGTATTCAGAATTATTAGAGCATCCACAATGTTGAGTTTATAGGTGTATCCAAAGGAATTTTTCTATCTTGGTACTAGTTCCATATAATGGGAAGGTGGTGCTAAACAAGCAAAGTGAAGACACAAGTTCTATGCAAGGGTACTAGTCCCATGAATTAAATAATACTACTTTACACTCTTAGTACTAGTTCTATACAATGAGAGGGTAGTGCTAAACAAGTAAATATATTTTTTATTTTGATAAGGATCCCACCTTAGAGATGCTATACACTACAAAGTTTTTACTAGAAAAGGACTTTGCCACATGTCCATATAGTACTAATGTAAGAACACTATACATTGTGGATGCTCTTATAGCTACTTCTATTCTGAGATGCTATTGGTTGCTTTCAATGCAGACTATATTGTAAGAGTACATGGATATATCTAGCCCTATTATAAAAGTGTATATATATATATAGACTAGTTGATTGGAGGTAGCCAAGGGGGTTCAGTGTAGCCTCTCTATTATCTTCTAGGGTGTGAAGGCCCACAAGCTAGCCCAATATAGGGTGTGAACAGTACCAAATTACCCATGCGTTACTTTAGCAGCAATTTAGTTGATGAATTGTTAGTTTAGATATAATATTATGTATCTTATTTTAGAGATATGTTTATATTGAGTTGTAATCAATTTCCTAGATTTTAGAGATTAGATACTTGAGAGTTAAGTCATACCATCTATATAAGGATGGGTTGTATCTCTATTTCATTAAGAAATAAAGAATTAGTCTAATCTCACCCTGATGTTCATTATCCTAGTCTATGTTGTTTTCATTGATAGAGAAAGCTTATGACAAAATACTAAGGAATGTTATGTGCTGGGCTTTAGACAAGCAGAGTCCCAACAAAGTTTGTTGCTCTCATTAAGGACATGTACAACAATGTTGTGACTAGTGTTCGAACAAATGATGGTGACACAGATGTCTTTTCGATTAAAATAGGACTACATCAAGTGTCAGCTTTGAGCCCTTATCTATTTGCTTTAGTGATGGATGAGGTCACAAGGGACATGCAAAGCGATATCCCTTGGTATATGCTTTTTGCTGATAATATAGTGCTTGACTGCTATTTGATGAAAGCCTAGCAGGAGTAAATAGGAAATTAGAGTTGTTGAGGCATACTCTAGAGTCCAAAGGTTTTAGACTAAGCTGAACTAAAACTGAATATATGAGATGTGACTTTGACACTACTATACATGAGGAGGGAGATGTTAGTTTGGAAGGTTAAGTAGTGCCAAGAAAGATACCTTTTGATATTTGGGATTGATTCTTCAAAGAGATGGGGATATTGATAAATATGTTGACCATGGAATCAAAGCCAGGTGAATAAAGTGTCAATAAAGTATAAACATTGGCATTCTATGTGACAAGATGTTGAGATTGTTTGGACATGTCCGATGGAGAACTTTAGATGAACCAATGTGTAGTGGAATCCTGAGGCATGACAATAGTGCATGGAGAGGTAGGGGAACACTGAAATTGACATGGAAGGAGAATAAAAAGAGACTTGAAAGGGTGGAAAATTCCTAAAGATTTGGCCTTGGCCTTGATTAATGACTCATGTTAGGTGTTAATTCTAGCCTATCCCAACTTGCTTAGGATTGAAAGACTTTGTTGTCGTTGTATAATAAAGCTTTAGTCTAATCTCCCTAATGTTCATCATCATAGTCCAAGTCCACCTCTCATCCCTCATGAATTGGGTTCATGACAACTGACAATTGAGTTGAGAATTGAGATGTATTCTGAGGGCGCCCCTGTCTACTCTACTTATATACTTCAAAGGTAGGGACTCGAATGACAGTAGGAATAATAGTCGGATTGTGATTAGGAAATCTTCCATAGTATAATACATGGTATAAGTTCTCTCTCTTATATACCTATCCATCAATACGTTATATACCATATCCATTGATAAGGGAATATGTGACATAGTGGTTGTGATGTCCCTGGTACTACAGCATACGTTACAGTATAAACGTTTGGGTATTCACCGCCTGCTTCAAGCATTGTTTTATTTCTTGCTTATAACAATGTGGTGCATTTTAGTTCATGTCGATTTTTCAAGGTAATATGTTACAAAAGAGATTTATATTGCAGGGCATTTTTGCACTAGTTCCTTTCATTCTCAATGGCATAAGAATGCATCCTTTCTGGTGATGTTGGCAGTCATCAATGCAAATCCACATGTACCTATTATTTCAGGAACCACATTCCTTGTGTAAAGATGTAATATGTTGATCACCATTGTGAAGAACAAAATAGATGAGCTTACATGTTAAAAAATACCTCCAGTTTATATCTTCCTATGGATGTGTGCATACATCAACATGTGTAATATGTGCAGTGTTGTAAATGTCGGAATAATGTTACCAACAAATGACTGAGATGGAATACGGGCAACTAACCGGAATCATGCGGACAAATTGGGGCTCATATTCAACATGCATATGTATTTGGTGTTGATCTTGTTTTAGATAATATTTGACCACATTTATTATCAATCTTTAATCTTTATAATGTTTGAATTACTGTCCCTGTTACACGTATTGATTGGTGAAGACATACAAATGTAAACCAAAATACAGACTTCTATTTTAGCACTAGTTCTAAAGCATACATTTTTAAAGATAGCAAACTGTGCACATTACATAAATTTACATGGGATCACTCATTTATCCCAAATAGCTACTATAGGATACATTTGGTGGTTACTTGTAAGAAGGACCGTACCTGGAGATCCAATGCAAAGAAATTGGCTCATATTGCTGCTTACGAAATATTTGGTCCCAGCACTGCACTGCACATTTGATGGAGGTTTAACCAAGGAGTAAAAGGAGAACATGATTTTGACAGATTATTATGTACGGTCGATTCTGGTCATGAGAATTTGTGACTGCAGGTGCAGTGGAACACGAGATAGTTGATGGCACGCTGAAACTTAAAAGATGAATCAAACAGATGGCCCACTAACCGAGTTTTTTGAAATGCACTAGATCTTTAATGTAAACATTAAAGTTGTCTCTATTCTAGATTTTGTTTATGTAAAAATTAATGTCGTCTCTATTCTAAATTTTATATATTCTCGGTTCATAGCTGGATGATAATTATCCATTAGTGATATACTTATTCATTTCTTTTTTTAGTTTTATACCAAATAATATTGTAACTTTTTCCCAACGACTCAGATTACTTGCTGATAGTATATTTTTCATAATTCATAAATCATAATAGTTTTTTAATATACATTGACTAATGATACACCACCTCATTAGCAATATCACAACCATATATCATCATCTAAATAGAAAAAACATTTACAAAAATGGTTAAATTTTTCTATGCCATTACAATTTTTACTGTTTTGAAATATGTTATCGGTGTGTCACTGACAGATATAATCTACCACAGTCACTTACATTGACATTTTTCAAATTACAGAAAATTGTAATGATATTTTTACAAATTTCTGTTATAAAAACTACTTACGGCTGTTTATACCGGTTTGCATACTTAAATACAAAATATTCAATTCCATGGTTAATAGATTTCATTAAACAAACCCAATATTTCAGACGATTAAATAAACTTTTAACTTTTTCACCGTTCAACCCAAAATCCGCGAGATCGGATAACCGCCACGCATGCAGAGATCACCGCGCCAAGAAAATATCCAACCCAACCCACCACACCACCTCCTCCTCCACTTGCCCTCGCATCTCCGTCGCCCGAGCTCCGCCCGCTGCCGCACAACTGTGCGTCGACGCGCCCCCTCCCCCTCTTCTTCCTCGTCTCGTCCTCGTCTTCCTCCCAAGCTCCCAAACTCAAAATTCGGAACGACTCCCGCCGCCTCCCCCGTTGTTGTTCTAAAACCCCACCAAATCCCCCCCGGCCGCGGCAGCCGGCAGCGACGGGCTTCGGCGGCGGCGTGCGGTGCATGAGGAGGAGGAGAAAGGGGGAAGGAACGACCGCGGTATCGCGATCCGAAGAAGAAGCTGATGGGGACAAGTGCGGCTGACGCGCGCCTGAGCTACAGAGATCCAGGGTTCCTGAGCGAGTGGGGAAAAGGAAAGAAATATAGGTGTTGAAATAAAGTTATAAAGGTTGGATCTTGGGAGCCTTCATCTGCTTTTGCCAAGATGCAAAACGGCAATTTGAGTAAGAAGGTTTGTGATTGATCTCTTGCTTCTTGGATTCTTCGACCTTGTTGTTGCTTCAGACTGTATCAAAGATGGCTGTAAATGATAGCAAATAGCAAATAGATCCCAGGGGCACCAAATTTTGTTTAATGTTAGTTTGTGCGACTGAACTGAACGAATTTGCAGTATATTTGATAAACTGGCAACTGGTTCAAATGTAAGGAGCACAAACAAGGCATGTGGGAAAAATTAACTTGTGCCATCCTTAGCACACTATTGCTTGCGCACCTAACCTGGATCCCTCTGTTATTTTAAAAAAAAACAGAGAAAAGGAATCCCATCTAGATATTCATCCTCAAAATTAAGCTAATATGATGTTGATTTTTGTAATTCTCCTAAATTTGGAAACAATTTTTTTGAACCCATAGATGATAGTCTGTTTTGTTAGATGCCATCTTGATTGCTGCCTAGCCACTATACAAATTGATATAATCTGACTGGAAGAATCATATGCCACATACTATTAAGTGCCTAGCACCTCATGTACTTGATCATAATCCAGACACCATGCCCCAGTTTGCCCATGCAGAGCGCATCTGAAACCTCTTTATGCCTTCATTCTCCAGAAAACTGCTGTAATTTTGTTTCATCTGGCACACTATGCTGGTCTGCTGGCATAGCCAGTGCTGCACAGTGTGTCACTTATGCTTCGGTGTCTGAAACCTCTTTATGCCTTCATTCTCCTGAAAAGCAGGGCTGTAAACTGTAATGTAGTTGGGTGTAATGTGTGGGGTACGAGATACTTTTTTGCAAGAGCACATGTGCAGGGTTATCCTGGTTATTTTGTGGTGAGGGCTCAATAGCAGAATAAGCAGATATTGTGGTTATGCTAAACATTTTGTGGTCAAGGTTCTAGGCTTCTAGCATTAAATCTAAATGGTTCTGTAGGACTAAAATGGCATCTAGGTTAAGCAAGGTTATCTGTGTGGAGAGACTGGAGACCAGCTTTGCATGATACTTTTGCATTTTCTAAAATAGGAAAGCATAATTTCATGTCACATGTTTAACAGGAATTGTCTATTCATAACATTAAACAGAAAAGAGTTTGTTTTTCTACTCTTGTTATTATTTTGAGAAAAGGCATTTTTTCCTAAAGCAAAATTGTTCTGCTATTTAACGGTGGCAATAAACTTTGTTTTTTGGTCGATTAAAACAACTGTAATTGTACATACAGAAGGATAAAATTTTACTTCCACAATGCTGCAATAGGACCATTTCTAATATAAGAGCTGTGTAGAGTTTTCTTATATCAGTATGATAATGAATCGGTTCCTGCTATGGTCATACCGTGTAGAGTTTTCTTAGATAACTTAACATCTTTAGATGCAGGAAAAGCTGAAAACCCCTTCTCTCTTAGCACATTCCTGTCTACATGCATGAATTCACACACATACCATGGATGATTAGTATGGGTTGTTAGCCAGGCAGTCCCCCTGGTTATGGCTAGTCCTGCCACTGCCCCATAGGAAATTAATTGCAGATTTCTGTCATTACATATAGTCATATACCATCATTCATGGGTGGTGTTCATCTAGGCAGCTGTTTTTCATATGTGGCATACAGCTATCTGATTGCTGTTTTCTATTCCAGAATGCACCTGAGATGGACTTCTTCACTGGGTATGGTGATATTAATCGATACAAAATTCTGGAGGTTATAGGCAAAGGAAGTTATGGACTTGTATGTTCTGCAAATGATAGACATACTGGAGAAAAGGTTGCAATAAAGAAGATACACAACATTTTTGAGCATATATCAGATGCTGCACGCATACTCCGTGAAATCAAGCTTCTCAGGCTTCTTAGGCACCCTGACATAGTGGAAATAAAGCATATTATGCTACCCCCATCCAAGGAGGATTTTAAAGATATATATGTTGTCTTTGAACTTATGGAATCAGATCTTCATCAGGTTATAAAGGCTAATGATGATTTGACGAGGGAGCATTATCAATTTTTCCTTTATCAGATGCTTCGGGCTTTGAAATATATCCATACAGGTATTAACTTTGCATGTTTGAAGTTCCAAGGTGATTCTATTTTTCCTTTATTGTACTTGATAGCTTCATACTGTGTTTTATCATGGATAAAAATTGAGCTTGAGCCATCAGATAGATTACCATAGACCTTCTCGGTAAGACAGATGAAACATGTTTTTGTTTTCTTTCCACTTTTTTAGACATGTAGTAGAAGAATGAAACAATAACAGAATACTGCTAATTATGTGTCTCATATATTAATTTAAAATACTACTAATTCTTTCTCTAGTTCTTATAATTTTGGAGACATGGATTTTTACTTTATTAGTGGGACAAGATTGATGGAACTGAAACTTTATTAATGCCATTGCATGATTAATTGAAAATGATCAAAGATCATTAGGGATAGTTATGGAGTTAACAAATTATTTTTTTAATAAGGATAAAACATGTATGTCCAGTTAGGTTATGCAGGCTGAATCAAACTAGTGTGTACTTTATGCTTGATCAGATCAAATTTGAGTCGTGGCTTGTGAAATAGTCACTTCTTGCTCTTATGTGAAAAATGCTTAAAGAGAAACCAAAAAACATGATGTGGGTACATCAATGTGACAATGTGACATTTCTTAGGGAATAGGGATGCCACTAGGCAGCAGTACAGATACTGAGATGCATGAACTGTCAGTGTTCTAAAAGCCAGCCCGTGGTGCCGGGTAGCTGCCACAATTAGGCATTAGATGGTGCATTAGGCAGCTAACCTGTCTTGGGTGCTCTTATATGCTGCTATTTTAGTGATCTATTGTCTAACTTTTATATAATATGTGTGCTAATTGCTTGTGATTCACTACTTGAGTTGGTCATAGGCACCACCAAAGGCACCCCTATGCGCTAGGAGCAGCTCTGCTGACCTGCTATCACCTCCCTGGTGAATTATTTGAACTGTTTTGGTATTGACCACCTCTACAGACTAGGCTTATGGCTATTAAAATATTACACATAACTCTGGTATAAGCATGTCAGAGACACCATAGTTCGGCGTTAATATTTATTTATTCAAAAATCAAGTGAAACCTGTATAAGCATACTGCCAAATATAAATGTATCATAGATAATGGCTGTTAACAAGTCCAACCCTACAATTCTACAAATGCATTATCATTTCCCTCTCACATGAAGAAAAATACACTGATGTTGGTGTAGAAAGGTGAGGTTGAGGCAATTGGCCATACTCTCAATGGAGAGGGGGCCTATATTTATAGGGCAGCTGCTGCTGCTATATATGGCAGTAATTACATGGATAGGAAATAAATCACAATCTCTAAACATGGCAGGTTTGATCCTAATTGACTGCCCTGCCCAAATATGCAAGATCACAATCTCTAAACATGGCAGGTCTGATCCTAATTGACTGCCCTGCCTAAATATGCAAGATACAATCTCCTATTGCCTAATACCCGCCCGCAGCCGAAGCAGGAGGCTTGCGGACGCACAGGCTGGTTCTGAATTCTGTAAATAGTGGCGTTGGGAGGCCCTTCGTCATGATGTCAGCAAACTGATGAGACGAAGGAACATGAAGCACCCGAACCTCGCCAAGGGCCACCTTGTCGCGCACAAAGTGAATGTCGATCTCGATGTGCTTCGTGCGCTTGTGGTGGACCGGATTGGCCGTCATGTATACGGCACTGACGTTGTCGCAGAAGATAACAGTGGCAGATGGCAGCTGGAGGTGGAGCTCCTGAAGTAGCTGGCGAAGCCAACAGCACTCAGCCACAACGTGGGCCACAGCGCGGTACTCGGCCTCAGCACTAGAGCGGGACACCGTGGTCTGGCGCTTGGAGGACCACGAGACCAGATTATCGCCGAGGTAGACGCAGTAGCCGGAGGTGGAGCGTCGAGAATCTGGGCAGCCGGCCCAGTCGGCATCGGAGTAGGCAGTCAGCGTCTGGATGGAGCCGCGCCCAATGTGAAGACCTGAGGAGAGTGTTCCCTTCACATAGCGCAGGATTCGCTTGATCAGCGCGCGATGAGGCTCCCGTGGGCCGTGCATAAAGAGACACACCTGTTGAACTGCATAAGCCAGATCAGGACGTGTCAAAGTCAGGTACTGAAGAGCCCCTGCTATGCTCCTGTATTCTGAGCTGTCCTTGTCTGACAGTTTGTTGCCTTCATGGGCGGAGAGTTTGGCCTGAGTGTCAACAGGGGTTGCCGTAGGATGACACTCAGCCATGCCTGCCCGTTGGAGGAGATCGATGGCGTACTGTCGCTGCGACAGGAACAGGCCGTCGGAGGTGCGGGTGACGGCGACACCGAGGAAGTGGTGGAGAGCACCCAAGTCGGTCATGGCGAACTCAGACTGGAGTCGGGCCATGAGTTGTTGCAGAAGAGTTGGAGTCGAGGCGGTGAGGATGATGTCATCGACGTAGAGCAGCAAGTAGGCGAGACTCGTCCCCTCGGTGAGAACAAAGAGGGATGTGTCAGAGGTGGAGGCGACGAAGCCGAGCTGTTGAAGGAAGGTCGCGAACCGCTGGTACCAAGCTCTCGGGGCCTGCTTCAGTCCGTACAGGGACTTTTGCAGGAGACAGACGTGATCTGCAGCGGCGGGGTCAACGAAACCCGGTGGCTGCTGGCAGTAGACTGTCTCGTTGAGGTGGCCGTGAAGAAAGGCATTCTTCACGTCCAGCTGATGGATCGGCCAGGCACGGGAGACGGCAATGCTGAGAACGGTCCGAATGGTGGCCTGTTTGACCACCGGACTAAAGGTCTCGTCGTAGTCAATGCCTTCTCGTTGAGAAAATCCGCGGACCACCCAGCGGGCCTTGTGACGAGCGAGGGACCCATCGGCATGGAATTTGTGCCGGAAAATCCACTTGCCTGTCACAACATTCGCGCCAGGAGGGCACGGAACAAGACGCCAGGTGTTGTTGTCGACGAGGGCCTGGTACTCATCCATCATCGCAGCCCGCCAGTTGGCATCGGCCAGAGCGCTGCGGTAGTTCGTCGGTAGAGGCGATGGTGAGGGCGAGGAGGTGGCGGCGAGCCCCTCGTAGCTCACACGTGGGAGGGCGCCGGTCCTGGTGCGCGTGAGCGGCGGAGATGGAGCTGCAGCTGTGGACGCAGCCTGGGGCGTCGGTGCGGCAGGCACAGCTGGTGGCGCAGGCACCGGCTGTGGTCGTCGACTGTAGGTCCGTGGAAACGGAACCACAGGAAGACCAGGCGGGGGTACGTGACCACACCCGCCCGGTGGTGGAGAAGCCGAACTGGGGCTGGGGGGCACATGGTTGCGTCCCCCAGGCAGGAGAAAAGCCGGGTCCGGCTCATCATCAGGGGGCGGCTGCACAGCGTCCAAGGTGGACGGGGCAACCGTGGTTGTCGAGGAGGAACCTCCACCTGTAGGAACAATAGAGCAAGGCACCGAAACCGAATCGTTGTCCAGAAGAAAATCCAGGGAGCGAGGGAATGGGATGACACCGGTGGTGGAAAAGGGAAAAACAGTCTCATCGAACACAACATGACGAGAAATAATGATGCTTTGAGTTGTCAGGTTGAGACACCTATAGCCCTTATGAGAGGAAGGATACCCAAGGAAAATGCAAGCCGCAGAGCGAGGTGCAAGCTTATGTGGGGAAGTGGCCTGTAGGTTTGGATAGCAGAGGCACCCAAAGACGCGAAGGTGGCTGTAGGTGGGTGGCTGTCCATGGAGGCGAGTGAAAGGAACCTCATGGGATATGGAGGAGGAAGGGCGCCTGTTGAGTAAGTAGCAGGCGGCAGCAAGAGCCTCAGCCCAGTATGTGGGTGGCATTGAAGCGTGGAGCAGCATGGTGCGAATTGAGTTGTTGAGTGTGCGAATGGTGCGTTCTGCCTTGCCATTTTGAGGGGAAGTGTATGGGCAGGAGAGACGAAGAAGTGTTCCCCGAGCAGCGAGGAAGGTGGTGTTGGCTGTGTTGACAAATTCTCTGCCATTGTCGGTTTGGAAGCATTTTACAGGGAGGTTAAATTGGGTTTGTGCAAGGGCTGTGAGCTGAACTAAGTGTTGGTGGACCTCGGATTTGCGGTGGAGAGGAAAAACCCAACAATAGTGACTGTAATCATCCAGACAGACTAAATAGTATGAAAAACCAGAAATACTAGGGATGGGAGAGGTCCAAACATCACAGTGAATTAGTTCAAACGGTGCATAAGTACAAGACTGGGAGGTACTGAAGGGTAGACGCGTGTGCTTGCCTAACTGACATGAATGGCAGAGGGAGCGGTCTACTTTATTGTAGGAAACAGCATGAAGTTTATTTAGATGTTCTAAAGCAGCAGGTGCTGGATGGCCGAGACGCTGGTGCCACAGGGTCGACGAAACAGCCAGGAGAGCATGTGAGGAGGCGCCAGCGGTCGGAGGGATAGCAGGTATGGTGTAGAGATCGCCGGTACTATTGCAGCGATGAATCACTCGTCCCGTCTGGGTATCCTTAACAGAAAAACCAAGAGCATCAAATTCAAGAGAACAACGATTTTCACGGGTGAATTGACGAACGGATAAAAGATTATGAATGAGAGAAGGGGCGACAAGAATGTTATTAAGGGAGAAGTTTGCTGAGGTGGTGGGTAGGATGGAGTGACCTCTGGACGTGACCGGAATACTAGTGCCATTGCCTACTGTTATAGATGAGGTGGAGGGGGGAAGGCGCTGGAGGAGCATACCATCAGAGGTCGCCATGTGAGTTGAAGCGCCGGAGTCAACAACCCATGAGGGGCTGCCCTGGACAGCTAGGTGCTGCAAGGCAGCAATTAGGCCAGCCGAGTCCCATGTCGGTCCACCAGGCTGGACAGGGGCGAACGCTGTGTGCGCCTGAGGAGGGGCACCGAGCAGCCCCTGTTGGCGTGGGGGCTGCCATGGGTGGTTGCCAGGGGCGCCGGAACTGCCCTGGTCGCGCTCCCAGGGAGGTATGACGCGCTCACCGGGGTTGACACGTGCGCCAGTCCAAGGATCAAAACCCCAGGGCTGACGCTTGCTGTCGCGCCGAGTGTTGTTGCGCCTGTTGTCGCGTCGGCCACCGTTGCCGTGCTGCTGCTGGCGCGGCTGTTGCTGCTGGCGCGGCTGCTGCTGCTGGACTGCGGTCGGCAGGGCACCACCAGGGGCGCCGTTGAAGGTGGCGAGAAGGGCCGAAGCGGCGCGGACCTTGTCCTCGTTCTTGAGACGCAGCTCCTTGAGGAGGAGTTGATTCCTGGCAACAGCAAAGGTGAGAGGTTCCTGGGCGGCGATGTTGTCGGCGACAGATTGGTACTTCTCATTGAGGCCGCGGAGTAGGTTGAGGACGAGGTCGGGCTCGGTGATGGTTTGGTCGACGTCGCGAAGACTGTCGGCAGCCTCCTTCATGCGCACACAGTACTCGTCGATGGAGGAGTCGCCCTGGGTCATCGAGTGGAACTCGTGACTTAGGAAGACGGCGCGGGGTGCCTTGTTGGCTTGGTACAGGGCGGCGATTGCCGTCCAGAGCTGGCCGGCGGTCTGTTGGGCACCGGTCATAGCGAGGTTGAGGACGGAGTCGGAGACGGTGCCGAAGATCCAACTGCGGATGCAAAAGTCAGCCTGCACCCATGCGTCATTGGTGGGCGTAGGGGAGACGATGGCAAGGTGCTGGAGCAGCCCGAATTTGCCACACATGGCGTGGAAGGCTGTCGACCACTTGGTGTAGTTAGAGGGTCGCAGCTCGAGGGTCATGGGAATGTGGGTCTTCACGTTTACGAGAGCATATGGGCAAACGGCTGGGTTGATGGCGTCAGCCATGGCGGAGGTGGTGGAGGACTCTGAGGACATGCTGGCGCGGCTGTTGGGCGGCGCAGCTAGGTTGGGGAAGGAGAGGGAGGGCCAAGATCAGATCGCTCTGATACCATGTAGAAAGGTGAGGTTGAGGCAATTGGCCATACTCTCAATGGAGAGGGGGCCTATATTTATAGGGCAGCTGCTGCTGCTATATATGGCAGTAATTACATGGATAGGAAATAAATCACAATCTCTAAACATGGCAGGTTTGATCCTAATTGACTGCCCTGCCCAAATATGCAAGATCACAATCTCTAAACATGGCAGGTCTGATCCTAATTGACTGCCCTGCCTAAATATGCAAGATACAATCTCCTATTGCCTAATAGTTGGGAAAAGTTTATACAGGAACATCTATAACTAAAGAAAAAAGAATGGAGGGAGTATGATACTTATCACAACACGGAAAAAGAATGGTGGAAATATGATACTTATCATGGCACTGACATACTGAAATCTAGAATAATTCATGTATCTTAAGTATGGCTTGCTGTAGACATATTTGTTCAGCAGAAGTATCTTTTGGTGCCAAGGCACAGCTATTAGATATGCTATTGGCACCGGCAGTAGCCAAACCTACAGAAGGCAGTGTGAAGGATCAGGGAGATCATTAGGTTAGGAAGCTAATTTGAGACTAGCTCAGGTTCTTAGCTAAAGATTGGTTTCCTTTGTTTGTGCATCCTTGGTAAGTGTGGACTGTGGATCAGTGTTTACAAATCGTACGATTAATCGCAATTAATCAGCCTGATCATTTTCCTGGCTCCGACTAGGTGCTCCGATGCAACCAGAGCGATCAGAAATCTAGTCGTCCGACTAGTCGTCGACTAGTCGCGACCAGTCGGTCGATTAGTGGCATTTTGGCAACCAAGAGAGAGGCGGCACGCGATGGGAGAGGGAGGGGCCACCGGCGACGCACGACGGGGAAGGCAGTGGCCAGCCGCTAGTGTCACCACGTAGCAGGAGGAAGGGGTCGACAACAGCGCATGGCTCACGACGGGAGGAGTGGGCCGGCGGCGGTGCGCCTTGGAGTGGGAGGGGCCACCGGCGACGCCGGCGGGAGAGTGAGGAGAAGGCGACATGTAGGGGGAGATGTGCGGCGGCCGACATGTGAGGGAGATGTGCAGTAGCTAGGGGCTTGTGAGGGAGGGGGAGATGTAGGACTGAGTAGTGAAGCCTAGGGTTTAGTTAATGGGCTTGGGCTTTTCGATTTTATTTTTGGGCTAATAAGTAATGGCTGGAAATTTGGCCCATGACTGGAAATTTATTGTTATATACTATATAATGTATATATATGTATTATGTATATGTCCTAAAATATATGGGATAATTAGATGAACGACTAGAACCGACCAGTATCGACTAATCGCGATTGGTTTTCTAGTCAATCCCATGGAGATTATGTTCGACTAAGCGATTTGTAAACATTGCTATGGATATTAGCCTTTGGCAAATATAGTGAACTGAAGATGTACTCAATTTTTCCACGAGCAAGCTAATAATTGTAATGATTAATCGATGATAAGGGTATTTACCACAATTATTATGGCAGTAAGGCAAGGCGAGGTGCCTAATCACCTTCACACCTTTTAGGCGAATATGGCGTGTAGTGAGGCGATGCCATACTCACTTAACATAAATGTACATGTCACAATAGTTTTTGGAACAACATGAATTTAAATTTAGCGCCACATGAAATAGAAATAGTTAAACAAGTCCATACTCCATAGCAATAGTTCATAATAGCAGAAAGAAAGAGGAGCAGCACATTCAGGACCTCTACTGCTGGAGAGGGAGATTGGGAGAGGAACACAGACCCGCTGCTGGATATCATTGAGCTCACTAGTCGCCACTCCGTTCGGAACCTCCAATCCTCCATGAAGCATGTCGCCGCCTCCAGTCTTCCAATCCTGCACACAGTGCACCGACACAGGGGATGGTAGCAAATGGGGTAGTTAAGATTGAGTGGTGGTGGATAGAGATGAGGTGCGGCGTAGCGACGGTCGATAAATGGGAAGGCTGAGGGTAAACTAGGGTTTTGTGTGCGTGTGCCATGGGTAGAGGCTTATTATCATGGCCCTTGAGTAGCAGGACATGGGGAAGTGAGCGAAGAGCGTAGCTGTGGCAGACGGGAGGGTGAGGGCGTGCTGTGCCTCGCCTCACCGGCGCCGTGACGGTTGGGTGTAGATTAGATTAATTCTCTCTTCATTGATTGATTGATTCCTGGTGAATACTGCCCTATTTATAGAGTCTATTGAGAGGATAAGTCTATGTGTGTGTGTGTTTTGGCATGACATGTTGTTTGGCATGACATGTGTGATGTCCATGTGTGGACAAGTTTGTAGTCTTAGCACCTTTAGCATCTTTTACTTTAGCATCTTAGACTAGCATCTTTGCTTTAGCATCTTAGACTAGACTAAGCATCTTTGCTTTAGCATCTTAGACTAGCATCTTTGCTTTAGCATCTTAGACTAGCATCTAGCATCTTGGGCTACATGGCTAGCCTATAAATATGTATCCCCAACCATTTGGGTTGGCATGACATTTAAGTGAGTTGAATGAGAAGAAAATTGCCCCAACTCTGAGTGTAATCCCTACCAATGCGAGTGTTCTCTCTAACAATTGGTATCAGAGCTGTATGGTTCTGTGACCTTTCCAATCCCCTCCGCGACTCTCTCCAACGGAGACACCCTTCTCCTTGTTCATCTTCCTCCCTTGCCGGTCCACCGGAAACCGACGACTCTGCGAGCTCCACCCACACTCCGAGCAGCAGCTCGATTGTAGCAGCTTCCTCCCAGTGCAGCAGCAACCCCCACGACCCTTCCACTCTACCACCACACAATGTCCACAGGAGACTCTCTTCGCTCGGTCGCCTCAAGCGCACGACGTCGGCAGGAGGCCGAAGTCGCCGCGGCGGAGGAGCGCGACCAGGTGGCAGCAGAGGTTGTGGCAACGACGGCTCGGAAGGTGAGGTTGGCGGCGGCAGAACTGGCAGCAGCGAGAGCGGAAGAGGAAGCGGCGGCGGCTGTGGCTGCAGCACGTGTTGCGGCGGCAGAGCTCGAAGCTTTGCGCCACGGTAGCAACAGTGGCAGTGCCTCCGAGGGAGGTAGCCTCGACTTGGAGGCCGAGTTACCAAGGAGGGCGAAGGATGAGCGGGTGGCGCAGTGGGCAGCAGCGCAGCCCCGTGCTCGCGGCGTCAGCCCAAACGGGCCCAGACGCGCCGACAACACTCCGGGAGGATGCGCACGCGACAGTCGTGCTCATGGCGAACGCGACCCTCACAGGCGGCGTGGCTCTCCTTCCCCGGACCGTCGCCATGGTCTTCGCGGCTTCCAGACCATCATCAAGGACGCTGGTGCTGGTGGTGGATGGCCCACCCTCACCAAGACCAACTACACCCAGTGGTCCATGATTATGAGGGTGAAGCTCCAAGTGCGGCACATGTGGGAGGCGGTCACATACGACGACGTCGACTACGATGATGATCGACGGGCACTGGAGGCCCTCGTTGCTGCAATTCCGCTGGAGATGCAGTGTCTGATTGCTTGCAAGCATACTGCCAAGGAGGCTTGGGATACTATCGCTGTAGTATGTATCGGCAGCGATCGCGCCCGCAAGGCTACGCTGCAGGCACTACGCAAGGAGTGGGAGAACCTGGCTTTCAAACCAGGTGAGGATGTTGATGATTTTGCTCTCCGTCTCAACTCTCTACTGCAGAAGTTGGTGCAGCATGGCGAAGACCTCATCAACGAGGAAAGAGCTGTTGAGAAGCTCTTTCGCTGCGTTCCCGGGAAATACAAGCAAATGGCTCGTTCGATCGAGTCCTTGATGGACCTCTCCAGGATGTCGATCGGAGAAGCGATAGGTCGCCTCAAGGTCGTCGACATCGACGAGCCCCAGTCATCTTCAGAGCCGGCCACCACTGGTGGCAAGCTTCTCTTCACCGAGGAGCAGTGGCTCGCGCGCCAGCGAGAGCAGAAGAAGGGGGAGGCATCAAGTTCGTCAAATGGCCACAAGCGCCAGCCACGCAGGGGGCGCAAGCCCCCCCAGGCGCATGGAGGCGCTACTGGCGGCGCCAACGGTGGCCGCAAGGCCACCTGTGATGACACTTGTCACAACTGTGGCAAGATCGGCCATTGGGCTAGGGACTGCCGGCAGGCGAAGCGCGGCGGTCAGGCACATGTCGCGCAAGCGCAAGAGGAGCCGGCTCTGTTCCTTATACATGGGAACATTGAGCTGCACTCCCCTCCCACGTCGACAGCTGCCGCTCTTCTTCACGTCGACGAACCACGCGCACACGTCTTCCTCGGCAATGGGTCCAATGATGACAAGATTGACGAGTGGTTCCTCGACACCGGCGCCACCCATCACATGACCGGGCGGCGGGACCACTTCTCCGACCTGGACTCCAGCGTGCGAGGGTCCGTCAAGTTTGGGGACGCCTCCGCCGTGGAGATAAGGGGCGTCGGCTCTGTCATCTTCACCGCCAAGACCGGCGAGCATCGGATGCTCACCGGTGTCTATTACATCCCCGAGCTGAGGAACTCCATCATCAGTCTTGGCCAGCTGGATGAGAATGGCTCGCGTGTGGAGATCGAGCATGGGGTGCTGCGCATTTGGGATCATCAGCACCAACTTGTCGCCAAGGTAAATAGAGGAAGCAATCGCCTCTATGTCCTTCATGTGCAGGTGGCGCAGCCTGTGTGCCTTGCAGCCCGCCGCGACGACGACGCGTGGCGGTGGCACGAGCGCTTTGGGCACCTCAACTTTGAGGCCCTGAAGCAGCTCGGCATCAAGGAGATGGTGCGGGGCATGCCGAGTGTCGAGCATGTGGAGCAGTTCTGCGACACCTGCGTGCTGACCAAGCAGCGACGACTCCCATTCCCTCATCAGGCGAGCTTTCGCGCCAAGGAGAAGCTCGAACTTGTGCACGGCGACCTTTGCGGTCCCGTGACACCGGCTACCCCTGGAGGCCGGCGCTACTTCCTCCTCCTCGTCGACGACGTGTCCCGCTACATGTGGGCGGTGCTTCTCGACACCAAGGCAACAGCCGCAGATGCTATCAAGCGTCATCAAGCTGCCGCAGAGAAGGAGTGCGGTCGCAAGCTCCGGGTGTTGCGCACGGACAACGGCGGCGAGTTCACGGCGGCTGAGTTCGCGGCGTACTGCGCTGATGAGGGCATTCAACGTCACTACTCCGCGCCGTACACACCACAGCAGAACGACGTCGTCGAGCGCCGCAACCAGACGGTGGTGGCCACTGCTCGCGCCCTCCTCAAGCAGAGGGGGATGCCGGCGATCTACTGGGGAGAGGCGGTGATGACTGCCGTCCATCTCCTCAACCGCTCGCCTACCAAGGCGCTTGACGGCGAGACGCCGTATGAAGCCTGGCACGGACGCAAGCCGACGGTTGGCCACCTCCGTGTTTTTGGTTGCCTGGCATTCGTCAAGGAGCTCAGCCACGTCGGCAAGCTTGACGATCGGAGTACGCAAGGGGTCTTCATCGGCTATGCGGAGGGCTCCAAGGCCTACCGCATCCTCGACCCTACGACACAGCGCGTCCACATCTCACGAGACGTTGTGTTCGACGAAGGGCGAGGCTGGACGTGGGGCAAGATGGCGGATGATGGCTTGACTTCGACGATCAACGATTTCGTCGTCGAGTACGTCTACTTCGAGGGAGCAGGGGGAGCTAGCAGCTCACCTTCACCGAGCTCGCTTGCCCCAGCACCTGGCACATCATCAGCTCCGGCAAGTACTTCACCACCTCCTGCACCGGCCACACCTTGCTCTCCTACACCGACGCCCACATCTTCAGGATCGGCATCCGTGGCTTCAGTCCATGATGAGCAGCGCACAGTGGAGTTCACTACTCCATTATCAAACGACGGGGACCGTGTCGATGCTTGCCATGACGGAGAGCCTCTACGTTACCGCACCATGGATAACATCCTTGGTGAGCAGCCCGTTCCTGGGATGGCGCAACATGACTTCGATGTGGAACTACACTTGGCGCATGACGATGGTGAGCCACGTTCCTTCGCTGAGGCGGAAGGAGACGCGGCCTGGCGCGCCACGATGCAGCAGGAGATGGACGCCGTCGAGCGGAACCAGACATGGGAGCTGGCTGATCTTCCGGCCGGCCACCGTGCCATCACCCTTAAGTGGGTGTTCAAGCTGAAGAAAGATGAGGCCGGGGTGGTGGTCAAGCACAAGGCTCGGCTGGTGGCACGCGGTTTTGTTCAACAGGAGGGAGTCGACTTCGACGATGCCTTCGCTCCTGTTGCACGGATGGAGTCCATTCGTGTCCTCCTCGCGCTGGCAGCCCAGGAGGGTTGGCATGTCTATCACATGGATGTCAAGTCCGCCTTCCTCAATGGCGACTTGAAGGAGGAGGTCTACGTTCGACAGCCGCCGGGATTTGTCATCCTCGGCAAGGAGAACAAGGTTCTCCGCCTGCGCAAGGCCCTCTATGGCTTGCGACAGGCACCACGAGCTTGGAACGACAAGTTGGACTCCACTCTCAGGCAGATGGGGTTCCATCAAAGTGCTCATGAGGCTGCAGTCTACCGGCGGGGCAAGGGAGACAATGCCCTGCTGGTAGGCGTCTACGTTGACGACTTGGTGATCACCGGCACCAAGGAGGTGGAGGTAGAGGCGTTCAAGACGAAGATGAAGGCCACCTTCCAGATGAGCGACCTAGGGCTCCTCTCCTACTTGGGGATCGAGGTGCACCAGGACAGCTCTGGCACTTTACTTCGCCAGACCGCCTACGCCAAGCGCATCGTCGAGCTGGGCGGACTCATCGACTGCAACCCAGCCTACACTCCCATGGAGGAAAGGCTGAAGCTGAGTCGCGACAGCACGACAGAGGAGGTGGATGCGACGCAGTACCGGCGCATTGTGGGCAGCCTTTGCTACCTTGTCCACACGCGACCGGACTTGGCGTTCGCAGTTGGCTACGTCAGTCGGTTCATGCAGCGACCGACGACGGAGCATCAACAGGCTGTGAAGAGGATCCTACGCTATGTCGCGGGGACCTTTGACTACGGCTTGTACTACCCGAGGTGCCCCGGTGCGGCGCATTTCATTGGGTACAGCGACAGCGACCACGCCGGCGACATCGACACAAGCAAGAGCACCAGCGGGACGCTGTTCTTCCTTGGTAAGTGTCTGATAAGCTGGCAGTCGGTCAAGCAGCAGGTGGTGGCCATGTCCAGTTGCGAGGCAGAGTACATCGCAGCCACTTCTGCATCAACTCAAGCTCTCTGGCTGGCTCGGCTGCTTGGTGATCTTCTTGGCAGAGATGCCGAAGCAGTGGAGCTCAGGGTGGACAGCAAGTCTGCTTTGGCTTTGGCAAAGAACCCTGTTTTCCACGAGCGCAGCAAGCACATTCGGGTGAAGTACCACTTCATCCGGAGTTGTTTGGATGAAAGGAGTGTGAAGGCAAGCTACATCAACACCCAAGACCAGCTCGCCGACTTCCTCACCAAGTCGCTTGGGCGGATCAAGTTCCAGGAGCTTCGCGCCAGGATTGGGATGGTTCAGATTTCCCAGAAGGCGCCACACACGACTTAGGGGGAGATTGAGAGGATAAGTCTATGTGTGTGTGTGTTTTGGCATGACATGTTGTTTGGCATGACATGTGTGATGTCCATGTGTGGACAAGTTTGTAGTCTTAGCACCTTTAGCATCTTTTGCTTTAGCATCTTAGACTAGCATCTTTGCTTTAGCATCTTAGACTAGACTAAGCATCTTTGCTTTAGCATCTTAGACTAGCATTTTTGCTTTAGCATCTTAGACTAGCATCTAGCATCTTGGGCTACATGGCTAGCCTATAAATATGTATCCCCAACCATTTGGGTTAGCATGGCATTTAAGTGAGTTGAATGAGAAGAAAATTGCCTCAACTCTGAGTGTCATCCCTACCAATGCGAGTGTTCTCTCTAACATCTATGACACTTATGTGTGTCAGTGCATGAGCCATGGGTTGTTAATCCCACTCTAATTCATCTTCCCTTGCCATCGGCCATGTGGTGTATGCCTTGTGCAATATGGCGTCCAGCGTCAAGCGGAAGACATAAGTGCCATGGAAAACACCATAGTCCATACACCCATAAGGCGAGGCGCTAGCTGCAGCGACCGCAGCTGGCTGCCCGAATGCTTAGGTAACACCTTAACTATGTTTATCACTAGGAAGATGGCTAGGCGCCTCAGCTATCAAACTCGGTGCCTAGGCGCCGAGGCTTCAGGCGTGTAGCTAGGGTACAACGGGATATAAAATAGCTCTATGGCCTGGATTAGGGTTCCTCACTCCGCCGCTTCTGGGTATTGGTGAGTGAAATGCATCTTTCCTGCCTTTCTTGTACAATGCATACAAATGATGCATAGTTCTGTATTTGCATGTTTGATTATTATTACTAATGGGCACTAAATATGATCATAAGTACCTAACTTGCCATTTGTGACTTAATGCAGCAAATGTCTATCACAGAGATCTAAAGCCAAAAAACATACTTGCTAATGCAAATTGCAAACTCAAAATTTGCGACTTTGGCTTGGCAAGAGTTGCATTCAGTGATTCTCCCACAACAGTCTTTTGGACCGTAAGGATTATTTGTTATTATATTATGTTGATAAATGATAATTTTATGCTACTTAAATGGTAGATTGTACTACAGTTAGAATTAATTGTCATTTAATTCCCCTTGACATTACACTACAACAGTTTAATTTTAAGTTGTCTGTTCCTCTGGTTAGTCATCACTCATCAGAATTAGTAGTTGAGTGAATTGCACTGACATTACATTATTACACTGCATGACTATCAAATAGCTGATGGCCTATGAACTATTCCACTCCAACATATCAGTGTGATTTCTCTATGCAGCAATGTTATTTTACATTGCCATCGTTGGACCTTTAGGTTACATGCACTGTTTCCACTTTCCAGCCAACATGCTGAACTTAAGGTTGTCTCATTTGCTACAATGGTTAAAAATAAAGAGGAAGCCAACTATGAAAATTGTGATGGTAATCGGTAATGATTATTGAGGCCATTTCTCCCCTGGGTTTTATAGTTGGGCTTGGGGTGGGGGCTGGTGGTTGTACAGCTCACTTGTAATTTACATCTTGGACCCAGATCATCTTGGGCTAAAGATGATATGATATGGGAAAATTCCATTGTTTTACTAGACATTAGTTATTATGAAATGAGATTTGAAATATGAGCTTCCTTCTGCAGGACTATGTGGCAACAAGATGGTATAGAGCACCTGAGCTGTGTGGTTCATTTTATTCCAAGGTAAGGGTTTGGTATGTTTGATCAGAATTCAGAAATTATAGCAAAGTTTTTTGTGGGAGCCTTCAACAAAATAGTTTTGAGCAAATTTGTGATATTTGGTTTCTTTTCCGTTTTGTAGAATACTCCCTTTGGTCAGAAGAACATGTCGTTTTGGGCACGTCATGGTCTTCAAAATGCAACATCCACCAGTTTCCATTGGAAAATATTTTTGAAAAAACTGAAAATATTATTACATTATGAAAGTACTTTTTTGAGACAAATCTATACATATTGTTTTCATGCATCCAATCTAAATATTTAGAAATATATTTATGTTAAAATTTGTTTAAATTGACATGAAACATGCCTAAAACATGTTTTACTGACAGGAAGTACTATAGTAATACGTACTGCCTTAATTTTGTTTGCAAATTTGAAAATGTGACTATCTGTCCTTTTAGTGGAAGTGTGGTCATCATTATCTGGACTAATGGAACACTTGAACTATCTCAATTAGAAGATGTTAATTTATTCTGTGACTAGTGGTATTGCATTTATAGTTTTAATTTCATGTTCTATCTCTTATGCAGTAAAATGAACCACCAATCATTATTTTATTTGTTGTTGCTAAAATCTACTATTATTTGTATTGCAGTACACACCAGCTATAGATATATGGAGTATAGGATGCATTTTTGCGGAGGTGTTGATTGGAAAGCCACTGTTTCCTGGTAAAAATGTTGTTCACCAGTTGGATTTGATAACTGATCTTCTGGGAACACCCACCGTGGATGCTATTTCTCAGGTACAATAGCTGATCGTTGGAAATTTGTTATCAAATTAGGATTTTGAGATAATATATGACTGCAAATTTTGCCATTCTTATCTCTGATAAGGTGCGGAATGACAAAGCAAGAAAATATCTGACGTGCATGCGGAAAAAGCAGCCTGCATCATTTTCGCACAAATTTCCAAAGGCTGATCCATTAGCATTAAAATTGCTTAGGAAGCTTCTAGCTTTTGATCCAAAGGACCGTCCATCTGCAAAAGAGGCATGTCATACAAATGATTTTTCCTTGATCCTATACCTGACATAATCTTGCTATGTTATGTTATGCTTTCTATTGGTTCTGATGTTCTGGACATATTTACAAACTTTAGGCATTGGCAGATCCATACTTCAATGGATTGGCAAGGGTAGAGCGCGAACCTTCTTGTCAACCAATTCCAAAGATGGAATTTGAATTTGAGCGTCGTAGAGCAACAAAGGAGGATATAAAGGAACTGATTTTCCGAGAAATTTTGGAGTACCATCCTCAACTATTGAAAGAGCACATTAGTGGAACAGAAAGGCCACATTTTCATCATTTAAGGTCAGATATGTAATAAATTTGCTTATCTTCTATCTTTCAGTCATTATCAACCCCTTATACTTAGTTACTTACATTCCTCATGTTTCTGGTCTTTTAGTGCTGTTGACCAATTCAGAAAGCAATTTACCCAAGTTGAGGAAAATGAGAATGGAAGTGGGGCTGTTGTTTCACTACAGAGGAAACATTCTTCTTTGCCAAGGTGACCTTGCCCCCTAGTTTAATTGTATATATGCAAGGGATGTTTGAAAAATGGTAATATCATAAAGAATATATGCATTCTTCTTCTTCAAAGCCTTTCAATCCCATGCAAGTTGGGATAGTTATAGCTGAAAGTTGAAACCCAGACTTGGGTTTCATCTTCATTTGAGTGGCTAGGTTTTTCATTGGCTCGTCAAGCCAAAAACAATCTTTTAGGGAAAAGAGTATATGCATTAATGCATACATTGTGAAAAATCTCTTGGGGTTGTCCTTTCCATTTGTTATCAGCTTGCATTATTCTTGTGGCCACTAGATTTAGTAATCAGTTGCAGCATTACCTTTTAGCTGGAAAAATGCCCATGAGACCTAAACCTTCAAGTCATACTGGCACTAATCTTTCCTGTGAACCTTGATGAATAAAAAGCAACAAGAAGGTATTATCGGATTAATAGTAGTTGCAAACCTGGACCTGAATAAGATGATTGAAATTTTATCAATTATGTGTGTTTTAAGCAATTGATCAAAATTCTAAAGAAATAATATGTACAAGCTGCACTGATTTTTTCAGATGACCCCACTGAGACTCTTTAGCCTTGCTAGAAAGCAAAATTGAATCTTGCTTGAAATTCTGATGCTTACCTATGATGACCAACTGTTTGGGTACTACCGTACTAGGCTAATGAGCCCTATCCTTTTCTCGACCCCGTATTATAAAATATATTACTGCGTAATACCTTCATGTCATCTGATATATCTCATAGTTTTATTTTCTTTCTTTGGCACAAACATAGGTCAGCAGTAGTGCACTCTGCTGCAATTCCTTCAAAGGATTATAAACATATGGCGTCATCTAGTACAAAGCATGCAGTAGATGGATCTTCGAATGCACAAATTCAGGGACTACATGCAAATATAGCTGGTATTACTGTGTTTACATTCCTGAAAAGCATGATGTCATCTGTATTTGGCATGTTGATTTTCTAGAGTCACTAATTCGTGATGAATGACCGTTAAAAACTGTTGAATATTCAGGGTACTAATGCCCTTACTCTTTTGCAGGCAAGCCTTCAACTATCGTTAGACCTGCAGTGCCCTCAGGCAGTCTAAATTCACAGGATATGAGTGATCCAAGAAGCTTAGCACCTACTCTTCAATGGCAACCAAATATCTCCCATTTTCCAAATGATGCCTTGAATGGTCAGAACACAGTATTTAGGGGGTCACTGCTTGATGCAACGAGCCCAGCCCAAGCCATTCCTGGAACCACTCCATATGTAGACTCCAGATCAGGGAACTTGTACCTGTATCTGCATCATGGCGCTAGAGAGGATATACAAAGTGAAAGAACCACTGCACAAGCACACTCTGCTTCTCATGGTCCAGTTCCAGCCGTACCTTACAGCCTTCCAGGGATGTAAAGAACTTATAGCTTCATCGTTAATCTGTCGAATCATGTCGGTCTGGCTTTTTTTCCTTATCTTTGGCCTTCGTAACATTGATTACCAGCATGCAATTGAAGGGAGAAGAACTAGAGATGCATGCTCTTATCTTTCTGCAATTTGCTTATACCACCTTTATGTTTTACCAGTTTGTCCCAAAGCTATGGGTGTTCTGAATAATAATGACATTGTTCATAGAAAACCTGTGAGGTGTCGAGGCCAAAAGACTTGATCGTCGTGATGTATGTCCAAATGGACGTGATATACTTGCAATGTGTTTAACTGAACTGGGTGACCCCAGAAGTGGGTCAGGTGTAAAGAAATGTGCAGAGGCAAAAAAAAAAATGCTCTTTCTGGCGCGTATCTGCATAAATGAATGTTCTTCTATTCAGAAATTTTGTTATCTATGTCCTAGCCTTCGTTTCAGTTTTTCTTGCCAGCAGTATTGTAATAACTTATGACTTCTTACTTTGTTATTTTTGACTTGCTATTTATAGCAATAGCAAGTCTTCTTATTTAAATTAACTTATTGTTTTGTTATTCACTCCAATGTATTTGTTAAATATAACTTCTTATTTAAATGTAGCTATATTTTATCAATTTATATACATGCAAATAAAATAAAAAATCAATGAAATAACAAGTTTGATTAACTTGCTAGATGTAGCAAGTGCGGAGAGAGGAATAACAAGTTCTTTAAAAAACAAGTCAAGTAGTAAGTATGACGGAGTGAATCATACTTATTATTTTAGAAGATAATAAGTGTGATAGCAAGTAAATGAAGATGTTTTTAGGAAACATGTTTGGGCGGATTTATTTTTCTAAAAACTCTATTAAAAATGTCAAAAAATGTTTTGAAATTGTTTATCAACCTTTTAGCATTAAATTTGTTCATTTAAACTGTCAAACTATTTTTTCAAAGAGTAAGATCATCTATCATCTACAATTCACTCTTGTTTTCAATTGGACCATTACTTAAATAAAAATCTAATGCTGCAAGAGAATTATTCGAAAATTCAGTACTGCAATAGAAAGGCTATTCTAGTTGCATCCAGCTCACACGGAAATTTGGCGCGAGGAGCATGACACATCACCACCCATGAGTCCATGACCCGCATGGCCAGGCAACTCTTCTTGGCCACAGGGTTCACCTCATTGGTCGACTTCCCGTTACCAAGCTTTAACCCATTAGTCAAAATTCAAATTTCAATCTTTGAACTGAAAAAAAAAACCAAACTGCCTAGTTTATCGAAACTAGGCTAAGGGGTTGTTCGGCAAACAGGGGTTAAAATTTAGCACCTCTCACATCGGATATTCGGATGCTAATTAAAAAGATTAAACACGAGCTAATTAAAAACTAATTATAGAAACCCAGGTCAATTCGTGAGACAAATCTATTAAGCCTAATTAATTCATTGTTAGCACATTTTTACTTAGTATCACATTGTCAAATCATGAACTAATTAAGGGGGTGTTTGGTTCCATAGACTAAAATTTAGTCCGTGTCAAATCGGATGTTTGGACATCAAATTGAAGGACTAAAAATAAACTAATTATAAAAACAATTGTAGAATCGGAGGATAATTCGCGAGACAAATTTATTAAACCTAATTAATCAATGATTAACAAATATTTATTGTAGCATCATATTGTCAAATCATGACGTAATTTAGGCTCATTAAATTCGTCTCGCAAATAATTCACCGATTATGAATGAGTTTTGTAAATAGTCTACATTTAATAATTTAAAATAATATCTAAACATTCGATGTGAATAGTCCCTTAAATCAAACATCCCCGTAGTCTAAGATCTTAGTTCTATGATTAGTTTTTTAATTAACTCATATTTAATTATTCTAATTAACATCCAAACTTTGGATATAAACACATGAAAATTTAGGGTCCGTTTGGTTTGGGGGCGAGGGTGGATAGGATAATCCCATCCATGAATTTAGGGATGAGATGATACATTCGAGGTGTTTGGTTGGATGGATGGGATGAGACAATTTTTTGTTTGGTTAGATGTATACAACTTGGATGAGATAAGATTAAATTTAGTGGGACCTACTTGTCAAATATATTTTTTAATAAAAATATAATCATATGAGATCTTATTTTATAGATTAAATTATAATCAATACAATGATGTAATTAGATCATAAATTGGATAAATAATTTGAGAGTAAAAATCATTTGAATATTTATAAACGAAAAATTAAATGTGTAATAACCAATCAGGAGACAACACGTCATCTCGTCAAATATTGGATGAGCTCGTCCAGAAAAATTTCTTGAATCTCTCCATCCAGCATATTGAAGGAATATTCCTCTCGTGGACCATCCCATCCACCTTCACCCTTCAACCAAACAGCTGACTGGATGGAATGACCCTATCCCATCCAGGATATCCAGCAAACCAAATGCACCCTGAACGACTATGCTCGGGTCTGCGTGTGCCGATACACACCCACCACGTCTCCGCATCGCAAGCCACGGAAGCGGAACCCCTCCGCTCCGCAGGGACAAATCCAGGCATCCACGCCACGCCTACGACGCGCACGCGCCTCGACTCGAGCCACCAGTTCGCCACGAAAATGGCCATGCGGCACTACTCCACGGCTGCTGCCGCCGCCGTCTCGTCCAGCGAACGAGCGCGAAACCTGCCCTCCTCCTTCCTCCCAGCCGCCGCCGCCGCCGCACTTCCCTTGGCGCGTGCCGGTGGTGGGGCGTGGAGCCGTGCTAGCTACAGTCGAGCCGCCGTTCGCGCCATGGGTGCCGCCTCCTCGTCCTCCTCGTCTCCTTCGCAGCAGGATCAAGCCCAAGGTGCCTTTTAATTCCTTCTGCTTACCTAGTAAACAGCCCGTCCTTGCCTGCCTCCTTCGCTCCGCGATTCTAGCTTTCTTTGAAAGGCGAACTGGTTTGGATGATCGGGAAATTGATGTGGTGATTACTCATTGATTTGTCTGCGCTCGATGCAAGTCGGATGAAACAAGATGGGAATCTTAGTTGATTAATCTCAGCGATTGTGCTGTAGGTCATGTTGGGGCCCTTTAAGACAGCTTAAAATAATCAAGATTATAACATAATCCTGGTTATTTGATAAGCAGATAGATGGTTGATTCTGATTACTTTGAACTTTGAAGTACTCTGAAGTCATGTTCCAATAGCTGTTTCAATTCTTCAGTGAAACCCATATTCATTTGTATTGTAGCAGGGAAACCAAACTACACATCTCTGAGTGATGAGGAGTGGAAGAAGCGCCTGACAAAAGATCAGTATTACATTACTCGTCAGAAGGGCACAGAAAGGGCATTTACTGGGTACAATTGCTTTACCATCTACTCCAACTGTTAATGTTCAGTGCCCAATGTCATTTTGGCCTTCTTTTTTTTTAATGTAATCAGGGACTACTGGAACACCAAAACCCCAGGCATCTACCATTGTGTCTGCTGTGACACCCCTCTTTTTGAGTAAGCATTAATATCTTCATTCTTATTCAAAAAGCGATAGACAATTGCTTTGATCTGCACCAAGATAATATATGCTATACTGCTCATCGTTCTGCAATACTGCTTTCTGGTGCTTTTAGGTCATCGACTAAGTTTGATAGTGGTACGGGATGGCCGTCGTATTATCAACCGATTGGAGACAATGTAAAAAGTAAGCTTGATATGTCCATCATATTCATGCCCCGCACTGAGGTGTTGTGTGCTGAATGTGATGCACATCTGGGGCATGTGTTTGATGATGGGCCACCACCAACAGGGAAAAGATATTGTATCAACAGGTATATGTGAAACTTGTAGTTTCTGTTCATAGCCATGCATGTCCTAAGGCCTCATTTGAAGATTGGCATTTTCTTCCTTTCCTAAGGAAATTGAACTCTTTACCATCTACCACTCCCACAAGGCCTTTAAAGCTATATAAAATAGCATTGGTTGGATTATTTATTAAAAACTAGGCATGATTTTATATTAAATATTAAAAGTGAATGCCATGAACCACAACGTTGAGGCAATGGGGCCTTGCACAATTTTGTGGTTCTATGACAAGCAGAAAGTTAAGAAGTATCTAGGAACTTGTATGGAAGCCGCACCAATGAAAGAGAATGAAAATGAAAATGATTTGCACATGAAATTTACTCCACAAAAACTTCATGAGTATACATGTCATGTAAGGGGGGCAAGCACTGTTACAGAAGCTTGATGTCAGATTTTGGTCTTGTGCGTAGATCTTTCATTAAAAAGAGGAGTAAAATACACTAGTTGTCCTTAAACTTGTGGCCATATGTCATCGAGATCGATGAACTTAGAAAATGCATTTCCAGAACTTTAATTCTTTAAACTTGTTAACTCTACCATTTGTGTCCAAAATCATGTTCTGAACGTTCAAAACACGGTTTTGGATCTTGATGGCACATTTAGTGAGTTTAAGTATCTAGAGATGCATTTTTCAAGTTCATATAGCTAAATGATATCCGGCCACAAGTTTAAGGACTGTTAGTGTATTTTACTAAAAATAATTCGTGCACAAACCAGTACTTGAAAGAGAACCACAATATTTTTGCAACAAACGTAAGAGTTTCATATGGCATGATTTCCATTGTTTATATAAAATTTAGTAGCATCCAGTGAAACAGACAATCTTAATTGGATGAGATCATTTTCTTACTCCTATCCGTTTTACTTGCAGTGCATCTCTAAAGCTGAAGTCCTAGTAGACCCATGAAGATGGAATATAAATCCAACAAACAAGACTAGCTCATTCCATATTTCCATGTCATTTTTGTTGTTGGCATGTTCATTTCCAGTGTAGTATATTTACGATCTTCGTGGCCACTGCAAATACTTTTCCAACACTGTAAACTGCAGTATCGAAAATGTGCAGGGTGATTTGAAAAAACAAAATGCTACTGTTGTTGTGTGAATTGTAAGAACAATACTACTGCTACAACGTGGCACATGAACTCTCGATCGCAGACGGACGTTCTGCGTAGTGAGACGAGCAACAGTGAGTTCATTGTTGCTGTTGTAGGTCTAACTGACATCTTCTCATGTATTGACTCCAGTTTAACTATTTAAATTTGTTCCATTAAAAATTCCAAATATTTTTGAGATAAATCTTTTCACGTCATTACAATTTTGTCATTGTTAGCGATTGCAGTGGCTCCTGCCTTTTGTAATGACATATTTTCAATTAGCCTAATATTTTTATTTGAGTCTTGCTAGATAGTGTAGTAGTTAGGAACTTAATTCTCTTGCTTTTGGATAATTGTTAGGACACGGGTAGGTTATAATAGCACCAACAAAAATTTCTATCATTATTACTAAGGTAGTGTTTGATTACCTGTATCACTTTATTCATGTACTATTTTGTTCGAGATAGTTTCGTTCGAAAATTTTACTCGAACCACCTGATACAAGATTGTTAGGGAATATTCCATAAATTTATATTAATTCGTACGGTATGAAATGATTCAATTCAAACAATCAAACACATGAAAAATCATATCTAACACAGAATGGTACCAGAATGAAATTCAAAACACGACGTCGTCAAAAACTGAGTGGAATGTCCAAACAATGGAACCAACGGTCCAACCAAGCCGTCTGCGCGCAGTCTCCTACCAAACCTACCGGAACGAGGAAAGAATACCGCCTCCACACGCCGTCGGTGACACCATCCAACGGCAACGGCATCGGAATCGGCATTCTCCTCCCACCTTTCACACGCGGCCGCTCGGAGATTCCGAGACGCGGGAGGCCACGCGGAACGCACGGCACCGCCCTCGCTACAAGTGTGGGGCGACCCGGCTCCGCGTCCCTCCCCGTCCCCCTGTACGTCCCACGTAGCGGCGCGGCGATGATCCAGCTGCTGTTCACGGTGCTCGCGGCGGAGGTCGCCTTTGCGGTCGCGCTGCTCTTCAAGACGCCGCTGCGGAGGCTGGCGGTGCTCGCCCTGGACGGCCTCAAGCGTGGGCGCGGGCCCGTCATGGTGCGCACCGTGGCCGCCACCGTCCTCGTCGTGCTCGCGTCCAGCGTCCACAGCATGACCAAGATCCGCGGCCGCGCCGCCGGCGAGCTCGACGGCGCGGGGGTGCTCACCCCTACCGACCAGGTCCTCCTCGCCCGCCACCTCCTCGAGACGTCGCTCATGGGTATGTTCGTACTTACGGTTCCTTTTTGCCCCTTTCCTCGCTGTAGTATGTTCCACCATCTCGATGTCATGGTGCCATGGTGGATATGGTTTCGATGGCTTTCAGTGCAACGGAGAACGGATGAAACTGATTTCCCTCTAGAGGATAACAACGTCTGATTTAATCCTATTTGATGGGTTCTGTCTTCCGTTGTTGGCAAAGTTTCGTAGATTCTCCATTTTGTACTGCTTTACGCTCTGCATCGGCAAGGTGTTACAATTATGCCACTAAAAGTTTTGGATGGAATATATCAATGCATTGATTCTTTACTGATAAATATAATTACATGTTGTTTTGGTATAACCTTTTTCATGACCCATTGATGGTGATCATGTTGCCTTTAATTTGTTCATGCATCGGCTCATTGAATTATAAAAACTCAAAAAAAACTGAGTTTTTCTATTTCATTAAAGCATACATGATGTTTGATCACAAAAGTTTCTGGGTTGATGTGTTAAGGAACTGGATTTAGGAATGTGGGGCATTACTGTTGAAAGGTTTTAGTAAGGCAGGGACAGAGACAACCCATTGAACCCCTATCTTTGTGACATTACATTGTGTGTCATGTTGTTTTTTAGCTATTCATTGTTGTAGTTGGGATCTTAATTTTTTTTAAAAAAAAGAAAACACATTTCTATTTGTTTCTGCAAATTTCATTCTTTTACTTCCATTAGCCCTGAAACTGCTGAACTCGCTTACTTCTGCCAAGTACTTAAGCCTGTACAATGACATAATAAAAAATGCAGAGAGTAAATATGTAATCTATTCAACAAAATTTAATGACTGGTTATTAGATTTTCTCAGTCTATAACTTTTTTTATTGCATGTGTAAGTTATGTGTGCTTTTATTGTGTCATGTATCTTTGCTTTATAGTGATGGTGATACAAGTATCCAGTTTTTATGGAATTACAATATTCCTTGTAAACCGGCTTAAATCTGCTGAGGTTGATCCTTTGTTTTTTATATCGAGTTTCTTTCATCCTTCTGTACCATATGTCAAGTTTTCATAATAAACTTTCTTTATAACAAAGACTTTACTTGTTCTGTTAACAGAAAAATATCTATTCTCATTCTACTAGCATCTGCTGTTCCAGAAATATTTTAAAATTTTAGTCTCCAATACTGTATACTAGGCACTCCTTGTTTGTGATTGAACTTCTATTGATTTGTTTGATGTGAATATGTGATACAATGCAAATTTTGTGGTCTATATATTAAATATCCTTCTATTCAGTATACAGCATGATGGGCAATCTTTAATAGTGATACTTTTCGATGTTCATGGGAAGAACATTAGCAGTTAGGTCAAAATGCAACAGTTCATCATGTCTAGCAATTCCTTTTTCAGTCTTAGCATGGTATTAATGTGTATCATGCAATTTGTAGTTGAAAAATTTGATCATATACCCTTTTTTAGATACAAATTGAGGATTTACTCTCCTAGCCCACATATCATTGAGATGTGGAGGGTAAATCTTTAATTTTCATCTAAAGAGAGAGTATAAAAAGAGAGAGTATAAGGGAGTATGTGATTAAATCTCCCGTTATAGTTTCATTATGAATTTTTCAGTTTTCACGCATACCATACTAACACAACATTGTTTCAGGATACTGCCTATTCCTTGCTCTAGTCATTGATCGGCTCCATCACTACATCAGAGAAATACGAGGGCTTAAGAAAAGTATGGATGCTGTGTCAAAGCAGAACAAGACATTGGAGGAAGCAAAGCTGCTTGGAAGATCTGATGAGAGCAATCCATACAAGAAAGAGATAGCTTCATTGAATGAGGAGATTCAGAAGCTGAAGCTGAAGCTAAAAGAAAAGGCGGACAAGGTCAAGGAGCCTGAAGGTCTACAGCTTTAATATGACCGCCTGGTAGAGCATGTTAAGATTGATATATATGTGTTCATATAGTAGTAGTATTTATGTTACTTTTGTGTTGTGTTGATGACCAGACCAATCCAATCGTCCGGTTGTGCTTTCTAGCCAATTGGATTGGTCTGATCGGTAACACTTTGTTGTATATATGTGCTGAACCTTGTATGTGAAGGAGATTCGCTCATTAAGGATGCCGTGATCTCAACGTAAACCTTTTTTGCTAAGTGTTTTTCAAAGAAAAGTTCGGCAAATCCATTTTTTTGTGTGAATCTTGTTTCGAGTTTATGTGATATTTTTAATTTGGTTTTATCTTAAAAAATTTTCTATATTCAAAATACAACATATATTACCTCACGTAAAAATTTCACATTTTTAGTTCGGTTTTCTATTTTTAATTTATTAAGTATGTTTTTAGGATTTAAATTGAAAAAGGTAAAAATTTAAACTACAAGTAAAACAAAAAATATAGAAAAATTATATTCATATTTATTAGTATATTTTCAGTTCTTATGCACTAAATTTAAATATTTAAAAAAAATCTAAATTGCGACATTCTATCGGCAACATGGAGCTTAATAATTTTTTAATTCTAAAAAATCAAATGAATTCTGAAAAACACAAAACTTGTTATGGTGTTGCGGTATGATACATACATGCTATGATAAAAATTTAAAGATGTTTTGAGAAAGTTATTGAAAGTGGATTTAGGACCTTGATTGATTCATGAAAGAACTAGAATATAGAGGGAGTACTAAAGGGAGAGAGGACTTGGCAACCAAGGCAACCAACTTGACTTGGAAGCCAAGGCAACTATCCTACTTGACAGCCAAGGCAAACAATGTCAGGCCCATAAGACAGCACAACACAGACTATTCTAACACGTCCCCACAGTCGAAACGTCAGGTACCCTGCACGTTGAGACTGGATCTGAACTCCGTGAATATGGAAGAAGGCAGGCCTTTGGTGAAGATATTTGTGAAAGTCCGAAGGGTCAAAGACAAGGACGCTATCTGCTGTAGAAATCTTCGGATTGGTATCAACTGGAGTGGATTATGGCTTGCACTTTGTCATCCCGACACGGTCAAGGATGTCCAACATGTGTTGTCGCTGAGAAAGAAGAAGCCCATCAGCACTTCGCTGAACATGCATACCAAGAAAGTGATGCAATTCACCAAGGTCCTTCATTGCAAATTATGTCTGATGAGCAGAGATGATTTGTCGAAGAAGGTCGGGTGAAGATGTTGTGAGGACAATGTTATCAACATAGAGCAATAGGTATGCTATGTCGGATCCGTGGTGATAGATAAAAATCGAAGTGCCAGATTTGGCTTCAACAAACCCGATGGACAACAAGTGAGTGGCCATGCGATTGTACCACGCACGAGGGGCTTGTTTGAGGCCATAAAGTGACTTTCGTAGATGACAAACATAATCTAGGTGAGCTGGATCTTCGAACCCGGATGACTGCTGGCTATAGACTGTTTCTGTCAAATGGCCATGAAGAAAGACGTTCTTCACATCAAGTTGATGAATGGGCCATTGGAGAGAAAGATCCAGAGAGAGCACCGTGCGAACAGTTGCTGGCTTGACCATAGGACTCAAAGTCTCATCAAAATCTACACCGGGTCATTGGGTAAAGACACGGAGAACCCAACACGCCATGTGTCGTTCGAGAGAGCCATCAGATAGGAACTTGTGCTTGCAAATCCACTTGTCGGTAACAATGTTGGCATGAGGAGGACGAGGCACGATATCCCAAGTGTGATTCTACATCAGAGCACCATGTTCATCTTCCATTGCAGCTCGCCAATTGGGGTCGACAAGAGTGCTACGGAAGGTCTTCGGTATCAACAACATGGATGTAACATGATACGCCGTTGGCATCTGAAAACCACTCTTGGAACGAGTGGCCATGGCATGTTGATTGGTCATGGGGGGACATCAACAGCACCCTTGGGAAGTGGAGGAGCTATTGTCGGTGCAGGAAGTGGTGGTCGAGGCCGGCGTGAGTAATAGTGGGTAAAGATGCGTCCTAGAAGAAGAGGCATCGTGGTTGGAGCAGCACTGGTTGGGACTAGCACAGACAGGATGTAGAGTGCGGGTGCCAAGTGATCAACAGCAGGAGGCGTCGATGGCACCCATGCACAGTTTCAGAAGTATTGGCAGGGGTGCTGGTGACACCTAGAGTAGTGCCCGCAGATAAAAACTGGTGCATGGATCTAATGGGAGTAAGCTCCTCATTAGTGTCAGCAAGAAAATCAAAATCGGCTGGTTTACTGGGGCCATTGTGCTTAGCAAAGGGAAAGGCCGCTTTGTCGAAAATGACATGTCGGGAGCTAATGATTTTGTTGGTGGAGAGGTCAAGGCAACGGTATTCTTTGTGGTGAGCAGAATATCCTAGGAAGATGCATAGGGTAGACCGAGGAGCAAGTTTGTGAGTGGTGAAGGCGGACATGTTAGGATAACATTTGCACCCCCAAAACACGTAGGTGATCATATGCCGGTGGTGTGCCAAACAAGGCCAGGTGAGGCGTAGAGAACTATAAGGTTTTGGTAGGTATAATGTTGATCAAGGAAGTGGTTGTAAGGAGAGCCTCAACCCAGTAGGAGGGAGGCATAGCCGCCTGAAATAGTAGAGAGTGAACAACATTATTGATGGAGCGAATAATGCATTTAGCTTTACCATTTTGAGGCGAGGTGTAGGGACAGGACATGCGAAGGCGAATACCCTGAGAGAGGAAGAATTGGTTGGCGCTAGAGTTTTCAAACTCTTTCCTGTTGTCGCACTGGACAACCTTGATGGGAGTGCCAAACTGGGTGGAAATGTGGGTGATGAAGTGGGCTAGTGTGTTGAAAGTATCAGATTTCAAGCGCAAAGAAAAAGTCCACAAGTAGTGAGTGCAATCATCAAGAATGCCAAGTAATATTTGTAACCAAAGACACTAATAACTAGGGATGTCCACAAGTCACAATGAACAAGATCAAACTTGCTAGATGCACGGGAGGTAGAGGAAGAAAAAGGGAGACGAACATGACGCCCTAATTGGCAAGCGTGACACAAGGAAGAACAGTCCTGAATGAGAGAAGAGGTGCTGACTGCAAGTTTAGTCAACACTTCATGACGGGGATGACCAAGACGCCGATGCCATAGAGGTGAGGGAGCTTGAGCAACAAGGGATTGTGCTAAAGGTAGGTGTAGAGGGTAGAGCATCTCGAAGCTATTGCACCTGGCTATCTCGGTCCGAGATAAAAGAACCTTCACAAAACAACCAACAGGGTCAAATTCAATAGAACAATTATTGTCAGTAGTGAATTGTCGAACAGAAATGAGATTCTTAATAAGTTGAGGTGCAACCAAAAAATTATTAGGACGTAAAGTGGGGGACAATTTAGTAGAACCAATGGCTGTGATAGGAAGTGTAGACAATGCCGACAATAATAGATGAAGGAGTAGGACACACCGGGAATTGAACATGTGAAAGGGATGAAGAGTAAGGTGTCATGTGTGAGGTAGTACCTGTGTCGAAATACCACTCAGAGGATGAAGGTGGGCTCGGTGATGTTATGCTAAAGGTGGAGGCAAGGGCCACCAGATCCCAAGAGGCCAGTTGGCCGGGTTGTAAAAGCCCCGGTTGACCCACTGTCCTAAGCCAAGAGCAGTGGTAGTAGGCTGTTGTTGAATGTAGAAGGCCTGTTATGGTTGTTGTTGCCCCTATAAGTGTGCAGGCATTGGGATGGGAAGCAATGGAGGTCGAGGACCCTTGGACACATATGAATGGAACCCATCCATGGGTTGTAGAAGCTGGGCCAAGGCCGACCACCGGTGGTGTGCTGTTGGGCACTGACCGGCTGCCGTTGTAGCTGTTTTCCAGTAGGACCAGGATTACCAGCAGGACCAGGCTGGCCAGCAGAACCAAGGTGTGGACTGCTAGGACTTCCTGTACTACCAGAACCTTCTTTGCCACCGCCCTTTCCATGCATGCGACAATTACTATTGGGATTTTTGGAACAACCAATACCTCTAAAGCTCATGGCGGGCGGGAGGGAGAGGGAGCCTGCTGTAGTGGAGGTGGCAAAAGCAGGTGCAGGGGACTCCTTGGTCTCGAGCGTGAGTTCCTCAATGATGAGGTCATCACGAGCATCGAGGAAGGTAGGGAAGGGACGGCTGTGGCGGAGAAGAGCCCCAATGTGGCTGAAGTGCTTATTGAGGCCACGAAGCACGTTGAGGACAAGCGTGCGATCGATGACCACTTCACTAAGGGTAGTGAGGTCGTCAGCCATCTTCTTCAACCGACGACAATAGTCGGTGATGGAGAGATCACCTTGGACGAAGGTACGAAACCATGTCTCAAGATGAATGGAGCGAGCCTCCCAGTTACCGAGAAATTGTGACTCAACAGCGAGCCAACTCCCTCGGGCAGTGGAGTCTTGAGTGGAGATGACATTAGCAAGGTCATCTATGAGCGTGGCAACGATCCAAGACCGAATGACATAGTCCATCCGTGACCAATCAGGGGAGATTAGGTTTGGAGGATCGCTATGGACGTGGTCCTAGAGGGAGAACTTGCCGAGTACAAGCAAGAACTGATCGTGCCAACGGTTGAAGTTTCCGAAGTCGACGTCGAGAACGATGGTGACGTGAGTCTGAATGTTGTTGATAGCGACAGCCTGGGCATGGAGTTGCAGGAGAGCCATGGCCTCATGGAGGAGCATGGCTGAGGCAAGATCATAGGGAGGAGACGGAGTGCTTAGGGAGATGTTGCATCCTGCTTTGGGGGCAGTAGTAGTGGCAGACGTGTGCTCCTTGGCTGCGTGTGCCAAGACGTTGCTGGCACGAGCAGAAGTCACGTCGTGCTCCTTGGCAGTGATAGTAGCTTCATCCTCGGCCTGAGAAGCACGAGCTAGGGCGGCCTGGCGCTCCTTGGCGAGATGTTGGGCGGGGGCAGCGCACTCCTCAGCAGTGCAGTCTCCAGATCTAGAGGAGGGAGGAGTGTCCATGAGTGCAGCAGGGCAGAGCCGACACACAAGCACAACACAACATAGGCCGACACGCAGGAAAGAGCAGTGAAAGGGTGATCAGAGCCTGATGCTCTGATACCATGAAAGTGGGTTTAGGACCTTGATTGATTCATGAAAGAACTAGAATACAGAAAGAGTAATAAAGGGAGAGAGGACTTGGCAGCTAAGGCAACCAACTTGACTTGGAATCCAAGGCAACTATCCTACTTGACATCCAAGGCAAACAATGACAGGCCCACAAGATAGCACAACATAGACTATTCTAACAGTTGTCAAGTTGGTTGTTAATAAAGTGGAGATTCTCCAAGGAGGAATTAGGGTTGAGAGAAAGAATGGGTTAGGTTTGAAAACAAATTGATGGTTTAAAATTTGTTTGAACTTGAAACTTTTTCTACAATTAAAATGAAATATATTTTATATCATGTAAAAAATTGGTATTTTTTGATCGGTTTACTATTTTTAATTCATCTAGTGTGTTTCTACAATATAAACTAAAATAGGTCAAATTTAAACTGCAAGTATATGAAACAACTAACCAAAATTTATATAAAAATCATATTCATTTTTTAGTATGTTTTAGGTATTACCGAGTAAATTTAATTTTTTTTTGAAAATTCTAGGTTGCAACACTAGATCGACATCATAGAACATAACAACTTTTTAATTATAAAAAAAATCAAATGAATTCTAAAAACATGAGATCTGTCATGTCATTATTATTTGATACGGAGATGCTATAATAAAAATTTAAAAAAAATGAAAAAAATATCACGTAGGATGTTAAGAAGATCAGACATTCTCACGTGATGAATTAGAATTCAAATCAAATGGAATGGTAAATATTTGTTTGAATTTGAAACTTTTTATAAAATCAAAATACATCATATATTACCCACTATAGTTGTTGAGTTTATTTTTAGTCCTTACCCACTATAGTTTCACGATTTTTGTCACAAAAAAGATTGAAAAACAAACCAAAAAATAAATAAATAATAAATAATAAATGTTTGTCGAGTGCCAAATTTGAGGCACTCGGCAAAGATCTCATGTTTGTCGAATGCAATACTCATCAAACAAAAATGTATTTCCCTCAAAATTTCAAAATCAACATCATTTTTGTCGAGTGCCAAAGTTGATCCTCAATGATAGATAAAGCACAACTCAAAGAAGATGCATAAGCAGAAGGAGTCGCAAGAGCCAAGGTTTTGGAACCAGAACCAGTGAGATTTGATCTCAATTGGATGTCAACCTCTGAAGATTTGAGCTTATTGAAAAGCTCTGCGACAAACAAGGTATCGTAAGAAGAACTCTCAACAATCGAAGATACCTTGATCTCCCAGACCTTAGGGTCAAAGGTATGAAAAACATTGAGCGCATGTTCATGGTCTAAGACAAGTTGATCCCATTTGGTCTTATTGGCCCGAAGCTTGTTAATGATCAACTGAAAGCGACCAAACAAAGCCTCGACAGTCTCACCTGGATTCTGTGAGAAATTTTCATATTCTCGCTAGTAGGTCTGGCAGAGCCTAGCCTTGACCTGAGTTGTACCCTCATGGTGTGCCTAGAGGGTAACCCAGATTTCTCGAGTAGTGTCAAGATGGATAACACACTCAAACTCACTAGGACCTAAACCAGAGAAAAGAATGTTCACTGCTTTATTATTGTAGTTATGCTCAGCAACTAACTCAGGGGTAGTACGCTTAAAAAATGAACGGACAGTGAAAGAAGCATAAACACACATGTCCTAGATACCTGAGCTTTGACTCAATAGATAGACTCGCATGCAAGTCTTCCAATAATTATAGCCAAAAGCCTCAAGCGATGGGACCTTCCCCGAAAAAGTCATGATCACTAACTTAGGTTAGAACCGGTTAAGGTATTGAGAAACCCTAACTAGACTCTAATACCACTTATAGGACCGAGAGTAGCGACTAGGGGGTGAATGGGTACCTCAACAAATTCTTTCAAATAGATGGCCTTCCCTTTACACCCAACGCTCCTCTGAAAACAACTAGCGAAAGCAAACAAATTTTCACAGCGAAATCCCAAATAAACCTACTGTTATCACTCTCCTACCAGATATGATATGAGATGATCCTGAGAGATCACAAACACTAAAAATAATCTAGCCTAAAAATAACCAGTGTCCTAATTAAAAAGACACCACTATAATGCTTAAAGACAGATTTAAAAACATTTCACAAAAAGATCATAGACATTTCAATAAGCACATGATAAATATCAATAGCACACAAACATTTAATCATCTACTAGTCATGCAAGGTACTTATCACAAATTTAGTTGAATATTTAATCAAAAGATTTCAGAACGAATGTTACTTCATAGATTAAATAATCATTTCACTGAATATCTGAAAAGGAAAAGGACATAGGTTTAGAGATTATACCTTCTTACCTGTGTTTTTGCTTCTTCTCCTATGGTAATGAGCTTTGGGTGGATGCTGCTAGGAGAGTTACGGCTGCTACACCACGCAGTAGGTCAAAGCACATGTACTGATGGTCCTTGTTCCACGTGAAAAAAACAAGGAGTAGATGTACCTTTACTCGGCAACTACTGCTTCACGCTCACCTAGTCACCTGCACTGGCTGAGTCGTGCACTCACGCGGCGCGTATCGAAGACGCTGCAAGCACGTAGAAGACGCGGGTGAAGGACTTGAGGCACATAGGACAGCGGCGAATACTTCCGGTCGGTGGCGCCACGCAAGTGTTGGAATTAATCTCCTCCTGCCAAAGCAACGCGCTTGTTGGCTTTGCGGTGCGATGGCTGGCCAAGCGACGCGCCTCCTCGCTGCCGTCGCACCCGTTGGCCAAACAGCGCGTCCGTTGGTCGCATCCCCTCTCTTCTATATATACATCATGTATTGTACACTTCAATAACAATGGTAATAAAGAGATCATTTCAACAATCACTGTGTTCATTCTGTGTCAATCTTTATTCTTGCGTTCTCAATTTTAAACACGTTATCAGCACCTTGCTCTACATTTTGAGCAACAAGAACAATAAGAGCAGGAAAGAACGAAGAAACAAAACTTATTGTTCTTTACAAAAACAACCGAAAATCAAAAAAAAAAACAAGAAGAACAACAACATGACCCCAAAATAAGGTACCATATTCATCGTGTTCTTCCATTTTTTTTTAGAACAGGCGTGGCTTCAATCCGGCGCACTTGCGTCTCGCCAAACCGGACGTGCGTCAGCGCGAACCCGCGCTAGCCGTGGCACCGCCCGAACGCGCCTACGCCGGTCGCCAAGCCGGCCATGCGCACCGCGGTAGCCGCGGCAACGCTCGCGCCCGCTTCCCTGTGCCTCCGCACACGCCTGCGCCGGTCGCCGACCCAACCGCGCCTCGGGTCGTGCCCGTGCTAGCAACGGCCCCACCCTCTCTGTCGACGCCGACCCAACCGCGCCTCAGCGCGCACCCGTGAGCCGGCCGCAGCGTCAGATCTGGCCATCTCCGCACCGGCCGCCCCGGCAGCTCCGCTTGAGACAACCCCGGCCGCGCGCTCCGCCCGCGCCCTGACGTGCCTCGGCCGCGCCGTTCCGCCGGTGCTCTAACGCACGCCCGAGCAGACCGCCCGTCCTAGCAGCGGTAAGGGGAGAAGCAGGCGGCGGCAGCATCTTTGCCATGCGGTTAAGGTTTATTTGCCCCCTCATATACCTACTTAAATGGGCTAAATGACAGCCCAAATGCCCCCACGTGGCCAAATTTGCTTGTTGACGTAAACAATTTTCGCCTCTTAAGTCTTACCTAGATTATAATTACAAGTCCTGAATTATTTTCTAGCAGTACATTAATACAAACATGCTTTACTGTATTTTGTAAATAAAGTTCCTCAGAACTTTTTAGTCTATATTTTTTAAAAAAAACGTAGACTTACTATTTTTTATTGTATATATGTGTTTAAATCATTACATGGTAATTCCCAAATTGTCTTCAAATTACAATCCCTTTGCAAAATAATTATCCTAGCCCATTAGCTTATTTTTAAAGCTATACATATATTTCATCCCAATGCAAATTAATCTCCATTTTGAAATAACCAAAACATCGTATTTTTTTTATGTTGACTATATGCGAATAGTACTCATGTACTATAAAAGAATCAACATTGTGCCTCATGCATAATGATTATCCTCAAAATAAAATCCGAAGTTTTGGATAAAAGGTCTACACCTTTTTAGGTGATTACTATAAAAATCCAGTTTTTTTCAAATTGAGATGCATAAGTGAGGAGCCATGCTGAATAGCGTGGGCCTCATGGCTCTAGAAGTGATGAGTCATTGTCAACGATAGTCAACGAGGACTGAAGAGAAAAAGAGATCTGCTGTTTCATGGGCCGCGTGTGACTCAGGTACACGGGCAGCGAGCGACTGTCGGGCAGAGGAGGCTGCGAAGTCGGGCTGACCCAATCCGGGTGCATGGGCCAGAAGCAGTAGAAGACCCACTGGGCTGTTGACCAGGACTGACTCAGGTACACGGGCGGTGAGCGATTGCCGGGCTGAGAGAGTTGCGGAGTCGGGCCGGCCCAATCCGGGTACCTGGTGCAAAGCTGGTGGAGGCTTTGTCAGTTTCGGCGTAAAACTGACAACCGTTGATTCTGTATCCGACTGTCCAGAAGAGTAGCTTCCGGATATGTCATCTGTTACTCTAGGCCCACAGTCAGTCAGTTGTGTCTGTAAAAATACCTAAGGGCAGTAGAGTCTTTTTCTGTATTTTTGAGTCTGTAAAAACCCTAAGGGGCTGGTAGAATATTCCTAGTGTTGGGCTGCCTATAAATAGCACCCCAATCCCTAGGGTTTGGACTACCCTTTAGTGCTGAAATCAAATCCTCCCATTGGGTCACTTTTGTCTCTCTTCTCTCTCCTGTGTGCGCCGCCAGGACTGGCTCCTCTCTGTGTATGCATTTTTCTTGCTCAAATCTCTTGAATGCGTAAATGCCTTGGTCCCTGGTGAATTTATTGCTTGCATTTTGTTCGGTTTGGGAAGTTAATGCTTTGGGCACGAGCTGGTGAATTTATTTCTTGGGGAGAAGCTTCTTCTGTTGCTTCTGTTCTTCACGAACTGGGTACTAGTTCTTGCTGTTGCAAGTAGTACTACTTCTGTAGCTACAGTACTTGCTGCCAGCTTTTCACCTTCTATTGCCCAGCTTTTTGATCGAAGCAGCATGGAGTAAATGCCTTTTTGACTGTTTCTGTGAAGTCATTTTCCTTTGTTCGAAGTCCCTCAGCTCCGTGAGGTAGGCTTCAATCTAACCATACTTGAAGGCTTCGCCTCAGTCTTCGGACTTTGTTTGGTGCTCTGTGTTGCTAAGTTTCGAAGCAGTTTTCTGATTGACAGCATTACATACTTCGAACTTTAGTGCGAAGGGGCTTCGGCCCTATCTGTTCGAAGTCCACACTTCGACAAGTTTCGAAGTTGGGTTCGAAGCTTGTAGCTCCGTTTGGCTTCGCACTGTCTTCTGTGTAACGCGTCACCCTTCGCCTCTCTTTTCGGAGCTTGCTCTTTTTTGAAGGTAGAGTATTGGCTTCGGACTTGCTTTTCTGTCGCGTGACAGGCTTCGCTTCTTTGTTCGAAGGTTGTCTGTTTGTGCGTTGTGTTCGAAGCTTTCTGTTCGAAGGTTGTGCTTCGAAGCTCTCGGTTCAAAGTGTGTTCGAAGTTTTGTCTTCGAAGTCCACACTTCGAAGCAGGCTCCGACTTTGTCACTTTGCTCCGAAGCTCTTGATTCGAACCTGTGTTCGAAGTCCTGTCTTCGAAGTTCACACTTCGAACCAGGCTTCGTCACTGTTTTACTTCGCTCCGAAGTACACTTCGCTGCTTACCACTTCGAACTAGGCTAGACAGTGTCACCTTCGGCATTTCGGACAGACTCCGTCACCATCCTCCGAAGCAGACTTCGACGTGCGAAGGGGGGCTTCGCCAAGTCCCGAACAGGAGACAACTTTGGACAGTAACTTCTCTTTTCATCTTATACATACTTAGATCATTTCATTGAGAAGTTTAGGCCTGTTACAACCTGTTTATCTGCCTAGTTGCACCACTCTAGTTTTACACTGTTTTTCATCAGTTGCTTCTAGGTCAGAAACCTTTAGACTTAGGCCTTCTGTTTATTTTTCTGCTGCATAATATTTTTGAGGTGCGTTGGGTATTGGGAACAGGCCATTGATTCGAAAGAATTTTTAAGGCGCCCATTCACCCCCCCTCTGGTCGCTACTTTCGGTCCTACAAGTGGTATCAGAGCGAGGTTAGGGTTTTTCCATACCTTAACCGATTCTAAACCCCAGTAGTGACTATGACGTCTCCTGGCAAGGTCCCGTCCTTGGAAGCCTATGGCTATAATTATTGGAAGACTCGCATGCGAGCCTATCTCATGAGCCAAAGCTCGGACATCTGGGACATTTGCGTTCACGCTACGTTTGTCATATTGCCAGTTGCTGAGCATGATTCTCCTGGTATCATCGCCCAGCATGTGAACAATAGCAAAGCGGTGAACATCTTGTTTTCTGGTTTGGGTCCCACTGAGTTTGAGCGTGTGAGCCATCTCTCCACTGCGAGAGAGATCTGGGCTACCCTCAAGGCACACCATGAGGGAACAGCACAGGTCAAGGCTCGACTCTATCAGACCTACCGGCGTGAATATGAGAATTTCACACAGAAGCCGGGTGAATCTGTTGAGGCTTTGTTTGGTCGCTTTCAGTCGATCATTAACAAGCTTCGGGACAACAAGGCTGAGGGTGCTCAGTTAGTCTCAGATCACGAGCAGGCGCTCAAGGTTCTTCATACCTTGGACCCAAAGATCTGGGAGATCAAGGTATCATCTATCGTTGAGAGTACTTCTTACGATACCTTGACCATTTCTGAGCTATTTAGCAAGCTGAAGGCCACTGAGGTAGATATCCAGTTGAGATCAAATCTCACTGGCTCTGGATCAAAATCCCTGGCCCTTGCTACACCTTCAGTGGATCCCTCTGCTGTGAGCTGTGCTGGGCTCTCTTTGATGTCTATCACTGAGGACCAGCTTGAGTTGTTGGGAGATGATGATTTGTGTCTCTTTAACAACCGGGTGCGTCGTGTCTATGATAAAAGAATGTTCAAAAGACACGGCACAAAATCCGGATGCTTTGAATGTGGTGATCCAGGACACTTCATCGCCGACTGCCCCAAGCGCAGTGGATACAAGAAGGGCACCGGCAACAGCTTCCACGACTCCGGCAAGCATGAGAGCCCCTCCTTCTCCAAGGGCAAGCCGAAGACCCGGTTCTTCAAGAAGGCCCTGAAGGACTACCGGCGAGAGAACAAGAAGCGCGACAAGGCCTTCTTCGCCGAGATGGAGAAGAGCTACTCCAAGCAGTCCACGTCTTCTTCCTCTTCATCGAGCTCAAGTGATGAGGAGATTACCATCAAGAAGGGGAAGGACAAGGACGATCCGGCGGGTCTCTGCTTCATGGCTTTCGGAGACAAGCCGAAGAGCCGCTCTCACCAGCGCCGAAGATCCCGCAAGAGCTTCTGCTCCATGGCTCTTGGGGATAGAGAAGAAAAGAGCTCCTCCGACGACTCCGACGACGACGATAGCAAGGTATCATCTTATGAGCGTGAAATTGTAGATTTACTTGAGAGCAATCGTCAGGAGTTGAAGTATCGGGAGAAACTGCTTAGGGGGGCTAAGAAAAGGATAGACGAGTTAGAAAGTGAGCTTGCCGTAGCCAACGGTAGAATAGAAAGTCTATCTTCTTCCCCTTGCTTGGGTGATAGCAGTGAGTGCCCGAAGTGTGAGGTGCTTCTGTGTGACCTGTCGACTCTGAAGTCCAGGTACACAGAAAGGGTTGATGAGAGGGACGCTTTGGCCACTGAGCTTGAAAGCGCTCAGCAGAAGCTGAAAGATGCTCAAGCCACTGTCGTCGCACCCTGTGTTGATTGCCCATCGCATCTAGCTGCCTTAGCTGAGCTGAAATCCAAGGGCGATGAGCATTTGGGTGATTTAGAGAGGTTGAGAGCTGAGCTTGAAAAGACTAGGCTAGAGCTTGAGACACTGTCAGTTCCACCCACTGTCTGTGAGAACTGCCTGACTCTTAGAATGGAGTTGATTAAGCTAAAAGCCGGAAAGTCTGTCCAAGTAGAGAGTGAGTGTGAGATCTGCTTGTCTCAGGTGGAGGTTCTAGCTTCTTTGAGAGAGGAGCTAGCTGTTTCTCAGAATGAGAACTTTTACCTCCGATCTATCCTGAGTTGGATCAGTGCCAGAGAGCCACAGCTTGGCATGATGATCCAGCAGTTCAAGAAGCAGGATGGGTTTGGGGTAGGTTACACCTACACCAAGGCTGACTTTGAGAGTGCCATCAGCCGGGCAGTGGAGTGGAGTAAAATGACTCCAGAGCAGAGGTATCCCAAGACTCACTCCACTGAGTCTTCCCAGGCTTGTCAGCCCAAGGATGGAGTGATTCATGAGCCACCTAAAGCTCCACCCAAGAAACCTATCTGGGTCCCAAAGCCCAAAAATCTCCACACTTCTCTAGACTCTCTTCCTGGACCCTCTCAGCCCAAGAAGACCACACCAAACACTACCAAGCCCAAGAATCCTAAGCCTCAACCACATCCCAAGAAGCCTACCTATCATTGTAAGTTTTGTCAGAGAGACGGGCATCTTGCGGAGTTTTGCTTCAGGAGGAAGCGGGTTGAGAGAGCAGAGAGGGCTCGTAGTGATCAGGAGCAGTTCTACCAGCAGGGTGGTAGACTGCGTGTTCCTCGGCGCGGGGAGAGGCTGGAGGCCAGGCCGCGTCGTGTAGGTGGTGGTAGAGGAGACGGTTTTCGTGCCCGTGCTCCAGGTGGTGGTATTCGTTCCGGCAGAGTTCCAGACCGAGTTGGCTACGGTTCTGGACCTCGTGGCCGCAGGGATAGGAAGAACCATGGACCGCGCTTTGAGCCGCGTTTTGGTCCAAACTCTTTTGATGGTTTTCGCTTTCCATCTTTTGAGCAGATGGCTCGACACTGGTTTAGCTCTTTTGCTAAACCTGGTGCCGGACTATTTGCTCCCACTTACAGACATTGATTGTGCAGGACCGGGGACTGGAGGATGTTTGGATCATGGACTCAGGATGCTCTCGCCACATGACGGGGCATCGCAGATGGTTCTCCAGTCTCACTCCCCCGAGCTCCAAAGAATATATCACGTTCGGGAACAGCGGTCAAGGGAAAGTAAGTGGCATAGGCTCAATTAGCATTTCAGATCATTTCTCTTTAAAGAATATTGCTTTGGTTAAAAATCTGAACTTTAATTTAATATCTGTTTCGCAACTTCTTGAGGATGGTTTGGAAGTGCGTTTTAAGAAGGGCAAGTCTTCTGTGGTTGATTCTAGAGGGTCTTTGGTTTGTCAGATTTTACCCTTCGGTAAAGTTTTTCGAATTGACTTCTCTAGTTCTTTTGGCTCTTCTCGCTGTTTGATTGCTGGATCTTCTTCTGAGCTCTGGAAGTGGCATAGGAGGTTAGGTCATTTGAGTTTTGATCTGCTAGTCAGGTTAAGCTCTATGGACCTCATCCGAGGATTGCCCAAGCTTAAAATGGAGAAGGATCTAGTTTGTCATCCCTGTCGTCATGGTAAAATGGTTGCCGCTTCTCACTCACCTGTGACTCAGGTGATGACTTCGTATCCAGGCGAGCTTTTACATTTGGACACTGTAGGTCCAGCTCGGGTACGCTCAGTCGGTGGGAAGTGGTATGCACTTGTGATTGTTGACGACTTTTCTCGATTCTCGTGGGTTTTCTTTTTGGAGTCTAAGGATGAAACTTTTCAATTTGTCCATGACCTGATTTTGAAGCTGAAGAATGAGAACAATGGCCGGATGCGAGCAATTCGCTCTGACAACGGCTCTGAGTTCAAGAACTCTCAGTTCGTCAGCTTCTGTGGTGATCAGGGTCTGGACCATCAGTTTTCTTCTCCTTACACTCCCCCACAGAACGGCGTTGTGGAACGAAAGAACCGCACGCTAGTTGAGATGGCCAGGACGATGCTCGATGAGCACAGGACTCCTAGGCGTTTTTGGGCTGAAGCCATGAACACGGCTTGCTATCTGGCCAACCGCATTTTTCTTAGAGCTTACATTGGTAAGACATCATATGAGTTGCGTTTTGGCAGACAGCCCAAAGTGAGCCACTTGCGAGCGTTTGGCTGCAAGTGCTTTGTGCTCAAGAAGGGAGGGCATTTGGACAAATTTGAGTCTCGTTGCTGGGATGGTATTTTTCTTGGTTATGCATTGCATTCTCGAGGCTTCCGTGTTTGGAACCTCGAATCCCAGCTGCTTGTCGAGACCTGTGAGGTTTCTTTTGATGAGTCCTTGCCTTCTTTGACTCCTTCTTTTGAGCTTTCTGGTGATGATGAGCTCGGAGAGTCTATCTTCGAGGAAGATGAGGATACTCCAACTGCTGTTGAAGGCGGGCCTTCTGCATCCCCCGCAGAGCCCACACCTTCTGTGACTTCGACTGATGATGAGGGCGGACCTCTGATCACTTCTTCCACTTCGATCGAGCCCCCTCAGTCGAGTCCAGAGGTGCCAGCTGCTGACTCCGGTGAGGTGACTTCAGATCACCAGGGAACCCGAGCAGTTCAGCGTGACCACCCCTCAGAGCTCATCATTGGTGATTTAACTGAAAGGACTTTGCGTTCTTCTGCCTCTCTCGTTGTGTTTGCTGAATCTGCGTTTGTTGCATCTTTTGAGCCCAGAGATATTTCTCATGCTCTTTCTGATTCTAATTGGATTAATGCTATGCAAGAAGAGCTTGAGAATTTTGTCCGTAATCGGGTTTGGACACTAGTTGAGCCGCCACCAGGATGCAACCCCATAGGCACCAAGTGGGTATTCAAGAACAAACAAGGTGAAGATGGGGTTGTGGTGCGCAACAAGGCTCGACTAGTCGCCCAGGGTTATTGCCAGAAGGAAGGTATTGACTTTGAAGAAACCTTCGCTCCTGTGGCCCGTCTTGAGTCCATTCGTATTCTTCTAGCTTTTGCCGTTTCAAAGGGTTTTAAGCTTTTTCAAATGGACGTTAAGAGTGCTTTTCTGAACGGGTTCATAGAGGAGGAGGTATATGTTAGGCAACCCCTCGGTTTTGAGAACCCTAAGTTTCCTCGACATGTTTTTAAATTGCAGAAAGCTTTATACGGGTTGAAGCAAGCCCCCAGGGCTTGGTATGACCGGTTGAAGCAATTTTTGTTGGGGAAGGGCTTTGTGATGGGTTCTGTGGACAAAACTCTTTTCTTGCTCAGAGATGCTTCAGATTTTTTAGTTGCTCAGATTTACGTGGACGATATTATCTTTGGCGGTACTACTGATTCTCTTGTGTCCAAGTTTTCTGAGCAGATGCACAGTGAGTTTGAGATGAGCCTCATGGGTGAGCTTAAGTACTTTTTAGGGCTCCAAATCAAGCAGACCAAGGACGGCACCTTCATCCACCAAGGTAAGTATACTCGTGACATGCTTAAGAAATTTGACTTTGGTGGTGAATTGAAGCCGCAGATGACCCCGATGGGCACTTCTGGGGGTCTGGACAAGGACGAGAGCGGTGTCAAGGTCAATGAGAGAGAATTTCGAGGGATGATCGGTTCGCTATTGTACTTAACGGCAACAAGACCAGACATACAGTTCGCCGTGGGACTTTGCGCGCGTTTTCAGTCTTCACCACGCGCGTCTCACCGGCAGGCTGTCAAGCGCATTTTCAGGTATCTCACCTATGCGCCTGATCTAGGTCTTTATTATTCAGCATCATCATCACTTGATTTATCTGGCTTTTCGGACGCTGACTTTGGTGGGTGCCGGTTGGATCGCAAGTCGACTTCCGGTACTTGCCAGTTTCTTGGTTCTTCCCTTGTATCTTGGTCTTCTCGAAAGCAATCTGGAGTTGCTCTTTCGACCACAGAGGCTGAGTACGTAGCTGCTGCTAGCTGCTGCTCACAGATGGTTTGGATGATTTCCACTCTACGAGACTTTGGGTTGCTCTTTCCTACCAGGGTTCCATTGTTTTGTGACAGCACGAGTGCTATTAGTGTAGGGAAAAACCCGTGTCTCCATTCAAAAACCAAACATATTGATGTGCGCTTTCACTTCTTACGGGATCAATATGAAAAAGGTGTCATTGACCTTATTCATGTTGATACCCATCATCAGTTGGCTGACATTTTCACCAAACCCCTAGATCAGTCTACATTTGAGCGTTTACGAGGGGATTTGGGTGTTGTGTATCCTTTCTAGGATATTTTGCGTCAGTTTTTCTTTCTTCTTTACTCTTTTCTTGAGTCTTTTTGTGTGTGTTCATATCTTGCATATTCATGTATCACACTTTAGAGATGCTTCTGTTATATGATTGAACTGCATTACTTATTCTAGCGGGTACATGCTTTTGATTACTTGTCAATGATCATGCTTTGTTTCAGTTCGCTTGATATGTCTGATATCTGTCATATGCATGGCTTTTACGCTTTCAACTTGAAAAATGATCACCATTGCTTCTGGTAACTAGCTTGTGTAGGCTGAGTGCTTTTGCTATCTGTTACATGCCTTGTAGCCAGTTCATCACATAGATGCAGATATGCAACTTGGACATCTTTATGCTTCAACATGGAAAGTGTGCTATAAAAATGATAAAAATCAAAAATGAATGAAAATTCCATGCCTTTTTATGCTTAAGTTGAAAAGATCCAAGTGGGTTTGCTTTGTCGCATTATATTGTTCTGGACTGCTTACCATAGCACTTTGGTATGAACTAGGACAGTATAGTGTATGCCGAGACCAATGTCTTAAGCTTCTGATGGCTCAGTTTTGGCCTAGGCTTGACTTGGTTGGTTAGCATAAGGTTTGACATGCAAATAACCCTTGGCACAAATGACAAAGGAAAATGAAAAAGCCTGAACTTTAAAAGGATAACAAGTTTGCTGAAGCACTTTGTTTTGAACAATGCTTATCTTGGTAGATATCAGTTAGCTTCTGCATCTCATGCTTTACCTTGCTTGTTTACTAGAAAATGTGGTGATGCTTTTATTTGCAAAAATTGACAAATGCGTGCTAAATGACTTTCTTTAGATATCATCTCTTGCACTGATCATGCCATGTGTCTTAGACAGTATCTCTTTTGCTGTACCTGTTAGATACTGTATTTGCAGTCAATCATATCTGAGAAGCATGCTTTCCTCACTCCACCTGCACCCCAGTTGCATTCACTGCATATTTTGAGGGGGAGTTACTTTTCAGGGGGAGTCTGTGTCTCTTTTGAGTGCTTGATGAGTTCACTTGTCAACAAGGGGGAGAAAATTTGGGATCAAAGTTTAAGGGGGAGTTCTTACTCTGTTGATATCCTTGTTGTTCTGAAATCACACTCATCTTGAGCTTTTACGTTTTGGTTAACCATAATGACCGTTTCTTGCTTTTGGTTGGCTTTTGGTCATTAGGGTTAAACTTTTACCTTATTTTTCTTCTTCTTTGTTTTCTTGTGTTTTGTTTTCGTGTTTCCACATTTGTTTCGCAGGTGCTGAAGAGCTGTGAAAAGAGGAATGTTGACAATGCACTCATCAAGGGGGAGATTGAGGAGCCATGCTGAATAGCGTGGGCCTCATGGCTCTAGAAGTGATGAGTCATTGTCAACGATAGTCAACGAGGACTGAAGAGAAAAAGAGATCTGCTGTTTCATGGGCCGCGTGTGACTCAGGTACACGGGCAGCGAGCGACTGTCGGGCAGAGGAGGCTGCGAAGTCGGGCTGGCCCAATCCGGGTGCATGGGCCAGAAGCAGTAGAAGACCCACTGGGCTGTTGACCAGGACTGACTCAGGTACACGGGCGGTGAGCGATTGCCGGGCTGAGAGAGTTGCGGAGTCGGGCCGGCCCAATCCGGGTACCTGGTGCAAAGCTGGTGGAGGCTTTGTCAGTTTCGGCGTAAAACTGACAACCGTTGATTCTGTATCCGACTGTCCAGAAGAGTAGCTTCCGGATATGTCATCTGTTACTCTAGGCCCACAGTCAGTCAGTTGTGTCTGTAAAAATACCTAAGGGCAGTAGAGTCTTTTTCTGTATTTTTGAGTCTGTAAAAACCCTAAGGGGCTGGTAGAATATTCCTAGTGTTGGGCTGCCTATAAATAGCACCCCAATCCCTAGGGTTTGGACTACCCTTTAGTGCTGAAATCAAATCCTCCCATTGGGTCACTTTTGTCTCTCTTCTCTCTCCTGTGTGCGCCGCCAGGACTGGCTCCTCTCTGTGTATGCATTTTTCTTGCTCAAATCTCTTGAATGCGTAAATGCCTTGGTCCCTGGTGAATTTATTGCTTGCATTTTGTTCGGTTTGGGAAGTTAATGCTTTGGGCACGAGCTGGTGAATTTATTTCTTGGGGAGAAGCTTCTTCTGTTGCTTCTGTTCTTCACGAACTGGGTACTAGTTCTTGCTGTTGCAAGTAGTACTACTTCTGTAGCTACAGTACTTGCTGCCAGCTTTTCACCTTCTATTGCCCAGCTTTTTGATCGAAGCAGCATGGAGTAAATGCCTTTTTGACTGTTTCTGTGAAGTCATTTTCCTTTGTTCGAAGTCCCTCAGCTCCGTGAGGTAGGCTTCAATCTAACCATACTTGAAGGCTTCGCCTCAGTCTTCGGACTTTGTTTGGTGCTCTGTGTTGCTAAGTTTCGAAGCAGTTTTCTGATTGACAACATTACATACTTCGAACTTTAGTGCGAAGGGGCTTCGGCCCTATCTGTTCGAAGTCCACACTTCGACAAGTTTCGAAGTTGGGTTCGAAGCTTGTAGCTCCGTTTGGCTTCGCACTGTCTTCTGTGTAACGCGTCACCCTTCGCCTCTCTTTTCGGAGCTTGCTCTTTTTTGAAGGTAGAGTATTGGCTTCGGACTTGCTTTTCTGTCGCGTGACAGGCTTCGCTTCTTTGTTCGAAGGTTGTCTGTTTGTGCGTTGTGTTCGAAGCTTTCTGTTCGAAGGTTGTGCTTCGAAGCTCTCGGTTCAAAGTGTGTTCGAAGTTTTGTCTTCGAAGTCCACACTTCGAAGCAGGCTCCGACTTTGTCACTTTGCTCCGAAGCTCTTGATTCGAACCTGTGTTCGAAGTCCTGTCTTCGAAGTTCACACTTCGAACCAGGCTTCGTCACTGTTTTACTTCGCTCCGAAGTACACTTCGCTTCTTACCACTTCGAACTAGGCTAGACAGTGTCACCTTCGGCATTTCGGACAGACTCCGTCACCATCCTCCGAAGCAGACTTCGACGTGCGAAGGGGGGCTTCGCCAAGTCCCGAACAGGAGACAACTTTGGACAGTAACTTCTCTTTTCATCTTATACATACTTAGATCATTTCATTGAGAAGTTTAGGCCTGTTACAACCTGTTTATCTGCCTAGTTGCACCACTCTAGTTTTACACTGTTTTTCATCAGTTGCTTCTAGGTCAGAAACCTTTAGACTTAGGCCTTCTGTTTATTTTTCTGCTGCATAATATTTTTGAGGTGCGTTGGGTATTGGGAACAGGCCATTGATTCGAAAGAATTTTTAAGGCGCCCATTCACCCCCCCCTCTGGTCGCTACTTTCGGTCCTACAATAAGGTGATACATTTGTATTACAAGTGGATCTACACCTTATTATTCATATGGTGATTATCTCCAATGAACATACTCAATTTATATTCGGATTCAATTAGGCTTACGCTAATTATGAGATTACCTGATTCATTTCTTAAAAATTGGTCATACACAAGGTAATACATAGTATTGCTGTGGGATTTTTTACTCCTCAAAATGCGTATCCAATTAGAAAATGAATTTTCAAAGGTCTACTCTATATTAGTAAATTGGATTCTTCTCGTTATTTCAAATTTAGGAGATTACAATATGTTTAAATTCAAGTTTCCTTGATTTTACATATTCAAATTTATGCATTAAGGTGTAGGATCAATAGTCAGAAAATTTTGATCATCTCACTCATAGTGAATCCAATTTTCCTACATTGGCTATGGATATCATAAATGAATCTATCAGTACACGGATTTTTTATGCTCTCACTGAATTTAATCCAGATCATGAGCTTATCCTAGATACATACATAGTTGGAGCCTTATACATTATAAGGAACTATATTCACCTCAACCTCAAGTCTGAATAGGCGTCGAAATTCATATAAAATATGGTTTACTCTTCAAATGCTATGAACATAGATCAATAGTCTTCTCTATGACTATCTATTATTATAACCATCTATTAGTCTTTAAAATTATAGATGAGTTCAATCATGTTCATAATATTTGCTTAAAACTTCAGTTTTATGACTTGAAACCTCAGTAGTAGAGTCAGGCAAATATAATCGTAAAGAGTTACCACAAGCCATATGGACACTTCAACAAATTTCTTAGTCCAAATATGACAACAATATAGTCATAATCATACTTCTAAGAAATACAAGACCCTACATAATTGGTGAATTTGTATCTTATCCGTGGAACATACACACGTCATTAAAGAGATAAAATATGAAGCACACTTCATCTCCCATATGCATGATGTAAGTGGTTCGAACTCTCACATGGAAGATCTATATACCACTTAAACTACACATCACGGGGAGAATCTCTCGGACAATAATATGATCATGGAACATACTACCAATGATCTATATGGAGACTTTAATTAGGATCCATACAAATATATATTTAGATACTTCGCTATCTATTTATTTATGAGGGATAATTCATATTAAAGACAATAAATTACCATGAAATTGGTTCAAATAAACACTATTGTTACAAACTAGATATGCAACAATTATATATATTTGAAAGAATTTTCATACAAAAATTCTTACATATAGATTCTACGGGAATTGGTACAATAAAGGAAGAGATGCATTTTGTGGACAATGGTACCACAAACTATATACTTAGTGAAACAAAATATTCCTAAGATCTCATCAAAAGATAAGGAAATATTTTAAAAAATTGCATGACGCGATGTAATAATTGTTGGCTCACATAAATGCCATAAATTATTCTATCTATGAGTACTCAAGTTATAATCTTAGATAACAATTTATCTAGATTCAACTCGTACTTCACTAAGTCATAAAAATATCTGTTAAAAGGGTTTCCATATTGAAACCTATAAAAAAAAGAGACACTTCTCTTTATCTAAAATAACAGATATAATAAAGTGATACTTCAATAAGTATCACCTCTTCTACATAATTATACTACGTATTCATCAAACTCGTACCACATGTTGCATACCAAATAATTTTTTTTAGAATGTCAATACATTCTAGACTAGACATTATCGCCTTGATCATTCTAACATTGGATGACAAAAATACTAGCAATTCTATTGGTCATTATTTAAATAATATTGCATTTCCTCAATTATTAAATTTTATGTGCACCACATGTGTCATAGGGAAAATAATTCTAAGGCCGTCAAATTAAAAGTTCATCTAAAACCATTTAAATTTCTTGAACACATTCAAGAAGACATACATGGTACTATACAACCATTTATCGGTCTATTCTGATATTTTATGGTTTTAATAGATTCATATATTATATGATCTTATATGTGTCTATTATACACATAAACCATGTATTTACCACAATTATACCAAATTTATTGGTTGTGAACTCATTACTTAGAACATCGAATTCAATCAATTCGAATGGACAACATTACAAAATTTTCCTTGCGTGTCTTCAATCATTATTGTAAGGCCCTAGGAATTCAAATAATTTTGTCCTATATGTTCACACTCAAAATGGCTAAGTAGAATATTTAATAAAGAGGATTAAGCATATTATTAGACCATCATTATAGAATTGCTATTTACCAACTCAATGTTGGATTATATAGTTTTACACGCTGCATAAGTGATTCAGTTACAACTAACTGAATATCAAACTTCCCTCTACAAATAGTACGTGGAAATTCAGTAAGTATTTCCCATCTGCGTAAGTTTGGTTGCACTACAAATGCACCATTCTCACCACCATAGCATACATTAATGGGTATACACAGGAATTTGGGATCTATATTGAGATACCAATATCCGTCAATCACAATGTCTCTCAAACCTCTCTCAAGAGGATCTATTTATTACCCAGTATGCCTACATTTAATGAGGTACATTTCCAGGCATTAGGGGGAGAATTCAAGTACCAATAAAAATGCCAGGAAATCAATTATAATGTTCAAAGACATTATTACATTGACACCTCAAATCCACGTACTCATAAATCTGAAATTCAAATTCAGAAAATCATCAATTTGCAACATATTGCAAATAACCTGCCAAATACATTTACTAATGACAGAAATGTCACAAAATCCTATCACCTTGCTAGGAATATACCAGAAAGAATAGAGGTACCAAATAAAACTATTCAACTTCATAATCAATCCGATAAGAGGAGAAGTATGGTTACCTACAAGCGTGAAGCTTCTTGAAAGCATAAAGGAACCCGTTGAATCAAAGGTCCAATCATAAATTGAGACAAATTCTAAGGGTGATACTTCTCGTCAACATACGAAGAAAATAGAAGGATAAACTTCTAAACTAGTAAATGCAAACTCAACCTAGCATTGAGAAATACCAAGTGGATTAACCACATCCACCTCTCGTATCAACAGTGCACTCAATATCTGATACTGGGACATCGGAACACCATGACGTCCTCATACTGGGAAATACAAAAACCGTCAACTAAGGTGTAAGAGATTTCATCATCTATCTCGAGTTTGGAGAAACATATAATCATAAGACTACGATTGTCGACACGTAATTCTCTGCATCAATTACTAAAAACCTCTAAATGGTCCAGATCCAAAATCCATGGTCAAGTGCAAAAACGCGCTCGGACTGGAACACATAAAAGAGGTAATTCAAGCAGAGTTAGCCTCCCTCACAAATGAAAAGTATTATCATCAGTAATACATACACCTCCAAAACCTTCCCTGTGGGTTTTAAAATTGTTTTCATCTATAAAACGGTATGAAAACCATAATGTGGTGAGACATAAGGCGAGGCTCGTAGCACAAGGATTCACGCAGAGACCCAAATTGATTTATCAATCAAGCATTCTCTCCAAAAAGAAGTGAAATCATTTTCCGATAAATTATATCTTTGGCGGTACAATTGTCTATCTAAACAGTTGATAGACATAGTGACTAATCCCTATGAGTCACTTGATTCAGACATAAAGGTTCCCATTGGAATCCAAAATTCTGAATCCAAATACTAATGCAGCATATATTTTGTAAAACTCAATAAGTCATTACATGACTTGAAATAGTCGGATAAAATTTGGTACAACCGACTCAATGAGTTCCTTATAAAAAGGACTACTCAAATAAAGATGATTGCCCGTATGTATTCATCAATAAATCCTCACTGGGATATTGCATTATATATGTGTATGTTGACATCATCAACGATACTAATGATATTGATGAAGCGCAATCATTCGAATGACGGAATTCGAGACAAAGGATTTGGTCAAAACCAAATTTTGTTTAGGTCTACAACTTAAATACCTTTTCTCGAGTATTTTAATACACTAAACCACATATATTCAGAAAACAACTATGGTCATTCGATCTCTACATTTAGAGAAAGATAAATTGAGACCTTAGGAAGAGATATAAGGATTGGAGGTTCCATATCTCAACATTGTTGGAACACTTATGTAATTACTAGCTAGACATAGTGTTAATCCAACTAAATATCATTGGACTGGAGTCAAAAATATCTCCAAAGCACCAAAGATCTTTATATTTTCTTTCAATAATAAAGAAATCAAGATCTAAACATAATTGGATATATAGATACTGACTACTTATTAGATCCCCATAAGTCAGATCTCAAACAAGGTTTTTTTTGTGTTCTCACATGATGGGACAACCATTCCATAGAAGTTTACATAGTAAACTTTAGTGGCTACATCCACTAATCATTCTGAAATAATTTCATTATATGAAGCATCATGCAAACATGTATGACATCGCAGAATGATAAATCACATACAAGTCTTGTGTTATTTATTCCATTGAATCATCTATTATTGTCTTTCAAGATAATAGTGCTTGCATAGCACAAATGTAGACAGTTTCATATTTTAAAGCCTTAGGGGGAGAATCCCCTTAAATGTTTAAACTGTACATATATTGTATTATACTCTTTTCTTTTATGAGTTTTATATACTTTCTCATAAAAGTTTTTAATGAGGTAATATTTACACAAGATCATATATACCATATTCCTATTTTTTCCTAAAAGGGTTTTTATAAGGAATATACAAAAGGTATATAAATTTTTCCATAGAAAGGTTTTACTATAAGTACAAATCATATGTTGTATCATTTTTTCCTTACTTTTCCTACACGGTTTTAAAAGGAGTTTTAACAACATATTATATCATATCATATTCCTTCCTATTTTTCCCACGTGGTTTTTGGAAGAATATTCAAATAAGGTTGAGGGGGGAGAATTCTCTCACACCATGCCTTATTAAATAATCATATTGTTCTCTTTTCTTTCTATGAGTTTTTCCTCTTCAAGGTTTCTCATATAAAGTTTTAATGAGACAATATTAAACATAAATATATGTCATATTTCTAGTTTTCCCTACCAGGGTTTTTAGAGAAATATCAAAGACATATAATTGCTTCTTAAAACTCTTCAGAGTATATAATTGAGCAATAACTCTATATATTATTCCTCATATTTTTCCCATAGGGTTTTGGAGGAATAATACATTAATCTTTATGATGGACTCGATTAAGGGGGAGTGTTGGAATTAATCTCCTCCTGCCAAAGCAACGCGCTTGTTGGCTTTGCGGTGCGATGGCTGGCCAAGCGACGCGCCTCCTCGCTGCCGTCGCACCCGTTGGCCAAACAGCGCGTCCGTTGGTCGCATCCCCTCTCTTCTATATATACATCATGTATTGTACACTTCAATAACAATGGTAATAAAGAGATCATTTCAACAATCACTGTGTTCATTCTGTGTCAATCTTTATTCTTGCGTTCTCAATTTTAAACAGCAAGAAAACGCAGTGGCCATCACAAAGCAATGCACCGCCGGAGAAGAATGAAGGAAAAACTCAGGAAATTTTTGGTAAAGTTAAAATTGAATTTCTGATTGAGTTGATAGAAACCTAGGAATACAAGGTCTTTTATATGCAGATCAAAAACAATAAAAGACCCATTTACCCTAGGGTAATTTACACACATACACGAAAATAAAGATGTGAGCCCAACGAGCAAAACAGTAGAGCTTTCGTAGCAGCTACGGCTTTGCTTCGGGACCTTTCAATTTCCGATCGACGGTATAGATGGGGTGTGGTTTTGTGCCGAAACCGATAAAGTGCTTGTCGTCTTGGCACTGGGTACCCAAATTAGGTCGACCTTACTCCGTTGCTCCTTTTTCCTGGCAGTCACTTGCCGCCCGTGTACCTGAGTCACACCCGGTTAAGACACGATAGGTCTTCTCTTCTCCTCTTCATCTCCTCTTCTTTGACTTCCGTTGATAATCACTTATCATCTTCTGGAGACATGAGGCCCATGATCTTCAACATGGCTCCTCACATGATGCCTCACCACACCGCCACATATTCGACGAAATGGTGTCATGCACATGTCTTGTTTTTTATTTTCTATTTTTTTCTTCACCGAGTGACTAATTTTACACTCGGCAAACCCACGTCATGTCTATAAACACACCATGAAGTTATTTTTTGCCGAGTATCATGGGTGACACTCGGTGAAGGGTTCACCGAGTGCCCAACTAAAAACACTCGGCAAACCCTTGTTCACCGAGGGTTTGTTTGTCGAGTTCGGTTCGTTGAGTACAACTGTTGGACCGGAAACGGCGACCAGAGGGGGGGTGAATGGGAGCTTTTAAAATTTCGGGCTAAAAACTAGCCTTCGGTTTTAGTTATATCTTCTGCGGAACAGGCTTCGAACACTACCTTCGAAGGTCTGGTTCAGAGGTGCTTCGACAGCTCCGAACACAGGCTTCGCAGGAGCAAAGGTTCGAAGCCAAGAAGACTTCGCTCCACTTACACCCCTCGAAAATCTACTCTGTTAAGTCAGTGCAGGCTCCGCACACAGGGTGCTTCGAGCAGGCTTCGCACTTCACCCTTCGCAAGAGTGGACACCCTACTGAGGACTTCGACCAAGTACTTGGCAGCAGCAACTGGTGCTGGGCTTCGTACACGAAGGTCTAAACGCACACAAACAGACTTCGCTAAGGGCTTCGACACAAGAAGCTAAACGGGCTTCGATCAGGGCTTCGCTAGTAAGCTGTGAGGTCTAGCCTCAAGTTACACAGAGCGACAGCACACTGAAAAACACACTTCGCACAAAACACCCTTCGCCAAGATAGGCTTCGGTGCACTATAACTAGCGAGGTATGTAACACGAGCTCAAGCAAAAAGCACACAGAAGCAGGGCTTCGCCGCTTGAACAAGGAACACAGAAAATGAACTGTAGCGCCCCGATTTAACAAATCGAGACATTATTGAATTTCATAAGAAAAACAATAATACAAGAGGTTCATCATGCGACAACCGTACATACGACATTGTTCATGGTACGCAGACCATATTTATTACATCATTGTTTTAATAAAAACGGCAAAGTGAAATAATTAGAAACGGCATGACGAAATCTTCTTCAGGATCTTTCTTCTCGACTGGGTCGCTACTCCAGACCGTCCTCAAAGTAAGCATCCTCTGTGGGGTCCAACGGGTATGAGTACAAAAAGTACTCAACAAGCCACCGCAAATGCAAATAATAATGCAGGATAGTAAACAAGGAAGGATAATGGCTAACATTGCAGAATAATGCAGTTGCAGTTATGGCATTTAGTGTAATCATATTTTAATCATGCGGAAAGTAAACATGAGCATCATCAACATCGACTAACTCGAGGGGTACAGTCAGCCCCACCTCGCTCAACAGTCCTTACATGTCAATCCATCATGCACATACATATTCAAAATAAACTAACTGGGGGATGTCACGCAACCCGCCCTTGACCGTGGGCTCGGCTTTTCGAAAAGATTTAAGACTCTGATCAGAGATGTACTACTGTACCCACAAGGCACGCACTCATCCCAACGAGATGACTCATTTCACGGGAACTCGTGCCAAAACCTCAATATGAGATGTTCCAAGCGATAACCACCCGCTCTAGGTTTCGCCGGCGCGCCGGGCCGCATCCCGGCTAACGTCGCACCCCCTTTTGCGCCACATTGGTACAAGTCACCCGCAGGTGCAACTCGACCCATCTCCAAATGGTGGCCTCGGTTTGGAACAACCCATACCTTAGTTAGGACTTACCCACTAGACTTGTGGTTAGTACGTAAGTGTATTGCAACGGATCCCTCAGACCGGTCCTTATAGTGCCCCGGGTGCTACCAACCAATGCCCTAGCTTGCACCCGGAACCCACCATGCATACACTCACAACCATGACTCATCACCAACAGAATTTCCAAGGATAAGAACTGACGGGGATCATATAATAGAACCATTTTGCTACGACTCATTTTTATCCTATAGCGGCCGTGTCAGTACATTGGACACTAGCTAATATCATTGATCATATGGTGACAAGGAGGTTAGGCGAGATAGCATGGCTTGGGTTGCACATCAAGGTCGGTGGATCCTAAATAAATATAATGTAAGGGTTCATTTGACTAATGCATATATAACCTATGTGTTTTAGCGATAGTCAATTCAAACATGGGTTCAATATGTTCAAAAAGAATTGTTTGGTGACTTGCCTTGTTCAGCAAAGGGAGAGGGAGGGACTTCGGGGAAGTACTCCGGCTCCTCGGCGACGTCGTAGTCTTGTTGATATAGTAAGGTAAAATAAAAAAAAGAGCACAACATTCAATCAACCAATACAACATTACATTATAAGCTCATAAGTTAAAGTTGGTTTGATTATAACTAAATAAATTCAATGGTTAAGATTCTGTGGTTTATTTTATAAATAAATTTTAAAGGAATATAAAAAGTAGTCCTTTTTAGAAAGGGGTTTTAAAAGGGGTTATTCTCATTTTTAAGTTCTCTAAAAATGAAAGCTTCATAGAAAACTTAGTGATCTGTTCATATCATCAAGAAATAAATAAATATAAATTTTACTGGAATTTAAATAATTAAATTTTACATTTTTAACCTAAGGGTTTTTTAAACATTCATTTAAATAAACATGAAATGTCTAATGTAAACCTACTGTTTTTATTGTATAAACATGTAGAGAATAATATTATGAATTTTCTAAAATTGGAATGGCAAATTTTAGAGTTCAAATGCGCCAGATATGAATTTTACAAGTTTTAAACCTTTTCTGGAATTTATTTTAAAATTTAAACCCTCTCGGGTCCACGGTGAGCCAGACCCACGGTGAACCCGCGCACTATGCGCGTGCGCCGGGTCGATCTGGACTGTCGGATCCAGATCCGACGCGCGAGGGTGAGGCGGGGCGCGTAAGTTAACGCGGGCGGCCAGGATTAAAACGTTCGAAGGGGTACCACGTGGACGCACGAGATCGCACATCGGGTTTAAGTGAAAATCAACGCGCGAGATTAAAACGTAACGCTTTGACCAGATCCGACGGGGCGGATTAGATCGCGTACGTGGGACAACTAGCACCGCTCGATCGCGATCGTGCGGTCGGGATGGAAATGGAAAGAGGGTGCTACGGCGGTCACGATGGTACCTTAGGCGAGGCGAGGGGTCGACGGGGCGCGGCCGGCGACGAGGGTAGACGGCGAGGTGTTCTCGGGTCTTTCTCGGCGACGTCGTTCCGACGAGGTTCGTGGACGGTGGAGGTGCGGCCGGGGTCGTAGGCGTCCTTGCGGTCACAATGGTGTGGTTGGCTAGGGCAGAGGAGGTCTCTAGCGACGGTGAGGGGCGACCGGAGTAGGAGCGGCGGTGAGGTGTTAAAAACCGAAGAGGGGAGTGTTCTGTTCGTTCTTGCTGTGAATGTTCGTTCTCAAAAACATTTCTTGGCTTTAGGATCATATACAAAAATTTTCACCTCCTAGTTTGGCCATCTACTCTATGTTGTAGTTAAAAAGGGTATAAAGGAGTATTAAAAGTATTTTCAGAAATAATAATTCCAAGAAATTGAATTTAATAATATTGAAAATTTGGGGTGTTACAAACCTATCCCCCTTACAAGAATATCGTCCTCGAGATTGGAACGCTACTCGAATAACTCGGGGTATTGGGCTTTTAGTTCGTCTTCCTTTTCCCAAGTGGCTTCTTCGGCGGGATGGTTGTTCCACTGGATTTTGCAGAAGCGAACAACGCGACTTCTGGTTACTCTTTCCTTGGTTTCCAAGATCTTGATGGGTCTCTCTATGTAGGTCAAGTCTTCTTGGACATTGAGCTGCTGAAGGTCGGCTTGCTCGGTGGGTACACGGAGGCACTTCTTCAGTTGGGAGACATGGAACACGTCGTGAACGCCTGCCAAGGATGGGGGCAGTTCGAGTTGATATGCCACTTCTCCCTGTCGTTGGAGGATCTGGAAAGGTCCGACGTAGCGGGGTGCTAGCTTGCCTTTCATATTGAACCTTTGAGTGCCACGGAGGGGAGTGACTCGGAGATAGACATAATCGCCCTCCTCAAAGGCTAGGTCTCTTCGACGGTTGTCGGCATAGCTCTTTTGCTTGGATTGGGCTGCCTTCAATCGGTCTCTTATGATCTTAACCTTCTCTTCAGCTTCTCTTAATAAATCAGTCCCAAACAGTTGCGACTCTCCGGTTTGATCCTAGAGCAACGGCGTTCTGCACTTACGTCCATAGAGTGCTTCGAACGGGGACATCTGCAGGCTGGCTTGATAGCTGTTGTTGTAGGAGAACTCTGCATAAGGTAAGTTCTTGTCCCACATTCCGCCAAAGTCTAGAGCGCAAGCTCTAAGCATATCCTCCAATATCTGGTTGACCCTTTTGGTTTGACCGTCGGTCTGTGGATGATAGGCGGTGCTAAAGTTCAGCCGGGTGCCGAGTTCCTCTTGAAGGTTCTTCCAAAACTTGGAGGTAAACTGACTCCCACGGTCAGATACAATCTTCTTAGGAACTCCGTGAAGGCACACGATCCGGGTCATATACAACTCAGCCAACTTGGCGACGGTGTACGTTGTCTTGACCGGGACGAAGTGAGCTACCTTGGCGAGTCGGTCGACGATCACCCAGATAGAGTCATGACCAGCTTGGGTCCTGGGCAGTCCCGTGATGAAGTCCATTCCTATCTCTTCCCACTTCCATTCAGGGACCTTGAGAGGTTGAAGAAGTCCGGCAGGTCTCTGATGCTCTGCCTTGACTCGCCGGCATGTGTCGCACTTGGCCACATACTCAGCTATTTCTCTCTTCATGCTGACCCACCAATATTTTTCCTTTAGGTCTTGATACATCTTTGTACTCCCGGGATGGATGGAGTATAATGTATCATGGGCTTCTTGAAGGATGAGGGTCTTCAACTCAGGTTTGTCGGGTACGCAGATCTGGTTTCCGAACCAGATGGTACCATGCTCATCCTCGGAGAATCTGGGGGCTTTACCCTTCCTCATGTTCTGCTGGATTTCCAGGATGTCCGGATCTTCCTTCTGCTTTTCTCGGATCTGGTCTATTAAGACAGGCCGAGACTCCAAGGCTCTGAAGCCTTCCTCCCTCCGAAGCCCCACCTTCGGAGTACCACCCTTCGAATTCCCTCCTTCGTCCAAGGCCTCCGCACGAAGCATTCCATGAGCACTTCGTCGCAGTGTCTCTCCCCGAGCACACTCCTCGACGAGCCTCACCCGGACCATGCCTTCGATGCGCCTCGACTTCTGAGACCTTCGTCGGGCAACCTTCGAATGTCTCCCTCCGGAGCACACTTCGAACGCCTTGCCTCCTCAGAGGACTTGATCCACCATACTCCGAAGTCACTCCATCTGGAGTACCTTCGAAGTGCCTCGCCTCCGAGGACTTTGTCTCGGAGTACCTTCAGCCGGAGCCACGCTCCGCACTCTCTGCCTTCACCTGGCGCACCTCGACCCGAGGACCGACCCGGACCCCCTTCGCAGCCACCGTGACAGAGCTCCCCGCTCCCCTGGCATCAAGCCTCCCGCTTGACCCAGGTTCACCTGCCGCGAACCGTTCGTCGCCTCCGAAGTCCCTGCGCACCACAGACAAGCAGACAAGTGTATCCAGTACTCCGGAGACCTCTCCGGGTTAGCAACCTCCGGTACACACTCCGGTGTACCGCCCAAAGTACCGAAGCCTCCGGTACGAACCCAATCATCGTGTACTGTCGGACCCCTCCGACAAGCACACTCCGCTGCAACAACTGCAGCAACCAAACCACCGAACACCCTTCGGTGAAACCACCTCCAAACACCCTTCAGAGGTCCAACCTCCGAACCCCCTTCGGAGGTACCCCTTCGAACAGAGGTTAAAAGCCTGTCAATCACTCATCACTAGCACTGAAACCAACCCTTGGTTTCTCAATCTCCCCCTTGATGAGTGCATTGACAACCAACTTCAAGTTCAAGAAAGTTTAAAAACTTTCAGCACACAAGGGACCATAAAAACTCAGAAAAGAGCCAAACCATGTCACTTGACAAAAGAATTTTCCTCCCCCTTTTCAAAAGAGTAAAAGCCCCTTCGGCAATAAAAACTCCCCCTGAGTTAAGTTTTCCCCCTTTTTGGCAACAAAGAACCTTCTCCCCCTTTATGTCAAATTTTCTCCCCCTTTGGAAATTATACCTCCTTGCGGCAGAGAACGAAGCAAAAGTCTCTCCCCCTTTGGCAATGCAAGCATCAAGGAGCATTCAAAAGGTGCAAAGCTTCGAAATGAGCAGAATTGCAAAGACATATAACGCAAAAATATGCCAATATTAATACCAATTATCATGTGCTCAGCTCAAATTAACATTCTCTAAAAATATGATGAAGCATGTGATTTGATCATTTTTGAAATAAAATCATCACCACTTAGTCAAGGAAACTAGACAAGTAGAAGCAGGGACTGCGCAAAGCTAGTCAAATTCTACTCTTAGACAGACAAATCCAGTTCAAATGGAGCATGAAAAGCAAACTTGATGAGCAATGAATTTTGTTGTTCTTTTCTTAGTGCCAGGGGTTATTTGTTTGTCCACCTTATACTTTCCAATCCGGCCAAGCCTAGGCATGAAAACCATAAGAAGCTTAAGGCAATGATTTTGGCATACACTACACTATTCCAGTTCAAACCAATGTGCAATGGAAAACAGTCTAGAATAGAGTAGTGCGACAATCAAACCCACTTGGATCTTTTCACTTAAAGCATGCAAATCATGGAGTTTTTGATTTTAACTTAGTGAACCAATTGTTTGGCACTTTATGAATATCCATGAAAATGTAGAAAAATTTTTCAAGTTGCAATTTTTAGCATCCAATGAACAGTGTCTTGCTATCAAGCAGAGAAAAGATAGCTAAAGCAGTCCTGCCTAAACATGCTAGATTCAAGACTAAGCAGTGAGCATGATTTGATTTTGAAAAGAGAACATCATGCACATGAATGTTTCAGATAAATTAAAAAGAGATGAGTTGTCATGATGTCATGGATTATAATCAGGCATATAAGTGCAAAAGATGTAAATGCAATTTCAACACAATTAGCAAATGCACATCCATCTAAAACTGCTCCCCCTCACAAAATGCCGTAAGGGTGACAAATACCAAGTTCCCCACGCAAGTAAGCAAATCGAGAAGCATCGAGGGGTTTTGTGAAAATGTCGGCAAGCTGGTGCTGGGTATCAACATATTGAAGTTCAATATCACCCTTCTCATTGTGATCTGTGAGAAAATGATACCGCACATCAATGTGTTTGGTTCTGGAGTGCTGAACCGGGTTGTTTGCAATACAAATAGCACTAGTGTTATCACAGAAAAGTGGAACACTCTTATAATCTAACCCGAAATCCCGCAAAGTGGAAACCATCCACAAAATCTGAGAGCAACAGCTAGCTGCAGCAACATATTCGGCCTCAGCCGTCGATTGTGCAACACTAGACTGTTTGCGGGAAGACCAGCAAACCAATGAAGTACCCAGAAAATGACAAGTACCAGAGGTACTCTTCCTATCAATTCTACACCCAGCAAAATCCGCATCGGAATAACCTCGAAGACATAAAGATGAAGATGTTGAATATCATATGCCAAATTCAAGGGTGTGTTTGAGATACCTTAAGATGCGTTTTACCGCTTGGCGGTGCGAAGCTCGTGGTGAAGCCTGAAAACGAGCACACAGACACACTGCGAAATGTATGTCCGGCCTCGTAGCAGTCAAGTAGAGGAGGGAGCCGATCATGCTTTGGAACTCCTTCTGATCTACGGCTTCTCCATCTTCGTCAGGATCCAATGCTACAGATGTAGCCATTGGAGTGGCGAGGGGCTTCGCATCTGACATGTCGAACTTCTTGAGCAGGTCCTTGGTGTACTTCGTCTGGTGGACGAAAGTACCTTGTTTGCTTTGCTTGATTTGCAAACCAAGGAAAATGTAAGCTCGCCCATCATGGACATTTCAAATTCTCTGCTCATGGTATCTGCAAACTCGGCAACCAAAGCATGAGAAGAGCCACCAAAGATGATATCATCCACATAAATCTGAACTAGGAGGAAATCTTTGCCATGCTTGAGAGTAAACAGTGTTTTATCAACAGAGCCCATCAAATACCCTCGCTCAAGCAGAAAAGACTTAAGTCTATCATACCAAGCCCGAGGGGCCTGCTTGAGTCCATAAAGAGCCTTATGAAGTTTAAGGATTTTATGTGGGTACTTGGGGTTTTCAAAATCAGGGGGTTGTTTTACATAAACATCTTCGCCTATGAAGCCATTAAGAAAAGCACTTTTGACATCCATTTGATAGAGTTTGAATCCCCGGGATGTCGCAAAGGCAAGCAAAATCCTAATGGCCTCAAGGCGAGCAACAGGTGCAAAAGTTTCAGTAAAATCAATCCCTTCTAGTTGAGAAAAACCCTGAGCTACAAGTCTAGCCTTGTTTCTAACTATAGTCCCATCCTCCCCTTGTTTGTTTTTGAAAATCCATTTTGTCCAATGAAATGAACATTTGGTGGAGGATCAACTAATGACCAGACTTGGTTTCTCTCAAAATTTTCAAGTTCCTCATGCATGGCATTGATCCAACTAGAATCAGACAGTGCATGACTAACATCTAAGGGCTCGAAAGAAGCAACAAAAGCTGAATCAATGAAATGAGCATGAGAACGTGTTACCCTTTGATCAAGCTCACCAATGATCTGCTCGGGAGGGTGCATCCTTTGAACATGATGTGGAGCCTCGCGGCGGGATGCAGTCTCCCCCTCAACTTGTGCGTTGGAGTGGTCCAAGATGACCGATGTTGAGGTAGTTGCTTCGGGACCTCGTGCCAAAGTGGTTGAAGCGGGGTCAGCTTCGGGGGTTGATGTCGAGGGAAGTAGGGGTTCATCCTCGAATTCTCCGGGATCTTCTTCTTCGAATAAGGTATGTTCCATGTCGTGTTCATTTGCCTGTTCAAAAGCAGAACTAACAGAGGGGGTTGATTCATCAAAAGTCACATCACATGACTCGATGACAGTGTTAGTTTCCAAATTATAAACACGATAAGAATGACCATGAGTTGTGTAACCCAAAAAGATCCCGTCAGAAGATCGCGACTCAAATTTATCCAAGTTACCACGCTTTAGGATAAAGCAGCGACAGCCAAAAACTCGAAGATGAGTAACCTTGGGCTGTCTCCCAAAACGCAGCTCATAAGATGTCAGATTTAAAATTGAGCGCAAGAATATGCGGTTTGAGATGTAACATGCAGTGTTCATGGTCTCAGCCCAGAATTTTCTAGGAGTCCTATGCTCATCAAGCATCGTCCTAGCCATCTCAACCAAAGTGCGGTTCTTCCTCTCAACAACACCGTTCTGTTGAGGAACCCGCAGAGCAGAGAATTGATGTTCTATGCCATGCTCCATGCAAAAGTCAACAAAGAGACTATTTTTGAACTCAGTGCCATTATCACTTCGAATGAATTTCAATGCACCAGGGAGTTCAGTAAAAAGTCTCAAAGCCAAGCTCCGAAAGTGTGAAAACACTTCATCCTTGCTGGCAAGAAAGAAGACCCAAGAGTAGCGAGAGAAATCGTCGACAATAACTAGTACATACCACTTGCCGCCTAAAGAACTAACCCGAGAAGGACCTACAGTGTCCATATGGAGAAGTTCTCCGGGTTGTTCAGTCATCACTGTGGTGACTGGCGAATGCGAAGCGGCAATCATTTTTCCATGTCGACAAGGAGCGCAAACTAAATTCTTCTCAAACTTGAGCTTGGGCAATCCTCTGATCAGACCTAGGGCACTCAAACGAGCGAGCAACTCAAAGCTCATATGCCCTAGTCTCCTATGCCACTTCCAAAGCTCAGAAGTTGAATGTGCAACAAGACAATGAGAAGAACCAGATGACTCAGAAAAATCAGCTCCAAAAACTCTCCCAAATCTAAAGATCTTACACACCACCACGCCATCAGAATTGAGCACTTGAGAAGTATCGCGATGGAATCGCACTTCGAAGCCCTCATCAAGCAACTGAGATACAGACAGCAAATTATATCCCAGGTTCTCAACCAAAGCAACATCTTTGAGAGTGAAATTCGAATTAATTCTTACCACACCTTTACCTTTCACTCTACTCCTTCGATTGTTTCCGAAGGTGATATGTTCCCTTTGCTTGGTTGTAGTGAGGCTGGAGAACCATGTTGCATCTCCGGTCATGTGGCGCGAACAACCGGAGTCCATGATCCACGTGCCCTCCAAGCCTCGATCTATCGCCTACACATGATAAGAATATCTCGATCGCTTAGTGCTGGGGTGAGTGAAAAAATGACGAGGCATCCAGCACTGAGTGACACGAGTAGTAGGCGTAGTAAAAGTAGACGGTCTACGCACATGATAATCTGAATGATGCAAAGTGCGAGGTCTACCTACATGCAGTGATCGAAAAGCATGACGAGGTCTCCTACTCTGACGAGGTACAAAGCTACTCGCCCGAGGTCTACCACCATATGGAACATGGTGAACACCTCGAGGAGAAAAACCTCTCTGAGAAGCACGAGGAGCCTCAAAAGCAGGACGATAGTAAAACTCAGACTCATGCATACCTAAAGATGGGTAATGCATGTCCTGGTAACTCATCGCCTGAGAGCGTCGCTCATCCTTGATGCGATGAAAACAGAATCCAACCAAATGACCCGCCCACTGACAGTAGGAACAGTGAAAAACTCTCCTAGGGGCACTCTCATGGGTCACAGGAGCAACTCTCACAGGCTCCTTGGGTTTCTGCTGAGTGGTTTTCTTGGGAGGATTTTTCTTGGCAGGAGGTGTGGCTTTCTTTGGTGGTCGGGTAGGCTTTTTGGCTAATGGAGTGTCCAACAGAGCTCTCTCTTTCTCTAGGGTAGTGGGAGAGGTAAAAACAGTTTTGGTCTTACTGTCTGAAGAAATCCTCTCAAAACCTAAACCTAGAGCTACCCCTGCTCTGTAAGCACACAACTTGGTCTTGGCCAAGAGCAAATCCATCCTACCCTTTCCCTCAGTGCATTTATTAACCACAGAAAGAAGGTATTCATTTTCAGTCATAAGGTTCTCAGCTCGCTCTCTAACAGTGCCTAGTTGGTCCTTAAGGGTAATGCAAGTGTCACAAACAGGTTGCACATCCTTAGAACTACCGGCCCTCTCCAATCTAGCCTCCAAATCATGAACATGTTTATCACGTAAATTAATGCTCTCGCGCAATAAAGAACAGTTCATGCAATCAATAACATCATGAGGTCTAGAATCCACCTCCAAAAGCTGCTTCTGTGCAGTCTCAAGCTCAAATAGAGTTTGAGCATGAACAGAACGCAACTGAGCAAGCTCACCCATGATAACAGAACAAGATTCACATTCAGCATCATTAAACTTAGACTTAAGCATGGCATATCCAGTAGAAACAGTTTCTAGCCTAAGTCTAAGGTCTTTTCTTTCTCTAGCGGCTTGCACAAGTAATCTATCCTGACCAAGAACTACTTCATTCAGCTCATCTAATTTAATTAATAGCTGGTCAGATGATAGAGGTACCTCAGATGAGTTAAGCTCATCGCCGCTATGATCGTTGTCGGCCATGAAACAAAGGTCGGTGAAGTCTCGTCCCTTCTTGTCCTTCTTGTCCTCCTTCCTTGGGGATTCCTCCTCCTCAGAGCTCGACTCCTCAGTTGAGGACGTGTCGATGTCGCTGAGATCAGCAACAAATGCTCTGGAAGCGGCTTTGGCTACTTTCTTAGCCATCTTGCCGCGCTTGCCCTTCACAAAAGGCTTCCTCTCCTTTTTGTGGTATTTGGGGCGCTCACTCTCATCTCTCTTCTTGAGCTTGGGGCAATTAGCCTTGATGTGAGAAGTGTCGCCACATTCAAAACAACCACTAAAACCGCTTCTCCTCTGATCCCGTCTCTCATGATGAAAGCGGGTGAACCTCCGGGCAATGAGAGCAAGCTCATCATCATGTAGAGTGTCCACCTGCTCCTTTTGTGACGGAGACCAGGGAGGACAAAGCAAAACCATCTGCAAAAACACAAGTGCCAGATGTGCTTGGTTCTGCAGTGGTGCCACGGCTAGTGCTAGAAACCAATGCCAATGGTTGTGGCAAAGAGCTTCTGTGCACTGCAAGAGATGCCTTAGCAATCTCTGTGGACTTCAGCTTGCTGAAGAGCTCATCACAGGTCAATGTGTCATAACCTGCAGACTCCTCAATGCTGGATATCTTCACTTCCCATATGCTACGGTCAAGAGCATAGAGAAGCTTGATAGCCCTATCATGGTCATTGTAAGCAAGCGTTCCGTTGGATCGCAAGTTACTCACTATCGCATCAAAACGAGAAAACATGGCATCTATAGATTCACCAGGTGCCTGCACAAACAGCTGATACTGTTGGTTGTATGTGCTTTGGCGCCTGGCCTTAATCTGAGTAGAGCCCTCATGAAAAATAGTGAGCATTGTCCAAATTTCCCTAGTAGTCCTAAGGTGCTGCACCCTATCAAACTCACTTCTACTCAAACCAATGAACAGTATATTTCTTGCCTTGGAGTTGGCATTATACTGATCCTTCTCTGTTTGAGAGGTGCGAGTCTCAGGGATGGAGTATTGTGAGTCCACAATCTCCCAAATTGCATTTCCTTGGCTTAGCAAGTAAGCCTCCATGCGCACCTTCCAGTATGCAAAATCAGTCCCATCGAACAGAGGAATTTTACTACCTCTATCCATGTCGCCAAAAGATCACAAAACCGGTTAAGGTCAACTGGTGATCTTAACCCGCTCTGATACCAATTGTTGGACCGGAAACGGCGACCAGAGGGGGGGTGAATGGGAGCTTTTAAAATTTCGGGCTAAAAACTAGCCTTCGGTTTTAGTTCTGTCTTCTGCGGAACAGGCTTCGAACACTACCTTCGAAGGTCTGGTTCGGAGGTGCTTCGACAGCTCCGAACACAGGCTTCACAGGAGCAAAGGTTCGAAGCCAAGAAGACTTCGCTCCACTTACACCCCTCGAAAATCTACTCTGCTAAGTCAGTGCAGGCTCCGCACACAGGGTGCTTCGAGCAGGCTTCGCACTTCACCCTTCGCAAGAGTGGACACCCTACTGAGGACTTCGACCAAGTACTTGGCAGCAGCAACTGGTGCTGGGCTTCGTACACGAAGGTCTAAACGCACACAAACGGACTTCGCTAAGGGCTTCGACACAAGAAGCTAAACGGGCTTCGATCAGGGCTTCACTAGTAAGCTGTGAGGTCTAGCCTCAAGTTACACAGAGCGACAGCACACTGAAAAACACACTTCGCACAAAACACCCTTCGCCTAGATAGGCTTCGGTGCACTATAACTAGCGAGGTATGTAACACGAGCTCAAGCAAAAAAGCACACAGAAGCAGGGCTTCACCGCTTGAACAAGGAACACAGAAAATGAACTCTCTGGATGAAATACAACGAAGTGTGTGGCTACAGGAGCTCAACAGTAAATGCTCAAAGTGTTAAATGTTACCTACCGAGCCCCCATATTTATAGCCCACAGTTCACCCAAAGGAATTGACTACTTTACCCTTAGGGTTTACACCAGTTTTGTCTCTACAGAACAGAGGGGTACAAAAGGTAGTCCAACTTTATTCTGGAGGCTTCTCTGTCAGCTTTGCAGAGGGGACAACATCAGCTTTTTGCAGAGCAGACAGTGTCAGCCTTTGCAGTCTTTGACCTTCTGGAGCCTCCCTTCGCACGCGAGGGTGCGGTAGCTTCGGCGAGAAGCCTTGAGCCTGGTGGCCTTCGCTTCGCCGAAGATAGCCTCCGATACAGTGACAGTTTTGAGTCGAAGCCGTCAAAGCCCTTGGGCCTTCGTACCAACACCTCCGGAGTGGACCACCACGGCTTCGCAGCTACTCCCAGCTCGAACTCCGTCAGTCCGTGTACCGAAGCCATGCAGGCCGAAGTATCACAAGACAACCTCGCTCCGGAGCTAGCCTTGCTCCGAAGTCTTCCTCCCTCCAAAGCCCCACCTTCGGAGTACCACCCTTTGAAGTCCCTCCTTCGTCCAAGGCCTCCGCACGAAGCATTCCATGAGCACTTCGTCGCAGTGTCTCTCCCCGAGCACACTCCTCGACGAGCCTCACTCGGACCATGCCTTCGATGCGCCTCGACTTCTGAGACCTTCGTCGGGCAACCTTCGAATGTCTCCCTCTGGAGCACACTTCGAACGCCTTGCCTCCTCAAAGGACTTGATCCACCATACTCCGAAGTCACTCCATCCGGAGTACCTTCGAAGTGCCTCGCCTCCGAGGACTTTGTCTCGGAGTACCTTCAGCCGGAGCCACGCTCCGCACTCTCTGCCTTCACCTGGCGCACCTCGACCCGAGGACCGACCCGGACCCCCTTCGCAGCCACCGTGATGGAGCTCCCCGCTCCCCTGGCATCAAGCCTCTCGCTTGACCCAGGTTCACCTGCCGCGAACCATCCGTCGCCTCCGAAGTCCCTGCGCACCACAAACAAGCATACAAGTGTATCCAGTACTCCGGAGACCTCTCCGGGTTAGCAACCTCCGGTACACACTCCGGTGTACCGCCCAAAGTACCGAAGCCTCCGGTACGAACCCAATCATCGTGTACTGTCGGACCCCTCCGACAAGCACACTCCGCTGCAACAGCTGCAGCAACCAAACCACCGAACACCCTTCGGTGAAACCACCTCCGAACACCCTTCGGAGGTCCAACCTCCAAACCCCCTTCGGAGGTACCCCTTCGAACAGAGGTTAAAAGCCTGTCAATCACTCATCATTAGCACTGAAACCAACCCTTGGTTTCTCAACAACACTCGACGAACCCTTCACCGAGTGTTATTTGTCTTACTCTTTGTGTTAGTTTTTAACTTCTAAGGGCACCTTGCCACAACTTTCTTATCTTAGTGTTCATGCTCAAAATGGTTTGGATGAACATAAACATCATCATCTCATTTAGACAACTCACACACTTTTGATTGCATCTTTTGTTCCCTCTTATTTTTGGGGTGAAGCTATTTCCATTATCGTCTATCTCATCAATTTTCAACCATCTACTAAACGTTCTGGTAAGTATCCCGGTGAGATTCTTTTTGAAAGAGCTCCCAACTATGATCATGTTTGGGTTTTTTAATAAACTTGCTATGTTTGGCTTGCCCCTTGTGAGAGCACTAAGTTAACTACTCAGTCAGTTGAGTGTGTGTTTTGGAGTATAGTCCTAAACATAAGGGTTGTCGTTGTTATGACCCCTCTTCTCGCCGCATCCACATCTCACATGATGTTACCTTTGTTGGGGATCATCCCTTCTTTTATAATCCTACCACAAAGTCATCCTACTCTCCCACATAATCTACATCCTTTTTATCCCTTTCTCATATCTCTTTTAGTGATCACTCTCCTACCACATCTCCACCACCACCAACTCCTCTCACTTTGCATGAGTCCTCCACATGTCCTTCCATTCCTCTTCAACCTAAACCACCTATCATTCATGTTTATACTCATCGTTCCTTCGATATACCTCCTAGCTCCACTCATCTAGTTGATCCCGACACTCCTATTCCTCCTCTTATCCCTGATACTCATGATGTTTCTGGCCTAGTGAGAGACACATTGTTTTTTATGAGTCTCTAGTTAGACCCAGTTATCATCTTCAGGAGCGAACCACTCTTAAGCTTCCTGATAGGTTGGTTATTTCTTGTGAGACTACTATGCTTCATGAGCCATTCACCTATCAGGAAGTACCTACCATTCTAGAATGGCAACATGCTATGTCTGAAGAATTTACTACTCTTAACCGCACTCGTACTTGGGGTGTTATTTCATTGCCATCACATGTGGTACCTATTATATGTAAATGGGTGTTCAAAATCAAGACCAAGTCAGATGGTCTTGTTGAGAGATATAAGACCCATCTTGTTGCTAGAGGTTTTTAGTAGACTCGGGACCATGAGACTTTTGCCCCCGTTGCTCATATGACAAATGTCCATATTCTCATTGTTATGGTTGTTGGTTGTTTTTGGATTATCACTCATATGGATGTCCAAACTATTTTTCTACATGGTGATTTACATGAGACAGTTTACATGCAGCCACCTCCATGTATGGATATGCCCTTTAGACATGTTTGTCATCTTTGTCATGTATTATATGGTCTTAAACAAGCTCCTCATGTTTGGTTTGAGTGGTTTATTTCTATGATACACACTACTGGTTTGTTCCTAGTGAACATGATCTAACTTTATTTGTTCATCTCTCTTCACATGGATGTACTTTGCTTCTCCTATATGTGGATGATATATGTTGATCATAGGTGATTATGTTGACCATATTTCTAAGGTGAATCAACAACTTTACAAACAATTTTTGATGATTAGTTTGGGTCCTCTTAGTTATTTCTTGGGAAATCAAGTGTTGCACATTTAAAGGGGATATTATTTGTCTCAATCCAAATACATATATGATCTTCTTTCTCGTTCAGGTATCACTGATGATCACACTATTGCCACCCTCATGGACCTTCATTTGCATCTTCTTCCTACTAATGACATCATTTAAGGATCCTCCTCGATACCGACACATTGTGGGTAATTTGGTTTATCTCATTGTTACCCGGCTGGATATTGCTCATGATGTACATATCTTGAGTCAGTTTGTGAGTGCGTCTACCTCTACTCATTTTAGGCATATAATCTATGTGATGCGATATTTAAGGGGGGAATCATCTCAAAGCTTGTTGTATTCTCATGATAGTTTACTTAAGCTTAATGCCAACTCAGACTCTACTTGGCAAGGGATCTAACAAATTTTCGCTCTGTTATTAGCTATTGTATTCTTCTTGTGTCTTCTCTTGTAGGGAAGTACAAGAAACAAACGACAATCTCTCGATCTAGCACGGAAGATAGAACTTTGTGTACTTGCCACTATTATTTTTGAGATTGTGTGGCTAAGATGGCTCTTGTCTGATTTTGGGGTATCCTGTGATGATCCCACACCGTACCTCTCCTTTATAACAATATTGGAGCTGTATACATTACCAACAATCATGTGAAGCATGAGCTTACCAAATATATTGGAGTTGATACCTCCACCAGGTCTCATTGTCATCAAAAAACGATTGAGCATCATTATGTGCCATCTGAGTTACAAGTTGTGGATTTCTTCACCAAAGCTTAGACTCAAGCACAACATCAACTTCATTTGCTCAAACTCAATGTGTCAGATCCACCATAAGTTTGAGGGGGTGTTAAAATTGATATATATATGTGTTCATGTAGTAGTAGTATTTACGTTACTTTTGTGTATCTGTGTTGACCACCGGACCAATCTAATCGTCCTAAGGTCGTGATCTCAAGGTAAACCTACTTTTGTCAATGATAAAGTGTAGTTTTTATTGTAGCTTACTCCATTGAATGGTCCACCATGCAGAGAAACTTATGGGTGCCTGAAGTCTCTTGATATTTGAATGGCCAAGTCAGTTATTAGTAAACTCTCATACAAGAAGTCACATCTTTAGTTATAGTTAACCCCAGCAAACCTTTCCATTTTTAGCAATCAATATTCGAGATGTAATAAGTTTAAAAGTGGTGCTCTGATGAACACCCGGTAACGAGTGACCTAATTTTGACCCTCTGTTTCACGGTTAATTCAAGGGGAAGTAATAATTCATCTATGTATATTTTTCTCGGCTAGACACACCAGCAAATTAAAGATAGCAGAGTATGTATATGTTGGGGGAATAGTTTTTCCTTAACAAGGGTCAAATAAAAGCAAGCTTCGAAGCCTCCGAAGGCCGGAGCATGTAGGGTTGGCGAGGCTTATAATCAGGCCCGACTCCCTTCGTACAAAGACCGCAACGAAGACTAAAAGGAACCAAAGGCTAGAAGATGGACATCGGGGCCGTGCGAGGCCTCCCTCTCAGGACCACTCTGAAGTCTTTCTGAGGTCTTCCCCGAGGTCCTCCGGCGAAGGCCCTCTGGCTAAGTGCTCCGGCGCAGAAGTCTTTCTTGCCTATATAAGCAGAGCGCCACCCTTGTAACATGAGGGACAACCCCATAGTGAAAAATACTACAAACTGGACGTAAGGTTATTATCCTCAAAAGAGGCCTGAACCAGTATAAAAAACATCTCTCTCTAAGAACCCTTAAAAGTTTATATCCTACATCTCTATATAGAAACTTGTTTGTAGCTAACGCAATTGCTACAACAGTATATATGTTACATGTACACATATTACATATATATATATATAAGGCAATTAACTAACAAACAGTAGAAACTGCGTGTGCCTTATAAGCAGAATACGTAAAAGGGCCAAGAATACGCAGAAGAGAACAGTCCAAACATAATATATATGTCATCTTGTAGACACGTAAAGGGGCAGATAATTTCCTGTTCAAACTACCACGTAAATGCATGCGTCGTTGCATTGGGCAAAGGAACGCGCAGGTTGCGTCACGCAATTACTACGCAAATCGCCAACCAAATCGATCGAACGGATATTATTCATTCCTCACGTCGGTCACGATATGCACTATAAATTTGTAGCCTAACATCATATATACAAATAATAAAAATATATATATAGCTCGCTCGCTCGATCGATCAGTCGTCGTAGCCGCGATTGCGACGTGCGATCGAGCGTGCAGTGGCCTGCTTGCTGCATGCATGCATGCATGCCGCCTCAACAACTCGATCATCGTCGTCCACGTTTTTCTTCTCCTAAATATTTGTTGATGGATGCATGGATCTCGCCCGCATGCATGGCGACAGGACAACTGGATGGACAGGCCTAGCTTCCATATTCATATAATAGTCGTTCTAGCCCTGACGACGTTAGCTGGATGTGACACCGAGCCAAACACGTACCGCACACCTAATCATTCATGCATCGATCGATCGATATGATATATGATCGATCTTGCTGGTGATCCATCCATTACACTCATCACCATCTGATGATGGGTCGTCTTTATTAACACAGCTATCTGAACGGCCGGCCGTGCGCTCTTACAGATGATTACCTGTTCTAGAATGACCAGTACGGCCATGCATGATGATACAAGGGTGCTCGATGATTTATCGTACTTAAAACGACCTTAATTATTTGTTACTTTGATATATAGTTAATAAATATGCAAATTTGTCTGCTTTTGAAATACAGAAATTTGTCACGGAGTTTATGTGTTTCAGTTTTTAATGCAGGAATGAATTGTTTAGCTGTACCCACCGGAGAAGTTCAATTCCCGTGGGAGCGGAGAGATCGATCGGAAGTTGGCACGCATGTTGGCATGTTGCAAACGAGTCACGAGGTCCATGCGAAATGTGTATGCTAAGGGATGACCTACCGATCCATGTCTTTTCCACCCAGAACGTGTGGGGGCAGCAGCTCAGTGACACTTCAGCTCAAATGCTGTAGTGGTAGTAGTTAGTAGTACTGCTTTGAAAAATGCACACAAGATTCCCATGAATATGGAGCATAAAGATTACACAAAATGGTGCACCCCTTAGCTATTTATATTTTGTTTATATTTTTATAGACTGATTAATAGGCTAATGATATATTTATTTTAGCTGTAGATTCTTAGTAGCTAGCTGATCTAAAGACTTGTTTGGAAGAGTTTTCTAGTAGCTACAACTATTTTTAGAATCTGAAACTGAAACAAACGGTTCAAAATTTAGCTCATATTGTGAGAATAATTAGCTGCAAAATTTAGAAATGAACTAAAATCCAAAAGCTAGATAACACCAGCTTTTCCAGATTTTCATCAGTTAGATATTCAGACTATCCAACTACTCAAAATCTACCAGAAGCTCCCCAAAACAAGCTCAAATTTATTGGACAGTCTAAATATCTAGTTGTTAAGAATCTATAGAAACTAGTGTTTTCTAGCTTTTAGATTCTAGTCTATTTCTAGATTTCACAACTACCTATTCTTTCGACGCACTACAACAAAACAGGCAACTTCCGTCGGCCAAAGCCGACGGAAGTTAGCCCTTTCCCGACGGAAGAAGCCAACTTCCGTCGGCAAAACGCTAGGCGACGGAAGTTAGCTAACTTCCGTCGGCCGCCGACGGAAGTTAGCTAACTTCCGTCGGCTTCACGTGGCCGACGGAAGTTAGCGCCGAACACTGCCACGTCAGCAGAGGGGGCGCTAACTTCCGTCGGCCAGGCTGGCCGACGGAAGTTAGGGGCAGTTAACTTCCGTCGGCTAGGGCCAAAGCCGACGGAAGTTAGCCTTTCTGCCCACGTGGCCGAAACATATATAATAAAGTATATATATGTAATACTAATCACCGTAATGAAATCATCAACAAACCAAAAATTAATACAAGAATTTAATTAATAGCATATAAATAGAACATCGCAAATGAAACACTTGTAATAGCATAAATAGTCAACGTAATGAATCAATTTCCACTTGACATGCACTAGCAATTGAATCAATTATTCATTTTATCACATACTACGACAAAATTTAAGTGTCTATCATACTATCAATCTCGATCAAAATTTAAGTGCCACTACGACAAAATTGTATTCCGATAGGTACTAGCAAAAATAATTGTTCGTTGAGTATCAGACCGAAACATTCGGCAAGCATATTCACAATTTAACTCAATTCACAATTCGATTCTATTCACAATACAATTCACAAAGTAACAAACTATCCAATCACAATGCAAGTGAGGGGTAAAAATTACTTGGCGGACGGCGACGGTCGGCGGGTGATGACGGACGGTAGTGGTCGGCAGGCGACGGATGGTGGGCGGCGACGGCGGGCGACGGTGGCGACGACCAGGGGGCGGTGGCCGGAAGGGGGCGGCGACGGCCAGGAGGGGGCGCGACGGCAGGCGGCACGCGTGGGCCGGTGGCCGGTTGGCCGCTGGCCGGGAGGGGGCAATGCGGCAGGAGGCGCTAGCCGGCGGCCGGAAGGGGGGCGGTCGGGCGGGCGGGCGGCGGGCGAGCGGCGGCCGAGGCGACCGGGAGGAGGCCGGGCGGGCAGCGGCGCGGCGGCGAGGGCGGGCGGCGGCGCCCGAGGCGGGCGGCGGCCGGGCGGGCGGCTCCCTAGACGTGCGGCGGCCGGGCGGGCGGCGGCCCGAGGCGGCGAGGGCGGGCGGCGGCGGGAGGCGGCGAGGGCGGGAGGCGGCGGCGGGCTGGGCGCGGGAGGCGGCGGCGGCGTGGGCGCGTACAGGGAGTTAGGTCTCCCTGTACGCGCGCGCGGTTGAGAAAAAGTCCCCCTAACTTCCGTCGGCCAGCATTAAAGCCGACGGAAGTTAGCTAACTTCCGTTGGCTTTAATGCTGGCCGACGGAAGTTAGGGGGATCCGATCGGCCGCGGAAAAACCCCCGCTAACTTCCGTCGGCCACTGTCAGAAGCCGACGGAAGTTAAAAAGGCCGACGAAAATTTCTAGTTTTCTTGTAGTGACGTGAGTCGAAACCTAAACTGTTTGTTTCAAGAGTTAGAAGATAAAACAAACATGCTTTAATAAATGCACATGTTTGTCTTAGAAATGTATATATGTTCAATAATAAATAAGGATATTTATTTTTATATATCCGGTTGATATGGTGTCATGCATCTAGCCCAACGTGCCCCGCCCCTAGAGTGAATAATCAGCTCACGTTGATTTCATTTTTGAGAGAAATTAAAGGTAGTTGCCTGCTGTCGGCAATTGCCTACAAAATGTTGGACTTATTTTTGGGCCCAAAATGGTTGGTAGGATTTCGTCCTGTATACGAATAGCCGCGACTTTTTTTGGCTTGAAATGTCCATGTCAAACATCAAACATGCCACCGAATTAGCATTTCAGACGAAACATACATAATAATGCTACTGCTTTGGCTGCATTTATAGATAGATAGATAGAGATAGCAGAGTGGCATGAAAACATCCAGACAAAGCGAGATTTTAAGCTGCTCTCTGCTAGTACTCCGAATAGAATCCATTGACGTGTTTTATTTTTACTCGACCAAGAAATAAAATAACTTTGAACCAAATATATAGTGGTATTAGAACCATAGAGGAGTATCGGTTGTCAGTTGGTACCACAACCCAACAACACTAATAATACATATAAGTGCCGGTTCGAGGCAAATTAAAATATAATAAAAATATTATATATATATATATATATATATGTTCGAGTCATAACTATAATATATATGAAGATTGAAAGAGATGCTATGTCCGATCGATCGACGGCATAATTTGTACTGCGATATAATAAAAATCTCCATCCAAGACATTATTGTGCTTGCAAAAGGTAAGTTACTTTAAATTTTAGCTCCATACTAATAGCGTAAGTACGATTTTTATAAAAAAAATAATATTTTTAAAAAAAATCAAAACTGTATGCTCGTTTTAAAAAATTGCAGAAGTAAAATTCAGTCGGCATTTGAATTATCGACTGATGTCGATTGAGGTCACGTCAGCTTTAGTCGGCACTTCAAATGCCGACGGGATGTTGTGGCCCTATCAGTTTCTGCCACATCAGTACTTGAAGTGACGACTGGAGCTGACATGACATCTAGTCGGAACTTCAAGTGTTGACTGAACGTTACTTATGCAATTTTTTTGAAATGGACATACAGATTTGATTTTTTTTTAAAAAAAAATATTATTTAAAAATAAACTGTGTAAGTACATATTTGTAACCATGAACAATCTTCGAGTTGCGAAGCCAAAAAGGTTACTACTTACACGAGTGCCAATTGCCACGCAATTATTTATTATTCGATGCTGCAACGAGGCTAGGGAGATCGATGGAGAGATGTCTTCAACTAATTAAACGTACGTTTGCGTGCCAACGATCGGAGGTTGTTGAAACTAATTAAATTGAAAAGCTGATGCGGGCAGCCAATCTGCAGGAAAGCATCGTGGACGAGCTATGGCCTCTAATCCAATTTCCAATGTCTGTACGATATATATTAGGGTGTGTTTGGTTGAGCTGTGGCTGTGGGAAAAAGCTGCTGTGGGCTGTGAGCTGTGGAAAAGCTGCTGTGGGAAGTCAGCTGTGAGAAAGCTCAAAGTCGTTTGGCTGAAACAGCTGTGAACAAGCTGCTTTGAGCTGTGAGCTGTGTAAAAAATTCAATTTATGAAATTTTGTATGGGTGTATGAAATTTTAAATGTCAATTTATAAAATTTTGTATGGTTGTATGAAATTTGAAATGTCAATTTATGAAATTTTATATGGTTGTATCAAATTTGAAATGTTAATTTATGAAATTTTGTATGGTATGAAATTTGAAATGTCAATTTATGAAATTTTGTATGGTTGTATGAAATTTGAAATGTCAATTTATGAAATTTTGTATGGTTGTATGAAATTTGAAATGTCAATTTATGAAATTTTGTATGGTTGTATGAAATTTGAAATGTCAATTTATAGAATTTTGTATGGTTGTATGAAATTTGAAATGTCAATTTATAGAATTTTGTATGGTTGTATGAAATTTGAAATGTCAATTTATGAAATTTTGTATGGTTGCGAAGCCAAAAGCCAAAAGCCGCAGAAAGCAGGTCTGAAGGAGCTTTCACATTTACACTGCACCAAAAGCTGCTTTTACTAAAAGCCGCTGGGTAGAAATATACCCTTTGGTTTGGCTTTTGGCTTCCAGGAAGCAAAAGCTGCTTCCGGAAGCCCAACCAAAGGGACCCTTAATACTATGGAAGTCCAACTGTATAAGGCGTAGGTTTACCGAGTATCTGAATCAAGGGCTAAATTGATCCCAACCGTTTAACGGAGATTTGATGGCAGCCGCGGGGCATCACGACCATAGTGGCGACTAAATCAGGGCAGGACTTCCGACAGCTGGAGAAGGATGGAGCGATGCCCGGAGCATGGGGGTGACAATCGAAGCAAGAGGCGACGACCAAAGTAGAGTAGTAGCCCGAGTAGGAAGGGGTGGCGAGTAGAGTGAAACGAGGTGTTGTCGAATCTTAGCTTAGCTAAACGGTTTTGATCCTAACTTCCTTTGCGGTTTAGTGAAACCGACTGTATGATCTAGGTTCTGTTTGAGACAGCTCCGGGATTTTTTTAGGACAAACGAAGAATAGCTCTAAGAAATCCTAAAATTAGATTCAGCTGAATAGCTCCTTAACTCCTTTCCGTGAGTACCCATCCCACCGGTGTTCTGATTTCCATTTTTCCAACTCCATTACTCGCTCATTGTCGTTTGTCTCAGCTCGTAAAACCCTACACGCTTAATCCTGGCAATATACGTTGGTTTCTTTTTGTTTCTTAAGATCCGCATCAGGGATGATTGGTTTTAAAGATTATGTAGTCGGCTTCTTTAATTAGTGTCTGTGTATTCTTGTTTCTAAGGATTTTTTTTAATTAGTATGATCATTGCCATATATTGACGTATCTATTATTTCCGGTAAAGTGCCGTGATTTTAGGTCAAAACAATATGATGAAACGGATTACGACGAAGAAATTCTACTAGCTGACAAGGCTTCTGAATAATTACTTTTTTGTTATGGTTGACATGGAAAACACTTCACTAAAAAAATAGATTTAAAGAACTCTAACGGTAAGCATTAAAAAGTTATTGGATGGTATTTGTTGGCGTAAAAGATTACGCTAACAGATTTAAATAGTTTTGAAATGTTAGATTAGAGGGAGACTAATTTTGGACTGAACCGGTCATCCAAATAGGATAACAACCTTTGTCTAGTTCGAAGTGTGTTCTATTCTTACATCCCATTCTTATTACAGTAGAGGGGATGCATATTTATAGGCTAAGATACAATAGAGGAAGAGACTATTATATCATCTAGTTATAACCGCCGATACGGGCTCTATTCATGAGATTTCGTAGGGGTAAAATAGTAAAAACGTGTGTGAACACAACTTTTAAAGCAAACGTTTTATCTAGAATTACGGCGCCCCTTCGGGACAGGACCTCCACGCTGGCAACGCGTTAGTTGGAGTCATCGGGTCTCTTGGAGGCTTTGAACGTCTCCTTCAACAACCGTTAGAGCTTGCGCCAAGGGATTTCGAATCCGCCACCTCGAAATACCTCAAAAGCCGTCATATGGCTTCAAACTTTAATCTTCACAATGCTCTCCGGAGTCGTTCGCATAACCGTGCAACTGACGAGAATACTTTCTCTTAAGATATTTCATATGATGTTAATATAAATGATACGGTGTCTCGGTCAAGGTTATGCAATTGACTTTGCGAGATAAGCCAATGTTTTCTACAAAGTTTTTTTAGTATATATAGACACATATGGTTATTCTCGTATTTGCATTGTTTATCGAATCTTATTTAAATGATTTTTTTCAAAGTTAAAACTATTAAAGAACTATTTAATGTCTATATTGTTTAAAGAAAAGTTAGATGATCTAGTAACTTTATGCATCGAGAAGAATTGGCGGATGAAATCAATATTGAAAAACATTATGTTTGTTTTTAGTAAAGATAAATCTATCGCTCCAAAAATCAAAGAAATTTGTTGGGAACAGAATTTTAAAGAAAGGAGAATTAAAAATTCTTCCGCTGCGATTTTATATGGACAAATTAAGAACACGTTTGACTCGTTTGTCCAAGGAAAAATTTCCTACGTGCCATTATAATTTTCAAAAAATTTCTATTTACAATTATTAGTGATTGTGGTGACCACCATATATCAGTGACACATCAGTAACATATTAGAAAAACCGTGAAAATTACAATGGCACAGAAAAAATTACCCTTTATTTAATTTCTTTAACAATTTCTACAAAATGTATTTCTTAATTAGTTTTTTAACGGCATGAAATATCATGCTGTTACAATTTTATACAATAAGATTTGTAGAATGTCTGAGAGTTTAGTACAAATTTTAGCACTGGGATATAACCAGGAGCAGATCTACATGTAAGTTTTGTTTTTTTAAATACTAGAGTTTATATAAATATATATAGACACCCATTAATCCTCCCAGTTCCCACGTGGCGAATCTTCTCCTCGCACGACGGCCGCCCCTTACCAGCTCGGACGCCTTGCCAGTTGCTCCGCTTTGGACGGACGGGACAGCCTACGCTAACCACCTCGCCATTCCAAGGCATCGCCGACCTCTCTCTCTCTCTCTCAGCTAGGCGCTAGCTGCCGAGCTACATAAGCGAAGCACAACGCAGACTGCCACAAAGCGTGGCGGTCGCACTAGCAGTAGGCAGTACCAAACACCTCTCGGCGGCAAGAATGGGCGTCGGCGAGTGGACTCGAGGGCCGGCCATCGGGCGGGGCGCTTCGGCAACCGTGTCGCTCGCCGTCGACAGCGGCACGGGCGAGGTCTTTGCGGTGAAGTCCGTGGGGGCCGACAGGGCGGGGGAGCTCTGGCGGGAACAGAGTATCCTCTGTGGGCTGAGCTCGCCGTATGTCGTGAGGTGCCTTGGCTCCGGCGTGTCCGCGGCGGAGGACGGGGCGGCAGGGCCGGTGTACGACATGTTCTTGGAATACGCGCCCGGCGGTTCGCTGGCCGACGAGATCAAGCGGAGCGGCGGTCGGTACGAGGACCGCCTGATCCGGTCGCGCGTGCGCGATATCCTGCACGGGCTGGCGCATATCCACGCCGCCGGGGTCGCGCACTGCGACGTCAAGGGCCGGAACGTCCTCATCGGATCCGATGGGCGCGCCATGATCGCCGACTTCGGGTGCGCCCGGCGGGTGGCCGGTCACGGCGGTTGCATTGACTGCGGCCGGTTGAGGGGCGGCACTCCGATGTTCATGGCGCCGGAGGCTGCGCGGGGCGAGGAGCAGGGGCCGGCGGCGGACATATGGGCGCTCGGGTGCACGGTCATCGAGATGGTCACCGGCGGAGCTCCATGGCCGCAATTCACTGATGCCGTTTCCGCGCTCCACCACGTTGCGTTCTCCGGCGAAGTCCCGGAGTTCCCCAAGTGGCTGTCGGACGACGGCAAGGACTTCTTGGCCAGGTGCTTGCATCGTGACCCCAGGGAGAGGTGGACGGCGGAGCAACTGCTCGAGCACCACTACGTGGCCGCCGCCGCCGCCGTCGCCGCCTCATCCTCCAATTCCATGCCAACGATCACCGAGAAGGATATCTTCGTGTCCCCCAAGAGCATTTTCGATCAGGCCTTGTGGGACGACTCGACGGCGGACACCGACGACACCGCGGCGCCGACCGACAGGGTCCGCGCCCTGGCCGCCGGCGCGCCAGCAGTCCCGGACTGGACATGGAACGCGCTCTGGATCACGGTCCATTCCGCCAGCAGCGTGGAAGACGAGCCTGAGCCTGAGCCTGCAGCCTCGCTGGAGCCGGAGGAGGTGCACGACGACGTCGACCGTGGCATTCTCGTCGGCATCTCCGGAAACCCAACCGCGGGGACCGCACGCGACGTGAGCAGCCGTAATGGCACTTGCCCCGGCGACGTGAGCAGCAGTAACGCCGATTGTTACGGCGATGCGAGTAGCTGTAACGGCGGGTGTAGCGAGCGCTTTTGCGGTGGTAACCACGTGATAAGCCATTGTAACCTTGCAATCACAAGCAATATGGATTCTTTCATAGATGTCGTGCTACTCCTTTTGTTCTTTCTTGTCACAGCTGGCCGTTTACTTTCCCATGTCGTTGTTGCTATTCATTCCTGCCGTGTTTTTTTTTTTAATTACAGCTCGCAGCCTCGCCACGCTAGTGCCAGTGTGACACTGACCCTGAGCGATTAGGTATTTCTTTTTGGTCATCTGCGACGCGTGACTCGCAATTAGGGGGTGCGGTGGTTACACCTCGCTCGCGCTCGCGCGCACGCGCACGCGGGTGGTGGGGATCGGCGAAGTAATGAGCCGGCGACGTCGGGTGTGCGCGGTGCACGGCGGCAGACGTGGCGGGGCCGGGGCCGGGGCCGGGGCCGGGGCGGGGAGAGCGGGCGAGCGAGACGTCGCCGTCACCGTGTCCCGGGCCGTGGGCCATCGGTGCGACTCGTGTGACTCGTGAGACTGGGACGGCGAGTCGCGGCGCGCCGCACGTTCGGCACGTTCGGCCGGCGCCTCGCTTTCTATCGTACGGGGCTACTGGTCGCGCGTTTCGTGACTTTCGTCCCGTCAAGTCTTGCCGGTTCGCACGCCCACCTAACTTTTTCGCAGCGACGAGTGATTCGGTAGATTGAGGACGGATGAGCTGAGGGTTATACAGTTATTTAAATGCTAAAACGAATAAAACTAACAATGAAAATTAATAGATTTTTTACATAATTATGCTATATTTTAAGAAAATCCTACTGTAATAGTGTTATTGCATATTAAGCGAGGATTTAAGTTAGGCGTTGGAGAACTGTGGAGGAGTCTGATGATTATCTCCATCTAAAAGACAATGAGAGATTTTTTAGATATGTTCAAACCTCCCGTGGGATAATAACCCCACTCATATGTGTAATATAAACTTTTGGGGGTAAATCGCCTTAAGTGTATAAAAATGCATTTTCAGACTTCCTTTGATCCCTTTATATGAGAAGGATCGGTGGTTATAAATGATGATTAAAGTGCCTATTAATGACTAATTATGAAGATAAATGATCAGTTCGTGGATTATAACTCTAAAGATAACATCAGTAATAACTATGGAATATGAAAATTAATGATAGTCTGACTCTTAATGATAATCGTCCGAATATGGGTGTCAGGAGGGTCTCTTCCCGAGTACTGGACTCAGAAGCCTTTAGACCCTCCACCACTGATCATACGGAAGATGCTGACCATTGACCGTCTAGCTTAGAACCACTCGAGAACTCAGTCAAAGAACATACTTCGAATTGAATGTAAGATTATCATCCCCAAAGCCTGAACCAGTACGTACTTTACTTTGTCTCTGAGCTAAACTCTTCAAGGCTAATTGAACTTATAACGTGATTTTTTACACCAACACCAACCTTTATGGTCTGCCAATAAAAACGTAGGATTATGGATTTGAACTCCAAACAAACTACTTGTATCACGGTCACTATATTGCATACTTTCTAGTTCATAGTTTATTACTATTTGATCTACTTGCTCACTAGATTGATTAAATTTTTCTTGTGCAAATACAATGCTAACAATCATATCTACACTTGTATTCACTTAGATTATTGGCTAAATTTTATTTCAAGGTTTGTTTGTATATTTTTTGGAGTGTCTGGAACTTTCGAACCCTAGAACCTACGAAGTTTCCTCTCGAGCCCGGAATCCATTTTGCTTATCTATAGATTATCTAAATCTAAATTGACGTTTTGAAATAGAGTTTTTATTTTTATAGAATGACTTTGTTGGAACAATTGCGTTAGTTTCAGCAGGTTTTTGTGTGGTGGAGTGTGATGTGGAGAATGAGCCTCAAAGGGCTCTAACAGAGGAAGAAAAATGTTTATACTGGTTCGGGCCTCTCCTGGGAGATAATAACCCTACGTCCAGTTGTGGTGGATTTGGCATGGTATTCCCTAGTATGGAGTAATAATTTCAGGGTCTCTTGGCCCCCTGGAGCGTGTGTCCCTGTTACAAGGGCTTGGCCCTACTTTTATAGGCGCACGGGCCAAAGGAAAGGACCGGGATGCCCCCTATGAGCCCCAGGCTTACAGGGGCAGAGAGGGGAAAAGGGCTAGCTACAGTACAAAGGTACTTTGCAGCTTTACAGCTTTACAGGCGTGTCAGATTGCGCCAGGCTTTGACCAGCTAAATGACATACCAGGGGCGGAAGGCCCCCTGGTACGGCCTACACTTAGATATTTCCTGAGCTCGAAGTAGGGGCCGGAGCCTTCCTGCAGAGGCTGCGAAGAGGGCTCCGAGGGGCACCCCGAAGGGGGCTTCGAAGCATGCCCCGAGCAAGGCTCCGAACAAGGCTCCGAACTAGAAGGCCTCCGAACCAGGTCCGCCGAACCGGGGCCTCGTACTGGGCTCCCGGAGGGCGGCCTCCGGCTTCCTTCGCCCGGAGGTTGGCCTCCGGCGTCCTGCGCCCGGAGGGTGGGCCCGAACTGGGGGCTCCGAGCCGGACCCCCCGATCTGAGGGCTCCGAAGCTACATGCTCCGAAAGGCACCTTGGGACCTGAAAACAACACTTAGAGAAAAAACAGGCTCCGAACAGTGCTGGGCTATGGGCCGAAGGCTGTCGGAGGCTGACGTCATTTGGCCCCTGTTCAAGGGAAATATATTCCCCCAACAGTAGCCCCTCGCGTGTAGGCCTTCGGGACGAAGGGGTGCGCGCGCCCTTAGGACAAATGACCTGCAAAATACAACCTCGGATAAAACATGCCTTCGGGACTTGGACCGAAGGTGACCTCGAAAACTGCAGGAAATAAATACCTGCGCGAGCTTGTCAGAGAGACCCCAGGAGCCCAAACAGCCCCGCAACGGTTAGAAAGTTACCGTTACCCTGCGCTGGGCCGCTTCGCCTTCGCTGGAGGCCCACTTGGCGGTGGGTTCGGCCCACGACTGTTAGAATTCTTACCGCGCCTATAAATAGAGGTTTACCGCGTGCAGCTTCGGTACGCTTCCATTTGCTTCCTTCTCACTGCCTTACAGCCTTCGCTCTCTTCTTCTTCCTAGCTTCGCGCAGAGCCCCCTTCGCTAGCTTTAGCCCTTCGCGCCGGAGGTCCGCCGAGATGTCCAAGAAGGCCGTGGCAAAGTCTTTGGCTTTGGGCCCGAGCTCGAGCTCCGCCCAACTGCAAGCGGTAGCGGCTGCAGCGGCGAAGCCTCCGCCCAAGCGGCTGGGGCCGAGGGACCTTCGGACGCCCTCCGACAAGTTCGAGCAGACCTTGGAGATGAGGGCTTCGATCTCGACGGAGGAGTCGGTCCGGAGGGCCTGCGAAGGGAGGGTCGCAGCGAAGATCCATCTTCGGGCCCCGGAGAAGTCGGAGGCCGTGCCGAGGCCTCGGGCTGACGAAGTGGTGGTCTTCGAAACCTTCTTCGAAGCCGGCCTTGGGCTGCCAGCAGTGGGGATGCTGAGCGAAGTCCTCAAGGCTTACAACCTTGAGCTTCCTCAACTTTCGCCTAACGCAGTGGCGAGGTTGGCTGTCTTCGAATGGGCCATGAGGGCCGAGGGCTGCGAGGGCCGCGCGGATGTCTTCGTCGCCCTCCATGACGCCAACTGCCAGCCGAAGCCGAGGGAGGGGACAGACCGCATCAAGAGGGCACTGGCCTTCGGTAGCGCCAACTTCCAGCTTCGGAAGGAATTCCAGGACGCCTTCCCGGCGAGGGCCGTAAACAACAAGTGGTACTCGAGGTGGGATCAGGAGTGGTTCTATGCCTCCGTCGGCGCGAACTCCCCCCTTCGGAGTACCAACGCCCACATCTTGTACCGACGCGAAGGGGTGGTGAAGACCAGCGAAGACATCCTTCGCTCGAGGATCTTGCTGCTCCGAAGAGTGGCGGCGAAGATGAGTATGAGGGATCTTGCGGAGGAGTTCATCACCCTCCGGCTCAGCCCCCTCGCGCGCTCCTGGCCGGAAGGGCTCTTCCAGGCTTCGGGTCGAGGGGAACTTAGTGAGTTGGCCTTCGATCGCTTCTGTAAGGCTTCGCAATCTCTTCGTCTTTTATGCTTTGTAGATCTTCACTTCTGACTTAGATCTTTCATGAAGCCGACCTTGAAATGAGGACCCCGGAGGAGGCCATCGCGGCAGCGGATCGAGTCATCGGGACTCCGACCCCCGAGGAGCAGACCCAGCGCCTCGCGCTGGTGGGGGTCCTGGGAGCGCTGGAACAGAGTATGGACCGCGCTCGACCTCGGAGGGCTCCCTGCTCTACCGGACTTCGCCCACCTGACTACCTCGTCGGCCGGAGCCAAGAGGAAGAGGGGGGACGAGGACGAACCGGATGCTCCGGGGCCTCGGCTGGAGGTCGTCGCGGCCGAAGTCTCTAGCCCGGGGGAGGTTGCGGGGGAGCCCGCAACTACTCCGGCCTCCAAGAAGGCGGCGAAGCCTTCGGCGGCGGAGGCCGACGCGCATACTCCGGTCGCCAAGGAGGCCACGGATGCCCCGACGGAACCAACTTCGGACGCGGAGGTGGATGCGCCAGCTTCGCAGCGAAGGAGCTGGAGGGCACACTTAGCCCCATCTTCCTTCCAAGAAATCTTCGACGATGGTAAACCCCTTTTTGCATGCTTCGCTTCAATATGCGGATCTTGACTTGGCTCCCTGCAGAGGATGAAGGTGATGCGAGGCCCGTCGTGGCGAAGCCGGTAGGCAGAGGTGGACCAAAGCCCACCGACGCGAAGCCCACGGAAGCTTCGAGCAGCAGCGGCAGCGGCAGCGATTCGGAGTCCGAGAGTACTTCTTCCGACGATGAAGGCAGCGGAGGCCGCGAGGTCCCTCGAAGCGAAGAAGATGTCGACGTGGTGGGCTTGAGCCCCGCCTCGCCGAAGCTCGCGGAGGCGACCGTGGCGGTGGTTCACCCTTTCAAGCCGAGGGAGGGCGTGATGGCGGCGGCGATCCACGGTTTCCGCGAGGCTTGTGCTTCTGCGGAGGGGGGGACTTGGTGGCCCAACTTAGCCACCTAGACCCCACGGATCTCTTCGTCAGCTCGAACGAAGTCCTCATGCGGGTGAGCGAAGCCCCTTGCAGCCTCGAACTATATGTTAGTCTTTCGTTAGTACTTATGATTTCTTCAATTTCTGCAGGCCTTCGCACTGAATGCGGCGGCTTCGACTTCTGCAGACAGGCGGATGGAGCGCCTCGCAGAGGAGAAGGAGGCCCTTCGCCGCGAAGTCTCGGAGGAAGCCGAGAAGCGGAGGCGAGCCGAGGCTTCGGCTGCTGAGGCGAAGGCTGACGCCGACAAGGCTAAGGAAGCCTTGGCCTCGGAGACGACTCGGCTCCGCGTGGAGCTCCAGGCTTCGAAGGACGCCGAAGCTCGGCAAAGCGAAGGAGAATGCTTCGCTCCGCCAACGGGCCCGGGGTCTTGAAGACTTCGTCGTGGCCAATCTTGGCGAAGCCACCCAGAGCCTGACCGAGGTCCTTGAGAAAATAGGGACCGAGTGCCGGGCTCCGGACTTTGGCGATCAGGACCCTATTGGGGACCGCGTCAACTTCTTGAAGACTGCGGCTTCGATAGCGGAGGAAGCGCTGACGGGCTTCGCCCTTATGGCCGGTCGAGTCGCGGGCCAAGGGGTATTGCAAATGCTCCATGACGCGGGGTGTGACCACCTTCGGGCGGCGACCTCCGTGACTCCAGTGGCCTTCGGAGGTCCGCACTTGGTGACGCCTCCGACCGAAGTTCGCGGAGCCTGGCGGCGGCTGCAGGAACCCTGGAAGGAGCAAGGCTGCGAAGCAGTCCTCAACCTCTAGAAGGCCCTTCGACACCGCCGATCCAAAGCGCCTGCTGCGCCTGATCAGCCTTCGACTTCGACACCTCCGCCTCCGAAGGTGTAGATCTCCTTAGGCCTTTTGTAATACTTAGCTGCAGGCTTGTAAAAACTCTATCAGCTTATTAATATGAATGCGGGGGTTCTTTTATACCTGCCCAGGCTCAGCCTCCGAGTGTAGACCTTGAAGTGCTCGAGGACTCCGAAGACCTTCGACAGTTGTGGGCAGTCCTCGAAGTAGCTAGGTCCGAAGGTCCCCCTCGGTTTAAGCTTCCGAGGGGGCCTAACGGCGAAGCCATCTCCGAAGTAGCTCAGGATTTGCTAGCCACTGTGAAGACGGAGTACCTTCCGGGTTCTTTGTTTTTACCTTCACGGACGGCCTTAGCGGGTGACGAAGCATTAGACTTCTCTGCCTTCGATACGGCACCGCCTGCTTCGCTAACTTGGAGCGACCTGCAAAATGGAAGACGAGGTCCATGGGCTTCGGAGCCTGGACGAGCCAGACGTGGGAGAGCGGGCTCCGACGAGGCTTAGTCCAGCCGAGGGGCCCCTGGCCGAAAGAGAGGCAAGCGAGGGTTGGGGCCTCGCACACGGTTCTTCTTAGGTTTAGATACAGACTACTCGTAGTTTGCCTCTCGAAGTATATCTGTAACATACTTCTCAATTTGTCGTTTAATGAATGGATTATATTTGCATAATTTGTTTGTATGCTTCGCATTGTTTGGCTTCGAACGTTCTAGCTTGTCACGCTCGTACAACATATTATATTCGCGCACCTCGCATACATGCTTCCCCCCTTTTCCCATGGCAGTTAGGTACTTAGCCGTTGCTGGTGCAGACAAAAAATAAAGGATGCGAAGGGTGCGCCTTTCGGCGGCTTCATCGTATGAAGTCTTATTTGAGCAAAGGTCCCTTCTGGGCTTCGAATGCTTTAATTTGGTGCGAAGCAAGACTTCAGCATAATCAAATTTAGCGAAGCATGCTTCGGCATGCTAGGATTTGGATGCTGTGCGTGAGCAAGGCTCTGAAACGCACTTGGATTTTAGCGAAGTATGACTTCGAGACGCTTAGGCGTATATTATATGAACACGCGAAGCAAGGCTTCGGAGCGTGTTTGGATAATGAAGCAAGGCTTCAGAACTTGGTCCTGTAATGAGAAGGATATTTGGTGTGGATTCACCGAACCTGTGATAATGTGAGTCACCTTCGACTCTGAGCCACCTTCGACTCTGGGCCACCTTCGACCCGGGGATGCATCAGGCCGGAGCCTGGAATCCCGGACTTGCCGAGCCGTCGCTCGGAAGTCTCAAAGCCCACTGCTACGGGCCCGGAGGCGCTGTGTAGCCTTCGGAGGGGTGCTCCAGATTTTGTAAGGCGAAGCGAGGCTTCGGGTTTTAAATAAGGCGAAGCAATGCTTCGAGTTTTTGATAAGGCGAAGCCTGGCTTCGGATTTTGATAAGGCGAAGCATGGCTTCAGATTTTCAACAAGATGGAACAAAAGCTTGCATTTAAAGGCGAAGGGGCTTCGGCTTTAAGGCGAAGCAGGGGTTCGGTTTTAAGGCGAAGCAGGGCTTCGAGCTTATATTAATGTAATAGCAGATTGGTACATCGAAGTAGGGCTTCAGACTGTACATACCTAGTAGCCCTTGGGGCTTCGACGGCCTTCGACACGTGGAACGGAGCCCTTTGCCGGAGGGTGAGCTCCGGTGTGTGAAGGAGGAAGGCGAGATGGCCTTCGAGCTGCACCCGAAGCCCCTTGCCGGAAGGTGCGCGAAGCAAGAAAGCTTCGAAGCTCCCCCCTCAGGCGTACGTCGAGTTGCAGATTGTGGTAGAGGACTTAGCTTCTAGGACTAAGTTCCCCACGGACGGCGCCAACTGTTGGAACAATTGCGTTAGTTCCAGCAGGTTTTTGTGTGGTGGAGTGTGATGTGGAGAATGAGCCTCGAAGGGCTCTAACAGAGGGAGAAAAAGGTTTATACTGGTTCGGGCCTCTCCTGGGAGATAATAACCCTACGTCCAGTTGTGGTGGATTTGGCATGGTATGCCCTAGTATGGAGTAATAATTCCAGGGTCTCTTGGCCCCCTGGAGCATGTGTCCCTGTTACAAGGGTTTGGCCCTGCTTTTATAGGCGCACAGGCCAAAGGAAAGGACCGGGATGCCCCCTATGAGCCCCAGGCTTACAGGGGCAGAGAGGGGAAAAGGACTAGCTACGGTACAAAGGTACTTTGCAGCTTTACAGCTTTACAGGCGTGTCAGATTGCGCCAGGCTTTGACCAGCTAAACGACATACCAGGGGCGGCGGGCCCCCTGGTACGGCCTACACTTAGATATTTCCTGAGCTCGAAGTAGGGGCCGGAGCCTTCCTGCAGAGGCTGCGAAAAGGGCTCCGAGGGGCACCCCGAAGGGGGCTTCGAAGCATGCCCCGAGCAAGGCTCCGAACAAGGCTCCGAACTGGAAGGCCTCCGAACCGGGTCCGCCGAACCGGGGCCTCGTACTGGGCTCCCGGAGGGCGGCCTCCGGCTTCCTTCGCCCGGAGGTTGGCCTCCGGCATCCTGCGCCCGGAGGGTGGGCCCGAACTGGGGGCTCCGATCCGGACCCCCCGATCTGAGGGCTCCGAAGCTACAGGCTCCGAAAGGCACCTTGGGACCTGAAAACAACACTTAGAGAGAAAACAGGCTCCGACAGTGCTGGGCTCTGGGCCGAAGGCTGTCGGAGGCTGACGTCATTTGGCCCCTGTTCAAGGGAAATATATTCCCCCAACAGACTCTTTCTAAAGATTCTAGAAAAAAAAGACAAAGTGAAGCAAGAGAATTTTCTTTCTATAAGAATTATGCCTCCATCGTATCTAAATAGAATGGAAATAAAAAAAATAGAGTCAGGATTCCATTAGATGAATCTTTAAAGAAGACATGACAAAGGCTAAACTAAGCGCTTTGGCTGGATCTGGAACATCCGACTTAAGCCGAAACATTTGGACCGCGGAAGATCCAAACTTCATATTTTTTGGAGTTTTCAGATCACCCATCCTTGTTGCTTTCAGTTTACGTGGGAAACACTATTTGCAACATGATCAACATCTAGAATGGAATCACTGGAAACACAATCGTTGGTGTTTTTACATCACAGAGGATGATGGAACACATTTTCCTTGTGGTGTTGTTCTAGAATGTAATGTTTGTTTTATGGCTATGTCCAAAATGGAATCGTCTTAAGTCTTAACTACATCTGTTGGTGTTTATACATAATTGGAAGATGCTTTATAACATTTTTGCAGTGTGTTATCCCAGAAAGTAATGTTCTAGGCAATTCTGTTGTAGATACAAGATTTGTTACGGGTGTAGACTAATCATTTCCTTCTAAAACAACAGCCTAAAAACATAACCAATCATACTCTTATACTCTTGTGATGTAAAAGTTTCAAAGGACATATTTCAAGCAATTGTTTTCGGACACAAGATTTGAATTGCACAAGCTTTTTAATGCAAACCATTACATGCACGATGTTAATTAGATGATGATCAGGATAAATTTGAGTGCAAATGCTCAACCTTAATTGATGACTGAGGATGAAATTCATGAATACCCGAAATTGTTTTTACCAATACATGAATTTCATACGGCTCAAAAAGGCATATTTGGTTTTATATGGTATTTTCCCTTACAAAGCGTGTGCCTCTGTAGTATTTTTTTTTACGATGCGTGTGTTTGTACGATAACTATTGTTATGATAATACATGTGATTGAATGGTAATTGGTATTACAACACGTATCCTTATGTGTTAATTGTTATTGCAAAGCGTGTCGGTACCATGATACGTGTGTTTGTACGGTAACTCCTGTTACAATATATGTTTTTAGCTAGTGTTTGGTTTCACGGAGTAGAGTTTAGTCCGTGTTACATTAGATATTTGTTACATTAGATATTTGGACATCAATTTGGAGGATTAAACGTGAACTAATTATAAAAATAATTGCAGAATCAGAGGATTATTTGCAAGACGAATTTATTAAGCCTAATTAATCTATAATTAGTAAATATTTACTGTAGTATCACATTATCAAATCATAACATAATTAGAATCATTAGATTCGTTCGTGAATAATCCATCAATTACGAATGAGTTTTATAAATAGTCTACATTTAATATTCCAAAATAATATTCTAATATCCAATATAACGGAGCTAAACTTCTAGACTAAAAAACAATGTCTTATACAAGTACACCTTAGAACATCTCCAATGGTAAGCTATTTTACTAGTTAGATTCACTCTCTTTCCTACGTGGATAGAAAATGTGGGGGAAAAAAGGAATAGTCAGCGACGAGCTAATAGATAGGAGATTTCACGTATTTCAAGAAACTGAGTGTATTACGTGTGGGACCAACTACTAGTGGTGAGATAAATTATTATTTTTATTCTTCTCTCAGCTCCACATCAGCTAGCTGATACAATTATTGTAGATGCTTATATATGATAATTGTACGGCAACTATTATTATTACATTAAGGGATAAGTGGTGAATTTTTTCTAATCAATTTTCTTATGCCTCTTATCCCTCTCCAAAACCCCCGACCCCCGCCTCCTCTCGGACTTCGCTCCGACGGCCGCTCCTATCCAAAAAAATGGCTTCTTGCTCTATAGCCCTCGGACGACCCCCTCCTCCTCTCGCCGCCGAGCCCCGCCGCCCACCCCTCTCTAGTGGCGCGCGCCTTCCAACCACTCGCCACTCCCGCCTCCGCCGCCGGGATGGTTGCCCCTGCCGCTGTGTCCCCTCCTCTTCCTCCTCGTCCTCGTCCTCGTCCGGTCGTACAGGTCCTCAAGAGCGTGCACCCAGGCCTCGGCAGCAGAAGCAGCGTACCTCCCGCGGCGACGCCGTCGACCCCGTGGGCTTCCTCACCAAGCACGGCATCTCCGACCGCGCATTTGCCCAATTCCTCCGTGACCGGTACGTTCACCGAGCGTCTGTTATGGCAGAGTCCAACTTTCGGTCCCCCAATCACTAAATTTGCTGGAATTGGTCCATTAATGGGGGTGTTTAGTACGCATTGCCAGCCAATTTCAGCATCGCCATAACACGGGAGGTGGGATTGGTTGGGATTTTGGCCACGCATTCCTGAATTCCTGGCTCTGTAGGATGTGTTTGAATCACATGTTGGGTTATCCATCAGAAAAAGGTGGTCCTTTTTTTGCACATCAGCACTGATGGACGTAGGTCCGATAGTTTTGTGATGCTCGTATGATTCAGTATAAGTGGTCCGTGCAGAAGGGAATAGTAGAGACTACAGAAGGGAAGGGAGCAAAGGAAGGAGACCCTCAGTCACCTACACTACACATTACCATTACTGGATTCAATATAGCATTTTGTACAGCAAGCCTGTGGTAGAGGCCAACGCGTGGCTGCTTTCATCATGCAAGTATTATATTGGTAGGATTATATGTGAACCAATTCTCTTCACTTATCATGTTTTTCGTTGTTAGGCACAAGGCTTTGAAAGACCGCCGATGGGAGCTATACTCTCGGTTTATTGATCTCAAAGTGGTGTCATCTGGGTAATTCCAGTATCATCTTGTCATTAAGTTTTGTTGCCATGCTCTGATTCCTTTTTGGTAGTGTACCTGTGTGATGTGCCCATTGATCTTTCTGTGTTTGTTTTCCTGGAAGGTTTGAGTTAATGGGCATGCATAGACATCGGCAACACCGTGTGGATTTCATGGAGTGGGCACCAGGTATGGATTATCTTGGGGATTGGTTTACATTGGTACTGTTATATGCCCATAAATAATAACCTTAAATCTTGAATCTTGATACTTGGGTATGGAAGAAATAAAATTAAAAGTATGTTTAGCTAAGTTTACAGTAGATGATGTGAAAATTGTCATCCTGCTACTTACAAGTCTGTTGGTATTCCTAGATTTTTTTTTAAATAATATTTTTTTTGAAAAAATTTCAACTCTCGATACCCGATTAAAAAAAAGCAAAACTGGGTACCTGTCGGGCGTCGGCCGACCATCGGCCGAACCAGGCCACGTCAGCCTTGGTCCGCCAAACCAAGGCCATGTCAGCCTAGTTCGATCAACCATCGGCTGAACCAGTCACGCGCGCTCGCCACGCCGCGCCCCGCCCTGCCGCCTCGTCCCTTGCGCCCACCGCCTCGTTCCCCGGCTCCCCGCTCGTGTGCCCCGACCACCGCCGCCTCGTCCCTCGCACCCCGCCCACGTGTGCTAGTTATCGCCTCGCTCGCAGCGCGCCATTTAATGCGGTTTGGCCGCCATGTCACGTCGCATTAAATGGCGCGCGACGAGTGAGACAGCGACTGGCGCACGTGGGTGGGGCGCGGTGGCCGAGGCACGTGGGCGGGGAGCCGGGGAACGAGGCGTTGGGGCGCATTGGCCAAGTGGGCGGGGCAGGGCCGAGGCAGCGGGCGCACACGGGTGGGCCATGGCTGGTTCGGCCGATGGTCAGCCGACGGGTGCCTATTTCTACAAATTTTTGAATTGGCTACCCAGAATTGAAATTTTTTTCCAAAAAAATATTATTAAAAAAATTCAGTATTCCTACCCATTTCTCTTCTGCACAAAATTACCTTTTATTGTTATGTCCCAAGCAGAACCAGCTTCAATGCACAAGGGTCCTCGCATGATCACATGCGCACTTAAAAATTAGATAGAATTTCAGTTTAGATCCCTTCTTCCTTTTCACTGTAAACCCACTTTAACCATATTTTCAGTTCGGACCCCCTGTTCTTCTGTTTTCTTTCAGTTTGGATCCCTTTTCCTCTTCTCACAGTTAGGTGAGTGTGCCACCACTATATCCTCCCTAGCGGAACTTTTCACGCCTCCACTACCTGCCCTAACATTCTGTCTACCTGGAGATGGTCTCAGCTTTTTGCCTGAGCTTGAGGGGAAGAGGAAAATATGGTCCAAAGCAAAACAAAAAGGAAGAAAAGGAAGTCTAAAATGGAAGTATTGGTTAAAGGGGTTCTAGAGTGTAACTTTGGTAAGAAGAGGGGGTCGAAGCTGAATTTCAGTCTCTAAAATTTTCACATGTCAACATGCAATCCGTTATGGTCCTGTTTTACAGGTCTGAGTACCGAAAGTTGGGAGCTAACCCTTTGTCCACTGGACAGATGTTCACCCCACAAGAGACTGCCAAGATTCTAGCCCTATTAGAGAAGCGAGGGAGATGCTAGAGACCCTTCTGTTTTATTCTTTTCTTCCTCAATGACAAACAAAGCATCCTCCATTTATAGGCGAAAGCACAACTATCAATGCTTGACCTAACTAAGAGATAGAATAGCTAAAAAACAACTATTAACCATATCTTATGTCCTAATCCCGACTTATCTCGGATTCTCGGTGATAAATTATCCTATTATAGATATCCCACGCCATAATACAGTCATTTTGTAGTCATCATTTTTTTAACAAGCAAGCTGCAAGCAGGACCTATCCTGTTTCAGTCAACAAGACTAGAAAACAAATTTATCAACCTACGCTAAATAGTGTTAGAGTGTGTGTGTGTGTCTGTCGTGTGGGCCCCTCCTGTAAGATTCTTCTTCTTCTATCCTCCCAACCCTAGGGAGAAGAATCAATCTAGCACTTCCTACATGGTATCAGAGCACTAGGCTCCCCTCCTTCCCCCCTCATCTCTCCTGCCACCGCCGCCGCCTCCATGGCCGGCGAGCCTCCTCCGGCGAGCCCCGTCTTCTCCTTCTCGTCACCAGCAGCCTCCTCCCATTTTCCTGTTGCGCCACCACCGTGTGGGCTGGGTACCGCCACCATGGCCGGATCCGCCACCCCCCCGCTCGGATACGACGCTGGGGCGGTCAGATCTGGCGCCGCCGGCCTCCCTCCGCCCGGATCCGACGCCGGGGCGGCCAGATCTGGCGCCGCCGGCCTCCCCCCGCCCGGATTTGCCGCCGCCGGCCTCCCCCCGCCCGGATTCGCCGCCGCCGGCCTCCCTCCACCCTGCTTCGACGCCGGCGTGGCCGGATCCGTCGCCGCCGGCCTCCCTCCGCCCTACTTCGCCGCCGGCGTGGTCAGATCCGCCTCCAACGCTCCCGTCTCGCCAGGACCCGAAGCTGGGGCGACCGGATCTAGCGCCGCCGGCCTCCCTCCGGCCTCTGGGGCGCCGCTGCCCCTTCCCCCCGCCACGGCCATGGCCTGGCCGACCATGGGGGGGGGGGGGGGGCTCTTGCTACCGCCGGCCTCCCTCCGACCTCTGGGCGCCGCCGCCCCTTCCCCCTGCCACGGCCCTGGCCTGGCCGACCATGGGTGGGCCGCCGCCCTTCCTCCCCCCCGCCGTGGCCTCGGGCTGGCCGACCCTGGGCGCGCAGCCTGGTCTCCCGCCCCTGCTCGGTGCTGCTGCTGCCGGCACCTTGCTCCCTGCCGTGGTACCGCCGCTGGCATCCCATACCAGGTCCAGTTCTAGCTCCCATGTGGGCCCTGCGTGTTGGCCGACCCCTACCGATGTGGTGGCTGCCGACGCTGCCCTTGTTGCCGCCCTCGCCATTGCCAAGACCGCTGCCGCTGCTGCTCGGGAGCGCGAGCGGGCGGCCGCTCTTGCTTGGGAGAATGCACGCCAGACCGCTGATGCACTGGCCTAGCATGTTGCTGAGGCCGAGCGTCACCTCGGGGGTGCTGACCCCGCTGCCACCGCGACTCGAGCTGTCGCCGTAGATCCAGGTGCCGCACAGCTCCACGCCCAGGCGGCCGGTGTCCAGCACATTCGGGTGCTCGTGCCAGTCACCCTTGATCCCTCATCGTCCACCTACGCGCGCTGGCGCGATCTGGTGCTCCTCACCCTCCAGCGCTATGCCCTGGATAACCAAGTCCTCGTCGACACTCCAGTGGTCGCCCAGGGGTCAGTATGGCGGCGCATGGACAACGTGGTGCTGTCATGGATCCTTGGGTCCATCACTATCGAGCTCCAGGACATCGTGCGGGAACTTGGTGGCACCACTCGGCAGGCCTAGGTTGCGATCGAGGGGCAGTTCCTTGGCAACCGTGAGGCTCGTGCTCTCCAGTTGAACGTTGCCTTCCGCACCTTCGTCCAGGGAGATCTCTCCATCTCGGAGTACTGCCGTCGCATGAAGGGGATGGCGGATTCCCTTCGTGACCTTGGCGAGCCTGTTGCGGCCCGCACTCTTGTCCTCAACATCCTCCGCGGTCTCGGCGACAGCTATGCCCATCTCCGGACGTGGATTACCAGGACTGTGCCGTTCCCCTCCTTCCACAAGGTTCGTGATGACCTTGTCCTCGAGGAGCTGACCCGGGGGCTCGCTCCCACATCTACTACCGCAACTACTCTTGTCACCTCCGGCTCCAGCCGGACGACCTACCACCCACCGTCGTCGCCGGTTCCCTCCCTTCTTGGTGCTCCTCCCGCCGGTTCCACCACTGGAGGGAGGGGGGTCATGGTAGCGATCGTCGTCACCGGGGAGGGGGGCGCCGTGGTGGTACCGGTCGCGCTCCGGCTCCTACCTCCGCCACACCAGCCCCTGCCGCCGGAAGTGCCGGGAGTGCGCCCTGGCCATCCTTCTCCAACCCATGGACGGGACGCATTTCCATGTGGCTAGGACAGTTCACAACTACTCCTCGGCCTCCTACCCTACCTGCGGACATGCTCACCAGGTGGCCGGTCCAGCATGCTCCTTCGACGTGGGGCCCGTGGTCCGGTGGGTGGGACCAGACGGCCCTCGCGCAGTCATTCAACACCATGGCGTTGACTCCGCCGGCCGCCATGGATTGGGTGGCCGACTCGGGTGCCTCCTTCCTGGTGTCTTTGGGGTTCAGCGAAGCCAAGAGTGACACTTCTCTATTTGTCCTCCACCATGGTGCTGACTCAGCCTACTTGCTGTTTTATGTTGTATGACATTGTTCTCACTGCGTCCAGCCAGTCTCTGCTTCAGCGGACTGTCTCCTCGTTGCAGCAGGAGTTTGCCATGAAGGACCTTGGTGTGCTCCATCACTTCTTGGGAGTGACAGTGGAACACCGCCCTGATGGCCTATTCCTTCACCAGCGCCAGTATGCCTTGGATGTCCTTCACCGCGCAGGGATGACTAACTGCAAGCCATGTTCCACTCCAGTCGATGCTCAGGCCAAGATTTCCGTTACCAAGGGTGCACCAGTGGATGATCCCACTGCCTATCGAAGCATTGCTGGTGCCCTTCAGTATCTCACATTCACTCGGCCGGATATCTCCTATGCAGTGCAGCAGGTGTGCCTTCACATGCACGACCCACGGGACCCGCACCTTACCGCTATGAAGCGGATTCTCCGCTATCTGCGTGGCTCCCTCGGCTTCGGGCTTCACCTTCGGCGTTCTCCAGTTGCTGAGCTCGTGGTTTACACTGACGCCGACTGGGCGGGATGCCCGGACACGCGTCGCTCCACCTCCGGCTACGCCGTCTTCCTTGGTGGCAACCTCGTGTCTTGGTCATCCAAGCGGCAGCCTGTTGTCTCCCGCTCCAGTGCCGAGGCTGAGTACCGCGCTGTTGCCAACGGGGTGGTGGAGGCATCTGGCTCCGGCAGCTCCTCGGGGAACTCCATAGCCCCCTCGCCAGGAGTACTTTGGTCTACTGCGACAACGTCAGCGCCCTCTACCTCTCCACCAACCCCGTCCAGCACCAACGCACCAAGCATGTGGAAATCGACCTCCACTTCGTTCGTGATCGTGTCGCCGTGGGAGATGTCCGTGTTCTACATGTGCCTACCACCTCCCAGTTCGCCGACATCTTCACCAAGGGCTTGCCTTCCTCCACCTTCTCCGAGTTCCGCTCCAGTCTCAACATCCGCTGCGCCTGAGTTTCGACTGCGGGGGGTGTTAGAGTGTGTGTGTGTGTGTCTGTCGTGTGGGCCCCCCTGTGTGTGGGCCCCTCCTGTAAGACTCTTCTTCTTCTATCCTTCCAACCCTAGGGAGAGGAATCAATCTTGCACTTCCTACAAATAGCAACAGAGACAACCTCTCTATGGCCATAGTAGGTCATAGCCCTCCAATTCTAAAAAACGTTATAATGGAGTCCTTGATTTCTAAATTCTAATACTAATTTTTCTCTCACTTTCAAAATAGTTTAAACATATTTTGTCAGATTGCCTCTCAATGATTTACCTTAAAGCGACATTATTGCCCTAGTTTTCTTTATTATATTAGAAAGCTTGAAATGTTCATTTGAGCAATAACTCATCTGTTTTACATGTAAGTTTTGGGCTTCCGCTGTTGTATTATCCTCCCAAGTTAGGTTTTCTGGGACTTTTCAATTGCATTTTCATCCCAAATCAGTTTTTAATCTACATTGCTAATTACTATCTAGGGTTAATTTTTTCTGTACCATTACAATTTTTATAGTTTGCCAATATGCCATCGATATGTTACTGACAAATGGGGGCCGTCACTGACAGTGACATGTAGACAATTATTAAAAATTATAATGGCATGTGAGTAATTTTCCCTACTATCTATTGTTTTGTGCACATTTTATCTGAGCCACTTTGAAGTTTGAACATCTAATCTTATGCGATGGTCAAGATGCTACCATATGATTTATAATTGATAAAATGCTAGGTGTTTTGTCCTGCTTGATATTTTTTTTCTTGTTTTAACACCAAAGTACCAAACTGATTACTGGAATGCCATTTAGGTGCTCGGTATTGTTCTCTGGTTGGTGATTTTAATCAGTGGACAGAAACTGAAAACTGTGCACGAGAAGGTCATTTGGGACATGATGATTTTGGATATTGGTTTGTAATACTTGAAGATAAGCTTAGGGAAGGGCAGGAACCTGATGAACATTATTTCCAAGAGTACAATTATGTGGATGATTATGATAAAGGTGACAATGGTGTTGATTTGGAAGAATTATTCCGTCGAAGTAATGAAGAGTATTGGGAACCTGGAGAACTTAAATCACATAAGTCTCGGTTAGAGATTGTTGCTAAGCTATATGAGCAGATGTTTGGTCCAAATGGTCCACAAACAGAGGAGGAGCTAGGTGAAATGCCTGATGCCCAAACAAGATATAATCAGTGGAAAGCCTCACAGAAGGAAGTGAAGGATGACTCAGAAAGTTCGTCACCATGCTATGATATCATCGATAATGGGCAGGAGTTTGATATTTTCAATGTTGTAACCGATCGAGTATCATTTGAAAAATTTCAAGGAAAATCACCACCTCTTGCTTACTGGGTTGAAATGAGGAAAGGGCGAAAAGCATGGATGGAGAAATATATTCCAGCAATTTCTCATAAAGACAAGTACCGTCTTTATTTTAATACTCCTGATGGTGCTTTGGAGCGTATTCCTGCTTGGGCTACTTATGTTCTTCCAGGTTCACCTAACTCATCTCTGTAGCTGACATGCTTCCATTATTATTTGTTCTAACTTCTAAGTTTAGGTTATGTACATCTAAGTATACAGTAACAGTGTGCACATCACCGAACATCATGCATGGTTGTTGGGCCGTAACCTTTTGCTTAATACTTCGTTGGACAATGTGGAACTCTATATTCATAGAACGTTGGAAAGCTATCTTAATAGTTATGAGTTGTAGCCTGTAGGTGCCCTCTTGGTTTGCAATGCATGTATGGTCAATTTTATTGGAATTATTGCCATTCATTTCTTTATAATGCTGCATAAGTAAAAAGTTAGCAAACAGTGATATGATTTGGTAAAAGATTGGATCACTTTATTTTTCTCACAAGATCTTTAGTAAATATATAGGTTCATTGATGATGATTATTATTGGTCTTCCTAAGGCTTACTGTGACAAACTGACACTTATTGATGGCACAATTTGCATCTTCCTTATTTCTGTTGCAAATATTTTCTTGTACTTTGTAATGTTAATAGTTCCACTAAATGGCTCGTGTACTTATATATGCATTATTTCATAAACATGAGTCCTATTTACAGCTGCTAAAGCTTGCAGTGTACAACAAGCTGTAACCAAGTTAGGGATTAGAGTTAAGTTTTGTATATACTTTAGAGTTAGGATTGCTTTAGTTGCTTTGATAGTCATGTATTTTTTTTTGAAAAGATTGATAGTCATGTATTGGATAAAAGTCCTCAAGACATGCTGTCTCCGAACAAGTTACCTTAGATGGTTGTGGTAGGAGTCTATTTAGGGGAGACTAATCCTCTCACAGAATCAATCACAAGATTAATCTAATTACCCTATCTGTCTCCTGCATGTCTACCTCTTCTCTGCCTATTGCTATTCCATGTATTGGCACTATTTTCTTCATGTCCTACCCCATCTATCGTTCCCCCAAAAGTAGCACATGACGCATTAATGTAATAACATCGTCATCTTTACTTGTCTAGCTCACTGCTTCTGCCTTTTTATGAATTGTCATCCAATTCAGGTTAAACGGTAATTCAATTTTTCTAGTATTTGTGTAGATGTTAGAGGGAAGCAATCCTATGCGGTACACTGGGAACCTCCTCCAGAAGAAATTTATAAATGGAGATTTGAACGACCGAAAGTCAAAGGTTCACTAAGGATATACGAATGCCATGTTGGAATAAGTGGATCTGAGCAAAAAATATCGTCATTTCAGGAGTTCACATCCAATGTATTTCCTATTTTCCTAACCATTCCTTTGGTGTTTGTTGTAATTCTAACTTCACTATTAGTTCTTTTCTTCCATTAGGTCCTACCTCATATTAAAGATGCTGGATATAATGCTATTCAATTAATTGGAATTGTGGAACACAAGGATTACTCCTCTGTTGGCTATAAGGTGAAGATTTACAGATATGCACAGTATATTATAATATATTATACAATATTTTTCCATGGTCTGGTTCTGTAGCAAAGATAATATTGGTAACAATATCACAGAACATAACCCCATAATCAATTATATCAATTCTTGCTCTCCAACCCATTATGCGTGTGATCATGTAGATTCACTTATTCTTGGGTGAAGTTAGCTAAACTATCCTTTTTCCTTGCTGCCATATAAATGTTTACCTGCTCTTGGCACAAATTTCTCTCCCATGCCAGGTAATCTCTGCGTGCTGTCAAGTAGATTCTTACTGCTTGGGGTAACCAATCACAAACTGCAAGGCAACTCAATATTAGTCCCGGCAGGACACAAGTGCTACACTGCTACCTATGCCCAAATGGAAATTGAATTTGATGAATGTATAAAATGCTAGCTATGCTGATTACTAATAAAATCAAACTCAATGTGGTGTACATGCTATCTTGTGTAGTTCAAACCTTGATTCTACAATAGGCAACATGCCCACGGTTTGCAACTTTATAGTTTATATTTAACCACACTGAACAGAGTGTAGTATGGTAGTTTATAGTCTGTCATGGGCTGCCTTGGGCCAGCCACAGCAGCAGCCCATCCAAGGACCAGCTGGCCCCCGATAGAGTAATTAGGGCTTTTTGTTAGTTTACTTAATGATTAAGATTAGGTTTCCTTATTGGTTAAGATTCAAGTTAGTTAAGATTTAGATTGGTTAGTTAAGATTCAGATTGGTTCTTATCTATTAGGCTCTATAAATATAGATGTAAGCCCTTGGAGCAAAGGCAAGCAATAAAAATTAGTCTACAATCTCTGCCCTAGTTCTCTGAAGTCTTCTTCGTTCTCTAAAGTCTCCTCCGTTCTACAAGATAGCGCAGCAAGGGGATTCTCCCCGTGCCGGCTACGAGCTACGCAACCAAGGTCCTCCCGCCCTAGGGTTTGTGGCCCTTGACAACTTGGTATCAACATCCAGGCAATTCCCTTACACGCCAACCGCCAATCTGCCGCATCAATCCACCACCACTAGCATGTTGGAGCAAGATGAATCTCAATCTGCCTTGGCCAAAGTGATGGCCCATCTCCGGGATCTCACTGCTGCTGTCCGCGCCCTATCAACGACCACAACCGACAATTCCTTAGCAATTCAGCGTCTTCAACTTCCACCACACCATGGGGGTCCCCCGCCGGCCCTTCCACAGACCGGTGAGAGACCGGTGAGCACCACAACAATCGACCTCCACGGTTCCAGAAGATGGACTTCCCCAAGTATGATGGTAAGGGCGACCCGCTGCCGTTCATCCACCGTTGCGAGTCATACTTCCACCAACAACACATCATGGAGGAAGAGAAAGTATGGATGGCTTCATACAATCTTCTCGAAGCCGCACAACTATGGTACATGATGATCGAGAAGGATGAGGGCACTCCAACGTGGCGACGATTCTCAGAGCTCCTAAATTTACGTTTCGGACCGCCCCTTCGCTCTAACCCGGGTGAGCTTGCTGCTTGCAAACGTACGGGGCCCGTAGAAGAGTTTCAAGAGCACTTCCATGCCTTACTACCTCATGCAGGTACCCTCACGGAAGAGCAGAGGATTCAACTATTTATAGTAGGATTGCAGCCTCCTCTCAGCCTCGACGTGGAAATTCAGAATCCACAATCTCTCGACGTCGCCATGAGCTTGGCCCGCAAGTTGGAGCTTCACAATCAGTGCCAGTGTTGGAAAAATCGGTGATCGGTAACTGATCGGTCGACCACCGATTAGGGATTAATCGGTTAATCGGAGGATTAACTGAATTAATCGGTCAAATTGCATATTATTCGAAAAAAATAACATATAAACACAACCCTTCCAAGCTCCCAACTAGCAGAAGTTTAGTTGGTCTGCTCACACTCTCAAGTACAAAAGCACTGCTCCCAAGTAAAAAGCACTAATAAAGGGGTGGCAGAGGAGAGAGACACATGGGTCACGGGTGTTCTTTTGCCTCCAGCTAACAACCACTCTTCCACTCCACCTCTTCTTCCTCTTCCAGTCTTCTGCTCATCTCTCCTCGCTACTCTCTTTCTCTTCTCATTTCTTGCCATAGAGCACCACTCTGGCCAAGTGGCCATGCATGAGTGGCGGCGTGATATCAGCGCGGTGGAAGCTTGAGCACTCGGCACAGATCCGACTGCAGCGACGTAGATCCAGGTGGTAGGAGGGCGGCGTTGGCTCAGCGAGACAGTGGCAGCGCGACTTGATGGTCGACAGCAACGGCGCAACCCGACATGAAAGCTCGTCGTAGATCTGGCTGTAGTGACTCGAGCTCAACGATCAGGCAACAGCGGCGCAACGCCCAAATCAAGCAGCAACTGATTAATCGGTGGAGGGCCGATTAATCGGGTTGACCACTGATTAATCGGTCAACCGATTAATGACCAATTTTGGCATAAATTATCTGGCAAGCCACCGAGTAGCAGTTAATCGGCCGATTAATTGGCCAATCGACCGATTTTTCTATTACTGATCAGTGTGTCACAACCCTAGTCCCGACCCCCACACCAACACAACATCAGGATCATGGACTCTTGCCCACACCGTCGACCCACTTGGCACTCCCAACATCGTTCCCGCCACCGACCTCGACAACAACACCGGTCATGGTAGCGGATCGGTCGGTAAAACGATTGTACCAGGCAGAGGTGGAAGAATGTCATCGCCTCGGGCTCTGCTTCAACTACAACAAGAAATACAGTCTGGGTCACCACAAGGTTTGCCTGCACATCTTCCTCCTCGACTTGGCCATCGACAATGACTCCACACCAACTGACCACAGGAACATCGAGCCACAGATCACTCTTCACATCATCACTGGTGTTCGTCCATGTGAAACAATGCAAGTGTGTGCGCAGATGGGTAGCACCTCGCTTATTGCCCTCCTCGACTCGGGTGCCACCCACAACATCATCTCTGAGAAGGCAGCTGATCTTACCTCCCTACATTGAGTCATCGACTCCCTCATGACTAGTTGCAAGTCAAGTTGGCCATCGGTGAACGCATGCCATGCCTAGGCGTGTGCCACAACATCGGTTTCAAGATCGGTGATGAAGAATTTCAAGCAGATTTCTACGCGCTGCCCCTAGTCGACTACGACATAGTCCTGGGAACGAAATGACTCGCATCACTCGGGACGATCACCTGGGATTTTAGTACACTCTCCATGTCCTTTTGGCGTAGGGGTCACATGATTTCCTAGCGCGACCTTTCTAGTCAGCCACATCGGAAGACGTCGACAGTACCACGCCGCTCTGCCAGCTTGAGGATGAGCTGGTCTTCAAAAGAGGGGGGGAGATGTCATGGGCTGCCTTGGGCTAGCCGCAACAGCAGCCCATCCAAGGACCAGCTGGCCCCTGATCAAAGAGTAATTAGGATTTTTTGTTAGTTTACTTAATGATTAAGATTAGGTTTCCTTATTGGTTAAGATTCAAGTTAGTTAAGATTCAGATTGGTTCTTATCTATTAGACTATAAATATAGATGTAAGCCCTTGGGGCAAAGGCAAGCAATAAAGATTAGTCTACAATCTCTGCCCTAGTTCTCTGAAGTCTCACTCGTTCTACAAGATAGCGCAGCAAGGGGATTCTCCCCGCGCTGGCTACGAGCTACGCAGCCAAGGTCCTCCCGCTCTAGGGTCGCATGTTAAACGAGATTTGTGAATCCCATTTCTGCCACCTATATTCCTGATAGTTTGTAGTGTGCCAAGCACCGATGAAGTTATAGCAATACTGTTAAGAGAATAAGAGTAAGTAGCATCAACTATCTAAGTGTAATGCACCTCACAGTCCGTTACTTGAGATATCTACAGTATATCCATGTCTCATTAATTGCAAATGAACTTTGGCCATATTGATCAAATAATTGGATATATGAAAGTTTGTCGTATTGATGTGTATGTTGGTCGTTCGATGATCAGAGGAAGCAAAAATGAAGCTCAAAGTGTATGCCAAACAATTTAATGGTCATTGTTGGTTTCAACTTATGATTAGTTGAGATAGACACTCATCATGGTTTTCCAATTTACCATCTACAGCAACATAGAGGATGGGCGCTCCTGCGGCTCGCGTCTACCCTAGCGGTGGTTCCTGATGGCCGTCCCTCGGCCTCCGCCGCCGTCGCCCCCTCGCCGGCGCTCTGCTAGACGTCTCTCCGGGTGCGATCCCTTTCCCTTCCCCTTCCCCTCCCCCTGTTCTCTTCCTGATGGGGCCTCGGACGGCGTTGGTCGAGCTTGAGGCCGACGATGACCTTCGTGAGCTCGTGGCCCCCTGGGATTTCTCCCCTGGCCTGGACTTCCAGCAATTCATTCTGGACTCCTTCGCCTCCCCGGTTCACCATCCCTCTTCCTCCCCGGTTGGGTCATTCCTCCTGCTGGCTGTTTTTCGTCGTTTTACTTTCCGTCTTACTGTTTCTTCGGTTAGCATGGCCCTGCATGCTTGCCTGGGGGGCTCTCCGGCGGGTTTCCACGTCGCGTTTCTTCAAGACAGGCATTTCCAGTTCTCTGTCTCCTCGCGCCGTGTAGGTTTGGAAGTCTGCCGTCGACGTCGGGTCACCACCGATCAGTTCGACGTCTATTTTCATCTGTGGCACGATGGTGGCCCTCGTTGGTCTACGGACCTTCGGCGGTGGTCTGCCGAGGAACGTGCGAGCTGGACCTCGATCCCCCGCCGGCGTCCTCCTTCCTCCTTCTCGCGCCGACGCTCTTTGGCCCCCCGGTTTCGGTTCGACAAGGTTCATGCTGGCGAGTCCTCGCTGAGTTCCCGTCCTTGCCCTAGTCTTCCCCCTGCACCTCACTTCCTCCCTCCTCTCCGTCCCGCTTTACTCTCCTCGACCCGTCGACGGGCCCTCCCTCCCAAAAAAGTTACGTTTAACAATGTTCTTTCTTTCTTCCCTCCCTCTTCCCCTCCCCCTTCGGCCCTCAGGGTTGGCTCCTTCATGTGCCCCATTCCTCCGCCGGCTAGCCCTCCCCCGTCGTCGTGCTCCTTGCCTTCCCTTCCTTCCCGTACAAGCCTTGCACCCTCCCCCGTGGCGCTCCTCGATCCTCGTGCTATTTTCAAATTCAATGGCTCTCGCCCTTCCCTGCTTGGCCGACCGCCTCCTGTGCGGTCGGGCCTGACGAGTGCTATTCCCATTGGGCGTATCTTCTCGCGCCTCAAGTCGGACCTCTCCCCCGGCCCCCCTCGGGAACCTGACCGGCCGCCTGTCCACTCGGTTTTGGTGCCTCCCGGAAGGCGCAGGTCCTCTCCTCCGTCTCCTTTGATGATCATGCCAAAGGCCCGTCCTGACCCGCTGCTTGGTCAGGGTTCATTTCTGGGCCAGCGTATCACCCCCCGTCCTCGTGCAGATCCTGCGACGAGACTGCCTAGTCATGTCCCTCCGTCTCCCGCTGCCCTCCCTTCGCCGCCTCGCATTTATTGTTCTGAGCTTTCGGTCACTTCGCGCCTCGGCGCCCGCTGTTCAGTCTGCCTGCGCCCTAGCCACTCTCTGACCCCTTGTCAGGGTCGCAAGTCCTCCCCCTCTGTCTCTTGGGTCCCCTCTGAGCTTCGGCGGTTCGTTTCAGCTTCCCCGACCCCTTTTGATCCGTCGATTATCTCTCCTGTGCCCCACTGCCCCCCCTCGCCATTCTTCCTGCTCCCACTCCCCCTAGCCTTGCCGCCCCCACCTCTGACCCCCCGTCGTCTTCCCCCCCGCCGGTGTGCTCCATGGCGAACTTCCCCGCCAACCCTCTCCCCTTCCTTCCTTACGGAGGGACGCTTCGTGACGGCGGCGGACCTCTACGTCGCCAGAGGAACTTTGTTGCCCTCTCTGGGGACCTCGTTAAGCTCCATGAAACCTTCGCCATTGCTGAGCATGATGGCCCCCTGACTCCGGCACAGAGGATCGAGCTCATGATCGCCATCCGCCATCACCTCGGGGTTGAGCTCCGGCTTCAAGTCTCGCGCTATTGCCTCCACCCGCTCGGGGTCGGGCTTTACAAGCTCGGCTCTGAGTTCGAGCGCGACGCGATCGTCAACTCTCCTCCTATCTTCGTCCAGGGCCGACTCGTGCGCTTCGTCAAACACGACGAGGCCATGAACTGCAAGCAATCGCCGTTCGCCAGAGCGGGATGGATCATGTTCCTGGGCTTCCCCCTTGACTGTAAGTCTCTCCCCTTTCTCCAACAAATCTGCTCCTCCTTCGGCCAGCTCCTCTTCTGGCACGAGGCGGACACTAGCCTGGCCAGGGTTCTTGTCAAGGTCCTCTACGAGGATGATCTGGACGTTCCCCGAAGCATCACCGTCAAACATGGGGACGAGCTGGACGGCAGTGGTCGCTCCTGGACGTTCCCGGTCTACCTCCTCCAGTCCGACCTCGCGGACCAGGGGCCTGGAGATGAAGTCCCTCCTCCGTCGGACAACGGGAATCCGCACCCTTTCCTGGGCGAAGTCCTGCCTGGGGAGCCGGAATGGATACAACAGTGGGCGGACGCCCAGTTGTTTGGCCCCATGGCGAACCAGTGGCACGATCACGTCTTCCACCATCTTCAAGACGATGCCCAGCAAGACGACCCGGAGGACCCCCATCCCTTCGAGGATGACTTTGAACCGATGGTGGAGGATGATGCAGTGGAGTTGCCCCAGGCTGTCGAAGAACCACATGACAGCATGGAGCTTTCGGGCATCTCCTCCGAACCCTCGGTGGAGTCTCACACCGAACAGTCTCACCCCCCTCAACAGTTGCACGTCCAGGTCAGGCTTTCCCCCCCCCGATTCGCTTGCTTCTGTTTGCAGACCTCTGTCCCCGGCTTCCCGTTTGCAGCGTACTCTCCTGACGATCGCCCCGACCTCGCCTCCAGCTCGGGCGCCGCCCCCTCCTCCGTCGCCAATACGCGCCTGCCTCCCGGTCCGTCTTGTTTACTCAAGACGTCGGGGCAGGGCTCGTCATGAGGCAGGCGGGAGTCAGTCGCTGGCAAGCTCTTCCAGATCGCCTCCTCTCTCGGTGCGAGGTCTGCGTCGCAGTGCCAGACTCTCGGCCAAGAGCGGGGGCTTTCGATCCTCCTCCCGCCGGGGACAAGCACCTTTCCTCTCCAAGTTGCCAACGATTGAGGAATTCATCGAAGTGTCCAGGTCCGCCACCCCCATCCCTCCCCCCTCTTCTGATCAAATTGCTCATTCGGCTGTCCACCTTTGCGGCATTAACCCGGACAAATTCTCCTCTTCCTTTTTCGCCAGCGATTCCGAGGACGAGCTGCCCCCCCCAGACGGCGGGAGCTGTGACCGGGTCTCCGTCGGCTCAACCCTCGTCGGCTCCTATGTTGATGGGCCCATCTCCTTCTGACCCAGCTCCCCAGACCCAATGATGTGCAAGAATTTTAACCTCTGCTGGCCTGCGCGCCGTGTTTTGCTTATGCTGTTTAAACTCTTCCCGGCCTGCGTGCCGATTCTGATGTTGGCGGACAGTATTTTTTGTGGGCCCCCTTGGGCCGTCAACTTGATTTGGCTCCGTCACTTCGTTATGTGCTCTATCTTGCTAGTTCTCCTGGTCGGGCCGGCTCTTGCCCCCGCTCCTGTTCATAAGCTTGCGCGCCCCCATGACAAAGACTAAATCCTGGAATATTGTTAGCTGGAATGTCCGGGGGCTGAATTCCTCCTCCAAGAAGTTAGCCGTCCGCAACCTACTTGCCTCCTCTAACGTGGACATTGTCTGCCTTCAGGAGACTAAGATGGCTACGCTGATCCCCTCCTCCGTCAGGCAATTCTGCCCTAAGCGCCTGGACAGTTTCCTCTACTCCCCTGCCCTTGGTCTTGCTGGCGGCCTCTTCATTGCTTGGGATAGCACCAGGTTCTCTGGGTCCCTCCTTTCCTCTTCCCACTTTCAGCTCACCATTTCCCTTACTTCCCTTCTTAACGGCTCCTCCTGGAATCTTTCCAACATTTATGGCCCCTGTAGGGCTGCTGATCGCCCACCTTTCTTCTCCTAGCTTAATTCCCTCCATATCCCTCCCATTGAGGATTGGCTTTTCATTGGAGACTTCAATCTTTACCGCTTTCACGACAACAAAAGCAGAGGGCCACCCAACAGGAGGAATATGGCCTCCTTCAATGAGTCCATCAGCTCCTTGGGTCTCCACGAAGTCCCCCTGCGGCACCGGAAGTTCACCTGGTCTAACAGACAAAATCCCCCTACCCTAATCCAATTAGATTGGTGCCTCACCTCCATGCATTGGGCCGATTCGTACCCCAACACCTCCTTTTCGGCGCTACCTAATGGGTGCTCGGACCACTGCCCTTGCCTCGCTTCGATTTCCACCTCCATCCCCAAGTCTTCCATTTTTCGCTTTGAGAACTTCTGGACAAAATTCCCGGATTTTCTTCCCCTGGTTTAGTCCTGTTGGAGCAAGGGCCCTTCCCCGCTTGATCCTGCTCTCCGCATTGCCCAAAAGCTCAAGTCTCTCCAGCGAGCCCTCACCACTTGGCAGCGTAAGCATCGCGGTTTCAACCTCTGGATCAAAAACACTGCTATCATCATCAACTTCTTGGACAGGATGGAGGAGCTCCGTCTCCTTCCCAACTCGGAACTTCGCTTCAGGAGCTTCCTCCAGACTCACCTGGCTTTTCTCCTTGATATTAAAAACTGTTACTGGAAGCAGCGATACACTGCCCGTTGGACCAAGTTGGGGGATGCTAACACCAAGTTCTTCCATGCATCGGCCACCAATAGATGTCGTCGCAATACCATTGCTTCTGTTAAGCTGGACAATGGCACCTGGGTTTCTTCGCACGAGGACAAAGCTGAGGCCTTCCTCGACTTCTTCCTTAGTAAAATGGGCTTCTCTGGCCGGCCTAACATGGATTTTGACTTGTCTCACCTTATTCCTAGAAGCCAAGGTTTGGACCACCTGGGAGCTGACCTCTCTGTGGCTGAGCTCGACTCAGTTATTAATTCTTTGCACCCTGACAAAGCACCTGGCCCGGATGGTTTCAATGGAACCTTCTATAAAACCTGTTGGCCCATCATCCGGCAGGACTTTGTGGACCTTATTTCCCACTTCTCGAACTGTAACATTCAGCTTCATCCGATCAATGGCTCCTACATTGCCCTCATTCCCAAGGGTAGCTGCCCCAGCTCCGTCAAGGACTATCGTCCTATCTCCCTCATGAATACCAGTATCAAAATCATCACTAAAATCCTTGCTAACAGGTTGCAAGGAGTCATCACCTCCCTTATTCACTCCAATCAATACGGGTTCATCAAAGGGAGAAACATCCAAGACTGTCTCGCTTGGGCCCTTGAGCTTACTCACAGATGCAAACAGTCGCCCCATGAGTCTGCTATTCTTAAGCTGGATTTTGAAAAAGCCTTTGACACTATTGAGCATTCAACAATCCTTCACATGCTGGCTCAGCTGGGTTTCCCCAACAAATGGATCTGCTGGATTGATCTCTTACTTTCCTCGGGCTTTTCCTCTGTTCTGCTCAATGGTTCTTCTGGGAAATTCTTTCACTGCAAGAGAGGAGTGCGCCAAGGGGACCCTCTTTCCCCGCTCCTCTTCGTCTTAGCGGGCGACCTTCTCCAGCACATCATTAACAAAGCTTCAACCTTGAAGATCTTACGGGGGCCTCTTTGTCATCCTCCGCACCTTGACTTTCCAATTGCCCAATATGCTGATGACACCATCATCTTCCTCCACGCCGACCAGAAGAACCTCTTCTGCCTTCGTGGACTCCTTAACTCGTTCTCCCAGTCTACTGGCCTCAAGATCAACCTATCCAAATCAACCCTAACGCCCATTAACGCGACCCCTCAGAAAGGGGTGCTCCTGGCTGCCACTTTCGGGTGTCCCTTGGCCTCTCTTCCGTTCCCCTATCTTGGGCTTCCTCTGGGGACCCTGAAGCCAAAGCATAACGACCTGGCCTTTCTCATTGACAATATTGAACGTAAACTTTCTTCCCTTTCCCCTTGGTTATCCATGGCTGGCAGACTTCAAATTGTTAATTCAGTTCTCTCTGCCATCCCCACTTATGCTATGTGCACGTTCAAAATTCCCTCTTCCGTCATCTCCTGTATTGACAAAGCCCGGCGCAATTTTCTTTGGCACGATCACAACTCTTCCAGCTGCAAATCCTCTAGAGTGGCTTGGCACAAGGTCTGTAAACCAAAGGCCAATGGAGGTCTTGGGGTCTTTGATCTTCGCACCCACAATACTGCACTCCTGCTCAAGCACTTACATAAATTCCTGAGCCCCTCCCCCCCTCCCTGGGTTTGCCTGGTTCAGCTGCACTACGCGTCTGCTAAGTCACCACCCCTCCTGGCTCCGGCGCGTGGCTCCCGCTGGTGGCGGGACATTCTTACTCTCTCCTCTCATTTTCGGGCAATTGCCTCCCCCTCCGTTGGAAACGGCCGTAACACTGCCTTCTGGGAGGACGGTTGGGCCGTCTCCCCTCTTCGGTACCTCTTCCCTCACCTCTTTTCCTTTGCTAAGCTCAGCTCCTGCTCTGTGAAGCACTTCCTCTCGCGTAACTCTTTGTCCGACAACTTCCTTCTCCCTCTGTCCGTTGAAGCCCACAACGAATATCAGCTCCTTCTTCCTTTGCTGGACTCCATTAATATTCAGCCTGATAGTCCGGACAACTGGTCCTTCATCTGGCGCACCAATTCTTATAGTGCTGCTCGTTTCTACCACTACCAATTCCATTTCATCCAAGCTCCTGGTGCATTTCGTTGGCTCTGGAAGGCTCGGTGCTCCAACAAGCTGAAGGTCTTCTTCTGGCTCCTTCTGATGGACGGCCTCAACACTAGACAAGCTCTTCGCCGGAAAAGAATTCTCAACACAATTAATGAGACTTTCTGCTGCCTTTGCACCTGGAGGGTGGAAGAATCAACAGTTCATCTCTTCTTCGACTGCCCCTTCAGTCGCTCTTGCTGGACCATGCTGGGGATCCATTGGAGCTCTAATGGCTCTATCCCGGAAAAATTGGAGGCTTTGAAGGCTACTTTTAGGAGGTCTTTTTTTATGGATGTCATTGTAATGGGGGCTTGGACCATCTGGTTGACCCGCAATAGGTCGGTCTTTGATGGGATAGCCCCCTCTATTTCCTCTTGGAAGATTCGTTTCCTCCTTACTTTCTCTGCCCAGTCGCAGCGTTTCCCCCCTTCGGTTAAGGCAGATCTGAAACGTTGGATTGAGGCTTTGTAACCTTCTCTCTCCCCCCCTCTCTCGAGGCATTGTTTCGTTCACCGGTTTGTTTTTTAATAAAATCTTGGGTAGGAGCCTCTCCTACTGATTTTTCTCAAAAATTTACCATCTAAAACATCATAGACACTCACAAAAAACCAAAATGAATTTATAATCTTGGTTTCCTTTTTATCTCTAGAGGATGATCATCTGATATTATCTGCCTTGCATTGATTCATATTACATGTGCACGCACGGAAATATTCAAGTTCAAATATTATTCTGATCTATCGTACAGTCAGACAATAATTGTTAACAATGTAAAAATTTCAAAACTATTATGCAGACTATCTGATGGTGCCTCAATTATTTTTCTAACTTTCAACAGATATCGTGAATTATGGAGTAATAAATCATTCATTCTTGTTGGAGTAATTTATGTCACGAAAATGACTGTCAATCCAGTTTTTCATTTGCAGAATTATCTTCTGAAGCTATAATATAAATGGTTACTCATTTTGTTATCAACAATAGAAACTTCCATTGTGTTAAAATTTTTCTTTGGAAGCTTTTTTCTGTCTAATTGTCTTAGAACAAGTGCATTGTATTTGCAGGTCACCAATTATTTTGCAGTCAGTAGCAGATTTGGCACACCAGAGGACTTCAAAAAATTAGTGGACGAGGCACATGGTCTGCTTCTCAAGACAATTATTTTCAGCAACATTGGAATTTCATATAGTATTCTACAAAATCATGCATATTCATTTAGTGATCCTCACTTTTTGTTTTTATTATACCTGGGGCAGGACAACTCTACCCTTCAAAACTTGGATGGATTTGATCTAAGAATAAAAGTTTTAAAGTACACAATTGATTGCAACAGTAGTCCATGCGATCATATGGTGTTTTGGTAGTTCGTTGATTGATCTGTTAGTCTGTGGCTCACTTTTTCTTTCTCGACTGATTCATATTCTAAAATAAACAAAATTTTAAGTTGAGATCCTATTTTTTTCCTTGCAGCAGAACATTCTTCTTATGCATTCAAATATTTTCTGTTTTCTTGTTTTTGGCAAAGATGCTATTTCTTGGCCATAGGAAAAAGAGTATAATGCACTTTTGCACTTGATTAAAGTGCACCTTGTTTCACTTTGCACCATGGTATGTCAAAATAAGTATGTGAAGTGAAACAAAGGGTGCTTTACCTTGTTCAATGTGCATGTTTCTCTAAAAACATGTCAAGTGTTTACTATGTGAACCCCTTTCGTACTGCTTTCCATGAAGTCTTTCCACATGGATGTAACTTTGAAACATCAAGTGACATAATTTTAGTTAGTCTTAATATAACTTTATAACTATATTATGGAGAAGTGTAACCCTGATTAGCATTAACACCATTTCTTTTTCTCATCGCTGTGGTTTGCTCAGGCCTTGAAATGGTGGTGCTTCTTGATATTGTCCACTCCTATGCTTCGGCAGATGAATTGGTTGGCTTATCCCTTTTTGATGGTTCTAATGATTGTTACTTCCACACTGGTACTATTCTTTATATCAAAGCATTACTATTCTTATATAAGCTATGTTAAATTCTGTTGTATTATTGAAGAATCATATTAAGAATAGATTTAGAGAATGTTAATATGGAATCATTTTAATAATATATTTGAAAGACTGCATGGGAGTTTCAATTTATAAATGATAAGTTTTTCATGCAACATGTTTGCACAAAACCATGGCTGTTAAGGTGAACCACCCCTGCCTTACAGACTAAGTAGAAAGGCGTAAGGTGAGATGAAACCTTACACACTTCCTAAATAGTAAATAAAGAGGGAGCAGAGTGGTACATCAGAGGATGTAAGAGATGGAGAGGGGAGGGAGAGGAACACATCATGAGAGGGAAGCTGACCAGAGATGTCCAGATCTCCAGAGCAGTGCTGCAGATGAAGGACCTGAGCAGGAGCACCTGTGTTGGAAAGGGTGGTGCAACGAGAGAGAGAGAGAGAGAGAGAGAGAGAGAGAGAGAGAGAGAGAGAGAGAGAGAGAGAGAGAGAGAGAGAGAGAGAGTCTTGGAGAGATGATGGCACAGGTGCATATTCACCGCTGCTAGAGCTGAAGGGGGATAGCAGTGCTGCTGCCTAGGGTTCAAGCACCACTCTCTTCCTTTATCTGTTCTGGGTGGTGTTTGGCATGCTTGGGTCTGTTTCAGCGAAACATGGCCCTCCCAGCAGTTTTGCTTCACACGCTTGGTCAATTGCACCAATTTTTCATGTCCTTTTCCTTCCTACGGTGTTTCCTAAAGCCTCTCTGACGCCTCAAGGTGCCATCATGGTGCCTTGACAAGCCTTCAGCATCAGGCTGTCACCTTATGTGATCTGGTAAGGTGGTGCTGGCACCATTCTCCCTTGTACCACATTACTTCTTGTCGGTTCTTTAATAACCATGTCTACAACACATGTGTGACTGACTAAAAGACTTCACCTTAATAGACTAAAAAAGGGCCATGATCCTTGGCAGTACTGGTCAAATTTACAGTTTGGTTTAGAACATGTATAGGGTTTAATATGATGTAAATGTAATCAGCCTGTTTTTGTTAACCAATAATTACTTGATAAATCATTTGGTCCATCAGGCAACAGTATTAGTAAAATGACACCACAGTCAAAAGCAAGCATACAGTATGAAGGGCTAAGTAGGGCACTATAAGCAGAGGGAAAAAATCCGTGCAACTTCCTTTGAACTCAATATTCATGTTGTAAATATTGCATGGTTTTAATGTTTCAATTGGTTGTTGTTTGACCTGATTTGTGCTGAGCTTGCCTGTTGTTAAGGCTTACTGAATGGTAGGACATATTGATACTGTCGAGCAATATACATGAGCATTTAAACTGACATTCCTAGCCTTAATGTTGACTGCTGCACATGGTTGTCACGGCGCCCCGGCGAAACCAGTCGCCAGGGGGCCGACTGGACGCCTAGGCGCCTAGGCGGGCGCCTAGGCGTCGCCTAGGCGACCAATTAAATTCAGCATTTCAGCACACAACCACATATAGCCTTCTCTGTTGCTGCCTAGTGCCTTCTCTGCTTGCTGCCTGCTACACTACTGCTTGCCTTGCTGCCTTCTCTGGACTCTGTTGCTGGCTTGCTGCCTTGCTCTGAATCTCTGTTGCTGCCTGGGCCTGCTACACTGCTGCCTTCCCTGCTTGCTGCGGCGAGGGAGCACAGGGGAGGGGGAAGCAGGGGAGGGAGCACAAGGGAGGCGGCCGGGCGGCCGGTGGCCGGGCGGCGCAACTGCGCAAGGGGAAGCAGCGCAACTGCGGAGATCTGGCGGCCGGTGGCGCTAACGAACCAGAGATCCAGCGGCCGGCGGCGCAAGGCACAGGAGCAGATCCGGCAGCCGGTGGGCGGCGGCGCAAGGGACTGCGGCGTGAGGCGGCGGCGCAAGGGAAGCGGCGGCGCAAGGGAAGAGGAACAGAAAGAGGGCCTGGGCACGCGGGCTTAGAAAATAGAGTCACGGACCCTAGGCGCCCGCCCAGAGTCTCCTGGCGACCGCCTAGGCGCCCATGGGCGACGCCTAGACTGTCCAGGCGGGCGCCTAACTCACCCAGGCGAGGCGTTTCATCTAGGCGTCCGGCGGTGACCGCCTGGACGCCTAGTCGGCGCCTAGGCGTCGCCTAGGCGACGCCATGACAACAATGCTGCTGCATGTGGTCTGACAAGATGTATAAAATTCCATATGTGCTGCATGTCTTATAAATAAATATTCCATGCCCCCACCTGGAATTTTGTTGCATATTGTATTACATTCCCAAGCTACTGATGTTTTTGTATGCTTCTTTGCTAGTCTTTGCTAGTACAAACATCCTTGTTGATCCTTGGCAGGAAAACGAGGGCATCACAAATACTGGGGCACCAGAATGTTCAAATACGATGATGTTGATGTTCTACACTTCTTATTTTCTAATTTAAACTGGTAAAAACTTAAAATATGTTTTCATACTGCATCCTTTACTATAAAAAGTTTCTCTTCTCTTCTCTAATCTACCTAGTTACTTATGTTCATCTTGCTAATCTTACTAGGTGGGTCACTGAATACCATATCGATGGATTCCAGTTTCACTCACTCTCTTCTATGTTATATACTCATAATGGCTTTTCTACTTTTACTGGTGCCATGGAAGAGTAAGTGCTATTTTCTGTGTTTGTTCGCTGTTTTCCTGAAGCATTCATCAGTACAGTTTATGTGTTTTTCAGTTTGCTGGAACTATATCTGCTCATCGGAATGCTAATTGTAGGTATTGTAATCAATATGTTGACAAGGACGCACTGATTTATTTAATTCTAGCGAATGAGATGCTACATGAGCTTCACCCAGATATTATAACAATAGCGGAGGATGTAAGTTGCAGTTGTAGTAGGTTTTCTTTTCCTGTAAATTTATGTTCGTATAATGTAATTCTTATTTTTAGACAGGCAGTTTGGTACTGAGATATAGTAATCACCAATGTGCAACTTGGTATTGGTTATAATGATTGTTTAGTGTTTGTAGGTTACTATTTCTACCTGCTAGCAATGGATTCTATCTGCATTTTATCAACTGATATTAAGCTAATTGGTATCTGTTGCTACTACAGTTTTTTTTTTATAGTGTTCTGTTTGTATAGGCAACATTTTATCCTGGGCTATGTGAGCCAACCACTCAAGGCGGATTGGGATTTGATTACTGGGTCAATCTTTCAATTCCAGAAATGTGGCTGTGGCATCTTGAAAATGTTCCCGGGCAAGAATGGAGCATGAATAAGGTTTGCATGCTATCTACATAGTTTTGCATGCCATCACATCTATGTAACAAGATGTATTTAGAATTTGGGATGAAGTTATCTATTATTTTCCTTATGGAATTTCATCTTGATCATTATATGCCAAGACAATGGTTTTTCAGATCTTCAATGACATTTTCCCTCGCTGTTGTTGTTCTTGAAGTACATGCAAGTATCACATTTCTTATCCAGTGACTATCTTGGACTATTTTTTTTTACAGATTATGAAAGTACTAATAAGCAAGAACTGCAATATGCTATCTTACGTTGAAAATCATAACCAGGTAATGCCATTTGCATGCTTCATTTTCTGCTATTGCCAATTCTACCACACTATTCATGGTGTCATGTCCTCTCAATGAAACGAACGGGATAACTCCTATCCTTGGTGTGTACATTGCTGAATAGTTGTATCATAATCTGTGAGTTTGGTGTGTACATGACCATGGGCAGATGTGTAAAAGTCACCTTCATTGTTTTTGTACCGACACCATGCTTTTTGCATAATGCATAAATGTTCATCAAATTCAGCATCCTAGTCATGGTTCTTAAGGCGGTAAGGCGAGGCATGGTGACCTACTCCCTTCTAGTCACCTAGGCGTTTAAGGCACGCGTCGAAGCAACACTATCAGGGAAAAAGTATGTGCTTATCCCAATTCCCAATAGGCTATGATGAGGACATGAGTACGTGACAACCAAGCCTAATCTTGCAAAGCACGGGCAAGTTTGAATGGATGTGGAGAATTTTAGTAATTAGACAAGAGTTTTACCTAGGTTTAGGCCTTCTGTACGACAATTGCCTTACGTTCTGCTAAGATTGAATACATGTAGAGATGGTGAAACAATGTGAGCAAAGAGCCAAAGACCTAACCTCAATGGTTTCTACTTAGTTCTAGGTGTTCATGGTTCACTTGCATTTTCCCTTTCTGATACTGTATGGGCTGATATTTAGACATTTTACAGATAGGGAGGGTAAGACAGAAAACCCCCTATTTGGAACTGTCTTACCAGAGATTACATGTAAAGTTACATAGGGTTATAGTCTAAAAGACTATAGATACAATGGTAATGATTACATGTACACCATTTTCTTTGGTCTGTTACTTTATGAGAATACCAAGGCTTCAGGCATTTAATGCCGGTCTTGTCATTAGTTGTAGGCAGCAGCTGTGGATAACCATCTGACAAGTCCAGGTGGCCATCAGTTCAAAGCCCTATAGCTTTTAGAGGGGTTGATGCTTTTGAATGTAGATGTAGCCTTTGGAATCCTGTCCTGTTCTTCGGAGGTCCCCCCTTTGGTTATGGAGCTCCTCTGCATGGCTTCTGAATGGGTAATGGTTCCCCCTGGTAAGTGAATCACCATAGGCAACACACTACTGCGAGAATATTTGCCCAACAGACACCACATCCTAACCTATAATTGCTCCAGATTTTAGTAATAGGGTAGCATATTTAGTTACTGTTGGACTATGGATAAAAGCCCCCACCTCTCCCACTATAACGCCTAGGTTTTATGGTTGGGTTGGCTAGGTGGGGTGAGCCTAACATGGTATCAGAGCCAAGGTCCTGGGTTCGAACCCCCTTGGCCACGCATTTCCGCATTTCCGCTGCGTGATTTCCCCTGCGCCTCTCTAGTGTGCTGAGACCTGTTGCGGGCTACGCCGGGCCTCTAGAACCTGATGCGGGCTACGCCGGGCTCGCACGCCGTAGGGGGAATGTTGGACTATGGATAAAAGCCCCCACCTCTCCCACTATAACGCCTAGGTTTTATGGTTGGGTTGGCTAGGTGGGGTGAGCCTAACATGGTATCAGAGCCAAGGTCCTGGGTTCAAATCCCCCTGGCCACGCATTTCCACATTTCCGCTGCGTGATTTCCCCTGTGCCTATCTAGTGTGCTGAGACCTGTTGCGGGCTACGCCGGGCCTCTAGAACCTGCTGCGGGCTACGCCGGGCTCGCACGCCGTAGGGGGAATGTTGGACTATGGATAAAAGCCCCCACCTCTCCCACTATAACGCCTAGGTTTTATGGTTGGGTTGGCTAGGTGGGGTGAGCCTAACAGTTACATTGGTGCTACCATTGAAATGTTGGAGCGTTGGATGCTTCTGTTCTGCAAACTGCAAACAAAGACAGGATGAGATCCCACATACACAAAAGTGGCTGCTGTGCTGTGCTTTGCATACACAAAAATTGCTGATATGCTGCACAGCTGAGAGGGGAGCAGAGTCAATAGAGCACAGCCTGCACAAGGACAGCCAAGCAGAGCAAATCGAGCACACCAATCAGCATAGGAAGAGGCGGGGCACTGCAATCATCACATTAAGAGTCCAGCACAACAAATCTTGTGTCATGTGGGGGCGCACGTACAGGCGCCGCCGTGACGCGCGCCGCGCCACAGAGCGTGCCTTGCGCGCGCCAGAAGGGGCCACCAGGGGCGGTTAGGATGGGATAAGGAAGAATAAGATATTAAGTAGATTAGTTTCAGCTGTTGGGATTTTGTTAGCTAAGAGATTAGATTCAATTTGGATTCCTTAAATCTAGAATAAGTTAGTTATGGCTTGGTCTATTTATATCCCTGTAGTTCTGTCTTTTGGTTTAAGCAAGAATTATATTTCCAATCTACTTCTATCTCTCAAGCCTGCGGTAGAGGGTTACCTCGCCGGAGAAGACAACGGAACGCGACTACAAATTACGTAGCCACGGTCCGGCTAGCCAGGGGCCTGACGCCATTGACATCTTGCAACCTTTGCCGCTCACCTCTGCCACAACCTTAACAGCCAACAGGCTCTGCTAACCTCTGCCAAAGATGCCATTGCTGCTGCCATCCAAAGCAAATCTGGTGCCGCCTCCGCCAGCCGAAGCAAATTGGGCAGCGCAGCCTACCGAAGACCATGTCACCGCCACCTGCTGAAGCAAATCAGGTGCCTCTGCCATCTCTGAGCAGAGCAAATTGGCGCTGCTTCCCTCTCATATTCATTTTCCCCCTTCACTCTAGACCTCCTTCCCTCTCTTCTCTTTTCTCTCCCTAGTCCCTAATCTCGCATGTTATTTTCCCACTCTAGACCTGTGTTTTCCCATGCGCTGCTTGCCCTGTGTGCATCCCATATGACGTCTACCTCAGGCCACTAGACATCAAGATGATGCCAAATCATGCCTAGGCGACGCCACATGGAGCAAGGCGGACATCATATGGGCTCAAGCCAATGTGAGGCCGATGCCCAGCTCTTGCGTCCGCATAGACGCCTAGGTGACACCTTAGAAACAGTGATCCTAGTTATGCTATTGGAATCTTAATCAAATATGGGGGGGGGGGGGGGGGGTTCTTTACTTTTGGGAATATGTAGACGTGTGTTCATTGAAACATTATGCTAGTGTATGTTTTGTGAAAGCCAAATTGGAATATGTTTTTGTTGGATAGTTGTGCCAAATGTGTTTAGTTTTTTAATATATTCATTATTTATTTCTGGTCAGACTTTGTTATTAGTTTCTCACATCTGTTATTTTGGTGCAGTCAATATCAGGGCGGAAATCTTTTGCTGAAATAATTCTTCATAAAGAAAAGTGCTCAAATAATTCTGTCAGTGATGATGGGATTTTCAGGGCTTGCTCATTGCTCAAAGTATGACTCTATTCCTAACTTGTAATTGTATTCTTCCATTCATGATCACACCTCTTCAATTTCCTCAGTATAGCTTCTGTTTTCACAAACTATGCAATAATGTTTACAAATCGCCTAGTCGAACCTAGTCGCCGTGGGACTGACCAGAAAACTAATCATGATTTGTTGATCTTGGTCGGTTCTAGTCGTCCATCTAATTATCCCATATATTTAGGACATATACATAATATATATACACTATATAGTATATGAAAATAAATTTCCAGCTATTACTTATTAGCCCAAAAATAAAATTGAAAAGGCCAAACCCATTAACTAAACCCTGCTTCACTCCTCAGTCCTCACATCTCCCCCTCCCTCCCAAGCCACTAGCCGCCGCACATCTCCCTCACAAGCCACCAACCGCCGCACATCTCCCCTTGCACGCCACCTTCTCCTCACGCTCCCGCATGCGCCGCCTTCTCCTCCTCACCTTCACATCGGAGCACCTAGTCGGAGCTAGGAAAACGACCAGGCCGAATAATCGCGATTAATTGGATGATTTGTAAACACTACTATGCAACTGATTAGGTGATTGCCATTTTCACAATAATTTATTTTCCTTTAAATTAATATGTGAAGCATTTGTTTGGAGAATGTCAGGAATTGGGAAAGAACTTTATTATTCATTGCTTAACTCTTGCCTCTCATAGCTACCCCTACCATGCGATATTTATAATATGCTAACAAACAGGAGATAAGCATACAACCTGAACCTAAACTTGAAGGTAAGAAATTTGTGAACGTAGCTAGCATAGATACAAGGTCTGCTACTACTGTGCTGTATCATGTGCAGGATTACTAACGTGCAGTGTTTATTAGGGAGCTAGGAGTCTAGGACCAGTTTCTTTCCAGTTTTGTAGACAACACAACTGCAATGGTTTCTATTATATTGCCCAGTGAACTATCTCTTCCTGATTTGCAGCCTTTTCTGGCAAACCATTGGGGACCTAGTAGTCTAAGAGCAGCCTATTTAGTTTTGCTAACAACGTGATCATGCCATCATGGTGAAAACTATTTTTTGGTTGATGAGCTAACTTTTGTATAATTCATCAACTAGACTAATACCAAGTCACTTTTAAGGGAGAATGCATCACATTACTTACTGCACAAGATCCTTCATCCTTTGTATTCTGTTCCTAGCTTCCTCATCAACTAGACTTGGTCAAGCTAACCAATCTTCTTTGACATGTTTCAGATAATCAAGCTACTTACTTTTTCAACGAGTGGGGGTGCATATCTCAACTTCATTGGCAATGAATTTGCACATCCAAAGGTGCAGTACCTAATCAAATTATCTTTAGACTTTCACAACCTTAGTTCTGAGCTTGTTCCCTCATTTTTGCGCACCTTCTAACCATTTTTGTTAATTATTTCAGAGAATTGAGTTTCCTATGTCAGGCAATGACTATTCCTTTGGCCTGGCTAATCGGCAATGGGAACTGTTGGAGAAGGGTGTCCATAAACATATATTCAACTTTGACAAGGTATGAATCTACATCTATCCTAGGAAACCAATCTTTGCTGAAAATCTGTGGTAATAGGTTTTATTGGTGGATCCCAGAATATGTATTTATCAGTGAATTTCTTAAAATATTTGGATATATATAAAGAATTCAGACCCTTCATTTGAGCAAAAGAGCAAACATAGTTTGGTTTTGGGCTTTTGGCCATAGACAGCTCTCTTTTTTATGTTTATTTGTCTTTCCAGAAAAAATTAAAATCTGAGCCTCAAAATTTTGAACCAAGTGTACTGAAATTTTCTGGTCACCATGAACCTTGGTGGGTGGTGATTCTTTTTCTTAATTTTATTCCATATATTGTGAGCAACATAGTTATTAAGATGGTAAGGTGAGGCTAGGCGCTCGACTACCTTTTTAACTTTTAAGCGGTAAAGCATAAGTAAGGCAGCACTTTACTCACGGAGAAAATATAGGAATTAGGAAAACAGATATCAATAGATAAGTATTAGGTTTTATTGGTGGATCCCAGAATATGTATTTATCGGTGAATTTCTTAAAATATTTGGATTTATATAAAGAATTCACACCCTTCATTTGAGCTAAAGAGCAAACACAGTTTGGTTTGGCCATAGACAGCTCTCTTTTTTATGTTTATTTGTCTTTCCAGAGAAAACTAAAATCCGAGCCTCAAAATTTTGAACCAAGTGTACTGAAATTTTCTGGTCACCATGTCCCCGTAAGTATCGCAACACACGATGTAAATGTCCAAAATGAACTGAAGTAGGAGCACTCACAAACTGACTTAAAACATGAACATCATGAGCAATGTCGGGTCTATTAACAATCAGATAAACAAGGCTGCACACAATATGCCTATATCGAGAGTGATCCTCAAGAGGTGTACCATCAATAGAATGAAGCTACAGGTGAAGGTCCAAAGGTGTTACAACTGTTTGATCATCGGTAATGCCAGAACAAGAAATAAGATCTCGAATGGATTTGGACTCACAAAGATAATAGCCCTTGGCAGAATGGAAAATCTCAATCCCTAAGAAATAACTGATGGGACCCACGTCAGACATCAAAAATTGCTCACTAAGTTGCTTCTTCACTTGAGAAATATGGTCCACGTCATCTCCCGTGATCAACATATCATCAACATACAGAAGAAACAAAGTATGCCAACTTGAAGAGAAATGAACAAACAAAGCAGGATCATGATCACTGGGCGAAAAACCAGCAGCTCGTATCACAAGGACAAAACGCTCAAACCAAGCACGCGGAGCCTATTTAAGATCATATAAAGCACGACAAAAGACGACAAACATGTCTAGAAGGTACATCAACGCCTGGGGGTGGCTGTATATACACTTCCTCATGCAAATCACCATGAAGAAAAGCATTCTTGACATCCATATAAGAGATAGTCCAATAACAAGCAGTAGCTACAACAATCAGGGTACGAACAATAGTCTGTGAAAACCTCTAACAACAAGACGGGCTTTATATCTCTCATTAGTGCCAAGTGGACTGATGGTGCCATGGAGGCAGCTGCACCACAGGAGTACCATTTTTGTGGTTTGGGATATTTGGAAGCATAGAAGCAAACAGTGGCCAATGAATGGCATTCTTTGGTGCATGGCCAGTATTTCTAGACTTACGGAGTTTCTTGCTAGGTTGCTAGCCCTGCTTGAGTGAGGTCAGTTCCATGTAAAGGTTAAGGCCTGTTTGTGGTTCAGGCAAGGGTGGGCACTGCTCCTTTCCCCGTTCCTTTCTCCTTAATGAAATGATTCGCTACCCTCTAGCATATTAAAAAAAGGTCTCAGAGGGGGAGACTAAAGACTCTTGTTTATTTCTTGCTTATAATAGAGATTCAATTGCTCCTTATATATATTGGACGACTTGAACCCTTAAGAAACTTATCTCTAAGAATAAGGAAATAGCTAACTAATCAATCTAATCCTATCTCTAATTTAAACACCTGACCTGAACAACCACCACCATGGACAGTAACCACGTGGGTACTGTTCACATGCAGTCGGAGGCGGGCCCACTTGTATTTAAGGGTATGCAATTGAATACCCATTATTTTTGCAACAAAAAATTATATATATATATAATATACTATGTATATACATGAAAAAATAAAATCATTACCAAACAAGATGTTGTGGTGGCACAATTGGTTAGCAAAGCAACTGAGTTATCATGAGATTTAGAGTTCAAGTCTCTCTCACATCGTGTTTTTTATTTGCAATGAAACACAAAATAAGTAACTATATTTTCTTACTCTTACCACTAATTTAATAATTTTATTTTAAAAATAAGGTCATGATAGAGCAAAGAAAGCATTGTCTAATATATTTGATTTCTATCTTACCCTTAATTTAATAATTTTATTTTAAAAGTAAGGTCATCGTAGTGCGGAGGGAGTATTTTATGATATATTTAATTTCTCTTTAACTTGGTTTCACAGGAGAACAATTTTTAAACTTTTTTATTTAATATATTTTTGCACCATTTATTATAGTATCATGTAAGTTGAAAACTATATATAATAATGCAATTAATATTTTTATTTTAAAAGTAAGGTCGTTGTACGGTGGAGAAAGTATTGTCTAATATATTTGATTTCTCAATTTTTGGTATCACAAGCAACTGATTTTTTGAACCTTTTTATTTAATATAATGTTACATCATTTATATCATTTATTATAATAGTATGTAAGTTAAAACTATATATAATAATATAATTAATGTTATATTTCATTGTACATGTGGTCATATTGTTGTTTTTATCTTTCGTTACGCAAAAAAAATTGCTATTTAGAATTTTGAATACCCATAGTCCAAATCCTGCGCCCGCCTCTGCATGCAGTACCGCCCGCCCTAGGGAGTCTGACTGCTGCTTTTGGCCCTAATGGACTGGACATGACATAGTTTATTCAAACATATCATGCTCTTTATGGTTGTTGAGAATTTGCAGGTTTACATAACTTTATGTGTGTTACATCCATGAAATTTTGTTTGTATGTTTAGAACAGTTCTTAGAAATAAGAGTTGTGACCAGTGAGCAGCAACATTTTTTTTTGTATGTATGCAGTTGATATCACTATCATCATTTAGCATCATGCAAATCTGGAATAATAATCTGATGTTTGATAAAAAAAACTTGTTTTATTTTTCAACTATTAAAAGCTCACAAGATTGAAATGATGTCTATGAATTATATGAACTGACTATGACTAACTCATCAATTTCGTTCCAGGATCTCATGAGCTTGGATGGAAAAGAAAGGTTAATTTTGAGAGGCTCACCTAACATTCATCACTGCGATGACACTAGCATGGTATGTAAATATGGATCTCTTGTTTACATAAGATCAAACCCACTACCTCTTTTTCACATTGAAAGTACTTCAACTTTGACCAAGTTTAAATACAAATATATCAACATCTAGTCATCTACAATATCAAATAAATACACTTTTTGAAACATTTAATGGTTGATTTAATGAAACTAATTTGATGTTGTAATTGTTGCTGTATTTTTTTATAAAATTGGTCAAAGTTGAAGAAGTTTACAACAACAAAGTTGAAGAAGTTTGCCTTTGAAAAAAGTCAAACAACTTAAAATATGTAATGGAGAGAATTGCGGATAATTTCCTTAAAACTTGCTAGATCTGGAGGGATGACCAGGAGGCAGCTCCACCTCCAGTATACAATTTTTAGAGTAGATCTACCCGAATCAGCTCTAGTTTTCCTCGAATCTATAACCGTTTGGTACAACTCAGCTCTACTGGACTAGGATCTAGAAGTTGGAGGCTTGGAGCCCTACCAAGTACCAAACACCACCTTAATGTAAACAATCCTATGACGGAGTCTTGGAAATTGAAATTGTTGTAGCATGCAACAATTGGAAAATTGTCATGTAAAAGATTGTAGCAGAAACACAATCGACCATAATAACATGATGTAGATCATGCACTTTACAAATAAAAAGATGCATCAAATCAAGCTGAGGAGTTACGATGAGAAGCATAATGGCGTGTGGAATTTGAGCTCAGGAAGCATTGGAACATGACTATAACAATGATCTTGACTCGAGGTCCATGAAGGACCAAATATGCTCAGGGGGGTGGTTGGGATGTTTGAGCTGGGATTGATAACTTTTGGTACAAAATTAAATGAAAACCATAGAGCAAGTTTTCACAAACATGAGTAGCTGGATTGGTGTGTTGAAGAGGGTCTTCTGTTCTGTGAAGTGGGCATGGATGGTGTCAAACTATGTCATGATTTGAAGAGACTGTTGTTCATCTTGCCTTACAGAGCCGTCGGTACTTGACATCACAACATATGAGGTGATGTGCTCTTATACTAGGCAGTTATGTATATGGTAGGGTGACAGAGGTTATAATTGTGAGTGGTAGGAAGATGGGGCTCTAGGCCTCATGTCACAGGGGGCACCATGGCAAGGCAAGCTGTTGTGCCATGCGCGAGCGAGTGAGCAGAGAGACGAGAGGTAGAGAGGAATATTATGTTGCTCCTCCTATGCCTCGAGCCTTGAGTTCTGGAACTGTGCTAGCCTGTTTAGCCTGGCGGTGATACTGAAGACCCGCCATAATGGTTACCTAAATTGCAGCCTCATTATCACCATTGGGGGCAAGATTTAGCAATGGCATCAAGACAGCATGCATCGAAGTAGTAGGTTATAAGGGCATGGGAGGGCAAGGCCTTTCACCCATAACATGCTCGAAGAGATTAATTAAGACTATTTATGGAGACACGTATATGTGAAGCCCAGTGCTGATATTTTGTGCAATATAACTGGACAATGGACATTTAAATAGCGGTTGGAGAAAGTGGATGAATAGACATTTGTTTCTCTTTTCCTTATTTTGTCTTTTTAGTTTAGACAGTATTCTGAGATCTATAGAGAGGACAGCTTACCTTGTGGTGGATGGGTTGCGGGCTTGCGGCTAGATCATTGGCCCTGGTGATGACTCCCTGGATGCCTAGCTCGGGTTAGGGTCGAACAGCATTGTCAAGCGATATCATGTGACAAAGTGGAAGCTAATATGCATCGAGGTCCAAAAGGCAACCATTTATTAGTGATTTTGTCACCATAGTTCCTACAATAATATCAAATTCATTACAGTCATACCATGCAACTGCATGAACTGAGCTTACTCTCGAAAGAGCGCCTGGGACTCATATATGGGTTAACTTTAAAATTCAAAATCAGCTTTGAATCATAATCCAAAGTCATTTTATGTCAGCATTCAGATCAAGTTTATTACTTCCATTCTAATTGTAGTACACATCTTGCAGTTCATATCTTTTACTAGAGGACCTTTCCTTTTTGTGTTTAATTTCAATCCTGATGCCACCAGTGGGTTGTATTCTGTTGGTGTGGATGAAGCTGGGGAATACCAGGTAACCAACTTATGCTTTTTTGTATGAACTTATTCTTTTCCAAAATAATATGCAAGTGGCAGATAAATATATAAATCTTTGAGCAATATGACACTTTGATATAGAAAATGTATATATAAAAATGCATAAGTTATTCCCGTAGCAAATTTCAATATTTTTCTCCTTACTAGTTAGTTTGAATTTGCAATCCTAAAGGATGATGGTAAGCTGTAAGCTCTATTGAATCTTACTTTTATAGGGATTTTCTTGCTGGTTTGATGCTTAAATATCTTTTGTTTTTGCACCCAAATGATGGTTTACCATTTCTATTTCTTAATTGTAACTAATTTGTATGAGATGTGATTATGGTAACTACATTGACACAATTACTCATATACTAGCATTTTGTTCTTCAATATTACAATACCAAAATATGAAACGCAGAGAATCTAGGTATGATTCATATCTTAAAAAACTTTGCCATTGATAATTGATGCTTTAAAATCCTGGAAAGGAGTTTAGTTGGTGCCTGGATAAGATCTTGAAAAGAATTTGTGGCTCATTTGAAACGTCGACAGTAAGAATAATTATTAGATTCTCAAAGTACTTCATTTGGAACTTTGTGAATAATGTGCAACTGTCATGTATCCTTTGTTATTGAACAACAGAGCACGAGAATTTTCAGAACCAGCAAAGCCTTGTTTTTTGATTTGCACTTTTTAGAGCTGCAACCTCAGCACTGATATTTTTGTATGCTTTCAACATTCTGCCAGCTTATACTAAACACAGATGAAACTAAATATGGTGGACGTGGGGAGCTCAAAAGCAATCAATATATGAAAAGAACAAGTGACAACAGGTGTTCTTTTGCAGTATTCATCTGATCTACTTTTTCTCAGTTTGTTTATTTTATCTGGATGCATACATATTTTGCAACCAACCAAAACAATGCTTCTTTCATATAGGGTTGGTGGTTGCCGCAACTCCTTGGAATTGGCATTGCCATCTAGAAGCGCTCATGTGGGTAGATGTAAAAACTAGCCCTTTGCAACATACTCTTTTAATAACACAAATATTTGCAGGTATACAAGTTGGTCCGAATTTTGAGAATTTAGGTTTTCAACAATATGCATTGTTGATGCAACAAGCAATGAATGTCAGAAGTTCGAACTTCACCGTTAATATCTGTACTCTTGCAACCTTAAAGATTTGGATGGGAAAAATTGAGGTATGGTTAATTGAATTTTTTCTACTCATGTACTACATGATCTGCAATTTATTATACTCTCTTCCAGTGACATGGAAACACACTTCAGTTTTGTTACGCCCACTTCAATTAAATGCATGTTGACCTTTGTTTCATCTTAAAGAGAAATAAAATATGTGGATAACATTATTATTTTTATTCCAGTGTATATTCCCTAAATGATTTATTGTTCTATATATAAATGTGAATAAGTTCTTAAAGTAGGTGAAAAAATTTAACCGTTCTTGTTTAAACACCTCACAGTTACAGGTCCAGCATTTGTCCGCTGCTGCAGCGCGTGGTCTATAAAAATTCTTTGCATATGCCACGAGTTCTAACAGGGACTCAGCAAATACTCACAGCAAGCTACCTCAACTACAACACGACTACAAAGTAGTGAACCCTGCAAGTACTTCACGCATGTAGAGATGCATCCTTAAGGAATGAACATGCACACATGCCGTCGGGTTGATGATCACCAGTTCAGATTGAGGCCATTGTTGGTCCTTGAATTTGATCTTGTGTTTTGCACCTCTCCTGCGCAATTTCTGGAGTCTTGCAGTATTGCCACTGCAAATTACATATTCTGCACACTGGTGTACTTTGACTCCATGGTAGTACGCGCTTGTTAAACATTACCAGTGATACCAGAGTACAGCAGTGTCTTTCTGGTAAGGAGATGATGGTAAGTTTGAGATTATGGTGTGGTAACAAAAGAAGTTTTTGTTTAGGTGGGAACATATAACTGTCATTACATAAATATGTAATCTGAATCGCATCTGAACATGCCAAAGTGCCTATATGTTGCAGCAGCGATGTAGCATGTTTTCTCAGATGCACTGCTTTAATTTTGGCATTCGGTTGTTGGTTCGGTTTTGTCGCAGTGCCCTCTTGATAGTGTTCGGTTTTTTGCAACATAATAATTGCACAAAAACTGTAAGGGTCTATTTTCAAGTATGGATGGGGTGATTCTATTCATGGATTTGTGGACGGAATGATTTAATCTGTTTGTTTGCTTTGATGAATTGAATGATTTATTTTTTGTTTGGTTGGCGGGACGAAGAGTGAATGAGATGTTCCGGATGTTCTGGTTTTTTGTTTGGTTTGCTGAATTAGATGGATATTTAAACATATGTGTTGGCTTTCTTTGTATTAAACCGAGCACATCCATGAAATGATGGACAACATTACATAGTGACATACTTAAATTAGAGTAAATCCATTACACATAGTAGTAAGTGACATACATTACCGATTTTGTTCTATTACACAGTTACCGGAGGACTCTAGCTATCAAAGTCTAAAAGATATCATCCAGATGCACGCTACAAATTCTGTCCCATTACATATAGTATTAATTTGTTGCATTACATATAGTAGTTTTAACATCTATCTGTCAACATCCATATGCAATTCTAGTACTTCTTGAAAACACAAGGATCACTAGTTCATTTTCGTTTCTTTTTTTTTGTCCTGGATGAAAAAAAAATAAGAATGATAACAAAAAAGTTTTTTATGTTACTGATAAGAGGGTCTCACTATTTAGCTTTTCGCGTGAAATCATATGGACCGCTACATCAGCTAAACTGTTAGCGTGGACTCTCACGTCAGCAGCAAAATTATCAGTGTAGACTGCTACATCAACAATACTGTTAAAACCGTCTTTGGGACTATTTGTCCTGTACAGATTAGTTCCAATCGATTAAGAGTTTAATTTTTTAGACTGGCAACATTGGTCTAAATGTTAATATTTTAGGGATAAAACACACTTTTTTCTAGATGTTGCCGAAGACCAGGAGAGTAGGAGCTAAATAGTCTCGTCAATAAAACCTACAAAATTTCTAAGGGGTTCGTTGTTCTTCTGTTCGTCGGAGGTGAACTCCAAGTTGGAAACTGTTATGTTGTGTAAAAAAGCTACATTTTGATGAAAGAATCTATACGGGGAGCCCGTAAACTTAAACCTCCGTGAAATTATTATATCTGATTTTAAGTAAACACTGCACTCAAAACTTATATTTTTAAGGTGTGTTTGGCAGGATTCGAGCTCTAGCTTATTTGTCCTGTAAAGCTGTAATCAAGCCAAACACTTTTCATAAGTGGATCCCGTTGAGAGCGATCAAAAAATGTTCTTGAGGAGTGGATTCCGCTAAGAACGTTCTAGAAAAATGAACTAGAGTAATAAAACATGATCTAGCTAGCTTCTAGCTTCAGTGTGAATTTTAGAATCCAGAGCTCTATGAAACAGATTATACATGTTGAAAAACATATCATTATACAAAAGCAGTCTGATTTTGGTTTATAAGAAAAAATATAATCGTGGTTCAAAGTCGTTGGATTTTTCATTTTTTTTTGGTTTGCAGACGCACGTTTCTGTCTCATCGACTTGTACATGTTAACATGTATCTATCTGTGGAATGTCCAAACAAGAACAGAGTCCTTTTCAGTTTTCTTCAGAGATGAAGCTCCTGCAGGTTCGCTCACACTCGGCAGCGGCAGCACCACACAAACTCGCCTCCAGCTCCAGCCCTCCGCCGCACAGAGCCTATCGTGATCGTGTCCTGGGCTTGGGCGCTTGGCATATCCACCGCGCGTCCCGACGAACTTCGTGCGCCGCGCGCCGCGCGCCGCTGATCCCCGCAAAAATATCCCTCCAGCGGCGGCGCGCCCGTCCTGCACGAACGACCTGCAGCCGGCTGAAGCGAGCTAAAATCTCTCCCTCGTTTGACCTCGCGACGATATTTACACGGTCTAGTGGGTGTAATATCTCCCGCCATTGTGACTGCACTGCACTGTGCCCGTTTCACGTCGAGATTGACTGGGCTAGGACGTAGACCATGGCTACTACCACCGCTTCTCCGGTGGTGACTCTGCGTTCATGCAAGAACAGCGCGTGGGGCAGCGTGATCCGGTTGCGTCCGCGTCCATGGAGAAGGACATTCTGCCGCCGGCAGCGGCTGGTCTTAAAAGCTGGAGCGAACTCGTCTCGTCGGCACAAGGCGGCAACAGGCGATAGGCTTGAGACGACGCCGTCCGGCGTCGCGGCGGGTACCGGCGAGGAGGGCGAAGCGATCCGGAGGCTGCAGAACGGGCCCGACGTGCGTGGCGTCGCGCTGGAAGGGGAGACGGGCCGGCCCGTGGACATCACGCCGCTTGCGGTCGAGGTGATCGCCGAGAGCTTCGGGGAGTGGCTGCGGGTGGAGCTCCAGCTAGACGGCGGCGAGGTGCGGGTGTCCGTCGGGCGAGACCCCCGGCTTTCCGGGCCGCGGCTCAGCGCAGCGCTGTTCGCGGGATTGGCCAGGGCGGGCTGCTCCGTGTTTGACATGGGACTCGCCACCACGCCGGCGTGCTTCATGAGCACCATACTTCCTCGCTTCAGCTATGATGCGTCCATCATGGTAAAGTTAGCACTTTTGAGTTTTGAGTTATTTCTCTCCATCTCTTTCACAGCGAACACATCACCAAATATACCATTTCATAAATAAGAGAATTTCGTCGTAATTTTTAAAAGATAAATTTTTAACATTAGAGTTCTAACAAGATTTGATGTTTAAATCAAATGTGAAATAGTAGTTCCCTATAATTTCAAGATGTGATTTTAATTGATTAGTGAAATCTATTATGTCAGATGACCGCGTCGCATCTCCCCTACACCCGCAATGGCCTCAAGTTCTTCACCAAGCGCGGCGGCCTGACCTCCGGCGAGGTGGAAGGGATCTGCGATCGCGCCGCATGGAAGTACGTCGCCAGGAAGATGGCCCTGGGCGGCGGCGGCGTCCGAGGCACGCCGCCGGTGGTGATGCGCGTCGACGTGATGAGCGCGTATGCACAGCACCTCCGCGACATCATCAAGGAGCGTGTCGCCCACCCAACGCACTACGACACCCCCCTCAAAGGCTTCAAGGTACGTGTACGAAACGCCGGCGGCCGGCCGGCGGGCACATTCCCGGCCATTACTCACATACATGATTGTGTCTGGGTCCCTGGCTTCAAATCTAGTCATGACCAAACGACGACAGTACGGACGGCGACGGTGATCGACGTCGACGCACGTGTATGCATCTGTTGTAGGTCATTGTTAATGCCGGCAACGGCTGCGCCGGCTTCTTCACGTGGGACGTCCTGGAGAAGCTGGGCGCCGACACGATGGGCAGCCTGCACCTGGAGCCGGACGGCAGGTTCCCGAACCACATGCCCAACCCGGAGGACCCGACCGCGATGTCGCTCACGCGCGGCGCGGTCCTGGACCACGGCGCGGACCTCGGCGTGGTGTTCGACACCGACGTGGACCGCAGCGGCGTGGTGGACGCCACGGGGGCGGCGATCAACGGCGACCGCCTCATCGCGCTCATCTCCGCGATCGCGCTGGACGAACACCCCGGCACGGCCATCGTGACCGACGCGCGCACCAGCGACGGGCTCACCCGGTTCATCGAAGCCAGGGGCGGCCGCCACTGCCTCTACCGCGTCGGCTACCGCAACGTCATCGACAAGGGCGTCCAGCTCAACGCCGACGGCGTCGAGACGCACGTCATGATGGAAACCAGCGGCCACGGCGCGCTCAAGGAGAACTACTTTCTCGACGACGGTACGTAACACCACGATCAATTGTAGATATTATCTGGAGGTGCCAAAAGTTACACTAGCAAATATTCAAGGTAACACTACTAATACAACTATCGAAAACAGAAGTTTTGCCGGATACCAAGGTTTGTTAAGTGTATTTTTTCGGACACTTACCGAACAAGTCAATACACGAGTGTCAAAAAAACACTTGACAAGTCCTTATGTATCGACAAATAGTTCACCGAATGTTCTTAGCTGAACATAAAATTTGGTGAATTATTTGTCGAGTGTTTTTAGCTAGTTATCACCATGACTCCTGAAATCCCGTAATGTATGTTTTCGAAGACAATAAAAATCTCATTTTTTTTTGTAAATCACTTCTCGATGAGAAGGAGCCTACGTGGCCGTGAAGATCATTATCGAGATGGTGAGAATGAGACTGGGAGGGTTGGAGGGAAGTGTGGGAAGCCTCATAATGGACCTTGAGGAGCCTGCTGAGTCTGTGCTGTTGAGGATGAACATTTTGGGAGAACCAAAGTATGCAAAGCAGAGGGGCATTCAAGCAGTTGAGACTTTCAAAAATTACATCCAGGTGCAACAACTTACTCTCTTCACAATTCTTTATATTACAACAACTTAGGGCTAGTTTGACAATCTAGAGATCCTGACTAGTTTTACGTGAATGAATCAAGAATCTCAAACTATCAAAGTACGTCTTTGGTTAAGTAATATATCCCTTAAGCTTCTTAGATATCTCACATGAAGAAGTCTGATCTAAAAATATTAAATTTAGAGATGTTAGCTAGAAAAAGCTAGAGATAACATGCAATCAGTGACAGAACAAGCTAGGCTTTAATATAATTTGCCATGCTTGCATTGAAGTATGTTTTGGGTCATAAAGAGAATAGATGGTTGAAGTCTAAACAAGTAACTTTTGATTTAATAAGAGGTATAAATATGCAACGGAAAATCTAAGTTATTTTTACGTTATTCTTTAAGATGCATGTTTGCAATAGTCTATAGAGAATTAACCACTAAATTCTTTTTTAATGAGGGTGTTACTCTCATCATAAATTAGGAGGGGAGACTAAATGGTTGGGCGCTTGATGATTGTGGGGATTTCTCAGTTAGCCAGGGCTGCCTTGTGGACACAAGTGATCATCCAATTGATGTTGATGCCTACATGTACAGGTATGCTGCTGCACATTCTAATCTTTGTGTTTTTGTACGCTATTAATCTCCTTGAGCTTCTTGGTTAGGTTCATTTATCACGGACAGCTTTCCACGGATTAGTAAGTAATAATTGTTTTCTAACAAAACAACCTCATTTTTTTAGAGAGAAGGCAGCCTCATATAGCTCTACAGCTAGCTTCACAGTACTTCCATCGTTCGCACGATGTAATGCTATATTCATCTTACACTAAACCTACTTAACCTACTTATTAAGTGGTAGGGTTATCACACAGATGATAGGCTGTTGACCGAATTACCGAAGCTATAGAGGACTAGCCGACTAGAGGAGACAATGAAGAGGTACACGAACCGAATATCTGTTGGGCGTTGGTCGGAGATGGAGAGCTGAGAGGGAGACTAGAGACGACAGATCCGATAGATAGACCTCTGGATTTGGTCGAGATGGACACTCCGTTGGATCTGGATACTGGTGCCATGGTGCGTAGCTGTCGAGTGCCGATGAGTGGAGGCTGATGGCTGACATCCGAGGGCGTGGAGGTGGCAAGGTGCGAAAGGCGGTGACTGTGGCCGATGTATGATTATCGAATCGACGATGGGATGAGGAGCGAAGCAAAGAGCGACGTTGTGAGGGTGGTGGCTGTCACTGTCAGTGACTGCGGTGGCTCCCATCTATAATAGGGAAATTACTAGCATACCATTATAATTTTCAAAAATTACCTATATATCACTGTCAGTGACTGTGGTGGCTCCCATCTGTCAGTGATACATCGATGACATATTAACAAACCGTGAAGATTATAATGATACAGAAAAAATTAACTTTCTATAATACAATAACACCTTAAAATCATTATTATCGATAACAAACACCGATAAAATAAACACCGACACTTTGTTTGAAATTTACTTACGTTTGAGTACCGAGAATTCAATGAGGTTAGAGAATTATATTCCACACATGCTGACATACGCCAGTCTGATGCATGTGTGTTGAATTATCTCACTCTACTGATTTTAATGTCTTGTATGATGCTGTTTCATACAATGTTCCCACAGCTGTGGTCCACCTTCCCTGTACTGACACTGACACTATCAGTATGCATGCCAATCTTTATCACACTCTTAAAAGAGTGTTTTGTTCCGTATAATTATAAAAACAATTGTAGAATCGGAGGATAATTCGTGAAATGAATTTATTAAGCCTAATTAATCCATGATTAGCAAATATTTACTGTAGCATCACATTGTCAAATCATGATGTAATTAGGCTCATTAAATTCGTCTCACAAATAATCCACCGATTATGAATGAGTTTTGTAAATAGTCTACATTTAATACTTTAAAATAACATCTAAACATTCGATGTGACAGGGATTAAAATTTAGTCTCTCAAACCAAACACCCCCTTTATCGTTCTATGGATCCATTCTTAATTCATTTTGGTGTAATATAGGTATTATAAACAGCTGCTCCTTAGATTGCTCGAATAATATTCTCTTTTTTGTGTGTAAAACAGGGCGAAATTTGTTGACGAGTTTAAGGGGAATAAACTGGGGTGGGTTCACATTCGTCAGAGTGTTCATAACCCTAATATTGCACTAAACATGCAGTCTTCTATCCCTGGTGGATGCAAATCTATGGCCAGGGATCTTCTTCACAGGTGCACAATCCTGATCTATTTCTTACTTTGTTTTTGACACAATAAATAATGGGAATTTCCCTTTAGATAAATATATTTTTTTAAAAAAATTGCAGGTATTTGTTGGCAAGTGGATTAAATGACTTTGTTGACATCAGGGAAGTACAAAAGTTTGTAAATTGAATATTACATCTAGCTAGCTATAACCATTAGCTCTTGTACAATTCTATTTGTATGTGTGTATATCTAATAGTTTAGATCCTGGGTGGTAAAAGAATAGTTACACCAAGCTAGAATATTGATTAAGTGATAATCCTATCTGACCCATCTATAGTACTTTAAAAGAAGCTAGCTTAGCGGCAGTGAATCTGCTTCTCATCGACACGTGTACCTTTATTTTTAGTAAAATCTATGCTACCTTTAAAATCAAATTACATTTTCTATGTTTTAAGTTATTTGTATCATTTATATAACATTTTTAATATTGTAATTTTTTTCCGTTGTAACGCGCACAGACACTCGACTAGTATCCCTTGATTTAGCAACGTTAGATTAACTAATACAAGGAAAATTTTACGATCCTTAAATAAATATATGAATAAATATAGGAGGTACACAATAATCCTATCTTTATATATTCTCTTTATATATTGATGTACATATGCGTACCGATTGATCTGTTACAAAGATGGAGTGTGTTGTCCTAAGCTTCCAGCATGTTGCTTACTAGAGTTTTTTTTTTATGGTCAAGGTACCAAGAGTTCATATTTGTTATGTATAAATTTCAGTACCATGCACCAGCTAGTACTAATACTGTGGAGATACCAAAATTTATAATAAAAGGTACACAATCAAGGACCATAACATTGCTAGGACAATACACAATTCAAATTATTTCCTTTGCTTCAAAGAATTCACCAGAATATTTTCCTTGTTCTTGTGTAGCCATATTTGAGTTATGTTACCTATAGAACACCATATGTTGTGCCAAAAATGCTAAAACGGAGAAATAGCCAAGAAATTAATATCTTCTTAAATTTACTTTCATTTTGGAATAAAATTACCCAGATTTTTGTGTCCACGTAATGGAAAAATGTATGGTCCCGTTTGGATCCCAAATATTAAAAAAATTGAAATTTATTTTAAATTCTATAAAACATTGAATTATGTGGAATTTAATTGAAATCCAATATTTATATTTGGACATTCCATAGAATTGAAAATATGAGAACTGATTTTCAAAGTTGTTTGGTTGATCAAACCATGGAATCAATTCCATTAATACAAGAAATATTAGCTATAAAAACAAGTTTGATGAAGGAATGCATAGTACAATGATCAATTTTGATAAATATAGGAATTTCAGTCAATTCTTTTTTCTTAAAGATGAATTGGGCACAACTGTTAATTCCTGGTTGAATTCTAGATCGGATTTGATAATTCCAATTTCATGGTGGCCCAAAGAGTCTACCTCATGAAATTAAATTCCAATTCTTTAATTCTAAACCCAATGCGTAGGATCCAAACGTGCTCTAATGGTAATTTATACCGTGTTTGGATCCATTTGGACGCTAATCCTTAATTAGGGTTTAGCGAAAAAAGATTTAATATCCTCAAAATTACAAAAAAATTCCTCTTTTTCAAACGCTACCATTAGAATTGTAACGGTGTTATATGCTATAATATTCTTCTAATCTTCTTGAGGCTTACGGTGAAATTTTGACTAGTATCCTACGGGCTTCTGTTTTCCATCTCGTACTGACACTTTTAGCAGAATCCAATAATACATACGATTCACAGATACGCACATGAGTTTCGTATTTGCATTATATTAATCGGTTATAATAACTAGATAAGATACGAAATACAAAATAATAATGAATAATTACTAAGCAATATTACTGGCTCGATCGATACTATTTGCTTGTCAGTAATATTATTTGCAAATAATGTCCATGGACATCGTCGGTCAACAAATGAGGGGGTGTTTGGTTTGAGGGACTAAATTTTAATCTCTGTCACATCAAATGTTTAGCTACTATTTTAGAGTATTAAATCTAGACTATTTATAAAACTCATTTATAATTGGTGGATTATTTGCGAGACGAATTTAATTAGCCTAATTACGCCATGATTTGATAATGTGACGCTACAGTAAATATTTGATAATCATAGATTAATTATGCTTAATAAATTCATCTCGCGGATTATTCTCAGATTCTACAATTATTTTTATAATTAGTTTATTTTTAATATTTCAATTTGATATTTAAACATCCGACATCTGATATGACACAGACTAAATTTTAATTGATGAAACCAAACACACCTGAAGCTTGCGTGGTTGCCTTAGGGCATGTACAACCCTGACACTGCTGCACGGTACTCCAAGCATAAGACATAGCTAAAACACAATATAGTACAGTGGGCGTGTCTAAAACTTGTGTCTTGCTATATTCATTGCACCAATCAAAACATTCAATAAATTAAATTGACAAATCAACTAGTCCTATGCCTCGAGCATAGAACCAAGACACAGTGTCTTCGTTAAGAGACGTGTCTTTAGTTTTTTTACATTTACCCTCTTAGACACACCCGAAGACACAACTCAAAACACCTATTGTACATGCCCTTAGTAGTACTAGATCGAGCATGCTTGCTGTGATCATCAGCAGCAAGCGGCCGCCCATTTGATCCAGCTAGCTCCATGCAAAGTTGCAGACATTTGAGGGCAAAGCACACGCATACCCTGCAGGTAATTTTCAACCGCCTGCCAATGTACAGTTTGAGCGGCGGCATGTCGACCTACCATTGTGAATTTAGATTGATTTTATAGTGCTCCAGGTGGTACGTATGTTATATGTTTTGCCGTTAATTTTGGTAATTTTTAGTATTTAAGACGTTAAGATATTAAAATTAACACTAAAAGTATGGTATGTATTTTTAAGAACCGTAAATTTTTTGGTTAATTTATGATTTGGCAATTTCTCATTTAGGATCTTTTTATTTTAGCTTATAACTGAATGAAACAAACGGTATGCTAGGTTCTAGACCTAAATTGTGAGACTCTAGCTTATCTGAATTCTCGCGGTCAGATATACTTGGACTGTCCAGCTACTCCCGCCAGATTGCTACTAACAATTTCTAGTCGAAACAAATAGAACCTCTAGCCTCGTACAGTTAACATTGTTGTGCTGTGTGTAGTGCACTAATGCTACTCAAGTTGACAAAAGCTAGCATGGTTGACAGTTATCCATTGGGCTTTTTACCAGGTGACAGCGACATAATGATTCCACCGACCAGCCGGCCATGGAATGGAAGCCGGTAACGACCGACCTTGGTCACGGAAAGGGCATGCATGCATCCTTTGTTCCAAATGAATGTTCCGTTTTTCGTTAAAGGGGTAGTTCATCTGCAGCAGCAAAAAAGGCTTATACATCCATCACTACCGCAGGTTGCCACGTTGCTTCCTTTAAAAGAAAAGGTTCCGTTGTACAGTAGGAATTAAGGATCCGTTTCGCAACAGCGATTCCGATTCATCTCGAACGGTTATTAACCATCATTTCCGATTCAGCAGGTTTAAGCCTAAATCAGGGCATGTTTAGAGAGCTTTTGGCGGATGTAACTAGTAGAGTTTAAATTTTTTTCAAACGGCTTAGATTAGATCCATAAGACTTATGGATCGTACGTCAGAAAATAAATTAGAATTTAGAAATTAAGAAATACTGGTTCTTTAAATTCTCATCAGATAGTTAGTTAACAGTTTTATCAGAATGCGAAGCTCACCAAGCATGCTTGTTAGGGAGAAATTATCTCATTAGTCCTGTCGTTAGGAGGATTACTCCGAAGGACAGTTTCAAAGCATACAAGATGCAAAACCTTCTGCCACCACTATAGTACCCCGAGGGAGGAAGTCTCAAACCTTTGTATAGGCCTCGGAAACGACGCACGGGAAGGAACCCATAACCTTCAATCATCAGGTGGCCCCACCACCCTGACTCCCTCATGGAGGCCTCGATTTCGAGAGAGGCACTGCCAAATGAGATAAGACGTTTGTTTTATTTGAGTGTTTACACGTACACTTATCACTTTATTCTTACAGGATCTTATGTATAGAGTTCATTATAACGGTTGTAACTAGAGGATAGAGCAGTATTTCCGTGTTGGATTTCTGCCTATAAATATCCCTCTCTTCTACTGTAATAGGGACATCATTCACGTAACAAGAGACACTTCAAACTATTCAAACCTGTTAGTGTAATCTTTTATGCCAACAATGCTATTGGATGTTATCGTAGCTTTTACATAACAGTAAATATATCCTCCAATCATGAAAACCCTTTTTGTTAGTTTCCAAATGGCCACTAGTTTGTGCAGTTCGGTTAATTGAACAAATGAATTAGAAGTCCATGTTGTTTTTACATAATTACATTCAATCGATTTGTCAATGTCAGGCCATCAACAAGCTGACAGTCCGACCACGACTCGGGGTGGTAAAACCAGAACTTTTTTTTTACATTCAAGTATGGCTTGACTGGCCTCTGTTGCTGCGGTCAGACCAACAGGAGCATATGTTTTTTCTGCTTTTTTTTGTCTAATGTAAATATTGAGGCTTCAAATTGAGATTAGCTTCTGTAACAGAGAATAGCCACTTTGGTCCTTAAGTTTTGCTCAAGGTTTACTTTAGTCACTAATTCTAGGTGCATCAGTGCATGCGACTAACAAACACATGGCCATCATGCACAAACTAAGGGTAAATTTAACAGGTTTCAGATTTTGAAATTCATATTGGAACTTCGGATCCGTATGTGATCTAGAGTAGATCAAGATGTTTGGTTTGAGTTGAGCTGCTTTAGAAATTGGCTTCAGTTTTGAGAGAGAGGATATCGGTGCAGTGAGTTAGTTTAATGTCATTTGTGGGTAATATTTTAGACTTTTCTAAAGTGGAGCAATAGCTAAAGCTACATGAACCCCCTTCATTGTGCTAGTGTTTTTTTTTGAAGCGCTGGTTTGAATTTAGAGTGTAGCAAACATGTTTGGCTCAGTTCCAACTCCACGAGGCAAAGAAATTGGAGCCGGAGTGGCAGAGCCCTACCGATCGCACCTTAAGGCATTTTTATATATCTCTAGATGCAGATTTTTTTTGGAGCTAGTCAAACCTAAAAAATTCTTGGAAATGAAGATGCGGATGAATTGAGAATACCCAGTTAAGTAATTTAATTTTTAGTTTATACTAAAAATAACGGGGAAAACTATTTTATTACTTTCCAAAATCATCGTTGCTGCATAACACAGCATACCAATTTCTATAGATTGGGTCACAATCGTACGTACAGCCCTACAACGTGCCGTTTTCCCGTACATAAATTAAACTTACTCCGTTTTAACGACGCGTGCATATTTCTCCATTCGAGTCACGTTCGTAGCTGAAAAATAAGTGGGTGTCATCTACAACAAAACAAAAACAAACCTGGCAACTTTTTGAGCATTCTTAAAATGCTCCTTCCCAAATTGAAAAAAAAATGCTTGCAGCTGCCATGTAGCACACTCGCAATAGATAGATGTAGAATTTTTTTAAATAATATTTTTTTACAAAAATTCAAATATGTACGTCCGTTTCAAAAAATTGCAGAAGTAGCATGCGGTCGGCACTTGAAGTGCTGACTGAATCTCTAATCGGCACGACTGATGCCACGTCAGCTCCAGTCGGCACTTCAAGTACCGACTAGATGCTGCACCCCTATCAGATTCTGCCACATCAGCCGACTGGAGCTGACGTGACATCCAGTCGACACTTCAAGTGTCGACCGCATGCTATTTTTGCAATTTTTCAAACGGACGTACAAATTTGAATTATTTTTAAAAAAATATTATTTTAAAAAAATCGATAGATGTATGCCATTACACTACATTATTTAAATGCATGCTGGTTTTGGGATTACAAGAACACTTGCTGCTCCCAAAATAAACACATCTGTTAAAAAGCAAATTAGTTGTCCATGCATCATATAAAACATGATAGAAAACAGCTAGCTTGAATGCTATCAATATAATTCTTAATTGAACAGACGGAAACAGTTAGTAGCATCATCTGAAAGCTACAGATTTTGTATCAAAAGCATATTTAGTTCTATTTGGTTGTTATTTGAAAAACACGTGGATATTTTAGCATTATATCCATTTCAACTACATTGTCGTGTTTTCGAATAACAAGGTGTAGATGTCTTCCCTCGAGTTCTTAAGTGAATTTATAATGATCGAGTGGACGTAAAGGTTAACTAGAAAAACATTAAAGATGACTAGCTAACAGTTAGATTCTTCAATAGCCGAAAACCAGTCGGAGTTTAGAAGATTCCTTGAGTACAACACTTGAGAGACTACCCGACTATTGGCACTCGGACAGTCATAATTAAGTATTAGGCTACTCTATTAAACTTCATAACAAGTAATTATCCAATCAATACAATAGATAACGCCCGAAGTTATACCCCATAAACTGAATTTTCTCCAATGTAATTGGTTATTAGTAGGGTACATTAATTACAAATTGTAACCCCCAATCCTCTCATACATAAACAGCCCGAGGGAGTCTATATGCACATTTTCCTAGCTAAAGACAAATCCTCATATGTTTAACGTTATTTTCAGTCATTAAGCTAATATTACACACATAGAGATAGGATTATTATTCTCTAGAGGTCTGAATTTGTTTAAAAATTTTATGTCTCATATATTGAGATAACCATTGAGATTCATCACGGAAACTTCCCTAATCCTAACCAACTTAGTCACGTGGGTAATCCATATGATACTGTTGTTCGTACCTAACAACATACGTATTTATCCAAGAACCCGAAATCTAACACTAATATGAAAATTATTTTTACATATAAGTGTTTGTAAAATATAAGAACCAAAAAAATAAATATAAATATAAATATAAATATAATGAGTTTTATATAAATGAATACATACGAAACCCATATCTATTTGGTCTCACGTGCTAACGTTTGTATGATACCGTGCAAGAATCAAGATGGTTCTGCCCGATGTTGAATGCCTACAACGACAATCGAATTTTTTTAATAGTACACGACGAACTAGCAGAAACCACATTTACCACTGTTACGGAGAGACGGAAAAATTGTAATCGCGTCAATTACTGTATGTAAATTCAGCAGAGTACGGGAGAGCGTAGTGCGGTCCGTGACCAATTGACATGTTTTATACTTAAGCACATATTTTACCGAGAAATATAAAATAATTTTGGCAATAGAATAGTAATAAATAATTAAGTGAATAATTCGAAGATAAAAAGTATAATTTAAAATACAAAAATTTTCCTACATGCTACTAAAATTTCATTGGGGTTTCTTATTTGTCATTGTGAGACAGCGAGCGACAAATAAGAAATCAAATAAAATTTCATTACCATACAAGGAAGTAGTTTCTTAAAATAATATGTTAATATATTGAGAAAAAAACTGAAGTCTAGTATTTGCTGTACACCATGAAAGTAGATCCGTAGCACAGCGTACCGCACAGTGGGCAGGCAGCCGCGCAGCTTTCTTAGCAAAGCAGCAAATCCGCAATAAAAACGGTCGTAACTGCTTTGCCCACATGCCAACCCATGATTACCAACCTGCAGTGGTACACTACACTGATCCATCTCGTCCGGAGACATACTCATACCATACGTACGGCTATACGCGACCTCGCCGAGACCGACGCGCCCTGTCCGACACCGCGCTCAGAAGTCAGCTCAGCTCGTCCGTCGCGCGCCGCGACGCAACTGCACGCGAGCAAGCACAGGCTTTTTTATCGAGCCAACAATGCACCACCGCGCACCCCCACCGACCGAGCGGTAAAGAAACAGCAGAGATGCACGTACGTACCCCCCCAGCCCAACCCAGCCCCGTTCTTAAATCAACGGAAGCCCCTGCTCCGGCCAGTCCACTCGATCCACTCGCTCCGCGGCGCGCGCCAGGGAAGGGAAGCTCCGTGCGTGGCCCTAGCCCATTCCCCAACGCCACCACCCTCTCGCTGCTGAGCTTAGCTTGTCCTCTTCGCCGAGGACGAGGCGACGCACATGGCGCTGCCCCCTCGGCTCCACCACCTCTTGTTCTTCTTCGTCGTGCTGCTCCAGCTCCGTGGCGAGCTCGGCTCGCCGGCCGGAGTGGCGGCGACGGCCACGCTGCACGAGCGCGACGCGGCGGCTCTCAGGGACGTCCGGGCGGGCCTGCGGGACCTGCCGGGGTCGCGCTTCTTCGAGTCGTGGGAGGACGCGGCCAGCCCGTGCGAGTACGCCGGGGTGGTGTGCGAGGCGGACGACGATGACCCGGATGCGCTACGCGTGTCCGTGCTCACGCTTGGCACCGGCCTCGCCGACTCTCCCGGCCTGGCGGGCACGCTCCCGGCCTCGCTCGCCGGCCTCACCGCGCTCACGGACCTCGTCCTCTATCCGGGACGCGTCGCTGGGACCATCCCGGCGGACATTGGTTCGGGCCTCCGGCGTCTCCGGCTCCTGTCGATGTCCGGCAACCAGCTGACCGGGCCGATACCCGAGTCCCTCACCGGGCTGCCGGATCTGCACACGCTCGACCTCGGCAATAACCGCCTCGAGGGCTGCATTCCCAGCGGCTTGCTGCTGCCGTCTTCGCCGAGCCTCAAGGTGCTCATCCTGGCGAACAATGGCGGCCTCTCCGGGCAGATTCCCGCCCAAATTTTCAGCTCACAGCTTTTCCACGTCGACCTGAGCCGGAATTCCATCACTGGCGTGCTCCCGCCGCTGCCACCTACCGTCCGCTACTTCTCCGTCGCCGCGAACTCAATGCAGGGCAGCCTCGATGGAACATTCAGCAACGGTTCGGCTCCGACCGACTTGGCCTTCCTCGACCTCTCGATGAACAACTTCTCGGGTCCAATCCCCGGGGAGGTCTTCTCGCTCCCGAGCGCTTCGTCGCTTCTCCTATCCCGCAACAACTTCACCGGGCCCCTCACAGTCCCGGCGTCCGTGTCCGAGCGTTCCGCGACGCCGCCGTGGTCGGTGGTGGACATCAGCCACAACGGCATCACGGGGGAGGTCCCGGAGGACCTAGCGGCCGTGGAAAGCCTGTACGTGAACAACAACCGGATGTCCGGTGAGGTGCCGGAGGCGGTGGCCCGCAGCGTGTTCGCCGGCCGCATGAGGACCTTCTACGCGCAGCACAACTTCCTGACGGGCTTCCCGGTGCCGCCGCTGCCGCTGCCGGACTCCGCGGCGCTCTGCCTCTCCTACAACTGCATGGAGCTGCCGTCCGCCTCCGCCGCCGACGGTTGCCCCACCATCGGTGGCCCGCTGGAGTCCAGGCCCGCCGACCAGTGCCGGAGCAGCGGAGGGGACGGCTGAGCCGCCGCCGCCGACATTCTCGAGGCTGACAGGTGGGCTAGCTTGACACGGGATAGCCTGGCTCCTCCGTTTCCGTTTTGTCCGTTTGTTTGGGGCAGTGGTGGTTTTCATGTGATTGGGTTTGAATTGAGCTTGTCGTCGGGCGTGCAACGGTCACAGGTCCAAGCAAGGGTTGGCGCGTCGCGTCGCGTCCTCGTGCGTGTGCGTGCGCGTGCTGCTATTACTTATAATCTCTTGCGAAAGGTGGTGTCCATTTCAAATACTTCTGTACTTCTGTTCATACTCTACCAAGTCAGCAAAATGTAAAGGGTTGCCCTGTTTTTTTTTAAAAAATTCAAATCAAAACTACTCTTGGCAGTTGGATTCAAATCCACCAAGCAGTGGTTCTTCAATCTCTGTTCAGTGTTCACCAACATATGCTTGCCACCTTTGGCTCAATTTGTTGGAGTTGTTAGCGCCTCAGCTGGAGACCAGCTCAACTTGTTTTGTTTTTCTAATGAGCTAAACAAATGTTCTAATGAGTGAGCTAGAACTGACAAGCTCAGTCCAAGCAGCCCAAAGCTGCTCAGCCCACAGCCCACCTGGCTCCTCTAAGCCTCTAACCTTAGCTCTCACAAGTAGCCATCGCCGCGGCCGAACGGCGGCGGCGGCGACGGGGCAGCGGCTGCCGTGGTGGTGCTGCATTGAAAAGGTCACACCTTTGCTCGCCGGAGTTCAGGAGAAATTCACCGCAATTCTGAGGTAAAGGCGAAGGGGAAGAAGGAACAAAAGATATTAATGCCCTGAGATTTCCGCAGCTTTTCCTCGCTGAGAGGAAAATTTCGATGAGAACTCAAGAATCACAATTAAACCGCCGTCGAAATGGAATTATCCACCCACCGGAGCAGCCGTCGCCACGTGCTAGTACTTGTATTCTTCCGATCTACGATTCCATTGTACTCTTAAAATTGTCGATCGAAGCCAAGTTGGGGCGAACAAAATGCAGAAAATCGGCAAGAATTTTTAGATTAGAAAGACGCGAAGGCGTGGCAGTTTGTGCTCTCGGAGTTATGGTTTTTTGCGGCAAGAATTTCTTCCTCGTCGATGACTCCTGAGAGAATAAAGTTTGTCTTCATATTAGATAAAATGACTAATTAAAATTAAAATAATTAAAGTAGTGATTTTATATTCTTGGAATTGCTTAATTTTGGTATAACCTGATAACTTAGGTAGGACGTATCAAAATTAACATTTAAAATTTTGATATACCCCATGAATCCATGATACATTCTCAAACACCCTAAAATTTCTCTAATTAAAATAGATGAAGTAACAATGAATCAAAGCAGATGAATTAGTTGAATTTACAGTAACAAATATTGAAAGCTAGCTCGTAGTTTGGGACAACGAACGACCCATTTCCCCTAAACTTGTTTTTTTAGCGACCTATTTGCAAAATTGCTCCGATGCTAAGAGAGTTGATAATTTGCCACCGTAAGAAAGGGGAATCATTTTTTTGTCATTCTGATTAACGTGTTATTAATCTAAATATTTTGCATTATTTTAGAGTGACACCATAATCAAAGATGTCATCTTAAACGAATAATTTATCAATTTTTCATCTGATGATGCTGGTACTTCGACGAACTTCACTGCAATGATCCTGCGCGACTTCATGTTTGTCATCAATCCCTATGTAAGAATCCTTTCTGGATCATGTTTATTGTTTTTATTCATGCTTCTATAATGCCGGCTAGTTTTTAAAATTTTATTTTGCATTACTAGTTTGTGGTATTTGTCATCTAGAAATATAAGAAATTAGATTATTACGCATTATGTTTGTAAAAATCTAGAACTTCAGTATTTCAAACATCGATGATGAAGCAGCACGCTAGAGTTCGATTCGAGAGTAAATGGGAAGAAAAATCATATACTAAAAACCAAAACAAGTTGTTTTCGAGTGAAACTGTTGTTGAATTGAATGCATTCTGACCTTATTGCCGGACCCGTTTTATGATGTTTGCAGGTTTCGTACAGAGTTTGTGAAGGCACTTGAGTGGTAAGAGTAGTTCTAACTAATAGTTTCATAGTTTCTTAGCTGAGATCTTATTTTACTATGTTAGTAAAACACTATATCTAGAAATTATGTTCCCAATTTTAATTTTTTAGTATGAATCTATAATAAATTTTTTATATTACTATTTTCTCTTTCTCCTACTCTAATCCAATCACTTTTATTCATGTCTTGGATATAGTGAAGATATAATGTCTTACTTAAGACATGATTTCTTCATATTATAGTATCTTTTCTCATTAAATAACTTGCTATATTACATTTTTTTATGTGGCAGCATAAGAAATGCCTAAGAAATCATCCTACATGGAGAGTTGGGAGTGCCCTAATCGGTTCCTAACTTCGGGGAATCCGACTGCTCAATGTAGTTGGGATCTGCGTCATTTGACACAGATCTAATGGTGCGAAGGTCTTTATATACTGTGGATATCGATCTCACCACCTATCAGGGGCGAAGCCCAACAGAAAGCTGTGGATGCAGATGAACCCCCCCAAAAAAACAAAAACAATACTTACCTCTACATTTTAGCCCTTTTTGCACCCCTCTTGCGCCAGCGTGCTGCACCCCCGAAGGCCCATCTTCGCAAGCTAGCAACAAGCAGCCTGCCAGGAGCCCACAAATGCCATGATCAGAGGCCACCAGCAGCCCACAGCAAGGAAACACGCCAACACCACAGCCCACGCCAACACTAATTGAATGTATCGCCTATTCGTCTCCCTCACTCGCCAGCATCCAACCACGCGTCCACGGCTCCACGCCCACGGCGAATTGGCGATCGCCTGGCTCCTGCGCCGTCGCCCGCTGGCATCCTGCTCCTGCGATCTCCTGGCTCCTCCGCCGCCTCGCCGAGCCACAGCTGTGGACAGTGGACCTGTGGTAAAAAAGGCGCCCGACCCTCCCCTCCCTTCTGTTTTCTGATTAGGCATTAATTCTTTCTATAATTTTCCATAGATTCTATTCTAGTATTCTTGATTTCTAAACTATGCAATCAGCAGATTAGTACATACTTACATATTAGGTTACTAATGATAGATCAATTAATGGAACGATTTTACAAAAGGAAAGCACCAGAGCCGGATAGTTGCAATAATGCTAGAAATTCACGTTTGGATGATATCAACTGGGAGGAGGAGATTAAGTTTGATCCAGGACTGAGGAAACAAATTAATGATTATCATCCTAATGTTAGAGAGAGGGTGAGAAGAAAGTACTTGGAGAATGGACCTTGCCAACCTCGCACAATTCGTTTTCCTATGACAGAGATTGGAGGAGTTCCAAGAAGGTTTGTTCCAGAATGGTTTGATGAATTTGGAGGTTGGCTTGAATATAGTGAGTCCAAAGATAAAGCATATTGCTTTTATTGTTTCTTGTTTAGAGAAAAGAAGGATGGCGGATATGAAGCATTTGTTAAAAATGGTTGGAATGGCTATCATAGAAAGGAAAGACTACAAAATCATGTTGGTAATGTCGGTGGCTCACACTATCTCGCAATGAAGAAATGTGATGATCTCTTACAAACAAAACAACACATTGATGTTGCTTTCCGTGATGTTAGTGAATCTGCTAAGAAGGACTATTATACTCGTTTGAATGGGTCTATTGATGTTGCTAGAATATTGGTGAAGCAAGGATTGCCGTTTCGGGGTCATGATGAGTCGAAGAAGTCCTTAAATAAAGGGAACTTCAGAGAATTTCGTAATTTTGTAGAGGAGCAAAATCCGACATTAAGAAAGGCGGTAGATAAAAAGAATTCAGATAACAGCCTTTTGATTGCTCCTGAAATACAGAAGGATATTGTGCATTGTTTTGCAAAGGAAGTGCTACACTCTATTCTAGAAGAAATTGGGGATGATGTTTTTTGCTTGCTAGTTGATGAGTCGAGAGATGTTTCTTGGAAAGAACAAATGGCAGTGGTCTTAAGATACGTAGATAAATTTGGAATTGTTAAAGAGAGATTTGTTGGTCTTGTTCATGTGAATGAAACAAATTCTGCAAGTCTCAAGTCTGCTATTGATGCATTATTTGCTGATCTTAAGTTAAGCCTAAAGCAAGTTAGAGGACAAGGATATGATGGTGCTAGCAATATGCGAGGTGAGTTCAACGGCTTGCAATCATTGATTATGAGAGAAAATAGTTCATCTTATTATGTTCACTGTTTTGCTCACCAACTCCAATTAGTCCTTGTTGCCATTGCGAGAAAGCATAAAGGGGTTAGTGAATTTTTTACTATGATCTCTATCTTATTGAATGTCGTGGGTGGATCATCTAAGAGAAGGGACATGATTAGAGATATTAATCTTCAAGAAATGAGTAAAGCATTAGGCTGTGGGCAACTTCAGACTGGGACAGGATTGAATCAAGAGCAAAGTCTTCAAAGACCTGGAGATACTCGTTGGAGTTCCCATTATAAATCTCTCAAAAGTTTGGTTGACATGTTTCTTACAATAATCAAGGTACTAGAAATTGTGGAAAAGGATAAAAAAGATTGGAAGATCAGAGATCAAGCATCAAATCTTTTACAATACTTTCAGTCTTTTGACTCTATCTTCTATTTGCATCTCATGTTGACTATATTAGGAATCACAAATACCCTGTCATTAGCATTGCAACGGAAGGATCAAGACATAGTGAATGCTATTAAATGTGTGAAAGCAACTAAATACCAATTGGATGAACTTAGAAGAGAAAAGTGGATGATGCTATTAGACGATGTCCATGGATTTTGTGACAAGAATGATATTTGCAAATTGGAAATGGAAGACGAATATATTGATCCAAAGAAGCGGAGACATAAATCTGGAATTACGAACAAGCATTATTATCAGGTAGATTGTTTTAATGATGTTATTGATTGGCTACTTCAAGAGCTTGATAGCCGCTTCAATGAGACAAGCTCTCAATTGCTTGTTTGCTCAACAGCTTTTAGTCCAAGAGACTCATTTCAGGATTTTAGTATAGAAAATTTGATGAGCCTTGCGAAGCTTTATCCACATGATTTTGATTCTGGGAATTTGAGGGATCTTAACCACGAGCTTGGCCTCTACATATATGATGTGAGAGATGATGAAAGGTTCTCCGACCTACAAACTATTGCCGAGCTTTCTCAAAGAATGGTGAAGACTAGAAAACACGAACGTTATCCAATGGTTTACCGACTTTTGAAGCTTGTGCTAGTGCTACCTGTTGCTACTGCTACAGTTGAGAGGTGTTTCTCAGCCATGAAAATTGTGAAAACAGAATTGCGCAATCGCATTGGTGATATATATATGAGCAATAGCCTTATTTGCTATGTGGAGAAAGAAGAGTTGTTGAAAGTCACCAATGAGGCTGTGGTTCGTCGCTTCATGAAAATGCAAGGTCGTAGATTTGATGACTAGGGTTAAAGGTAATGTATTATGTTTTTTCGTTGGTTCATTTTTTCTCTTAAAATATTGTTTATGGAATTCTTCGGTTTGGTAATTATATTTTAGCCCTTCTTTATTCCTGCACCCCCCTCCATTTTGTTCTAGCTTCGCCACTGCCACCTATGAACCCCTCTCTAAAATCTTTCTCTGATATCCGTTAGATTGAAATCGGACGATGTAGAGGAATCGACTACTTTTGTAGTCGGTGAGCTGACTGCTCGTTTGGACGAAGCAAAGTCGATAGTCACACCGGCACATCATCGCTTCAGCTTCTGGTTGGGGAAATCGCAGCTTCAGATGTCCATTTACAAATTACAAATGGTGGAATGTGACATAATACCATCCAAGGAGATGTACGTGAGATGCATCAATCTGAGTTTTTATAATGTCTTGAATTAGGACCTAGCAAAAATAAGATAGCTATTAGTTAACTAGAGGAAAATATATGTAGCTATGTGAAAATGAACTACTCTCAAATTTGTAGGGAATGATAGCTTATGTCTTAATATGTTTTATTGGTGTCTTAAATAGCTAACTGATGTGGAGCTGGGAGAAAAATAAAAATAATAATTTATCTCACCAGTAGTACTTGATCCCACACGTAATACACTCAGTTTCTTAGAATACGTGAAATCTTCTATCTATTAGCTTGTCGCTAGTTATTATCTTTCCCCCACATTTTCTATCCACGTAGAAAAGAGAGTGAATCTAGCTAGTGAAATAGTCAACCATTGGAGACGCCATAAGGAGTATGGCCTATACGCTCCAATCGAGGAGTAACCTATTGATAGCCTAGTATCTAGTATCAGTTAAATTAATGAGTGAAACTTAGGCTATTCACAGCGGTGGATTTCATAACACTGTTTCATATAATACCACATCAGCTTTACAAACTGAATGAAATACACTCTCTCAGTGGAGAGTTTCATTTCACTGTTTCCTAAGCTAACCAGTATAATTAAATGCAACTAGCTCTTATGAAATACTCTCTCTGATGAAACGATTTAGCTTTCAATGGGTGTTTCATTTCGTTTCATTCGTCTTGGAAACGAGTTAGCACCATGTTATGGTGATAACACTACTTCCTTCTCTTTTCTTATTAATTGAATGTCATGTCAGCAAAAAATTTAATGTGACATGGTAATTAATACCATAAAACACCCCATTGTCCCCATAAAACCCCTATTGTGAATAACCTTATTATTCAAATTATGAGTAAGTATAGCTTAGAATTTCTAGATGGATGTTTAACGTTAATTGGTCTTTATCGAAACACTTTATATAAATAATACATAGAATTATTCAGAAAAAATAGTGGTTTTTTAAAACTTGCTGAGCATTGCTGGAATTTATATGTGATTTGGGCCTGAAGCCCAAGCCCATATGTAGCCTTCGTTGCACACAGGCAGAGTCTACTGAATCCAATTTGTCGACGTGTACCGATGATTGAGAGAGCGTGTCCGTATAACCATCTGATTTAAAGTTTTGAACCGTGAGAAGGCAAATAACAAATAATATTTTTGGGAAGCATTTCACGTGATTGCTCTTTGTTCTTTCGTGGTACCTGCTGCTTCTCCTAACGCAATCCAGATCCTGCACGCCCTACTACCTGTCAAGTAGCGTCTCGCAAAATCTTCATGTATGAATGGTCGGTTGACTGCACCTACTTACCGGAGAGGAGACCCAGCTCAGGCTCAGGCTCAGCCATCAGCCATGGTAGAGTGTCAAAGCAAGCAACTAATGTCCAATACACATCCTCCCATGGACTTGCTCCACGCTTGTATCCGTCTCCTTCAATCAGTCTCCATCCCAACCAATCCATCGTAGAAAAAAAGAATAAAAAACACTATATAGTTTTAGATTTTGAGAACACTCTCCTCTTGTCCGTTGTCCAAGATGGAATTAGGTGGGCAGTCCTAATTATTCTGCAGTTCGTCAAACAGAGCAAGAGGGAGGAAGGAAGCAGCCTCGAATATACAAGTATACAACTACTTGCCGGCGACGAGAGCAGCAATCATGGAGTACATGTTACATTCAGCGACTCGGCATGTGCCGATTTAGGCCTGAAGAACAAAAACGTGGGTAAGTGCTGGTGATCGCCGTTGCTGGTATCTGTGGCTTCGACCTTGTGTAGCTTGTAGCTCGAGTGGTTTGTTGCGTGATGTCGTCGACGGCGTACACGCGGCCGTCGAAGCCGCCGGGGCCGGCAGGAGAGCGGAGGCCGCCCAGGCTAGCCAAAGAGCTCGGCAGGATCGAGCCCAAGAAGCTGGGGATTGGGCTGGTCGCCGGCTGCTGCCTCGCTCTCCTCACCTACATCTCCTTCGCCCGGCTGTTCGCCATCTACTCGCCGGTCTTCGGTGCGCCACCTCCATTCAGCTCGCCATGGCAAGCTCGTTTAGTTTCTTCCACGGTGGAGTAGCTTCGCATGCTTACTGATGTGATTTTTTTGGGCGGAATTGTTGTCAGAGAGCACGTCATTGGTGATGAAGAACAGCGCGCCGCCTGCGCCGACTCTGCCGGATGCTGTGTTGACTCAGCACGAGAGCAAAGCAGAGGACGAGAAGGATCTTGGTGAAGAGGAGACGGACCGGAAAGTGCCAAGCTTCGCAGAGGCGACAGAAGTTGAAGAGAAGGAAACAGTAACGAAAACATGTGATACTTCTTGTTCTAACACCTTGGATTGGAAAAGAAACAGCTTGTGCGAGATTTTTGGTGATTAAGACGCTAATTTTGATCTGTGTTTCCGGCAGCTGGAAGCGAAACAGAGCCCACCATCACCTGCGACGAGAACGGCGTCGATGAGGGATTCCCATATGCGCGGCCATCGGTCTGCGCGCTCGCCGGCGATATCCGGGTCAGCCCGAAGGAGAAAGCCATGTTCTTTGTCAATCCATCCGGCGCCGGTCCGTTCGACGCCGCCGGGGAGAAGAAGATCCGCCCCTACGCTCGCAAGGACACCTTTCTCCTCCCGGGCGTCGTGGAGGTAACCATCAAGTCCGTCTCGTCGCCGGCGGTAGCGCCGGTCTGCACGCGGACACACAACGTCCCGGCTGTGGTCTTCTCCATTGCTGGGTACACCGACAACTTCTTCCACGACAATACGGACGTGTTGATCCCGCTGTTCCTCACGACGGCGCACTTCGCCGGCGAGGTGCAGTTCCTGATCACCAACTTCAAGCCGTGGTGGGTGCACAAGTTTACACCGCTCCTAAAGAAGCTATCCAATTACGAGGTGATCAACTTCGACAAGGACGACGAGGTACACTGCTTCCGTCGCGGCCACCTCGGCCTTTACCGCGACCGTGACCTCATCATCTCCCCGCACCCGACGCGAAACCCGCGCAACTACTCCATGGTCGACTACAACAGGTTCCTCCGCCGCGCGTTTGGCCTGCCGAGGGACAGCCCGGCGGTGCTCGGCGAGGTTACCGGCGCGAAGCCCAAGATGCTTATGATCGAGAGGAAGGGCACGCGCAAGCTTCTCAACCTGCGCGACGTGGCCGCGCTCTGCGAGGAGCTCGGGTTCGCGGTGACCGTGGCGGAGGCCGGCGCCGACGTGCGCGGGTTCGGCGAGATGGTCAACGCCGCGGACGTGCTCCTGGCGGTGCACGGCGCCGGTCTGACCAACCAGATCTTCCTCCCGACGGGCGCCGTGCTCGTGCAGATTGTGCCATGGGGCAAGATGGACTGGATGGCGACTAACTTCTACGGGCAGCCGGCGCGCGACATGCGTCTCCGCTACGTCGAGTACTACGTCTCGGAGGAGGAGACGACGCTCAAGGACAAGTACCCAAGAGACCACTACGTGTTCAAGAACCCCATGGCCATCCACGCGCAGGGCTGGCCGGCGCTCGCCGAGATCGTCATGAAGCAGGACGTCATGGTGAACTTAACCAGATTTAAGCCGTCCCTGCTCAAGGTGCTCGACGAGTTGCAGGACTGAGCCCTTTCTGCTCAGGACAAAAGCACACAATTCATTATAAATTTGGAGGTTTTGATTTTATCAGTTAAATTGATGATTGATCAGAGTAATTTATTTCATTCTGAAATTTATGCTGTTTGACATTGAGAAAAAAAAAGAAGACCTCTTCTTTTTTGGTCATCGGAATATTGGATGTAAAAGAAGGGCAGTGTATAAATTTCAACAGCCTAAAATGTTTTACTCATTTTCAGTCCAGTTTAGGCTCTGTTTGGGAACACAGTTTTTTAAAACTACAGTATACTATGTCTAAGACAATACCACAGTTTTAGAAAAAGTGCTTCATACTAAAGTTTTCGATAGTGTAAATTGAGTACAGTATTTATAATACTACAGTTTACTTTACAGATATTTCAAATGGAGTTGTCAAATACCTTTTAGTATATAATACTGTAGTATTGCTCAATACTACAGTATTACTTCCAAAACTACAAAAAATTATGTTCTCAAACATGACCTTAATTTTTCCATAGATCTGCATTAGCTTTTGTCGCGTACATCTTACAAATATAAAAAAGATGAAATTATTGCTAGTATACATTATCATAGATGGAAGAAGACTATAATACCCTTAAAATAAAGGGCAGATGCTAAGATTCAATATGAGACGACAATAAATAATTTATACAAAAGCGTATGTATTTTAATTTTTTTTCTACTGTGATAAACTTTTAAAAATATATTCTATCAGTTTATTGAATTGGACTTATGTTATAAATTACAATAAGGTAACGATCAAGCTAATTATTTATGATTGTAAGCTGAACACTTTCAAAAAGGAAAAAAAAACTTTTTCAGGTCTGCTCATCCGGTGGTGGAGAAGCAAACGGACATGGGAGGGAGAGAATTCGGCCAGCTCGCAGTAGCACTCAGGATACGACATTCCACGGCGAGGTGCTGCGGTTTGTGTGGCTGTGCGAGTGCCGAAGAAATGAAGAGCGCCTACGCCAAGTTGTAACCGCTGCCCGCCCGCCCGCTAAATCGATGCTCCTGCGCTGTCCAACATCGAAACCTCTTTGCATGGGCATCAACGTGTGGTGTTTGACAGGTGAGCTTATCGTTCCATCCTCGTGGGCACTCCATATTTTTTAAGGAAGAAGGTCACTGATCGATCTTATTTAAATGTTATATATTATGATGTGGTATGTGGATTTTTAGAAATCATTTATCTTAGTATTATTCTTATCCGAACACACTTAACATCAGAATTCTAATGAAATTTGATGTCAACGTGTTCACATTTTTTTCACAAGATATGTGCATGGTAACAACTTTTTTTGCTTTTTATCACCGCAGCTGCCAAAGATACTCTTCTTCATGCAAGAAGAGCTTGTAGATGGTTCGTCGGTCCCTTGGCTTTTTCTTGTTTATAACATGTTCTTTTGCTTTTATCAGTCCTTCGCCTTGATTCAAGGAGCCGTCATCACCGTGGACTGTCAAGAAAGCCTCGTCACGGAAGATATTAGAATTTTTTGTCGATGAGCTTCGAAGGCCACCCAACGTCAACAATAGGCCGAAGCGACTGCTGAAGCACTGAAGGTCGAAGTAGCCAAGACATGCAAGGTCACAACGGCGGCGACTTTGGAGGCTGAGGACCTTCGGCGAGCCCTTAAGGCTTTGGAGGTTGAGGTCATGAAGTTGAGGCGAAGAAAACTGGGATTTGCACCGCTAAGCAAATCTTGGAGGTTGAAAGGGTTGAGATTATCTAGAGGGTTGATGAAGCCACCTTCATACTTACTAGAGTTCTGGGATGCTCGGGGCCAATTGTCGGACCCTAAATTTTGAAGCATAGGATCCCATCGGGCATCAACTTGGATTTTTACACGTCGTCGCCTGCATCACGGAAGACACACTGGTGGGATTCGCTCAGACCGTAGAAAGGGTGGTCATCCAAGGAGTACTTTGTATGCTTCACAAGGCAGGGTGCCGACACTTCAAAGCGGCGACCTCTGTCAAGCCGGTGATCTTCGATAGACCTTGCCTGACTTTGCTAACACCGGAAGTCATCGAGGTCTGGTGTCCTCTTCATGAGCCCTGGAAGGCCCAAGCGCGCGAAGCGTCCCTCGAACTCCATAAGGTCGGCCGCTTGCGGCACATGGGATAGCGCAGTCCTCCCTAGGGGCTGAACCCTTCTCCTCCGAAAGTGTAAATATTTAGGCTTTATTTTATAATACTTAGTCATAGCACTGTAAAGTGGACTTACACCAATTTATTAATGACATGCGGGGGTGTTTTTGACTTGTTGAGGCTCAAGATTTAAGTGTTGACATAGACATCGAAGTACTCGAAGCCTCAAAGGTACTTCATCACTAGTGGGTAGTATTTGAAGTAGCTAAGTCTGAAGGCCGCCCTCGGTTCAAAATACTACACTGTCCCACGGGTGAAGTTATACCCAAAGTAGCCCAAGAGCTATTAGCCTCTGTGAAAGTTGAGCCATTTGCACCTCTTCTTCTTCACCTGACCTAAGTAGCTTTGAAGTAGTTCCCATGACCGAAGGAGTCCAACCCTCGAATGTGCCTACATTAGACAACAACGAAGCCCTAGACTTCTTGGTTTTTGATTCGAAGCCACCTGCGACTTGGACTTGGACCGATCTACAAGAGGAATGAAGGGCTTTTGGGGCCTCAAAGCACGAACGCTCCAGCTTTGGTGAGGGTTTGTCGATCCGGGAGGGCTCTCATCATAAGAAGAGTAACAAGAAGCGGGGTCTAGTTTTTTGACAACGCAGGCCCGCTGGTTATTAGGTTTTGATACTTTTTTTGTAATGTTTGTATTTGAAGTGTCTTAGCGTACTTGGTGAATGTATCTATGACAATGAAATTCATTCTTGTTTTAACTTTGTGTGTGTGCCTTATACTTCGTCACAATCAGTAGTAGAGGTGATAAATGAAGCACACTCCGAATGAGTACAAAACACAACACAACACATTCCGCACGAGTACAAACGAAGCTCATTCCGCACAAGTACAAAATGAAGCCGATGCATGCAATAGTACCATTGTCCAACACGTTAAGTATGTAGAGGGATATGCCTGGTAGCATGGCATCAAATGTTCGGTCACTTTTTCAAGTTGTGCGGATGCTTTGAGTGTTCGGCTTGGAATCCTTAGTAAATCGGTAATACACGAAGATAGGCTTCGATTTTATGATATATGCTAAGAAGCTTTGGTTTCTATACAAGACAAAGCAAGGCTTCAGAGACTATCAATTGGATGAAGCAGGGCTTCACGATTTATGATAGATAAGCGAAGTAAGGCTTCAAAATTTATACTCAATGAGTGAAGCAAGGCTTTGACTTTGTTATTTAATATGAAGTAGAGTCTCGAAATTTGTTTAAGACGAAGAAAGGCTTCAAAATTTATTTAAAGCGAAGCAAGGCTTCAAATTTTGTTTAAATTGAAGCAAGGCTTCAGAGTTTGTTTAAAGCGAAGCAAGGCTTCAAAATTTGTTTGGGATGAAACAAGGCTTCAAAATTTGTTTAAAACGAAGCGAGGCTTTAGTTTTTGTTTAAGATGAAGCGAGGCTTTGGTTTTTTATTTAAGATGAAGCAAGGCTTTGGTTTTTTGTTTAAGACGAAGCAAGGCTTCAGTTTTTATTTGGTCACCTTGGACTCTTTTGGACACCCTGAGTGGAGGCTCGAAGGCCTAGTTCTTATCGTTATGGGCCCCAAGACGCTATGTAACAAGGGTAGAGCGAATCACACCTGCTTTTTGGTCACCTTCGACTCTCTTTAGGACGTTTCGAGATGCATGCTTGGAGTCCTTTGTTTTTATCACTACGGGCCTAGAGGCGTTGTGTAACGACAAGAGTGGAGCGAATCACACCAGATTTTTAGGGCCTTTTGATAGAGCCAGAGCGGAGCATACTCCGACATGTGTTGACTTTATTTATCTTGTGTCGAGTCCACCTTCAAGCTCGGCTAGTGAAAATGCTTATGCATACCTTTGAAGGCTTTAGTGGTCCGGAGACCTTAGGCCGAAGAGAGGATTAATATAGTAGCCCCTTTGTGCAGCGTTCCTCGGAGCTCCTGAAGTGCCAAGGCTAAACAGAAGACAACGAAGCCTTCAAAATGTTAGAGAAGCCCCTAGCTGAAAGGAGACCTACAGAGTCTATGTGTAGGACTTCGCAGCCATCTTCGGAGATATACTTTGAGATTGATTATGCATCTAGTGGTAGAGAGGATAATTTAGAACTAGGCTCCCACGGATGGTGCCAACTATTGTTCCATAAAAGTTATGCTAATATGTTTGTCTAGCCTTGAAGGGCTACATATTACAAAGTGGATTTATACTGGTTCAAGCCTCTAAAAGGGATAATAATCTTATGTCCAGTTCATAGTGATATTTCTACTTTCTATATTATGTCCCTATTACAGTAGAGATGCTCGGCATTTATAGGCAAAATACAAAAGAAAAAACCATTTTACCCACTAGTTATAACCGACGTAACAGACTCTGATTATTGATAGATTAGGCTTAGGTAGATCACCTAGGTTGGTACTAGTAGGGTTCATCTTAGGTTCAACATGGCATAGGTATTAGGATAAACAGAGAAAGATTAGGGCTAGTGTACCTTCGTTGGTGTTGGTTGACAATGATGCCATGGTGCTCCTTGGCATACTGCTTCCACTACAACAATCCAGGCAACTTCTGTTGGCCAAAGCCGACGAAAGTTAGCCCTTTCTCGACGGAAGAAGCTAACTTCCGTCAGCATTTGACCGACGGAAGCGAGGAGACGGAAGTTAGCTAACTTCTGTCGGTCGCCGATGGAAGTTAGCGCCGAACTCTGCCATGTCAGCAGAGGGGCGCTAACTTCCGTCGGCCAGCCTGGCCGATGGAAGTTAGGGATAGCTAACTTCCGTCGGCTATGGTCAAAACCGACTGAAGTTAGCTGGTATTTTTTTTGTTTTTTTCTGGTTCCCCTATTCACACTCACATCCAAACACAATTTATATCACATTCACATATAACATCCAAAATCATATCTCACATCCAAAATCACATTCAAACTTCACATATAACATCCAAAATCACATCTCACATCCAAACTTCACACATCACATCCAAAATCACATAACACAACTGAATTCACATCCAAAGTCACATTACACATCCGCATTCACATATACCATCCAAATTCACATACAAAGTCACATAACACATCGAGATTCACATAACACATTCAAATTCATATCATGCACATATCACATCCAGATTCAATCCAAACTTTACAATACACATCCATACTCACTGATCGCCCATATTTGGGCTTTGGGCGCCGCCGCTGTCTCCCGCTTCATCCACATTTGCCCCGGAGGCTCCATCCTGACTAGGCGTACGAAAACTCTGAAGAAATAGACAAAATTAGAGAACGAACTCAACTACTCTTCTAAATGCTAACTTAAGTATCTGAAGTAACGATATGTCAGGAGGTACCTCAGGTGATGTAGGAGATAGTGGTGGTGGCGGGGGAGGTAGTGGTTGGAACAAGGACATGTCAAATCCACCATGCTGTTGGGCTAGTTGCTACACATGCTGTATTGTAATCAGTTAGTTCTAAACCTATTTCTGAATACTTTTTAACTTCAACATTGTAAACTAAACTTACTTGGATCATCGCCTGCTATTGTGCTAAGCAGGCGGTATAGTACTCTTGTTGTTGTCTGCTGTGCTTGTCGCGCCGCCTCATTTCCTCCCTCAGCCGAACCACCTCCGGGTTTTCTTCTGAGCGACGATGGCTGGAGCCAACTCCGACGGAGCTCTGCAACGACTGAGCTGACTTCTGAGCTCTCACCGTGTAACACCCCAGAAATTAAAAAGGATTAAAATAAAAGAAAAACATTATTTAAATCATTTCTGGATTTATTATTAAAGAAAAAAATCACAAAAGAACTCAAATAAAGCCAAACAGGGAGAAATACTCAAAATCTGGACTTGAAAATTTTATGAGATGAACTAGAGACCAAAATATAATTTTAGGAATTTTTACAAATTTTTATCAACAGTGGTTCAACCCTTAAACAAATAAATGAATTACTGGAATTATTTTAAATCAGAAAACCATTTTAATCCTTAACGGGCCTCAACCTCGAATTCGCCCAGAGCCCGGCCCAATCCAGCATTGAGCCACTGACGAGTGGGACCCGCCTGTCGGCGCGTTCCCCCGCCTCCCTCTCCCGCCCACGCCCGCCTGGCCCCACGTGTCTGCCTCCTCGCGCTCGCCTTCACCGACGGACCGCTCGGCCCCGCCTGTCGGCCCCTTTCCTTTCTCGTTCGCCCACTGACAGGTAGAGCCCACCTGTCAGGTCCTTCGTCTCCGATGGAAGGGGATCGCCCCCCTTCCTTTCTCCCGGCGATCTCCTTCTGTTTCCTCGCCGCCGGCCACCGGATCGCCCTGGATCGCCCCGGATCGCCTCCCTCGCATACCGCCGCCCCCTTTCCATCCGTGGCGACGCATCTTCGCGCATAAGGAAGCGTACCCGAGGAGAATGGAACCCTCGCCGGAATTGGAAGGAGCCCTCTCGGTTTCCCTCCGATAACCCTACCATATCCACCGCCGGCGACCCCTATAAAAGCCCCTCCTTTCGCCGCGTTCAGCCCACACCGCCAAAGCCCGAGCTCGAGTGAACCAGAGCGCTCCCTCGTCGTTTTCGGGTTTCCCCTCTGCTCCACCTCCGGCGAGCGATCGCCGTCACCTCCGACCCCCACCGCCCTAGCCACCGCCACCAGAGTGATCGTCGACCATCGCCCCACCTCGGCATCCACTCCGTTGGCCGAGGACACCGCCAGATCGCCGTCGCCGACGAGCACCCGAACGCTCTACTTCGTCTACCCTCGCCGCCGGCCGCCGTCCGTCGCCCTCCGTCGCCACCAGAGGTACCATCATGATCGCCATCCTCTCCTCTTTCCATTTTCGCCGAGAGCTAGGCCCCTAGGCCCTCACCGTCGCCGCCATGGCCGCACCCGAGGTTGCCGTCGCCGGAGACGAAGGGTAAACTACCCTCGTCACCGCGTGCCGTGCCGGAATTCATCCGAGCCGCACGATCCCGCACGGACGATCCAGATTAGATCCTACAGGATCTAATCTGAGCCCTCAGATCCGGTCAAACCGGTATCTTTTAATCTGGACCGTCGATCTCTATTTAAAAGTTTGACTCAATCTGGTGCGTCCACGTCATACCCGTTCGCTAGGATTTAATCAGGACCGTCCATTTTCATTTAAACGTTCCGCCTCGCGCCTGGCCGCTTGATCCGGATCGGACGATCCAGATCGGTTCGGTCCACGCGCATAGTACCGCGGTCCACCGTGGGCCTGGCTCACCGTGGACCAGAGCCCATTTCTGGTTTTAAATAAAATTCAGAAAATAGTTTAAACTTCAAAAATTCATATCTTGCTCAATTTAACTCCAAATTTCACCATTCAAATTTTGTTAAATTCAGTAAATTATTCTCTACACATTAATGCCATAAAAACAGTATGTTACTGTTACCCAAAATATTTTAGCAGATAAAAGAATAGAAACCCCTTAGGGATAAATTATTAATTCAGCAAAATAAATTAGGAAAAATCCTAAAAAGCTAAACTTTACTGTTTTATGCAAAAACTCAGAATATTAAAATATTACTTCACATAAAAACACCCACAACTATGTATGTTCTTTTATTGGTGGATTTTATCTGTTTATTGAATGTATTATTTATTTTTCCGTATCGAGAAGACTACGAGTTCATCGAGGAGCAGGAGTTCTACCCCGAGGTTCCTCCATCCCCATTTGCTGATCAAGGCAAGTCATCGACCCTTCTGTGGAAACAGTTGATCATAATTGAGCTCATGTTTCAATAAATTATCGCTATAACCCATAGGTTAATATTGCATTAGTCAAATATTCAAGCCTTACACATATTTATTAGATCCCCGTCCTTGTGTGCAAACCCAAGCCATTCTTATTGAGCCTTAACTCCTTGTCACTCTACTATAAAAATATTAGCTAGTGCCCAATGTACCGGCACAACTGCTATAGGTTAAAAAGAACGAGTCGTAGATAGCTGGATTCTGTATATGAATTTCCCTGTTATTCTCGTCTCTGGACTCTGTTGGAGTTGGCTAGGTTATAAGTATGGTGGGTTCCGGGTGCAAGCTCGGGCACTGGTTTGTCGCACCCGGGGCACTATAAGGACCGGTCTGCGGGATCTGTTGCAAAGCACTTCCGTACCAACCACAAGTCTAATGGGTAAGTCCTAACTGGAAGTATGGAATACTCCGGCTCGATGCACCATAGAGGAGGGGGCAAGGGGCTAGCCTGCGGGCGACTTGTACCGACGAGGCTCAAGGGGGGGTATGGTGGGGCTCCGATGCGTCGGGACACCATATGAAACCCATAAGAGGGTGCTATTGGGTCGGGGAGGACTATATGGAAGGTTTTGGCACGAGTTCCCGTGTGATGGGTCATCTCGTTACACTTTGGTGTAAATGATGAGTGCGTGCCTTGTGGGTACAGTGGTACATCTCTGATCAGAGTAATTTAATCTTTTCGAAAAGCCGAGCCCACGGTCAAGGGCGGGTTGTGTGACTACTTGCAGTTAGTTTACAATTGTTTGAATGTTCAAGTTATTCATGGCACGTAAGGACTGTTGAGCGAGGTGGGGCTGACTGTACCCCTCGAGTTAGAAGATGATGATACCCATGCACATGTTTACTTTTCCGTACTAATAAATTGCTCACATTTAAAGCTTTACAATTATGCTGCTTCCGCAAAATTAGCCACTACCTCCCTTGTTATTATCTTGCATTATATTTGCATTCGGTGGCTTGCTGAGTACATCTGTACTCACCCCGTTGACTTACAACATCAGAGCCCGTCTACTACGAGGAGGATGAAGGTCTGGAGTAGCGACCCAGTCAAGGCGAGACTGGAAGGAGGCGTTCATCTAGGACCCTTGTTTTATTAGTTTCTCTTCATCTTTATTTACTTTTGTATTAATGCGGTCTACGAACCGTGAATGATTGCCCGTATTGTACGTGGTCGCATGATGAACGTCTTGTTTTATTGATTTTCTATGGAATTTCAATAAAGTCCTGATTTATTAAATCGGGGCACGACACACCGCTCTCGAGTTAATAACTCCATTGAACATGGAGTACCTGCAACATTGAATGAGTTAGTTACCATCACAATACCATACACAAAACATTAATAAAAACATTGTCTCACCGTCCATGGCTTTTTCCACCTTCGCTGGAGTACACGGTCATTTGGTCGACAGGTTCTCTCCACCAATCATAGTCCTCTCCATGGAGTCGAACCATGTGTTCATCATACTGCGCCTGCAAAAAACATATCCGATTAGATGGAGAAAAATGAAACTACGCAAACTCTTAACATTGCTAACATCTCACCAAATGGTCCGTGGCTGTCTGGCTACACAAGACATCTGGCTGTGTAGGATCGCTTCCTTTGTGACCAGAGGTATACACCTCTATGTCACTTGGCACGTTGCCAGATTTAGCTTCCTGTACAATAGAAATGAGTTAGTCGCATTACAATGTATCTATAGATAGAGAGTGACAGAAGGAGGTCTTACCGTGCGTTTAGCGTGGCAAATATGTCCATCGGCACCATATCTGTGCTTCGGATCCGTCCCACGGCATTGTCTTTTCTGCTCGGAAGTCTTCTTGAATGCAGCTGAAGACCAAATCTTGCAGAATTCGAAATATGCATCCTTGCGGTTTGCAAACCACGGAATCCTCACCTGAACAGAGATGCTATTTGTATTATATGACAAAAAATCTCAACAATCGAAGATTTAAAAAGTTAGAATTATTTACCGAACGGTATTGTTCTTCAGTCAAATATATTGTGGATGCACCCGTCGCCTTGCTCATTCGTTGCCCTAGCTTCTCCTTGTAGTAAGCATTGTTCGCTTGAATGCGGGCATACGAAATAGCGCCCTTCACCACCTTGTGTGCATTGTTGTTGAAGACTTGAAGGGCATGATTATGGTGATTGCCGACTTCTGGCAAGCAAAAGCGTAACTGCAAAAGTCATAATTAGTAAAGTGTTGTAACTCGAAAAGCTTTGTGTTAAAACTAAAAGAAGATTGAAAAAACACATCCCCAGAAGTCATGAGACACCGCCCCCTGAGCAGTTTCGTGGCGCTTGTCAGGAGCAAACCGGTAATGGTCCCATGTTTGGCATAGAACCCGCTCATCAGTCGGCATTGTCAGCACCCCTGGGTAGTGAAGACGACACAGGTTACCCAATATCTGGTTAACCTGCCTGACTCTCGAAGTGCCGTCAAACCGAGAGTCAATCCAAGATCTAGAAATACATAATAAATAAAGTCAGTTTAGTGAAAGAAATTTTTTGAAAAAAAGCAAAACAACAGAAGAGTCTGACTCTACATTAAACGAAATCGGCAATTCATCATCTTGGTAAACTTCATAACCTGGCATGAAACCATATTTGCAAATATGCAATGACAACGTCCTCTTGTCTTGCCAACGAGAATTTCTGCACTTCATGCATGGGCACCTCGCGCCAGTGTTTGTTGTCAAAGCGAATGCACGATCAACAAATTTCTCAGCGTTGATTACCCACTCCCTCGTGTGAGATCCACTTTTCATCCAACCACTATACATCCATTGTCGATCGTCCTCAGCCATTCTATAGGCAAAATATTCATTCAATCGAGAATGCATCATATGTACCACGGGCCTATGTCTATAGGGAAAGATAGGTCCTAAACCCACCCAAGAGTGACCAACAAAATGTGGTATTTATGACGAGCCATGAGTCCGAACGAAATTTCAGCAGCATAACCCCGCTGTTCTCCAATTGCACGCCTGATAGTGGTGCAATGGAGAACAACAAGGTTATGGTACTGAAATCCCATCCGGACTCATGACTCATCATAAAGACCACGCTCTGTCGCCCACTCCGAGGCTGTCCAAAAAGGGACAATTTCGGACCTACACATCTCACACGCATGACACGTGTGAGACATGTTGGTCCGAAACGGGTGACGCATAGGTTTCGTTACACTATCTACGTTGTTGTCAAATAAAAAATTGCATACAAAAATAAATATATATATATAATAAAGTATATATATATATAATATACTAATCATCGTAATGAAATCATCAACAAACCACAAATTAACACAAGAATATAATTAATAGCACATATATATTTATATTTTACTACACAACCCATTTAAATTTCAGCTCATTTAAAGCCCATTTCTAAACCCTAACTTCTCCCCACTACCTCTCTCTCTCTCAACCCCCTCTCTAGCCGCCACACTTGATTTCCTCTCCCTCCTCGATCTTCTCTTCCCCATTTTCTACACTAGTGCACTAGGTGACCAGATCTGACCTCGCCACGTCCTCGCCACACCCTCGTCATGCCCTCGCTGTGGCCTCGCTGCGCCCTCGCCATGCCCTATCAAGCCCTCGTCGCGCCATCGCCGCGAGGGAGGGGGAGAGGATTAGAGAGGCAGAGAGGAGAGAGGTGCCACGGGGAGGGGTAGCAGAGGCGGCGGTGGCACAAGGGGAAGGGGTAGCAGAGGTGGCGACGCGGCGCACGGGGAAGGGTAGCAGAGGCGGTGACCGGCGACGCAAGGGGAGGGGTAGCAGAGGCAGTGACCGACAGCGCAAGGGGAGGGGTAGCAGAGGCGGCGGCCGGCGGTGCAAGGGGCAGAGGTGGCGGCGCAAGTGGAAGTGGAGGGAGAGAGTTGACTCAGTCGAGACTCGAGAGGGGGCTAGGGCGACGCGCCGACGCCATAGTCGAAGGCACTTTCACCTAGTCGGCCGTCGAGAGACGCCCGACGACCACCTAGTCGCCATGGGCGATGCCTTGAACGGCCAGGCGGGTGCCCAACTCCACTAGGCAAGGCTAGCCGGCATGGCGCTCGGCGGGGACCGCCTGGACGCCTAGTCGGCGCCTAGGCGACGCCGTGACAACCATGATCTAATTCATTACAACATGACAACATGACAACATATTAAAAAATTCCTCAGTCCTGACATGATTAATTTTGATTATAGACTGTTAAATCTGGTCTAGGTCTCAGCCATATGTTCTTTTCACAAAAACACTGATTAAATAATTTCATCACTATGTCATCAACCTCAAGCAATATGAGAGCATGCAAAACATGCAATAAACATTGATTCAATTCAACCACAAAAAAGAGACGACATTATTATATATGGGGTAAAAATTACTTGGGAACGACGGCGGCGACGGCTACGGTCGGCGGGTGACGGGCAAATGGTGGCGGCGGCGGCGGGGTGCCGGGATGGACGGTGGTGGTCACCGGCGTGGGCGGTGGCCGGCGGCCGGGGGCACGGCGGCGGGGGGCACCGACGGGCGGCGGCCTGCAGCGGCGGGGCGTGTGTGGGCGGTGGCCGGCGGCCAAGAGCACGGCGGCGGGGCACCGGCGAGGGCGGACCGCGGCGGTGGGCGGGGGCCGGCGGCGGCGGGGGCGGGCGGTGGGGGCGGGCGGCGGCCGGTGCGGGCGGTGGGCACGGGAAGGAGGCGGCGGCGGCGGGAGGCGACAGGCTGTCGGCGCGCGTACAGGGAGATTAGGTCTCCCTGTACGCGCGCGGTTGGGGTATAAATCCCCTAACTTCCGTCGGCCAGCATTAAAGCCTCTATCTTCTGTTGGCCACTGTGAAAAGCCGACAGAAGTTAGCTTAACTTCCGTCGGCTCCTCTAAGCCGACGGAAGTTATTTAACTTCCATCGGCTTTTAGAAAAGCCGACGGAAGATAAAATAGCCGACGAAAACTTTCTGTTTTCTTATAGTGTTCGGCGATGTGGCGGCTTGAGGCGAGGGAGGCTTCCCGCCGCTAAAGCACCTGAGTAGATCGGGTTTCTCTCAGGGTATTTCGGGATTGAGGACTAGAGCAACTAGCATCGTAACCTAGAGCCCTATAGGACCCTCTTCCCTTTATATATGGCGTTGTGCGGTAGGGGCCCTCAACCATGAATTGGTTGGGCGCCCCCGATCAGGGCATCGGAGTCCAGAGAGGTTTGTTAGGGAGTTCTAAGTCTTAGGGGGAGAAGAGGGACTCAGCCCTCCCACTCCTTTATGAGATCTAAAACTAATATTTACAAGACTTCGTAAGAGAAGAATGGTAATTTCTCATGTAAATACAAGTCTTGATATCATGGGCAAAGGCATCTGGTTTTGGTTTTTATGCTGAAGTAGTCCTAAGCTGATAGCGGAGCATAGTTCGAAGGTGTCATAGCCAGAGTGGCCTCGGCAACATCCTTAGAACCGAAGTCCAAAGGGCTTCGGTACTCAACGCCCTTCGACCAGTTTGTTAGCGATGTGGTTTCTTGAAGTAGCCTTTGGATAGTCAAGCTCTGCTTATGCAAACCGAAGGGGTCTTTGGACACCAAAGAGAGCTTCGAACTCAGAGGACTTCCAGCTTCTAGGAGGCTTCGAAAATAGTGTTATTAAATTATTTCCGCCCAACGATCACCATCCATTTTTTATTTTCTAAAAATCTAAATAAACCATTTTCGCACTTTACATTGCTGTGTATTAAAAAAATGATGGATGTCTAGTGCAAGTGCTCCAACACCTGCATCAGAACTGGTCTAAACCTGTCGATGTTGATCCGGACGTCCTGCTTCCCGAGGTACCACTCGGCCACGTTGCCCCAGCCGCTCATGTGCACGCTAATGGGGTCTTTGATGATGGGGTGATCCTTCCCGAACACGTCTGTCAGCGAGCTCTCCTCCGCCGCGACGGCGTATTCGATGTACCGGAGCCCCATGTCTCGGGCCGGCTCGCCGAAATCGGTCCGGGCGATGCTCTCCAGCCGACCGTAGGGAACGATCTGCACGAGCACGGCCCCCGTGGGGAGGAACAAGCAGTTTGTCAGCCCGGCGCCATGCACACCGAGCATCACGTCGAAAGAGTTCACCTCCCGGACGAACTCGTCGTAGCTGGCCTTTGGCCGGCCGGCGACGCTCACCTCGAACCCGGCGGCCTCCGCGGCCGCGACGACCTCCGGGAGGTTCATGAACTTGCGGCTGTTGGTCCGCTCCAGGATCATCATCCGTGGCCTCGAGCCCTGGTGGTGGTTGAGCTTGATAGGCCGGTCGCGCGGCAGCGAGTAGGAGTGTCTCAAGAATTCGGTGAAGTTGACCATGGTGTAACCGCCGCCGGTGTCGTCCAGGGAGGGGTCGATGGTGAACTCCTTGCGGCTGCCGTAGCCGACGACCACGTGCGGGTAACAGCGGACGACGCCGTGGTCCTTCTCCAAGTCGATGATCTCGTGGCGCGAGAGCTGGCTGAATATTTTACGGTACTTGTCGACCCAGAAGGGCAGCAGGTTGACGACGAGGAGCTGGACCTCCCCGCTGAAGCGGCGTGCCCCGATGAAGAGGGGGACAAGCACGTCGGTGAAATCGTGCCAGTAATTGCCCGTGAGACCGCCGAGCTCGATCACCATGGCCGGAATGTTGAGCCGCGTCGTGCACGGCGGGGCATCCTCGGCGTTGGGAACGGACCTCACCGTCACGGCCTTGAGCCCGTCAAGGTACTTCCTGGAGTAGGGCTTTATCTTCCACTCCCGCGGCGCGGCCCGCGGGGAGACGACGGTGACCGTGGCGCCGGCGCCTCCCTGCGCGCGCGCGTCGCCCTCCAGCTCGCACACGTCGTACTTGCCGAACGACGTGTCGCAGATCAGCTTCTTGTTGGCCACGTTGTTGAAGTCGTCCGTTCCTCCACCTAATCACATCAACAACGTGCCACCAACTTGGCAGCCGATGAAATGAGTTTGCCATTGCAACGACATGAGTGAAACGACGAGTTCAATCCATCAGTCGACCAGGAACGCACCGAACTCACTGAATTTAACCGTATCCTTTTCCTTTTCCTGGCGTTGCTGTCTCTCCTCCCAGTCGTCAGAGTACCTTTCGTTACCTGACATCACACCGAAAGAAATACAAAATATGATACCGTGACAGGTCGAATACAGAATTCGATTTTTTCCTGCTGCCGTCGCGTCGGTTGATTGGTACCTCGATGGCGACCAGTTGATGGTTCCGTGTGCACCACAGCTACCTCCTCCTCCATTTCTCTCTTCTCATCTTCTACAGTGACTTCATTCACAAAGTTGAGCAAATAAACGGAACGAAATGATGCTGCATACCATACATACCTTGCCCTGGATGACTCCTCTGACGGGTTGTAGCATGAATCGATTCAGAATCTGACCAAGCATGACAACACTCAGAATCTCCAGGCTAGTTCTTGAGTTTCTTGAGCCTCCAAAGACCAAACAAACAAAGAAAAAAAGTTACCTTTTGGGCTGCTGCTGAAGCTGAACTGCGTCGAGACCATCAAGTAGAGCATCGCCAGCACGAAGGCAGCAGCTACGCCGTATCCAATAATACAGGTGCCCTTGCATGAAGGCGATCGGTTTGCGCCCCTCGTCAGCTTAGGCTCCCCTCGCCTCATCTTGAGAAACTCCGATAGAAGCAGGATTGCAAGAATGGTCCTGCGGCTTGGCAAAATTATGGAAGTGTGTTCGTTTCGGACTCCGATCCCTAGCTGATTGGTTCTTTATTAGCGGCGGCTTCTCGCCAAGTTGCATGGAATGGAATAATAATCCTCACAGAGCGAGACTTCTTCTACTGTCCGTGCTTGCAACTTGTGGTAATATGTAGCATTAGACATTTGGCGATTTTTCTGACCCAACCAATTGGTTCATCAGTCGTGATTCGTGAACAAGCATGACGTTTGTCTTGGAGATTCTTAAAAAAAACTGCCCTGATTTGCGAGGAAGCCGTAGAAAAGACGAAATAGTTATAGATTTATGTTTTCATATGTGATGATATTTAGTTACATTATTATTACGTAATTTTGCATTTAAATATTATAATCATGGAATTTTATAATGTTTATATTAAAATTTCACATTTTTTAAATTTTGCATGAACTAGTATCTTATAATAGTATAGTCGGTAATTTTCGTTTAAATTGAAATTTCAAGCTGTGAAAACTGATGTTCCTGGCTTTTAATTTATAATACAAAAAGTTGCAGCTTTTAAAAAAGTTGGTTGTCCTTTTAGTTTGGTTATTGGCAGCAGCTTTTGCTTTTTGGAAGCCAAAAATCAAACTAAAAAGTCTATTCAAGCCAGCAACTTTTAGTAAAAACAGCTTTTGGTACAGTGAAAATGTTAAAACTCTTCTAGATCTGCATTCTGCGGCTTTTGGCTTTTGAATTCGCAATCATACAAAATTTCATAAATTGACATTTTAAATTTCATACAACCATACAAAATTCCATAAATTGACATTTCAAATTTCATACAACCATACAAAATTTCATAAATTGACATTTCAAATTTCATACAATCATACAAAATTTCATAAATTGACATTTTAAATTTCATACAACCATACAAAATTTCATAAATTAACGTTTCAAATTTCATAAAACCATACAAAATTTCATAAATTGATGTTTCAAATTTCATACAACCATACAAAAATTCATAAATTGAATTTTTACACAGCTCACAGCTCAAAGCAGCTTCTCCCCAGTTGTTTCAGCCAAACGGCTTTCAGCTTTCTCACAGCTGACATCCCACAGCAGTTTTTTCACAGCTCACAGCTCACAGCAGTTTTTTTCATAGCCACAACTCAACTAAACACACCCTGTTTGGTTCATCTTCTAGCTTTTTGGCTAAAAAATTGTTTAGAAAAGCTGAACTAAACACATTCTAATGGTCTCATTGATCTCAGAATAATAATCCGTTCACGAGAAATTTCAGGATTTCACCATCGTTGCCGGATCAACGGGGACAATCGTAGTCGTTCACGGATAAGATCTAACGGTTGAGGAGAATTTAGCAGTGTGCCCTCACATACGGTCAACGTAAATTAATTAACTCGTGTGTATATATATATATATATATATATATATATATATATACACACGGAAGCGCTATTCTACACCGACTACTTTTAGTAGTAGATTTTCTTAGTAGAATAGTAATTGAGGACTATTTTTTTTCTCAGTAGTAGACTTCTCGGTAGAATAGTTATTCTACACTCGTGATGTATATAGCATTTATATATATATATATGCAATTATTGTTGTTTACGACGTAGCTAGGTTTCAGGCATATGAAAATAAACTAGTCACGTTTGTCGTTACAAAAGTTTTTCGCCGTATTTCTTGCAAAAAAATGTTTCACCATAGTACAAAAGAATTGGGAGAAAAAACACTCAGTCTCAGTTCAAGTCAGATAAATGACTAAAATGATCATTCAAAGTGCCAACGGCTGCTGCCTGCTGGTGTCAATAATATCAGATCTGGATTTCAGTTACCGTATAGTATTAATTTTAGTAACTCCTAGCTACTAACTAATAGTGGTAAAATTGGTTTGGATATTTTTTGACCGAATCAAGAAAAATAGATTTGGATTCAATTTTTTTTACATGGATACGAATTTTCGTTTGAACTTTGAATTAAGAAGGATTTCTCTCATGAAATCCATATTACCATATGTTCGTAAATCTTGCCTCAACTTAAGAAAAAATATTACTCAATACTGCTCTATCTATGTATAATACATGACAAACCAACTAATTCAAAAACCCTCGAATAAGAAAGTAGGGAAAACTTTTGTTGGACAAGAGTGAGCCCTTCAACCAAATCTTAATGTTCCACTGCCATCAGTCGATACTAGTGTACCATTCTACAATTTATTTTATACAATATTCTAATTTCCAAAATACCAATATGATTAAATATAACATACATGAATACGTTTTAGTTTAAGCATCATACAACACATATCGTAATATTGACAGAAACAATAGTGAAATTAGTCGAAACGACACTAAGATACTTAATATCTATCACTTAAATATCAAAATAGTACATACCGATCATTCCGACCTTATCAAAATGGAATCGAGAACCTTGCTCCAACCTCACACAAATATTCTTTATAGCCATCGACTCATCGCGAGTTAAAAAAATCTATTTTCGTTGCTTTGAACTCCGCAAGTGACCACTTTGGTCGATTTGATCTTGCGTATGTACCACACCAGTCCACCGATGCCGATGGCCGCTGAGACGGAGAACACAGCACTCGCTGCCAAAGAAAAAAACAAACAAAAACAGAGACGAATTTCGGAATCTCGCTGTTTACCGGAAGAAATTGAGAGCAATTCTTTCATTGAAATCAGATCGATGTTGGTTGTGTGATGTGGTAACTCACCAGCAACAACTCCAGCTGATGCATGATGCCTTGAGAGGGAACCATCTGTATGATCATATCGTAATGGCATATTAACTGTTCATCAAATACGGTTTGATATATAACGGAACAAATTAATGTGCATCGCTTTTGTTGAGAGCAAGTTAGCTACGATTTGGTTCATTTAGTTGTCCAATTTAGTCTATTTCTTTGGACTAGAGGACTAAAATCTTTAGTCCAACTTTTAGTTCACATGTTTGTCACTTTAGGAACTGAAAGTGCCACAAAACAGAGGAATAAAGTTTAATCCTAAAGAACCAAACATACCTTAAAGGAATACGTGTATAATTATTAGGTGAATTGTTTTTGGATTATATTAGCTTAAGTTGGGGTTTCAATGGGCAATAGTTGGATATGCAACTGGTCGTTACATAATTAATGTAGTAGAATATATTTTGGATCGGGTAAACTAGAGTTTATTTCACTTTGCACACTCTATACTACGAGTAAATTTCACTTTACACCGGGGCAAATCAAAATAAATTTCACTATGCATCGTATTTCATCGTAAAACTGAGGTTTTTTGCGGTATGAAACTTTTGAGGATTCTTGAATTTAGATCATGTTTCATTACGTTTGATTGGGATTTTACGAAATGTCAGTGAATTTTATATAAGTCTTACCGTGTATGCTGGTGTTAATGAAAAAATGATTATTTATGATTTTTAAAATATCCATTTGATTATGATGTACTCTTTAAGCTGACATGGACGTGTATTTAAATGAATGTGAGTTTGGATGTTGAAAATACAAAGTTATTTTGTTAGTGGTAAATTATCGAATATCTCGGTATTAAGCGTAACAAGATGCAAGGTAAAACTACGTGCTAATTAAGCTTTGTATGAACTGAAACAATGTAGTAATTTTATCAGGAACGGATTGCAATTTACTTTTAAAACGATTAAAGTTGGGGGACGATTCGTGCGCGCACCTGCACAGTCCGTGGTGGAGTTCCGACCATCGTCGCAGATGCAGACGAAGTCCCTCGTCGCTGGGTCGAACCCGCAGGTGCCGCCGGCGCCGCGCCTCCGATCCTCGCACTGCAGGCACCGCGTCGTGACGGGGACCTCGAAGTCGACACGCACCCCGTAGTCCGGCACCTGGTCGTAGGGCGGGAACTTGTCGCCGACGGCCCGCCAGTACACGCTGGTGTACGCCTCGCAGTGCCGCAGCATGAGGCGCAGCGACTCCGCCGCGCGCGGCCGGTACGCGCAGCAGCTCATGTTGTTCTCCTCCAGCGCGCCGCGGCAGCCGGGCAGGTTCCGGCACAGGTAGCCCGCGCTGTCGCACGCCGAGTCGCAGCGCTCGGGGTACCTGTCGCAGGCCGCGGGCCGCGGCTCCACGATGACGCGGCCCTCGTCGCAGTTGAAGAAGATGTAGTCGTTCCTCGGGGACAGCGAGAAGCGGGTGCTGGTGTCCAGGCTGAACGGCGGGGCGCGCACGGAGGTGAACGGCCGCGCGCACGTCCACATGGAGGGGTCCGTCACGACGAGGTGCGGGTCGGCGTAGTCAGCGCCGGCGACCGGGTACGTGCCCGACGGCGTGCGGAGCCGCAGCGTGGCGTTGTCGGCGCAAGTCAGCATGTTGCGGTAGTACGGGCTGCCGCACCCGTCGTCGATGCTCAGCGGGTAGCGCAGCGGGATGCCGCCGCAGCTGTCGCGGCAGATCCCGCCGGCGACGGGGATGAACGGAATTGATACAATTACAAGCGTCGTCGTCAAGACATGGAGAAGATGGAAACGAATCACCATTGGTATGAGCTAGCTAGCGGCGCAACGCAGGGGCCGGCCGGCCTGAGTGATCGATCGAGTGAGAGCTTGCAATGTGGCAGTTTGGAACCAATTAAAGTTACAGTCTCCGAGCGAGCGAGCTAGCTAGCATAAGTTGTGCTCCTGCTTTTGCACTTTGGCTTTGAAGCTTTGAGGATTTGAGCTTTTGCTTTGCTTGGGTTGGGTTAATTAAGTCCTAGTTTAATCGATTTTTGGAATCTAATCCCGTGTCCATGGTCGGCTACGTATCATCAAAGCAAGGCATAGAGTTCCAACTTTTCATTAGATGGTTGAAAGGTTCTCCTATGAGTTTTCACTGCCTGATTTATTTGCTACTATATCTTGGGATTCGGCCTAGATCATCTGGCCAAGTACTGCTCGAACCAAGAAGTAATTTAACTCAGTTCGAAGGATTAAAGGTTTCAATACTAAAGATTATTCCGTGTCATATTGAACGTTCGTAATTCAATTTAAAACATTAAACGCGGTCTAATTATAAAATAATTACAAAATTAGAAGATTTTTTGTGACAAAAAATTATTAAACCTAATTAATTTATTATTAGCAAATGTTTAAGCATTACATTATTAAATCACGGCGTAATTAGATTTATTAGAATTGTCTCGTCAATAATCCATCGATTATAAATTGATTTTATAAATATTATATATTTAATTCTCCAAAATAAGTACTTATATGAACCTGTGTTGTGCTTCCTAATCTTGGTGAGGCCTCTTAAATCAAAATTGTTTCCCATAATTTTTCTTTAATTTTTAAAGCAAATGATTTAATTTCTTATAACAAACGGAAGAGAAGTAATGCTTTGAAATAAAGATCCTTCTTTAATCTCTCCTTGATCTTTGATCAATTTTCTATGGAATTCCGTTTCTTCCAACGTGCGGAGAAACACTCAAATTAGGATAGGAGGTGTTTGGATTAGAAGGCTAAATTTAGCTCATGTCACGTCGGATGTTTGGACATCAATTTAAAGAACTAAACGTGAACTAATTATAAAAATAATTACAGATTTGGAGGATAATTCGCGAGACGAATTTATTATACCTAATTAATTCATGATTAGCAAATATTTATCGTAGTATCACATTATAAAATCATGACGTAATTAGGCTTATTAGATTTGTCTCGCGAATAATCCAGATTATTTATTTTCACGGTTAAATCATAATTTATAATTTTGATGATAATGTAAAATTACTATTTTTCAAAGCAATTGAATATTATTCAAATATACTTTGGTGTTTGTTTGAAATCTTAAAAACCTCAAAATTATCCTAAATTTTTGTGGATCCACCTTTCCTTTTCATTTTTCCTCTTTTCATTCTTTTTTCCTTTTTCCCTTTTCCCTTTTTTCTTTTTCTTTCTTCCTTTTTCATGCTTCCTTCATTTTCTCTCTCCTCCCTTCATCTTCCTCCGGATTTTCCTGCGCGGCCTTCTTTCCTGCTCCGAGCGGCCAGCGCCGCCGCCTCCAACTGAACCCGAGCAAGCTCCGGCACCACAGCACCTTCTCCGGCCAGTCGACAACTGCGCAGCACTAGGTCTTCCGCTTTCCCCTATTTAATCCCGGTACCATCCCCTTCTATCTATCCTCTTTTCTCTGCTGCAAGTCCAGCCGCCGAGTGCTGCCGTTTTCCCCAGCCGCCACGCCGCTCTGTGGCCCAGCTTCATCGTCCGCATCGCCGGCCGACACTGCCGCTCCACCGGCGCCGCCTTCCTGCTAGCCATGCTCCTCCCCTGCCAACCAGCCCCAAACCCAACACCTTGCATGCTCCTCGCTGCCCAGGACGATGGCAGAGAGGCCAAGATCAGAGAGAACGAAGCAGGAACAGGGAAGACATCGTCGTTCCTGTTCATCTCCGTCACCGGTGCCGATCCCATCGCCGCATCGTCTCCCTCTTCGTCCCTCTGCGAGCCTCTCCTCTCTTTTGTCCGAATTTTTTTTGTCATCGTAGCCATTTGTTTGCGTGAGATTTGATTATATATTCTTCCTTTAAATAAAAATTGAAAATTGAAATTGAGAATTTTTCTCTAGATCTAATTGATACACGTGATCAACTCAGTCCAATGACATATAATCCTCAATTTTCATATAAATAGAGAGTATAATTATTTTTTCTTTTATTTGTAGTTCTATTCTAACTTGTTCGAATAGTCATTGGTTTCCATTTTAAAAAAATCGACTAGTTTTCAACGAAGAAATGCAAATCGAGCGATAACCATTTTCACGCAGGTGATTCAAATTAAAAATTTGGAAACTAAATTTTAACTCAATTAGGCTGGTTATCGCCTGGATACCACAGTTTGGGAACCCTGGTGATGAAACCTCAATCATCAACTAGTATGATTGTTGGTCCAATGTGTGATGCATAGAGGTGCTCACAAAAAAATCGAAAACCAAACCGAATAGAAAAAATAGCTAATTTTAGTTTTTTTTTTAAAATGGTTTTCATTTTAGGGAAGTTCGGTGTTCGGTCCTCAGTTTGATTTTTGCGCTCAAGAATTCGAATGAATCGTAGTACCGAACAGATTCATTGACATGTGTTTGCCCATCGCCTAGGTATTCCGATTCATCTCTAGGCAGCAAGGCCTCAAAAGCCTTAGGCCTCAATACGGGTGGGGAACGGATTAGGTCTGGGTTAACTAATACCAGACTCAAAACCATCCTTGTTTAGACTCAACCCGCACATTCCCACGGGTAGAAATTGACATTCGAACACAGACCTGATGAGTCCCTATAGACCCCGGCGGCTAGACAGCAAGAGGCAGCCCACGACTGAGGGACAACCAAGGGCAGGAGAGGCAGGGCGCAGGGGGTGACCAGTGGCAATGGCCGACAGCGACAGAGGAGTTATGGCAACACCCAAAGTCGTAGATCTAACTAGCCATGGTTGAGGTGGAAGATCCGGTGGTGGCGAAGGCGATGAGGCTTGGGACCGGCGAGGTTGTAGGAGGTACAGGCCATGGGCTTCTTAGGGGTGTTTGGTTTGGGGTTGATAAAGTTTAGTTTTTAAACTTTAGCCCTTTAATCTCAAAAACCTTGCTAAAAAGGATTAAAAGTATTACTTACCTCTTAGTCCTCACTCTCTTTTAGTCCTTTAATCCTTAGAACCAAACAGCAAGAGATTAAAGTTTAGTTCTATAAAAAAATAGACTAAAATTTAGTTTAGTCCCTAAAGGAACCAAACAGACCCTTAGTCTGGTGGGGATGGAGGTCTCTTTGGCAGGGATGGCAGCGCATTGAGTGGGAAACAAGCGTCTTGGGCTCCTGCCTGCCTTACTCCTGGAAGCTGGAACTGAAATGGTTGAATGCGATTTTGAGTTGGGTTTGGAGGTAGGTATATGTTTTAATAACTTGATGGGCTTAGGATTTGTGGGTGAAATAACATATTCGGATCTGACCCGTGAGGCTCTAAGGCTATTTATAATGGGGGTTTCATGGGGTGTTTCATGGTATTAATTATCATGCCACATCAGATTTTTTGCTTACATGGTGTTGGGGGAAATTACTCTATTTCCAGGGCTTAAAGATTAATCCTTCAAAGGCTGAGGAGGGTTCTGAAGCTAGTAAGCAGTTGTTCGAAGTATGAGTCGCCACGCCGAAGGGTGCAGCGGTGCGAAGCCCTGGAGAACCCTCCGAATGGAAGATGGAGGCCTCGAAGCCGAAGGACACGATTGATGGGATGTCCAGCTTATCCATCTACCTTGTAGTATTTTACCTTATATAACCTTGTCTCTGGTACCGAATAGGTTCCACTAAGTCGGTTGTAATCCAGGGGTAATTAGGTCTTTTCCTTATGCTTTTTACCTATAAATACCCCCTTTGTACCCTGTAAAAGGGGATCCAGAACAAGTTATTCATTACACTCATTCGGACTACTCGAGTTATTATCCAATTCGGAGGTTCGAGGTAGTCCTAAAACGCAAACTCCTTGTTTGTCCATTCTTGATCTCAGAGAACCTGTTGGCGTAACATTTGCGCCAACAGTTGGCGCCGTCCGTGGGGAACCAAGTTCTAAAAGCTTGTTCTCTGCTGCTGACTGCACTTCGAAGAGCACTACGGAGGGAGCCTCGAAGTCTCAGGATTCCGCGCACCCTTCAGTTAAGGGCTTCTTAGTGCAGCCCGAAGGCCTTCACTCGACCTCTCGAGTCGTTCGAAGTCCTCCGTCTCCAAGACCTCTTCGTGGCTAGCTATGCCTCCGAAGCGAAGTCAGGCTTCGGGTCCTCTCCGAAGGTCCCCTAGGACCACAGGAGCCGGACCCTCGGCTACTCCGGCGATTCCCGCCAAGGCTGCTGGGCGTCGAGCACCCCGGGGCCCTCGAGCTCCTCCTACGGTGCTTCAGACCGATTACGTCAGCTCCCGAGACCCGGAGGTGCCCTCCGAAGAAGACGAAGACCTTCCTGAAACCGAGGCTACGCAACTAGCCAGGCTTCAGGAGGAAGTATCCAGGTGGAGGCAAGAGGCCGCCGATCGTCTCCACACTCAAGCTTCCACCGAAACTCCAGAAGGGCCTCAAGACGGTGGTACCCACAATCTCCCAGAAGTTATCCAAGTCCCGGAGGAAGCCGAGAATGCATCCTTCGATAACAAGTCTCCATTACATTCGGATTTACAGAGAGTGCCTTTCGACCCCAGATTCAAGGCCTCGAAACTGCACAAGTACTCCGGGGGGTCGGACCCCGGAGAGTTCGCCCGCTCATATGCCCTGGCAATAGAAGCGAGCGGAGGGGTGCGAAGCACTATGGCAAAATGCTTCCCTCTCACCCTCGAAGGCGTGGCACTTCGCTGGTTCTAGTCCCTGAAGCCAGGATCGATCAGTTCCTGGGAGCAGCTGAAGAAGAAATTTATGAGCAACTTCCAAGGCACCTTCGTAGCCCCGATGTCCACAGGAAGTTTGTTCCAGGTGAAGCAGCGGGTGGGAGAAACACTCCGGGAGTACTTCACGCGCTTCGCCCACACCAAATCACAGATCAAGGGTCTGTCTACCTCTTCGGTAGTCGACGCCGCCCGCGAAGGGGTGCTAAACCCCGACCTCCTCAGTAAGCTGCATCGGAAGCCGGTGACCTCTGTGGCGCAGCTAATGGCATACTTCGAACAGTATGCCAAAGCGGAGGGAGGCTGTCTTCGGTGAGCTGAAGCACCATCACCCACCCTCCGAGAAGTAAAGATGGAGACCGAAACCTCCACTCCCCTGCAGCCTCCTCAAGACAACCGCTTCAACGAGCACAAGCGGGGAAAGAAGCATTTTCGTTCGGAGGTGCTAAGCATTGCACCTTCTGCTCCGAAGGCACCTGCCAATTTCCAGCAGGTGAAGAATTTCAAGGCTGGGCCGCCGAAGCCTCAAGAGAGGGTGCCTGGCAGGCGCTAGAGTTTTTTCTGTTGCATGCATGGCGACAATAGGAGCCATGACACGAAGGATTGCAAGGCAGTGTTGGCCCTTCGAGGCGACTACCTTGAATGAAGTACCGGGCGGCAGGGCCGTTCCTGGGCCAGGGCGAGAGGGGCGACCGCCTAGGGCCCAGGAAAGTTAGGGGCCCCCAATTTATATATGTGTATATAACTTAATATTTTTATATTTTTTACATCACAGTCCACAATCTAAAAATGATTCAGCATGCAGTACAACAAATCTACAAATTAGAATATTGCCTAGCATGATATCGCCTTGATCCAATGTAGCACGCTAGCAGTCCAGCATTGCAAATGCAGGCCAGCTAAGCAGCCACACACTAACGCTTGCCCTCCCATGATATTGCCCAAAATCCTCACCTGCTCACTCGGCAACCTAAATCTCCTATTCATCAGCTCACGATGGCATGACTCCTACTATAGCAACGCCGCAATGGGCAACAGACAATGGATGAGAAAGACTTTCGTCGCCTCAGTTACTCCACTAGAGCCTAAAGTGCTAGTGAGTGGTGACCGGTCCAAATCTTATCCTAAATTCTAATGCTAGACCGGTGAATGGTAGTGACAATGGTTATGCCCTCGCGGTGAGTCATGTCAGTGATCCGATTGACAACATGGTAGGAAGGGTGTTGTCGATTCGCCGATGCTCACATGTTGTCGCTGCTCGTCGCTAATACCCTTGTACATCTACTCGTGCGATTTGCCCACCGACTGAAAATAGATCGAAGGGCCCCTAAATTTTTTTCGCCTAGGGCTCCAAGAATTTTAGGGACGGCCCTGCCGGGCGGGGTACTTCGGATCAAGCCCCACCGTCGGCACGGCTGGAGACTGTACAAGCTGTGGCCCGAGCCGGCGCCCTTGAAGCCCCCATGTGGCTGCCGGTGGCCAACATTATGCCACCACCACACCCGCAGGACCGCGGCAAGAGAGTGGTCCTGCCCATCTCCGGAGGGGGGACCCTCGGAAGCATGTCCAAGAGGCAGCGGCGCGAGTACGTTCGCGAGGTCAGACACATTGGGACCTCTAGTTCCGCCGAAGGGATGCCAGAGTGGTCTCACGTACCCATCTCGTTTACCGCCAGTGATGCTGCGGGGGTGAAGTTTCCCCATGCTGACCCATTGGTCATTTCTGCTGATATAGCAGGAGTGGAGGTCCGAAGGATCATAGTAGATGGTGGGAGCTCCGCAGACATACTCTTTGTCCAGGCCTTCGATCAGATGTGCATACCTCGGAAGCATCTACTCCCAGCAGCTCGGCCACTTCAAGGGTTCTCAGGACCGCCTCTCGATGCCCTCGGCCAGATAGGCCTTGAGGTTGCCTTCGGAGAGGGGCCTCTAGCCAGGGTAGAAGAGGTGATCTTCGATGTCGTCGACGCTCCATATGCTTACAATGCAATCTTCGGTCGAGCGATGTTGAACCAGTTCGGGGCTATAGCGCACCATAATTACCTTTGTCTCAAAATGCCCACGCAAGGTGGAGTGCTTACTATTTCAGGAGACCAAGCTGTAGCCCGGAGGACAGAGTATGGCCATGGGCAGCCGTTGGATCCCCGGCAAGTGCATAATGTGGCGAAAAGCATCGAAGAAGTGCCAGGGGCCTCGAACCCTTCGAAGGGATCCTCGCTCAAGCCAAGCCCAGAGGGTGATGTCGAAACAAGAATAATTTCAAAAGATGGCAAAGAGTATCCAGTGCAGTTCGGCAGAGGGCTATCCCCGGAGATAGCTACTTCGTTAGAAGAAGTCGTCAGGCGAAATCTGGACGTCTTTGCTTGGACCGATGAAGACATCATCGGGGTCGATCGAAGCATCATCGAGCATAGTCTGCTCGTCAACCCGAAGGCCAAGCCAGTGCGCCAGGGGCTCCGCAAGCTGTCAGTAGAAAGAGCAAGCCTCGCTAAAACAGAAGTAGAGAAATTATTAAAAGCTGGCATTATCAGGGAAGTAGCCCACATCAAGTGGTTGGCCAACCCTGTTTTTATAAGGAAGAAGGATTCAAACAAATGGCGCATGTGTATTGACTTCACTTCATTAAATAAAGCATGCCCGCGAGACCCCTACCCGATGCCCCGAATAGATCAACTGGTAGATTCCACAGCCGGCTCCGAATTGTTAAGTTTCCTCGACGCTTATTTCGGATATCATCAAGTATGGCTGAAACGCGAAGACGAAGCCAAGACAAGCTTTATAACTCCTTCCGGAGTATTTTGTTATGTAAGAATGCCTTTTGGTTTGCGGAATGCTGGAGCCACCTTTTCTCGTTTAATAGCTAAGGCTCTAGGTCATCAGATAGGCCGGAATGTCGAGGCCTATATGGATGATATTGTAATAAAAAGTGCTCAAAAGCACCAGCGTAGCCTAGACTTAGCTAAAACATTTGAGAGCCTCCGAGCATGTGGAGTACGCCTCAATCCGAAAAAATGTATATTCGGGGCACAAGCAGGAAAACTGCTAGGGTACTTAGTTTCGAGCAGGGGAATCGAAGCTAGCCCGACACAGATAAGCGCACTACAAAGGATGGCTCCACCAGAGAATTTGAAGCAAGTTCAGAAGCTAGCAGGAAGGCTCGTAGCTCTTAGCAGGTTCTTGGCCAGGTCAGCAGAGCGGAGCCTCCCAATTTTCAAAGCACTAAAGGGGTCCGAAAGCTTTCAGTGGACACCGGAGTGCCAGAAGAGCTTCGATGATATAAAGGCATACCTTGGAAGATTATCAATTCTGACTGTTCCACTTCCAGAAGAAACACTGCTCCTTTATCTTGCAGCAACAAGTTCAGCGGTGAGTGCAGTATTGGTCCGGGAAGTCGAGCTTAAGGAAAAGCTAGTCCAGAACCCAGTTTATTTTGTCTCGGAGGCATTATCCGGAGCTAAAGTCAGATACTCCGAACTCGATAAGTTTGCTTATGCCCTAGTAATGGCCTCGCGAAAGCTAAGGCATTATTTCTTGGCGCATAGCCTGATCGTCCCTACATCGTATCCTCTTGGAGATATGCTCCGAAACAAAGATTCTACGGGCAGGATTGGAAAATGGGCGGTCGAGCTAGCACCGTTCGGAATCTCCTTCACGGCAAGAACAACTATTAAATCTCAAATTATAGCCGACTTTGTAGCAGAGTGGACTCCATCTGCTATTTGGGCCCCGGAAGAATCCTCCGAAGGTTTTTGGACAATATTTTCTGACGGAGCTTATCAAGCATCCGGTGCCGGAGCAGGGGCTGTCATCATATCATTATCAGGGCAGAAGGCCATGTATTCTGTGAGGCTCAACTTCAGAACCACTAATAACATTGCCGAGTATGAAGGAATTTTGCTAGGCCTCCGAAAGGCTAAAGCGCTCGGAGCTGCAAGAATAGTGATTAAGACAGATTCCTAAGTCGTCGCAGGGCATGTTGATAAAATTTTTCAAGCAAAGAATCCACATTTAGCACAATACCTTGAAGAAATCCGCAAGGCCGAAGCAGCATTCAGAGGATTTACAGTTCGAAGTATCCCTCTGGCAGAGAATCAACTTGCAGATATTCTTGCAAAGGCTGCAGCAGGGGCAGTGGACCTCCCGGAGGGTGCTTTCTACGAAGAACTAGCGCAACCAACGATTGTTCAATTACCTCCTTCGAAGGTACTGTGCATTCCATTTACAGATTGGCGGGCTCCGATAATGAACATATTGCAAAGTAGCATGGACCCTCCCGAAGGTCCAAAAGCCCGAAGGTTGCAAGCAAGAGCTCGAAATTACAAGCTTATTGATGGAATGTTATACAAAGCTGGAGTGTGTTCATGTAACACCCCAAATTTTCAAAACAATAAAAATATTACAAAATTCAATTTCTTGGAATTTATATTTCTGAAAATACTTCAAATACCCTTTTATACCCAATTGTACTACAGCATAGAGTAGATGGCCAGATTAAGAGGTGAAACTTTTTGTATATGCTCCTAAGACCAAAATATAATTTTGAGAATTTTTATAGATTTTTACCAACCTTGGAAGTAGCCCTAAGATTTTAATCTATTATCTGGAATTATTTTTATTCAGAAATGTTTTAAAACAGTAATGGGCCCCTCCCCCTCCTTTCTCTCTCTCCCGGCCGGCCCAGCCCGTTACCTCGCGCGCCTTAGGCTGACAAGCCGACCCCACCTGTCGGTGCCGATCTCCTCCCCTCGCGCGCGCACCCGACAGCCCGACCCCATCCGTTAGTCGCCACCCTCGCTCGCCCGCGCCCGCCGACCAGTGGCCCCCGCCTGTCAGCTTCGTCCTCAACCTCGCGCCAGCCCCCCTAATCCCGCCGGCGAGAACTTCGCCTCAGATCCCCTCGCCGGCTCCCCCTTCCGTTAAACCGAGGTCGGCATTAACTCCCCCGAGGCCCACCGGTCAATTAAGCGCGTTAAGGCGCGCGTTTAAGCCCCTGGATCGCCTTCACGCGCCTGGCCGCGCCTTCGCCGGTGAGTAAAGCCCTCCTCGGCTTTCCTTGCATGCGAGCCCCCTCCGGTGTCCTATTTAACCCCCCGGCCTACGCCGCGTTCGACCCCCATGCCCACTCGCTTCGAGAACGAACCGAACGCCTACGATTCGCATTTTAGTGCTCCCCTCCTGCTTCGTCGCGACCGCCGTAGTGCCCTCTTTCCATTTCTAGGTTTAGCTAGGGCCACCGTCACTCGCCGTGGCCGCTGGCCCGCTCGCCGTCGTCGGAGAAGACGACTGGCACGGGTCGAGTACCCGTGCCGTGTCGGATCTGATCCCGACCGTGCGATCGCGATCGGGCGACGCATATGAGCCCACGTACGCGATCTAATCCGCACCGTCGGATCTGGTCAAAGCGTTACGTTTTAATCTCGCGCGTCCATTTCCATTTAAAACCCGCGTTCGATCTCGTGCGTCCACGTAGCACCCTTTCGCACGTTTTAATCCTGGTCGTCCGTTGTCACTTAAAGCGCCCCGCCTCGCCTGCGCACGTTGGATATGGATCCGACGGTCCAGATCGACCCGGTGCACGCGCACAGTGCGCGGGTTCACCGTGGGCCTGGCTCACCGTGGACCCGAGGGGTTTAAAAATTGAAAATGGATTTCAGAAATACTTTTAAACTTGTAAAATTCATATCTGGCGCATTTGAACTCTAAAAATTGCCATTCCAATTTCAGAAAATTCATAATATTATTCTCTACGTGTTTATACCATAAAAACAATAGGTTTACATTGGACATTTCATGTTTATTGAAATGAATATTTAAATACCCTTAGGTTAAAAATGTAAATTTAATTATTTAAAATCCAGTAAAGTTTGTATTTATTTATTTCCTGTTGATATGAACAAATCACTAAGTTTTCTATGAAACTTTCATTTTAAATTTATTAGAGAGCTTAAAAATGAGAATAACCCCTTTTAAAACCCTCTTTCAAAGGACAACACTTTATTTTAATTTCTTTTAAAATTATTTATAAACTGAATTTCAGAACCCTAACAACTTGATTTATTTTTAATCAAACCAACTTAAACCTATGTGATTATTATGTGATGTTATATTGTTTGGTTGAATGTTGTATTTATTTTATTTTACTTTATTATATTAAAAAGACTACGACGTCGCCGAGGAGCCGGAGTACTTCCCCGAAGTCCCTCCCTCTCCCTTTGCTGAACAAGGCAAGTCACCAAACCAATCTTTTGAGCATATTGAACCCATGTTTGATTAAACTATCGCTAAAACCCATAGGTTATACATGCATTAGTCAAACAAACCATTACAATATATTTATTTAGGATCCCCCGACCTTGATGTGCAACCCAAGCCATGCTATCTCGCCTAACCTCCTTGTCACCATATGGTCAATGATATTAGCAAGTGTCCAATGTATTGACACGATCGCTATAGGATAAAAATGAGTCGTAGCAAAATTGTTCTATTACATGATCCCCGTTACTTCTTATCCTTGGAAATTCTATTGGTGATGAGTTATGGTTGTGAGTGTATGCATGGTGGGTTCCGGGTGCAAGCTAGGGCATTGGTCGGTAGCACCCGGGGCACTATAAGGACCGGTCTGAGGGATCCGTTGCAATACACTTACGTACTAACCACAAGTCTAGTGGGTAAGTCCTAACTAAGGTATGGGTTGTTCCAAACCGAGGCCACCATTTGGAGATGGGTCAAGTTGCACCTGCGGGTGACTTGTACCAATGTGGCGCAAAAGGGGGTGCGACGTTAGCCGGGATGCGGCCCGGTGCGTCGGCGAAACCTAGAGCGGGTGGTTATCGCTTGGAACATTTCATATCGAGGTTTTGGCACGAGTTCCCGTGGTATGGGTCATCTCGTTTGGGATGAGTGCGTGCCTTGTGGGTACAGTAGTACATCTCTGATCAGAGTCTTAAATCTTTTCGAAAAGCCGAGCCCACGGTCAAGGGCGGGTTGCGTGACATCCCCCAGTTAGTTTACTTTGAATATGTATGTGCATGATGGATTGACATGTAAGGACTGTTGTGCGAGGAGGTAAAACGTACTCCTCGAGTTAGTTGATGTTGTCGATATTCATGTTTACTTTTCCGCATGACTAAAAATATGATTACACTAAATGCAATAACTGAAACTGTACTTTTCCGCAATGTTAGCCATTACCCTTCCTTGTTTATTATCCTGCACTATTACTTGCATTTGCGGTGGCTTGTTGAGTACTTTTTGTACTCATACCCGTTGGACCCCACAGAGGATGCTTACTACGAAGACGGTCTGGAGTAGCGACCCAGTCAAGAAGAAAAATCCTGAAGAAGATGTTCGTCATGCCGCTGTTTAATTATTTTATTACTGTTTTTACTAAGACTTTGATGTAATAAATATGGTCTGCGTACCATGAATACTGTCGTATGTACGATTATCGCATGATGAACCTCTTGAATTATTGTTTTTCTATGGAAATTCAATAATGTATCGATTTGATAAATCGGGGCGCTACAAGATGGTATCAGAGCCGACTCGACTGTAGGAAGCCAAACGGACCCGCCTAGCCATTAGCCACAGGAAATTATTTCTCGAAAATCTACTTTATAAACTTTGTTCCTCTCCTCACTTTTATTCAACTTGCTGTTTTGTAGATGCCTGTCTACCAAGTCCACAGCTACTGCCGCCACTACGAGGGCTTCGTCCGGGAGCTCCGTATGATGCTCACCTTCCTCGGGTTCCTCTTCGAACCCGAATTCCAAGGAGTGTATCCCGACGAGTTCGCCGGGTCTTGCGATGTCTCCCTCACCGTCCACGGCTCCGGAGAAGACCTGCCGCCCTACACCACAGCACTTGGAGGCCCGACTTTCGACGTCGCGTGCCAACGAGTCGCCCTCAAGGCCCTCATGGAGCTAAGGATGATCTACGACGATCGTCTTCAGAACTCGTCCTTCCGGCTTGTGCCGAAGCGTACCCCCGGAGCCCACCGTAGCATCTACCTCGGAGTTCACTCCGTGCGTGATCCAGTCATGGCCCGGCAGTCGCGTCTTCTACAGGCCATGGACGATCTCCACACCGAGGCGGTGCTCGACGCCGACGAGCACCATGAGGCGGTTGAGTTCCTTCGTGAAGAAACGAAGAACTTGATCCAACAGAACGGCGAACTGCAGCGCAAGATCATGCAGCTGCAGAAGGATATTGCGGAGATGGTTCCTCTTCTTCCAAGGAAGAAGAAGCCCATCCGTGAGCCCCTCCCTCGCCCCAAGAGGATCCCGCCACGACCCTCCCCCACCAGACCCTCCACCAGCGCCCCTGCACCACGCCTCGGCCTCGTCTCCGACTCCATCATCGAGAATTTTCTCGAGCCCACCATCCCTTCGGAGCCGCGTACTCGTGGTTCCGAGAGCACGGAGACCGCCTCCGGTGGCGAGTAGGCGTTAGGAGTCGCTATTTAAAATAAAAAGCATGATTTTGTATGTGGTGCTACCCACGACGAGTGTGTTGTGGGTAGAATAAGAACTTGATTGTAATGAACATTTTTTACCACTTAATTTTTATGCATGAGCTACTCTTGTTAATTGTGTTGTCAACTTTTTGCCTTATAACCTCATGAATTCAGAAGATGGCCGACCACCAGAACACCAGTTCCAACAACGGAGCAGGAGGAAGCCATGATGCGCCCGAGGGTGTTGTACCCAACTGGGGTGCAACGGGCCCGCGCCAGTCTGGGTCGCCTTCCGCCAACCACCCCACCTTGGCGGAGATGATGGCGAATCAAAACCAACTGATCACCGCCCTCCTCACCCACATGCAGAACCAACAGGCTCAGTTGGACCGTCTGCAGAACGGGGAACCTGCCCCTCGCGCACCAGCACCCGCGCCCGCTCCGCAACTCTCAGAGTTCCTGCGCGTGCGCCCGCCCATCTTCTCGAGCACCACCAACCCGATGGAGGCCGGAGATTGGCTTCGCACCATCGGAAAGAAGCTCGACCTCCTCCCCTGCACCGACCGGGAGCGAGTGGCCTTCGCCACTCATCAGCTCCAGGGTCCCGCCGCTGAATGGTGGGACAACTATCGTGAGTCCCAGCCAGAGGACCACGTGGTGACTTGGGCGGAGTTCACCATCGCCTTCCGTGCCGCCCATGTCCCCGCCGGTGTCATCGCGGTGAAACAACAGGAGTTCCGCGACCTGCAACAAGGCAACCGGACCGTCATGGAGTACCTCCATGAGTTCAACCGCCTCGCCCGCTACGCACCGGAGGAAGTGCGCACCGACGCCCTCCGCCAAGCCAAGTTCCTCCGGGGACTTAAGGATGAGCTGTCCATCCAGCTCGTCGCCACCGACTACGCCGACTTCCAACGGCTAGTCAACAAAGCGCTCATCCAAGAGACTGAGCAGAACAGGCTGGACCTCAATAAGAGGAAGATGATCGCCTTCAAGCATCAGCAGGCGAACTCTCAAAGGCCCCGCTTCGTCCCTCCGCCACCAGCGCCCGCCTACCATCCTCGGCCCGCTTACAGGCCACCTCACGCCGCCGGTGGATCCAATGCTGGGCATCCTCGCCCCGCTCCACCAGCTCCGGCCGCTCAGCCGACGCCAGCCGCCAAGGCTCCTATCTTGAAGGATCGCCAAGGGAGGCCGGTCGTCTGCTTCAACTGCCGCAAGGAAGGGCACTATTCGCACCAGTGTCCTCACCCCAAGCAGACCCAAGGCGCGGCACCCAACCAGGCAGTTCGCGCCCGCGTCAACCACATCAGCGCGGAGGAAGCTCAGGAGGCTCCTGAAGTCGTGCTCGGTACGTTTACTGTGAATTCCGTACCGGCCGTAATATTATTTGACTCTGGAGCAACACACTCCTTCGTCTCGGAAGATTTTGTGAAAACAAACGAACTAGACGTGCTCCCTCTACCCATCCCCATGGTGATTGCCACTCCCGGCAATAGGACCTCAGCCCACTTATACAGCCCTAAGGTTCAAATTGACATCCAAGGAGTACTGTTTCGGGCCGAGCCAGTCCTCATCCAATGCACCGGACTCAACCTTATACTAGGGATGGATTGGTTGATGAAGCACAAGGGAGTGATCGACTGTGCCAACAAATCCGTCACAGTGACCAACCCTGAAGGCACAACCGTCACCTTTCGGATGACCAGTCGCAAACCACTCGGAGCATCCCTTCGCTCGATAGCTCTTGAAGAGGTACCTATAGTCAAGGAGTTTGCGGATGTCTTCCCTGAAGACTTACCCGGAATGCCTCCCAAGCGGGACATCGAATTCAGAATCGAACTTGTCCCCGGGACCACTCCAATCTCCAAGCGCCCGTACCGGATGGCCGCCAATGAATTAGCCGAAGTCAAGAGCAACATCGAGGACTTAGAGCAAAAAGGGTATATTCGACCGAGTACCTCACCCTGGGGTGCACCGGTTATATTTGCCATGAAGAAGGACAAGACCAAGAGGATGTGCGTGGACTATAGATACTTGAACGACGTAACCATCAAGAACAAGTATCCACTGCCTCGGATCGACGACCTGTTCGATCAGCTGAAAGGATCCTCGGTGTTTTCCAAGATTGACCTCAGGTCAGGTTATCACCAGTTGAGGATTAGAGAAGAAGACATACCCAAGACTGCCTTCACCTCCCGCTATGGAGTCTACGAGTACACAGTGATGTCGTTCGGACTCACGAATGCCCCGGCCTTTTTCATGAACATGATGAACAATGTATTCATGGAGTTCTTGGATAAGTTCATCGTGGTATTCATCGACGATATCCTCGTTTACTCCAAGACCAAGGAAGAACACGAGACTCACCTCCGTCTGACCCTCGGAAAGCTAAGGGAGCAGCAACTGTACGCCAAATACAGCAAATGTGAATTTTGGTCGTCTGAGGTGAAGTTCCTCGGCCATGTTATATCTGCCGGAGGAATAGCAGTGGACCCAACCACCGTTGAAGCGGTAACCAACTGGCTGCAGCCCACAACCGTGACCGAGATCCGGAGTTTTCTCGGATTGGCCGGATACTACCGCCGGTTCATCGAGAATTTTTCCAAGATCGCCAAGCCTATGACCAGACTTCTGCAGAAGGAAGTGAAGTTTGAATGGACCCCCGACTGCGAAGAAAGCTTCCAGACCCTCAAGAAGAAGCTAGTGTTAGCTCCTATTCTGACTCTGCCAGACATCCGGAAAGACTTCCACGTCTACTATGATGCCTCTCGTCAAGGATTGGGATGCGTCTTAATGCAAGAAGGGAAAGTGATATCCTACGCCTCCCGACAGCTAAGGCCGCATGAGCTGAACTATCCGACCCACGACCTGGAACTAGCAGCCGTGGTTCATGCCTTGAAGATATGGAGACATTACCTTGTGGGAAATAGGTGTGAGGTCTTCACCGACCACAAGAGCCTCAAGTACATATTCACCCAACCAGATCTAAATCTCAGGCAAAGGAGATGGTTGGAACTGATCAAGGATTACGACTTGGGCATCCATTATCATCCGGGCAAAGCGAATGTGGTGGCAGACGCCCTTAGTCGAAAAGGGTACTGCAATGCCATCATGATTCAGGACCAAGCTCCTTTACTGTATAAGGAGATGGAAAGGCTAAACCTAGAGATTACCACTCGAGCGTACCTCGCTGCCTTGGAGTCTCAGCCTGTCTTAATAGACCAGATCCGAGAAAGGCAGAAGGAAGACCCGGACATCCTGGAGATCCAGCAGAACATGAGGAAGTGTAAAGCCCCCGGATTTTCCGAGGACGAGCATGGTACCATCTGGTTCGGAAACTGGATCTGCGTACCCGACAAACTTGAGTGGAAGACCCTCATCCTTCAAGAAGCCCACGACACTCTATACTCCATTCATCCCGGGAGTACGAAGATGTATCAAGACCTAAAGGAAAAATATTGGTGGGTCAGCATGAAGAGGGAAATAGCAGAGTATGTGGCCAAGTGCGACACATGCCAGCGAGTCAAGGCAGAGCATCAGAGGTCTGCCGGACTTCTTCAACCTCTCAAGGTCCCTGAATGGAAGTGGGAAGAAATAGGAATGAACTTCATCACGGGACTGCCCAGGACCCAAGCTGGTCATGATTCTATCTGGGTGATCGTCGACCGACTCACCAAGGTAGCTCACTTCGTTCTGGTCAAGACAACTTACACCGTCGCCAAATTGGCTGAGTTGTATATGACCCAGATCGTGTGCCTTCACGGAGTTCCTAAGAAGATTGTATCTGACCGCGGGAGTCAGTTTACCTCCAGGTTTTGGAAGAACCTTCAAGAGGAACTCGGCACCCGGCTGAACTTTAGCACTGCCTATCATCCACAGACCGACGGTCAAACCGAAAGGGTCAACCAGATATTGGAGGATATGCTTAGAGCTTGTGCTCTAGACTTTGGCGGAATGTGGGACAAGAACTTACCTTATGCAGAGTTCTCCTACAACAACAGCTATCAAGCCAGCCTGCAAATGTCCTCGTTCGAAGCACTCTATGGACGTAAGTGCAGAATGCCGTTGCTCTGGGATCAAACCGGAGAGTCGCAACTGTTTGGGACGGATTTATTAAGAGAAGCTGAAGAGAAGGTTAAGATCATAAGAGACCGATTGAAGGCAGCCCAATCCCGTCAGAAGAGCTATGCCGACAACCGTCGAAGAGACCTAGCCTTTGAGGAGGGTGATTATGTCTATCTCGGAGTCACTCCCCTCTGTGGCACTCAAAGGTTCAACATGAAAGGCAAACTGGCACCCCGCTACGTCGGACCTTTCCAGATCCTCCGACGACAAGGAGAAGTGGCATATCAACTTGAACTGCCTCCATCCTTGGCAGGAGTTCATGATGTGTTCCATGTCTCTCAGCTAAAGAAGTGCCTCCGTGTACCCACCGAGCAAGCCGACCTTCAGCAGCTTAATGTCCAAGAAGACTTGACCTACGTAGAAAGACCCATCAAGATCTTGGAAACCAAGGAGAGAGTAACCAGAAGTCGCGTTGTTCGTTTCTGCAAGGTTCAATGGAACAACCATCCCGCCGAGGAAGCCACTTGGGAAAAGGAAGACGAACTGAAAGCCCAATATCCCGAGTTATTCGAGTAACGTTCCAATCTCGAGGACGAGATTCTTGTAAGGGGGATAGGTTTGTAACACCCCAAATTTTCAAAACAATAAAAATATTACAAAATTCAATTTCTTGGAATTTATATTTCTGAAAATACTTCAAATACCCTTTTATACCCAATTGTACTACAGCATAGAGTAGATGGCCAGATTAAGAGGTGAAACTTTTTGTATATGCTCCTAAGACCAAAATATAATTTTGAGAATTTTTATAGATTTTTACCAACCTTGGAAGTAGCCCTAAGATTTTAATCTATTATCTGGAATTATTTTTATTCAGAAATGTTTTAAAACAGTAATGGGCCCCTCCCCTCCTTTCTCTCTCTCCCGGCCGGCCCAGCCCGTTACCTCGCGCGCCTTAGGCTGACAAGTTGACCCCACCTGTCGGCGCCGATCTCCTCCCCTCGCGCGCACCCGACAGCCCGGCCCCATCCGTCAGTCGCCACCCTCGCTCGCCCGCGCCCGCCGACCAGTGGCCCCCGCCTGTCAGCTTCGTCCTCAACCTCGCGCCAGCCCCCCTAATCCCGCCGGTGAGAACTTCGCCTCGGATCCCCTCGTCGGCTCCCCCTTCCGTTAAACCGAGGCCGGCATTAACTCCCCCGAGGCCCACCGGTCAATTAAGCGCGTTAAGGCGCGCGTTTAAGCCCCTAGATCACCTTCACGCGCCTGGCCGCGCCTTCGCCGGTGAGTAAAGCCCTCCTCGGCTTTCCTTGCATGCGAGCCCCCTCCGGTGTCCTATTTAACCCCCCGGCCTACGCCGCGTTCGACCCCCACGCCCACTCGCTTCGAGAACGAACCGAACGCCTACGATTCGCATTTTAGTGCTCCCCTCCTGCTTCGTCTCCGGCCACCGTTCGCCCTCGCCTCAGACCGCCTCCGTCCACGCCCTCGCCACCGTCGTGACCGCAAGGACGACCTCGACCTCGGCCACCCCTCCGCCGACGTCGAACCCCGCCGGAACACCATCGTCGACGAGGAGCCCGAAGTATTTCGTCGTCTACCCTCGCCGCCGACCACTTCCCGTCGACCCCTCGCCTCGCCTAAGGTACCGTCACGACCGCCGTAGTGCCCTCTTTCCATTTCTAGGTTTAGCTAGGGCCGCCGTCGCTCGCCGTGGCCGCTGGCCCGCTCGCCGTCGTCGGAGAAGACGACTGGCACGGGTCGAGTACCCGTGCCGTGTCGGATCTGATCCCGACCGTGCGATCGCGATCGGGCGACGCATATGAGCCCACGTACGCGATCTAATACGCACCGTCGGATCTGGTCAAAGCGTTACGTTTTAATCTCGTGCGTCCATTTCCATTTAAAACCCGCGTTCGATCTCGTGCGTCCACGTAGCACCCTTTCGCACGTTTTAATCCTGGTCGTCCGTTGTCACTTAAAGCGCCCCACCTCGCCTGCGCACGTTGGATATGGATCCGACGGTCTAGATCGACCCGGTGCACGCGCACAGTGCGCGGGTTCACCGTGGGCCTGGCTCACCGTGGACCCGAGGGGTTTAAAAATTGAAAATGGATTTCAGAAATACTTTTAAACTTGTAAAATTCATATCTGGCGCATTTGAACTCTAAAAATTGCCATTCCAATTTCAGAAAATTCATAATATTATTCTCTACGTGTTTATACCATAAAAACAGTAGGTTTACATTGGACATTTCATGTTTATTTAAATGAATATTTAAATACCCTTAGGTTAAAAATGTAAATTTAATTATTTAAAATCCAGTAAAGTTTGTATTTATTTATTTCCTGTTGATATGAACAAATCACTAAGTTTTCTATGAAACTTTCATTTTAAATTTATTAGAGAGCTTAAAAATGAGAATAACCCCTTTTAAAACCCTCTTTCAAAGGACAACACTTTATTTTAATTTCTTTTAAAATTATTTATAAACTGAATTTCAGAACCCTAACAACTTGATTTATTTTTAATCAAACCAACTTAAACCTATGTGATTATTATGTGATGTTATATTGTTTGGTTGAATGTTGTATTTATTTTATTTTACTTTATTATATTAAAAAGACTACGACGTCGCCGAGGAGCCGGAGTACTTCCCCGAAGTCCCTCCCTCTCCCTTTGCTGAACAAGGCAAGTCACCAAACCAATCTTTTGAGCATATTGAACCCATGTTTGATTAAACTATCGCTAAAACCCATAGGTTATACATGCATTAGTAAAACAAACCATTACAATATATTTATTTAGGATCCCCCGACCTTGATGTGCAACCCAAGCCATGCTATCTCGCCTAACCTCCTTGTCACCATATGGTCAATGATATTAGCTAGTGTCCAATGTATTGACACGATCGCTATAGGATAAAAATGAGTCGTAGCAAAATTGTTCTATTACATGATCCCCGTTACTTCTTATCCTTGGAAATTCTATTGGTGATGAGTTATGGTTGTGAGTGTATGCATGGTGGGTTCCGGGTGCAAGCTAGGGCATTGGTCGGTAGTGTAACACCCCAAATTTTCAAAGCAATAAAAATATTATTGAATTCAATTTATTGAAATTATTATTTCAGAAAATACTTTTAAATCCCTTTTATACCCTTTTGAACTACAACATAGAGTAGATGACCAAATCAGGAGGTGAAACTTTTTGTATATGATCCTAAGACCAAAATATAATTTTGAGAATTTTTATAAATTTTTACCAGCCTTGGAAGTAGCCCTAATATTTTAACCCATTTTCTGGAATTATTTTTATTCAGAAAAGTATTAGAACAGTATTGGGCTCCTCTCCCTCCCTTCTCTCTCTCCCGGCCGGCCCAGCCCGTTACCGCGCCCGCCTTAGACCGCCACATGGACCCCACCTGTCGGCGCCGAATTTTTCCTCTCGCGCGCGAACCCGACACCTCGGCCCCACCCGTCAGTCGCCACCCTCGCCCGCTCGCGCTCACTGGTCAGTGGCCCCCGCGTGTCAGATCCGTCTTCAACCCCGCGCCGTCGCCCCCAAATCGCGCCGACCGACGACCTCGCCCTCGGATTCGCCTCGCCGACGCGTCCCCCATTAAATTGCCGTCATAAATCGGTCCCCCGCGTCGCGCCGACCGTTTCCCCGCTTTAACCTTCGCGTTTATGCCACGGGATCGCCGCTCCGCGTGCATGGCCGAGCCATCGCCGGCGAGTAAAGGCCCTCGGCCGGTTTCCTTGCATGCGAGCCCTCCCCGGCGCCCTATTTAAGCCCCCAGCCTGAGCCGCGTCCGACCCCCACGCTTAATCGCCTCGAGGACGAACAGAGCACTCGCATTTCGCTTTTTAGCGCACACCCTCTGATTCACCTCCGGCCACCGCTCGCCGTCGCACCAGACCACCTCCGCCCGTGCCTCCGCCACCAACGTGACCGCGAGGACGACCCCGACCTCGGCCACCCCTCCACCGACGTCGAACCCCGCCGGATCGCCGTCGCCGCCAAGGACCCGAACGCCTCCACCGCCTACGCTCGTCGCCGGCCTCACTCCGTCGACCCCGGACCACCGCAACGGTACCCTTTTGTTCCCCTCGGTACCCCCTTTCCGTTTTTAGCCCTAGCTAGACTAGATAGCCCTCGACCTCGCCGGAATCGCTCGCCGTCGTATCACCGGAGTCGGGGAAGAAGGGGTACTTTACCCCCCCGACACGCACTGTGCCGGATTCAATCCTGGCCGTGCGATCCAGATCCAACGCTTGGGTTAAATCATCTGTTCGGTTTAATCCTGGCCGTCGGATCTGAGCGAAGCGGTACGGTGCGATCTCGTGCGTCCATCTGTATTTAAAACCCGCGTTAAATCCCGTGCGTCCACGTGGTACCGGTTCGAACGTTTTAATCCTGGCCGTCCATCGCGACTTACGCGTCCCGCCTCGCCCTCGCGCGTCGGATCTGGATCCGACGGTCCAGATCGACCCGGTGCACGCGCACAGTGCGCGGGTTCACCGTGGGCCTGGCTCACCGTGGACCCGAGAAGTTTAAAATTTGAAAATAAATTCCAGAAATGCCTTTAAACTTGTAAAATTCATATCTAATGCATTTGGACTCTAAAAATTACCATTCCAATTTTAGAAAATTCATAAAATTATTCTCTACACGTTTATGCAATAAGAACAGTAGGTTTACTTTGACATTTTCATGTTTATTTAAATAAGTATTCAAATGCCCTTAGGATTTAAATGTAAATTTAAATATTTAAATTCCAGAAAATTTATATAATTGTCCCTTTCTGTTTAAACACTAAAAACCACTGAGTTTTCCCTGAATCATTTATATTAAATTGATTAGAAAACTTAATGTAGTATTATACACACTTAGAAACCCTTTTTATGAAAAACAATAATTCATTTAGATTCACTTTAAATTAATGGAGAAATAAATTGCAGAACTTTAATCTTTGAATTTATTTTATTTATAATCAAACCAACTTAAACTTACGTGTTTATAATGTAATGTTATATTGTTTGATTGAATGTTGTGTTCTTTTTATTCTACTTTATATTAAAAAGACTACGACGTCGCCGAGGAGCCGGAGTACTTCCCCGAAGTCCCTCCCTCTCCCTTTGCTGAACAAGGCAAGTCACCAAACAATTCTTTTGAGCATATTGAACCCATGTCTGAATTGACTATCGCTAAAACACATAGGTTATGTATATGCATTAGTCAAATGAACCCTTACATTATATTTATTTAGGATCCCCCGACCTTGATGTGCAACCCAAGCCATGCTATCTCGCCTAACCTCCTTGTCACCATGTGATCAATGATATTAGCTAGTGTCCAATGTATTGGCACGGCCGCTATAGGATAAAAATGAGTCGTAGCGAAATGATTCTATTATATGATCCCGTTACTTCTTATCTTTGGAAATTCTGTTGGTGATGAGTCATGGTTGTGAGTGTATGCATGGTGGGTTCCGGGTGCAAGCTAGGGCATTGGTCAGTCGCACCCGGGGCACTATAAGGACCGGTCTGAGGGATCCGTTGCAATACACTTACGTACTAACCACAAGTCTAGTGGGTAAGTCCTAACTAAGGTATGGGTTGTTCCAAACCGAGGCCACCACTTGGAGATGGGTCAAGTTGCACCTGCGGGTGACTTGTACCAATGTGGCGCAAAAGGGGGTGCGACGTTAGCCGGGATGCGGCCCGGCGCGCCGGCGAAACCTAGAGCGGGTGGTTATCGCTTGGAACATCTCATATTGAGGTTTTGGCACGAGTTCCCGTGAAATGGGTCATCTCGTTGAGATGAGTGCGTGCCTTGTGGGTACAGTAGTACATCTCTGATCAGAGTCTTAAATCTTTTCGAAAAGCCGAGCCCACGGTCAAGGGCGGGTTGCGTGACATCCCCCAGTTAGATTACCTTGGATATGATTGTGCATGATGGATTGACATGTAAGGACCGTTGTGCGAGGAGGTAAAACGTACTCCTCGAGTTAGTTGATGTTGATGATGCTCATGTTTACTTTCCGCATGATTAAAATATGATTACACTAAATGCCATAACTGCAACTGCTTTATTCCGCATTGTTAGCCTTATCCTTCCTTGTTTATTATCCTGCATTATTATTTGCATTTGCGGTGGCTTGTTGAGTACTTTTTGTACTCATACCCGTTGGACCCCACAGAGGATGCTTATCTTGAAGACGGTCTGGAGTAGCGACCCAGTCAAGAAGAAAAATCCTGAAGAAGAAGTTCGTCATGCCGTTGTCTAATTATTTTACTCTACTGCTTTATTAAAACAATGTTGTAATAAATATGGTCTGCGTACCATGAATTTTACCGTATGTACGTTGTCGCATGATGAACCTCTTGTATTATTGTTTTTCTATGGAAATTCAATAATGTCTCGATTTTGATAAATCGGGGCGTGACAAGATGGTATCAGAGCCGACTTGACTGTAGGAAGCCAAACAGACCCGCCTAGCCATTAAGCCATAGGAAATTATTTCCTGAAAATCTACTTCATAAACTTTGTTCCTCTCCTCACTTTTATTCAACTTGCTGTTTTGTAGATGCCAGTCTACCAAGTTCACAGTTACTGCCGCCACTATGAGGGCTTCGTCCGGGAGCTCCGCATGATGCTCACCTTCCTCGGGTTCCTCTTCGAACCCGAATTTCAAGGAGTCTACCCCGACGAGTTCGCCGGGCCTTGCGACGTCTCCCTCACCGTCCATGGCTCCGGAGAACATCTGCCGCCCTACACCACCGCACTTGGAGGCCCGACTTTCGACGTCGCGTGCCAACGAGTCGCCCTCCAGGCCCTCATGGAGCTGAGGATGATCTACGACGATCGTCTTCAGAACTCATCCTTCCGGCTTGTGCCGAAGCGTACTCCCGGAGCCCACCGTAGTATCTACCTCGGAGTTCACTCCGTGCGTGATCCGGTCATGGCTCGGCAGTCGCGTCTTCTGCAGGCCATGGATGATCTTCACACCGAGGCGGTGCTCGACGCCGACGAGCACCATGAGGCGGTTGCGTTTCTTCGTGAAGAAACGAAGAACCTGATCCAGCAGAACGGCGAGCTGCAGCGCAAGATCATGGAGCTGCAGAAGGACATCGCGGAGATGGTTCCTCTTCTTCCAAGGAAGGAAGAAGCCTATCCGTGAGCCCCTCCCTCGCCCCAAGAGGATCCCGCCACGACCCTCCCCTGCCAGGCCTTCCACCAGCGCCCCTACACCACGCCCCGGCCTCGTCTCCGACTCCATCATCGAGAATTTTCTCGAGCCCACCATCTCTCTGGAGCCGCGCGCTCGTGGTTCCGAGAGCACGGAGACCGCCTCCGGTGGCGAGTAGGCGTTAGGAGACGCTAGCTAAATAAGAATCAAACTTTTGTATGTGGTGCTACCCACGACGAGTGTGTCATGGGTAGAATAAAAACTTGATTGTAACAAACACTTTATGCCACTATATATAGTTATGTGCTTGAATCTTATATGATTGTATTATCATCTCGTCATTCTTTACTTTATCGCTTTGTATATTCAGAAGATGACCGACCACCAGAACACCGGCTCCAACAACGGAGCAGGAGGAAGCCGAGATGCGCCCGAGGGAGTTGTGCCCAACTGGGGTGCGACAGGCCCGCGCCAATCCGGGTCGCCTTCCGCCAACCACCCCACCTTGGCGGAAATGATGGCGAATCAGAATCATCTGATTACCGCCCTCCTCACCCAAATGCAGCACCAACAGGCTCAGTTGGACCGTCTGCAGAACGGGGAGCCCGCCCCTCGCGCACCAGCACCCGCGGCCGCTCCGCAACTCTCCGAGTTCTTGCGCGTGCGCCCGCCCATCTTCTCGAGCACAACCAACCCGATGGAGGCCGGAGATTGGCTTCGCACTATCGAGAAGAAGCTCGACCTCCTCCCTTGCACAGACCGTGAGCGAGTGGCCTTCGCCACTCATCAGCTCCAGGGTCCCGCCGCTGAGTGGTGGGACAACTATCGTGCGTCCCAGCCAGAGGGCCACATGGTGACTTGGGCGGAGTTCACCATCGCCTTTCGTGCCGCTCACGTCCCCGCCGGTGTCATCGCGGTCAAACAGCAGGAATTCCGCGACCTGCAGCAGGGCAACAGGACTGTCATGGAGTACCTCCATGAGTTCAACCGCCTCGCACGCTACGCGCCGGAGGAAGTGCGCACCGACGCCCTCCGCCAAGCCAAGTTCCTCAGGGGACTTAAAGATGAGCTGTCCATCCAGCTCGTCGCCGCCGACTTCGCCGACTTCCAGCGGCTTGTCAATAAAGCGCTCATCCAAGAGACTGAGCAGAACAGGCTGGACCTCAAGAAGAGGAAGATGATTGCCTTCAAGCACCAGCAGGCGAACACTCAGAGGCCCCGCTTCGTCCCTCCGCCACCAGCGCCCGCCTACCATCCTCGGCCCGCCTTCAGGCCACCTCATGCAGCCGGTGGATCCAACGCCGGACATCCTCGCCCCGCTCCACCAGCTCCGGCCGCTCAGCCGGCACCAGCCGCCAAGGCCCCGATCTTGAGGGATCGTCAAGGAAGGCCGGTCGTCTGCTTCAACTGCCGCAAGGAAGGGCACTATTCGCACCAGTGTCCTCATCCCAAGCAGAACCAAGGCGCAGCACCCCACCAGGCCGTTCGCGCCCGCGTCAACCACATCAGCGCGGAGGAAGCTCAGGAGGCTCCTGAGGTCGTACTCGGTACGTTTACTATGAATTCCGTACCGGCCGTCATATTATTTGACTCTGGAGCAACCCACTCCTTTGTCTCGGAAGATTTTGCAAAAACAAACCATCTGGACGTGCTCCCTCTACCAATTCCCATGGTGATTGCCACCCCCAGGCAATAGGACCTCAGCTCGCTTCTACAGCCCTAAGGTTCAACTTGACATCCAAGGGGTGCTGTTTCGGGCCGAGCCTGTCCTTATCCAATGCACCGGACTCGACCTTATTCTAGGTATGGATTGGTTGATGAAACACAAGGGAGTGATCGACTGTGCCAACAAGTCCGTCACGGTGACCAGTCCCGAAGGCGTAACCGTCACCTTCCGGATAGTCAGTCGCAAACCACTCGGAGCGTCCCTTCGCTCAATAGCTCTTGAAGAGGTGCCAATAGTCAAGGAGTTTGCAGACGTTTTCCCCGAGGATCTGCCCGGAATGCCTCCCAAACGAGACATCGAATTCAGAATCGAGCTTGTCCCGGGGACCACTCCAATCTCCAAACGCCCATACCGAATGGCCGCCAATGAACTAGCCGAAGTCAAGAGCAACATCGAAGACCTTGAGCAGAAAGGTTACATCCGACCGAGTACCTCACCCTGGGGTGCACCGGTCATATTTGCCATGAAGAAGGACAAGACCAAGAGGATGTGCGTGGACTATAGAGCCTTGAACGACGTAACCATCAAGAACAAATACCCATTGCCTCGGATCGACGACCTGTTCGATCAGCTGAAAGGATCCTCGGTGTTTTCCAAGATTGACCTCAGGTCAGGTTATCACCAGTTAAGGATCAGGGAGGAAGATATACCCAAGACTGCCTTCACCTCCCGCTATGGACTCTACGAGTACACTGTGATGTCGTTCGGACTCACGAATGCCCCGGCCTTCTTCATGAACATGATGAACAATGTATTCATGGAGTTCTTGGACAAGTTCATCGTGGTATTCATCGACGATATCCTCGTTTACTCCAAGACCAAGGAAGAACACGAGACCCACCTCCGTCTGACCCTCGGAAAGCTAAGGGAGCAGCAACTGTACGCCAAATACAGCAAGTGCGAATTTTGGTCGTCTGAGGTGAAGTTCCTCGGTCATGTAATATCTGCCGGAGGAATAGCAGTAGACCCAACCACCGTTGAAGCGGTAACCAACTGGCTGCAGCCCACGACCGTGACCGAGATCCGGAGTTTTCTCGGATTGGCCGGATACTACCGCCGGTTCATCGAGAATTTTTCCAAGATCGCCAAGCCTATGACCAGACTTCTGCAGAAAGAGGTGAAGTTTGACTGGACCCCCGACTGCGAAGAAAGCTTCCAGACCCTCAAGATGAAGCTTGTGTCAGCCCCCATTCTGACTCTGCCAGACATCCGGAAAGACTTCCACGTCTACTGTGATGCCTCTCGTCAAGGATTGGGATGCGTCTTAATGCAAGAAGGGAAAGTGATATCCTACGCCTCCCGGCAATTGAGACCGCATGAGCTGAACTACCCAACCCACGACCTGGAACTAGCAGCCGTGGTTCATGCCTTGAAGATATGGAGACATTACCTTGTGGGGAATCGGTGTGAGGTCTTCACCGACCACAAGAGCCTCAAGTATATATTCACCCAACCAGATCTGAACCTCAGGCAAAGGAGATGGTTGGAACTGATCAAGGATTACGACTTGGGCATCCATTATCATCCGGGCAAAGCGAACGTGGTGGCAGACGCCCTTAGTCGAAAAGGGTACTGCAATGCCATCATGATCCAAGACCAGGCTCCTCTACTTTATAAAGAGATGGAAAGGCTAAACCTGGGGATCACCACTCAAGCGTACCTCGCTGCTTTGGAGTCTCGGCCTGTCTTAATAGACCAGATCCGAGAGAAGCAGAAGGAAGACCCAGACATCCTGGAGATCCAGCAAAACATGAGGAAGGGTAAAGCCCCCGGATTCTCCGAGGATGAACATGGTACCATCTGGTTCGGAAACCGAGTATGCGTACCCAACATACCTGAGTTGAAGACTCTCATCCTTCAAGAAGCTCACGATACTCTTTACTCCATTCATCCCGGGAGTACAAAGATGTACCAAGACCTGAAGGAGAAATATTGGTGGGTCAGCATGAAGAGAGAAATAGCTGAGTATGTGGCCAAGTGCGACACATGCCGGCGAGTCAAGGCAGAGCATCAGAGACCTGCCGGACTGCTTCAACCCCTCAAAGTCCCTGAATGGAAGTGGGAAGAAATAGGAATGGACTTCATCACGGGACTGCCCAGGACCCAAGCTGGTCATGATTCTATCTGGGTGATCGTTGATCGACTCACCAAGGTAGCCCACTTCGTTCCGGTCAAGACAACTTACACCGTCGCCAAGTTGGCTGAGTTGTATATGACCCGGATCGTGTGCCTCCACGGAGTTCCCAAGAAGATTGTATCTGACCGCGGGAGTCAGTTTACCTCCAAGTTTTGGAAGAACCTTCAAGAGGAACTCGGCACCCGGCTGAACTTTAGCACCGCCTATCATCCACAGACCGACGGTCAAACCGAAAGGGTCAACCAGATATTGGAGGATATGCTTAGAGCTTGCGCTCTAGACTTTGGCGGAATGTGGGACAAGAACTTACCTTATGCGGAGTTCTCCTACAACAACAGCTATCAAGCCAGCCTGCAAATGTCCCCGTTCGAAGCACTCTATGGGCGCAAGTGCAGAACGCCGTTGCTCTGGGATCAAACCGGAGAATCACAACTGTTTGGGACAGATTTATTAAGAGAAGCCGAAGAGGAAGTTAAGATCATAAGAGACCGACTGAAGGCAGCCCAATCCAGGCAAAAGAGCTACGCCGATAACCGTCGAAGAGATCTAGCCTTTGAGGAGGGCGATTATGTCTACCTCCGAGTCACTCCCCTCCGTGGCACTCAAAGGTTCAACATGAAAGGCAAACTAGCACCCCGCTACGTCGGACCTTTCCAGATCCTCCGTCGACAAGGAGAAGTGGCATATCAACTTGAACTGCCTCCATCCTTGGCAGGCGTTCATGATGTGTTCCATGTCTCGCAGCTGAAGAAGTGTCTCCGTGTGCCCACCGAGCAAGCCGACCTTCAGCAGCTCAACGTTCAAGAAGACTTGACCTACATAGAGAGACCCGTCAAGATCTTGGAAACCAAGGAAAGAGTAACCAGAAGTCGCGTCGTCCGCTTCTGCAAAGTCCAATGGAACAACCATCCCACAGAAGAAGCCACTTGGGAAAAAGAAGACGAGCTGAAAGCCCAATACCCCGAGCTATTCGAGTAGCGTTCCAATCTCGAGGACGAGATTCTTGTAAGGGGGATAGGTTTGTAACACCCCAAATTTTCAAAGCAATAAAAATATTATTGAATTCAATTTATTGAAATTATTATTTCAGAAAATACTTTTAAATCCCTTTTATACCCTTTTGAACTACAACATAGAGTAGATGACCAAATCAGGAGGTGAAACTTTTTGTATATGATCCTAAGACCAAAATATAATTTTGAGAATTTTTATAAATTTTTACCAGCCTTGGAAGTAGCCCTAATATTTTAACCCATTTTCTGGAATTATTTTTATTCAGAAAAGTATTAGAACAGTATTGGGCTCCTCTCCCTCCCTTCTCTCTCTCCCGGCCGGCCCAGCCCGTTACCGCGCCCGCCTTAGACCGCCACATGGACCCCACCTGTCGGCGCCGAATTTTTCCTCTCGCGCGCGAACCCGACACCTCGGCCCCACCCGTCAGTCGCCACCCTCGCCCGCTCGCGCTCACTGGTCAGTGGCCCCCGCGTGTCAGATCCGTCTTCAACCCCGCGCCGTCGCCCCCAAATCGCGCCGACCGACGACCTCGCCCTCGGATTCGCCTCGCCGACGCGTCCCCCATTAAATTGCCGTCATAACTCGGTCCCCCGCGTCGCGCCGACCGTTTCCCCGCTTTAACCTTCGCGTTTATGCCACGGGATCGCCGCTCCGCGTGCATGGCCGAGCCATCGCCGGCGAGTAAAGGCCCTCGGCCGGTTTCCTTGCATGCGAGCCCTCCCCGGCGCCCTATTTAAGCCCCCAGCCTGAGCCGCGTCCGACCCCCACGCTTAATCGCCTCGAGGACGAACAGAGCACTCGCATTTCGCTTTTTAGCGCACACCCTCTGATTCACCTCCGGCCACCGCTCGCCGTCGCACCAGACCACCTCCGCCCGTGCCTCCGCCACCAACGTGACCGCGAGGACGACCCCGACCTCGGCCACCCCTCCAGCCGACGTCGAACCCCGCCGGATCGCCGTCGCCGCCAAGGACCCGAACGCCTCCACCGCCTACGCTCGTCGCCGGCCTCACTCCGTCGACCCCGGACCACCGCAACGGTACCCTTTTGTTCCCCTCGGTACCCCCTTTCCGTTTTTAGCCCTAGCTAGACTAGATAGCCCTCGACCTCGCCGGAATCGCTCGCCGTCGTATCACCGGAGTCGGGGAAGAAGGGGTACTTTACCCCCCCGACACGCACTGTGCCGGATTCAATCCTGGCCGTGCGATCCAGATCCAACGCTTGGGTTAAATCATCTGTTCGGTTTAATCCTGGCCGTCGGATCTGAGCGAAGCGGTACGGTGCTGATCTCGTGCGTCCATCTGTATTTAAAACCCGCGTTAAATCCCGTGCGTCCACGTGGTACCGGTTCGAACGTTTTAATCCTGGCCGTCCATCGCGACTTACGCGTCCCGCCTCGCCCTCGCGCGTCGGATCTGGATCCGACGGTCCAGATCGACCCGGTGCACGCGCACAGTGCGCGGGTTCACCGTGGGCCTGGCTCACCGTGGACCCGAGAAGTTTAAAATTTGAAAATAAATTCCAGAAATGCCTTTAAACTTGTAAAATTCATATCTAATGCATTTGGACTCTAAAAATTACCATTCCAATTTTAGAAAATTCATAAAATTATTCTCTACACGTTTATGCAATAAGAACAGTAGGTTTACTTTGACATTTTCATGTTTATTTAAATAAGTATTCAAATGCCCTTAGGATTTAAATGTAAATTTAAATATTTAAATTCCAGAAAATTTATATAATTGTCCCTTTCTGTTTAAACACTAAAAACCACTGAGTTTTCCCTGAATCATTTATATTAAATTGATTAGAAAACTTAATGTAGTATTATACACACTTAGAAACCCTTTTTATGAAAAACAATAATTCATTTAGATTCACTTTAAATTAATGGAGAAATAAATTGCAGAACTTTAATCTTTGAATTTATTTTATTTATAATCAAACCAACTTAAACTTACGTGTTTATAATGTAATGTTATATTGTTTGATTGAATGTTGTGTTCTTTTTATTCTACTTTATATTAAAAAGACTACGACGTCGCCGAGGAGCCGGAGTACTTCCCCGAAGTCCCTCCCTCTCCCTTTGCTGAACAAGGCAAGTCACCAAACAATTCTTTTGAGCATATTGAACCCATGTCTGAATTGACTATCGCTAAAACACATAGGTTATGTATATGCATTAGTCAAATGAACCCTTACATTATATTTATTTAGGATCCCCCGACCTTGATGTGCAACCCAAGCCATGCTATCTCGCCTAACCTCCTTGTCACCATGTGATCAATGATATTAGCTAGTGTCCAATGTATTGGCACGGCCGCTATAGGATAAAAATGAGTCGTAGCGAAATGATTCTATTATATGATCCCGTTACTTCTTATCTTTGGAAATTCTGTTGGTGATGAGTCATGGTTGTGAGTGTATGCATGGTGGGTTCCGGGTGCAAGCTAGGGCATTGGTCAGTCGCACCCGGGGCACTATAAGGACCGGTCTGAGGGATCCGTTGCAATACACTTACGTACTAACCACAAGTCTAGTGGGTAAGTCCTAACTAAGGTATGGGTTGTTCCAAACCGAGGCCACCACTTGGAGATGGGTCAAGTTGCACCTGCGGGTGACTTGTACCAATGTGGCGCAAAAGGGGGTGCGACGTTAGCCGGGATGCGGCCCGGCGCGCCGGCGAAACCTAGAGCGGGTGGTTATCGCTTGGAACATCTCATATTGAGGTTTTGGCACGAGTTCCCGTGAAATGGGTCATCTCGTTGAGATGAGTGCGTGCCTTGTGGGTACAGTAGTACATCTCTGATCAGAGTCTTAAATCTTTTCGAAAAGCCGAGCCCACGGTCAAGGGCGGGTTGCGTGACATCCCCCAGTTAGATTACCTTGGATATGATTGTGCATGATGGATTGACATGTAAGGACGTTGTGCGAGGAGGTAAAACGTACTCCTCGAGTTAGTTGATGTTGATGATGCTCATGTTTACTTTCCGCATGATTAAAATATGATTACACTAAATGCCATAACTGCAACTGCTTTATTCCGCATTGTTAGCCTTTATCCTTCCTTGTTTATTATCCTGCATTATTATTTGCATTTGCGGTGGCTTGTTGAGTACTTTTTGTACTCATACCCGTTGGACCCCACAGAGGATGCTTATCTTGAAGACGGTCTGGAGTAGCGACCCAGTCAAGAAGAAAAATCCTGAAGAAGAAGTTCGTCATGCCGTTGTCTAATTATTTTACTCTACTGCTTTATTAAAACAATGTTGTAATAAATATGGTCTGCGTACCATGAATTTTACCGTATGTACGTTGTCGCATGATGAACCTCTTGTATTATTGTTTTTCTATGGAAATTCAATAATGTCTCGATTTTGATAAATCGGGGCGTGACAGGTAGCACCCAGGGCACTATAAGGACCGGTCTGAGGGATCCGTTGCAATACACTTACGTACTAACCACAAGTCTAGTGGGTAAGTCCTAACTAAGGTATGGGTTGTTCCAAACCGAGGCCACCATTTGGAGATGGGTCAAGTTGCACCTGCGGGTGACTTGTACCAATGTGGCGCAAAAGGGGGTGCGACGTTAGCCGGGATGCGGCCCGGCGCGCCGGCGAAACCTAGAGCGGGTGGTTATCGCTTGGAACATTTCATATCGAGGTTTTGGCACGAGTTCCCGTGGTATGGGTCATCTCGTTTGGGATGAGTGCGTGCCTTGTGGGTACATTAGTACATCTCTGATCAGAGTCTTAAATCTTTTCGAAAAGCCGAGCCCACGGTCAAGGGCGAGTTGCGTGACATCCCCCAGTTAGTTTACTTTGAATATGTATGTGCATGATGGATTGACATGTAAGGACTGTTGTGCGAGGAGGTAAAATGTACTCCTCGAGTTAGTTGATGTTGTCGATATTCATGTTTACTTTTCCGCATGACTAAAAATATGATTACACTAAATGCAATAACTGAAACTGTACTTTTCCGCAATGTTAGCCATTACCCTTCCTTGTTTATTATCCTGCACTATTACTTGCATTTGCGGTGGCTTGTTGAGTACTTTTTGTACTCATACCCGTTGGACCCCACAGAGGATGCTTACTACGAAGACGGTCTGGAGTAGCGACCCAGTCGAGAAGAAAAATCCTGAAGAAGATGTTCGTCATGCCGCTGTTTAATTATTTTATTACTGTTTTTACTAAGACTTTGATGTAATAAATATGGTCTGCGTACCATGAATACTGTCGTATGTACGATTGTCGCATGATGAACCTCTTGTATTATTGTTTTTCTATGGAAATTCAATAATGTCTTGATTTGATAAATCGGGGTGCTACAGTTCACCTCTACTTCGATGCATCTCACAGCCCGAAGGTCAAGACATACTTTGAGACATCCACGAAGGCTTGTGCGGAGGTCATTTAGCCCCTCGTGCGCTAGCGGGCAAGACGCTTCGGCAAGGGTTTTATTGGCCAACTATAGTAAGAGATGCGGAGGAACTGGTTTGAACATGCCAAGGCTGCCAGTGGATGGGCAGGCGAAGCCATCGCCCGCCAGCTCAGCTTCAAGTTATTGCCCAGTGTGGCCAATGGCTAGATGGGGCATGGACCTCATAGGCCCTTTCCCAATGGCAAAAGACGGCTTGAAATTTGCGGTAGTGGCAATCGAGTATTTCTCAAAATGGGTTGAAGCGGAGCCATTAACAGCTATCACCTCGAGGAATGTGCAAAGATTTTTCTGGCAGAATATTATATGCAGGTTCGGAGTTCCAAGAGAGTTGACGGTAGATAATGGAACCCAGTTCAAAGCTGACACCTTCCAAACATTTTGTGAAGAACTGGGCATTAAGTTGTGCTTCGCGACGGTACGACATCCACAGTCCAACGGAGCCATTGAGTGAGCCAACGGGAACATCCTCTCCGGGCTGAATCGCCGAATCGTTGGATTGGACAAGGGGCTGTGGGTCGAAGAGCTTCCCAAAATCTTGTGGTCCATTCGAACCACTCAAACCAGGTCAACAGGTTTCAGACCATTTAGATTGCTCTTCGGAGATGAGACCATGACTCCTACGGAGCTCAGAGGTGGATCGCTTCGCGTAGTTCAACTTGGGGACGAAGATGACAGGAGCACTTCGCTGGATTTGTCAGAAGAAACAAGGCTTCGAGTTGTCGCCAACCTGACTAAGTACCAGGACCACACGAAAACATGGTATGACCCGAAGGTAAAGCTAAATGAGTTAAAGCCTGGTCATCTAGTGTTGCGAAGTGTAATAGCTCCGGGGAAGCTAGGAAACAAATGGGAAGGACCATATGTTATCCTACGCTCAGGACGTCCCGGATCGTTTAAATTAGCTAATTTAGAAGGAGAAGAGTTGAAGCATGCATGGCATGCGGAGCACCTTAAGCGTTATTTTTCTTAGGGGCCCCTTGTAATCACTTGTAAAACTTTCCTTTCTATGAATAAAGATAAGGGTCGAATTTTGTTTGCTCTTCGAATATCCCTTACTTCTGATGGACGCATCGGAAGGACGGAGATGCTTGTAGAGCCAAGCATTTTTCCCAAGACCTAGGCAGCTGCCTTCGAACCATTGGTTCAGAGGCTCCATTGCCACCCTACGGATTCCAGGCTCCGGCTTGTTAGGATCCGTAGAAGAGTCTAAGGACTTTAAAAGAAAAACAGACTTTCGGCCTCCGGGTGCGAAGTATCTGTAAAAGAGCCGAAGGTGGCCACCCTACGGATTCCAGGCTCCGGCTTGTTAGGATCCGTAGAAGAGTCTAAGGACTTTAAAAGAAAATAGACTTTCGGCCTCTGGGTGCGAAGTATTTGTAAAAGAGCTGAAGGTGGCCACCCTACGGATTCCAGGCTCCGGCTTGTTAGGATCCGTAGAAGAGTCTAAGGACTTTAAAAGAAAAACAGACTTTCGGCCTCCGGGTGCGAAGTATCTATAAAAGAGCCGAAGGTGGCCACCCTATGGATTCCAGGCCCCGGCTTGTTAGGATCCGTAGAAGAGTCTAAGGACTTTAAAGAAAAACAGACGTTCGGCCTCCGGGTGCGAAGTATCTGTAAAAGAGCCGAAGGTGGCCACCCTATGGATTTCAGGCTCCGGCTTGTCAAGATCCGCGTAAAAAAAATTTTAATAAAAGGAGATCCGCGAAGTGGTACTGCTAAAAGTACAAATGATAAGTGTAAATTCGAAGCATTCGGTTGTTCGGAGCATTATTGTGCCTAGCGAACCCTTTTCTATAGTAAAGGCTCCACCACCCACAAGGGGGGTCGGAGGATAGGAGTCACAAAACATACTTTCGAAGCATTTCACATTAAATCATTATACTTTTACATCAATAAAAGTTTTGGTCCAAGCCTAGGAAAAATCGAAGACCCTGTCGACATCTAGAGCTACTCCTCCGGCTACTCTGCCTTTCGGAGCTCGAAGCTGTTGGCTTGGCCCTCTTCGTTCGAGCACTTCTCTTCTTCTTGGAGGCTCGTAGTTTCTTTTGCTCTTCTTGAAGCTCCGCCCATGTCAGGAGCCTTTCGGAGTCAGCCTCCGCAGGGTCTTCAGCCCGGTACTCTGAGTCGGACCAGTCAATAGGTTCGGAAGACGAAGATCCCTCCGCCTTCTCTTCCTCTTTAATATAAGCTAAGACATCTTGGCAAACTTCAAGGGTGATCTCTCCTCCGTCTCCACGAGGAACAGAAAAGCGGGAGCGACGGTAAGGCCTCAAGCCCTCGAGGTTTGCCCACTCCTTTCGGAGCTCGTCGGTAATTTCCAAAAGTTCGAAGTCAGGGCTCAAAGGGCATAACAAAACCTAAAAAAGAACAGAACACCCAAGACAAGTTCTTGTTTATAGCTTTTTCATTAATAAAAAGAGGCTTTACAAGGCTTCGTGTACATAATAACCCTAAGTGGCTAGACCTGCGGGTCGGTTGGCGGAGCAGGAATGGCAGGGGCTGGCGAAGCAGGAAGTGGTGGCCTTGTATGAGCCTGCTTCTGCCGACGGGCCTCGTCAATCCAAGCTTTAGCTGCGACCTTGTGGTCCGTCTTCCAGGTTGACCGGAAGGCTTCCCAGGCCGAACCACATCCGAAGATGGCCGCAGCAAGTCGTCGGATGCGAAGCCTTCAGGGGTCGAAGCCCCGACTGAGCCGAGGGGGATCCGAAGAGACTCAAGGTGACGAAGAACCCCAATGCCGGCACACTGTCCAGAGATCTCTCCGTACCGATTGCCGGAGTTCAACATCAGCGACGAAGCCACTTGGATCCTCGTCAGCTTTCGGTCAAGGGGCTCGTGGGTCGCAGTAGAAGACGAAGGGCACATAGTGCCGAAGTACTCCAAGGTACCCTGAAGAGCCTCCAAGGTACGGTCCGCAATGCCGGAGTTCTTCTTCTCTGCTGTTTCCAGCCCTGCAGCAGTCGCAGACACTTCGGCCACCTGGAGCATTAAAGAGCTCTTATGGGCCATCGCCTGGCTAAGAGCCCCCTGGAGCTCCACCAACTGCGCGCTCGAAGTAGCAGCCTCTTGGCGGAGTCTTTCAACTTCCGCCCGAAGGACGACGCGCTCGGCCTCGACCTCTTGGGAAGACGAGCGAAGGGCGTCGCTGTCTTGTCGCGCTACCTGGAGGGCTTCGTCAGACGCCGCCCTAGCCCTCCGTTCCTCTAGGATGTCTTTCTCCTGCCTGAGGGATCTCGCGGTGGAGTCGTTAAGGGCCGTCTGGAGGGTAGTGACCTTCCGTTTAAGTCGATTAACCTCGACCTCGTTGGAAGTCGGTGCCGCTCTAGCAAGGACAAATTGCTGCAAAAAGAACAAGTAAGTACTGAAGTATTTATGATCACTAATGCGAAGCAGCTATGGTGTCTTTTCATACCTGAAGGGCAGCCCTTTCGAGGGCTGAGTTGAGTGACGAAGCCCTGGCCTCGCTCAAGACGGAGACCAAGTCCGAATTGGCGATATCCTGGCTTCTCTCTGCCAGGGGCTCCATGAGTTTCCGGAGGCCACTCCGATGCTCCAAGAACAAAGCCAGAAGAGGAAGCCAAGACAAAGCTTGAAGATCATCCGCTGCGGCCTCGTCCTCCGAATTGCCGACGGAGGTCGCGGCCTAGCCAGGAAGAAGGCCGAGGCTAGATATGCTCTTGCCCCTCCCCGGTACGAAAGAGGGCGAAGCAGGGGTACTCCGATCGTCGGCAGCTACCCCTTCGACCAGAACCGCAGCGGCAGAGGCAACCTCGGTGGTCGAGGCCGCCATTGCAGGGATGACCTCCGTCGCCAAGTTCATCCTGGCAGGCGCTTCATCCGCTCCGACGGACGCGTTCTCCACCGTCAAGCTCGGAGCGTCCGAAGGCACGGGAGGGTCCGCTTGAGCAGCAGCCTCCGAAGGTGCAGGAGCTTCGGATGCCACCGAAGCATCGACACCCGTAGAGGTACCTACTCCGATAACAAAATTAATAAGCATGTTTCCAGAGATAGTGTGCAGGTATTGATTAAAAAAGGGGGAGCTTCGGAAAGTACCTCCGGGAGCCTCGTGGGGTAGGATCGCTGGATCCTCCAAGACCTCGTACATCTGAAGGATGTCGGCGAAGTCATCTCCCAAGGTCCTACCCTCAACATTTCCTGCCGGAGCTGCGATTTCTGCCGTAACCGCCTCGGGTGTAGGCAAGTTGGGAGTAGCGGAGCCTGACTCCACTTGCATGATGACGGGCGCAGGGGGAACCGTCAGGGTTACGCTTACTACCTCCCTAACGGAGGTGCCAGGGGGGACCTCCCCTAGGTCTTCATCGTCATCCAGGAGGTAGGCTTCGAAGGCCGCCGCTGTCTGAGCGTCGGAGTCCTCTACCTCTTCGGAGGCTGAGCTCTGAGCGCCCGGCGATGAAGCAGATGAGGCAGGCGTCAACTGCGAAGGGGGCTTCGCTACTTTCTTCTTCCTGGGTGGTTGCTTGCCGGTTTTCTTGGATGGTTCGGCAGCAGCTTTCCTTTTGCGAGGAGCCGCTCCGGTCGGGGCGAAGTCAGGAAGAGGGGGGGCTCCATCCCGAGAGCTCTCCACACTCTGTTGGATCTCTCCCAGCATCCCACCAGCTCTAGCCTTTTTTGCCTCTCGGTCACCGAAGGGGCTCCGAGAACTCGTTCGGTGGCCCGAACTATGTCCTACGAAGCCAATGCTAGAGGCGCCGCTGAAAGGAAAAGGTATGAGATTATGAATATAATTGTTTCCTTCATCTAATATGATGTTGCAGGGAATAGTCTTACCTAAGTTTCGGAGGTCCCCCTCCGAGGTCTGTGGAAACACGATCGACCAGTTAGCTCTGAGGGGAGGGATCCAAAGGGCAATGAACTCTTCGGCCAGATCGCGCATACTCATGCGGCGAGCCACCGAAGTAAGCAGCCCTAGCCTCGTCAAGAGCAGGCTAGGGTTCGGAGAGATGTCCGCCTCCTTCCGGAACCAGATCTCCTGGAGAGGGCCAGCGAGGGGGGAGTCCTCTCCGACTTCGGCGTAAAACCACTGAAGTATCCAGTTTGTATACCACCTGTCATTTATGGCTTTTGCAGGGAAATGAAGGGCATGCTCCCTCCGTAGCTAGAAATTGACGCTACCGAAGGCTATGGTCACCTTGGAGTCCTCAGGCCCATCTTGTGGCTTCGGCTGGCATATAGCTTCGTGGGTCGCGGCGAAGATCTTGGAGCGTCCTTCGCATCCCTCTGCCCGGAGCGCCCATTCGAAGATGGCTAAGCGTGCGATGGCGTTGGGAGACAGCTGAGGCAGAGTTATGTGGAACAAGTCCAGTACCTCCACCAAGAAGTCCACAGCCGGCAGCCCCAAGCCTGCTTCGAAGAACGCATCGAAGACCACCACCTCCCCGCTTCGCTGCCTCGGAGTTGATTCTGGCCCGGGGACCCGAGTCCTCAGTCCAGCGCCCAGCTTTCCGTCCACAACTTCTTCAATAGATTCGGCGGTGCTCACGGATTGACCGATGAGGAAGCTTTGGGCGATCTTCTTCTTGGAAGGCGGACGGAGCGCCCGGGGATTCTTGGGCCAAGCGTCGCTCGAAGTCCCCGCCATTACCGCTGCTGCCGAGGCAGCCCACGCCTGCCTCTGCGCTAGGGTGTTGGATACTGCTGGAGTGGTGTGGCTAGTTCTTGCCATCGCACCTGGGTGCTCGAGAGGTTGGAGGATTGGGGGAAAGTGAATCACGAATAATGGATGCGGTAAAAATTCTTGGTTAATCCCTGTCTTTCCCTTTTATAACCGCACGTCCAGTGCTACTCTTCGATTGGTTTCACACTGCAGGTTCGGCTTCTGTCGCTGACAAGTGGGTCCAGTAATTGGAACGGCGAGCAACCGCCGTAAAAATCGACCGTTACCTTTTGCAGAGTGTAACGGTTACTTGCGCCATAACGGCTACAGTCAAACGGCGCTCCACGATGTCTGCTCTCCGGAACTGTAACATCCCAGAAATAAAAAGGAATTAAAATAAAGGAAATATATTATTAATACATTTCTTGAATTTATAATTAAAGGAAAATCCTAAAAGAGCCCTAATAAAGCCAAACAGGAAGGAATATTCAAAATTTGGACTTGAAAATTTTATGAGATAAACTAGAGGCCAAAATATAATTTTAGGAATTTTTCCAAATTTTTATCAACAGTGATTCAATCCTTAATAAAATATATGAATTACTGGATTTATTTTAAATCAGAAAACAATTAAAAATCTTAATGGGCCTCAACCCCGAATTCGCCCTCAGCCCAGCCCAGCCCAACCGTGAGTCACTGACCAGTGGGGCCCGCTTGTCGGCGCCGCTTCCCTCCTCTCTCCCGCGCTCGTCCCCGCCTGGCCCACTAGTCATCCTCAGCCGCGCCCCCTTTCTCCCGCTGGCAGGTATGGCCCGCCTGTCGGCGCCATTGGTCTCGCGCTCGCTCACTGATAGGTGGAGCCCACTTGTCAGGATCGTCTTCCTCCCTGGAAGGGGATCGCCCCCTTCCTTTCTCCCGGCGATCACCTTCTGTTTCTCGTCGTCGACCGCCCGCGATCGCCCGGATCACCCCCGGATCACCTTCCCCGCACGCCACCGCCTCCTTTCCATCCATGGTGACGCGTTTTCGCGCTTAAGGAAAGCTACCCGAAGCTTGGAAAGACCTCGCCGGAGTTCTAGGGAACCCTTCGGTTCCTTGCCATCTCGACCGCCGGTGACCCCCTATATAAACCCCTCTGGCCTCCGCACTCAGCCCACACTCACACCACCCTCCCCGAGCGAAAGCCGAGCGCCATCGCCTCTTTTTCGGTCTGAGGTCCTGCCCCACCTCCGGTCGCCGATCGCCGTCGATCCCGGCCCCACCGCCCTAGTCGTCGCCACCGTTGTGATCACCAGAGCCCACCCGTCCTCGGCCACCCCTCGATTGGCCGTGGAACCCGCCAGATCACCGTCGCCGACGACCACCCGAGGAGACCTCGCCGTCTACCCTCGCCGTCGTCGCCGTCCATCGCCCATCTTCGCCGCCGAAGGTACCATCGTGACCCCCATCACCTCCGCGTTCCATTTCTGGCCCTAGCTAGGCACGTAGGCGCTCGCCGCCGCCGCCGTGGTCGCACCCGAGCCCGCCGTCGCCGGAGACGAAGGGTAAAGTACCCTCGTCACCACGTGTCGTGCCAGACGCACACACAGCCGTTCGATTGCGATCGGAGGGCTAGGATTAAATCCCTCCGGGATTTAATATGGGCCCTCGGATCTGGTCAAAGGGGTATCGAGGCCTCTCGGCCGTCGATCGCCACTTAAACCCCAGGATCGATCTGGTGCGTCCACGTCATACCGGTTCGCGGGATCTAATCCTGGCCGTCCGTTTTCATTTAAGGGATCCCGCCTCGCGCCTGGCCGCCGGATCTGGATCCAACGGATCTGGTTGATCCGGTCCACGCGCACAGTGCAGCAGTCCATCGTGGGCCTGGCTCACCGTGGACCAGAACCCTTTTTCAGTTTAAATAAAATTCTAGAAATTGATTTAAACTTTGAAAATTCATAACTTGCTCATTTTAACTCCAAATTTCACCATTCAAATTTTGTTAAATCCAGAATAATATTCTCTACACATTAATGCCATAAAAACAGTATGTTACTGTTACCCAAAATATTTTTAACAAATAAAAGAATAAAAACCCCTTAGGGATAAATTATTAATTCAGAAAAATAAATTAGAAAGCCCTAAGAAATTAAGTTTACTGTTTATTCACCAAACATCAGAATATTAAAACTTTATTCCACATAATAAAACCCACAAATGTGTATGTTTAGTATTTGGTGAATTTTTGTCTGTTTATTGAATGTATTGTTTATTTTTCCGTATCGAGAAGACTACGAGTTCATCGAGGAGCAGGAGTTCTACCCCGAGGTTCCTTCATCACCATTTGCTGATCAAGGCAAGTCATCGACCACCTCTGTGGAAACAGTTGATCATCATTGAGCCCATGTTTTAATAAATTACCGTTATAACTCATAGGTTAATATTGCATTAGTCCAATATCAAGCCCTACACTTATATTTATTAGATCCCGTCCTTGTGTGCAACCCAAGCCATGCTTATTGAGACTTAACTCCTTGTCACTCTACAAATATTATATTAGCTAGTGCCCAATGTACCGGCACAACTGCTATAGGATAAAAAGAATGAGTCGTAGATAGCTGGATTCTGTATATGAATTTCCCTGTTATTCTCGTCTCTGGACTCTGTTGGAGTTGGCTAAGTTATAAGTATGGTGGGTTCCGGGTGCAAGCTCGGGCATTGGTTTGTCGCACCCGGGGCACTATAAGGACCGGTCTGCGGGATCTGTTGCAAAGCACTTCCGTACCAACCACAAGTCTAATGGGTAAGTCCTAACTGGAAGTATGTAATACTCCGGCTCGATGCACCATAGAGGAGGGGGCAAGGGGCTAGCCTGCGGGTGACTTGTACCGACGAGGCTCAAGGGGGGGTATGGTGGGGCTCCGATGCGTCGGGACACCATATGAAACCCATAAGAGGGTGCTATTGAGTCGGGGAGGACTATATGGAAGGTTTTGGCACGAGTTCCTGTGAAATGGGTCATCTCGTTACACTTCGGTGTAGGTGATGAGTGCGTGCCTTGTGGGTACAGTGGTACATCTCTGATCAGAGTAAAATCAATCTTTTCGAAAAGCCGAGCCCACAGTCAAGGGCGGGTTGTGTGACTACTCGCAGTTAGTTTACAATTGTTTGAATGGTCGAGTTATTCATGGCATGTAAGGACTGTTGAGCGAGGTGGGGCTGACTGTACCCCTCGAGTTAGAAGATGATGATGCATACACATGTTTATGTTTCAGTACTAATAAATTGTTCACATTAAATTGCTTTACAAATTACTCGCTTCCGCAAAACTAGCCACTATTTCCCTTGTTATTATCCTGCATTATATTTGCATTCGGTGGCTTGCTGAGTACATCTGTACTCACCCCGTTGACTTACACCATCAGAGCCCGTCTACTACGAGGAGGATGCAGGTCTGGAGTAGCGACCCAGTCAAGGCGAGACTGGAAGGAGGCGTTCATCTAGGACCCTTATTTTATTAGTTTCTCTTCACCTTTATTCACTTTTGTATTAATGCGGTCTACGAACCATGAATGATTGCCCGTATTGTACGTGGTCGCATGATGAACATCTTGTTTTATTGATTTTCTATGGAATTTCAATAAAGTCCTGATTTATTAAATCGGGGCGTGACAGGAACCGTTCCCCTCCCAATGTGCGTTCCCATTGCATTAGGAACCCGAAGGAGGAGGTTCGAACACGTTGGGTTCAAAGTCCTCGACTAAGTTATAACATGCCCGAATCCTCTTTAAGCCTCAAAAAATAGAAATGTTCCTTCCGTATACTGCCTTCTTTCTAAACAGGTTAACTACAGAGAGGCGTATTCGAGGGGCTACTGTTGGGGGAAATTACTCCGTTTCCAGGGCTCAAAGATTAATCCTTCAAAGGCTGAGGAGGGTTCCGAAGCTAGTAAGCAGTTGTTCGAAGTATGAGTCGCCACGCCGAAGGGTGCAGCGGTGCGAAGCCCTGGAGAACCCTCCGAATGGAAGATGGAGGCCTCAAAGCCGAAGGACATGATTGATGGGATGTCCAGCTTATCCATCTACCTTGTAGTATTTTACCTTATATAACCTTGTCTCTGGTACCGAATAGGTTCCACTAAGTCGGTTGTAATCCAGGGGTAATTAGGTATTTTCTTTATGCTTTTTTACCTATAAATACCCCCCTTTGTACCCTGTAAAAGGGGATCCAGAACAAGTTATTCATTACACTCATTCGGACTACTCGAGTTATTATCCAATTCGGAGGTTCGAGGTAGTCCTAAAACGCAAACTCCTTGTTTGTCCGTTCTTGATCTCAAAGAACCTGTTGGCGTAACATTTGCGCCAACACATGGCATTCAATTAATGAAGAAAGAGAAAATGTAGTGTCATCACCATGACATAGTGCTAACCCGTTTCCAAGACGGATGAAATGAAATGAAACAACCATTGAGAGCTAAATCGTTTCATCAGAGAGAGGGTATTTTATGAGAGCTAGTTGCATTTAATTACACTGGTTAGCCTAGGAAATAGTGAAATGAAACTCTCCACTGAGAGAGGGTATTTCATTGAGTTGTAAAGTTGACATGACATTATACGAAACAGTGCTATGAAACCCACCATTGTGAATAGCCTAACTCGACAAACTCGTGGGTCAAAATTTAGACCCGATCCTAGCGTCGACCTTGTAGGGACGGGCCCCAGTTTGTTCCTGGCCCTATCGGGTCAGTTGTCATGCCTAGCCTTAGTCCATCGACGGGGGTTATCCCATTGCCCGGGTCCATCACTTAGGCATTTGCCCGTTGCTAGGCTTTCGCACATCGCCCATCATGTCCTACGTCAGTTCTTGACCAATTTAAATTCATCGCATCATCTAGTCCGAACTTAAAGATTATATTGATGTATCTAGGCCCTAATTTGTTTTGGTGTTTCAATGATGATAGTGATCAAATGCTACTTATATTATTTCTAAGACGAATGCAAGAAGTAAGAATTGCAATCAGTTGGAAACGGTCGAACACATTTTATTTTGTTGTCCGATTGCGAATTTTTTGTGGTGTTTCGTTCGAGAAGCTTTGGGTTGGTCAGCTTCCCCTTCTTCTCTATCTAACTTTTTCGGTGTTGTGTCACATAAGACTAACTCTCGTGAAAAAAACTCTTGATGGGGTTGCTGCAGCTGGGGTGTGGGCGATCTGGTTATCAAGGAATGAGTTTGTTTTCAATAATCGTATGCCGAATGATGTGATTGCACTACCTTATAAAATGACTTGTATGGCTTCGCAGTGGATGATCTTAGCTCCGGGGCGGCTATCGGAAGATGTCTCAAGGATTAGCGGCGCGGGGCGCGGCAAGAAACTCAAACTCTTGAAATGACCAGTCTGCGCGCGGCAGGGGTGGGTGTCTGTTTGGTTTGGCTTAGATAGTCCTTCGGGTTGTTCCTTTTGGGTGTTTTGTTTCTGCTACTTGAGACCGTTTTAAGTTGTGTGTGTCCGAGCAATGGTTGTCTCTTTTGGCTGGTGTGGGTCATAGCGGTTTGTGGTCTGATTGTAAACCGGTATCCCAATAAACTTCTGTTACTCTGTTTGGCTTTCAATACAAAGCCGGGCATGACGTCGTTTATGCCTGGTTAAAAAAAGTGGTATTGTAGCTCGTTTTATCTTGAAGAAATCAAGTTATTTGTTCTCTTATGCTCAAATAGTGTGTGTTGCAAAATTTTTATATTTTCTTGAGTCTATGTATGTTGTACTATCAAGAGGGATGAGTTAATCGTTGATCCAAAGATAAATTCTCAAATCAATATGTTTCATTGAAAGTTTTGGAATTATTTCAAAGTTGGTTTTTGGTTTCTAGAAAAGTTGGACCATCTGAGTTTATCCGTATTGTCCAAAATATGCTTTCTGTTGGATTTTATTTGCACTATGGACTATTTGGGTTTAAACTGGACAATCCAAAAACAAGCATAGGCTTGAATTTATTTACATATCCGAATGTCTAGATCCTAGCCAGACAATTCGAAAACATGGTTTTGTTCGATTTGTTTTTGAGCCCGATTGTCTGCATCCAAATTGGACCATTCGAAAAAATGCTTTTTTTAAAATTATTTTTTGAGTCGAACTGAAAACTTGTTTCTGTTGAAATTTATTCTGAAGTCGGAATGTCCGGATTTTTTGCTAGACTATTCAAAATCACTCTCTGTTTGATTTTTATTCTGTGGTCGGACTGTCTGGAGTTTGGTCAGACAGTATGAAAACCTCTTCCTATTTGGACTAAATTTTTGGCCTGGAATATCCGCACTCTGACCGAACTATCCAAAACACTTATTTTGTTCTGTTTTTATTTGGTCCAAATTATTCGGTTAAGCCTGAACTATTCGTAGGAATAATGCGTGATTTTTTACCTAACGGATAGATTTGGTACAAGGGTATAAATACTCTTTCCATCCATAATAAGAGGGACATGATTTCCAACCCTAGACATCCTACCATTTTTTCTCATTCTTTCATGTACGTTCTCTTGGATCTTGAGGGAAGAAGAGTGTTCTTCCACACAATCTCCATGTGTTTTTGTTGGATCAATCTCTTGAGAGTTGTGTTAGTGCGTGCTTTGAGTTCTTCACTGGTTATTGAGCACACGATGTTGGATCACGTCATTAAATCTATTACCCTTAGAGATCAAGATCTCTTAGACGACTAAACATCGATCCGCGAGCACCTAAGAATTATGGGTGAGCAGACAAGTTAGTACAAGGCCTTGCATCGGCTTCAAAAAACAGTAAAAACCAAGACTTACGAAAAGATCTTGGTGAGAATGAGGGTTGAAAGAGATCCAACTCTTTGGGGTTTTCTCAATAAAAGCATAGGATCGGAGGATTAAAATTTTGGAAAAAAATCATTTTGCCCATTATTGTTCTTACTAGTTATGATTTTCATTGATCTATTTATTTGCTAGCAATCTTAAGTCTCATTGAATTCATTGAGTAGCATATTTTTCACATTAGTTATTTTTTATTTTGAAAATCTATTGTGAACGAACCATACGGTTTACCTAGGCACGGTTAATTGAAAAAATGAATCAAACATTTTCGATTGTTTGGTTCGGTTTTGATAAATTTAGCAAGCTAATCGGTTTCCTGATCTTTGAAAATTAAATTTTCTAAAAACTGGAAAAAATGAACCGATGAAACTATTATGCATATATATATATATATATATATATAAAGCCGAATTGGATCAAATCCGTAGCTGTACAGAATAACGTCGGTCGGTCGACGCGAGGCGTGCAAACTGGGAGAGAGCTCAAGAGCTGAGGTGAGCTAGGCTAGCCGTACAACTCAGACAACCGAGGTGGCAGTCAGCGCCGACACGTGGACATTCAAATCCAGTTGGACATCGTTCGTTATAAGGAGGGCATCTTAATTAGACAAGCTGTATAAATATATCTGTGCCCAAATCCATTGGCTACTATCAAATGCTACTAGCTGAAGCCTCTGTCCATCTATATATATATGGCAAGTCTTGCATTCGGCAGGAAGAGGAATTGAAATCCAGCTGCAACAAGAAGGCCGGTCAGGTGATCAGTGGGCGCGCGACGACCGAGCTAGCTAGAGATAGAGGAGACTAGCTAGCTGGAGATATGATGATGGTTACCCATTCCAGGACGTCGTCGGAGACGACGACGGGCATGCCGTCCGTTCCGGCGGCGAAGGGCGGCGTCGGCGTCGGCGGCGTGGCGAGGACGCTGGCGCAGCACCACCAGGCCGTGGTCGGGTTCCTGTTCGGCTTCCTCCTGGTCCTCCTGCTCTACTCCACCGTCTCCGGCCAGCTCGGCTCCGAGGATGCCACTGGTATATATATACTATATAATCCCTGCTTCAATTCCATCTTGTCCAGGTGTACGTGCTGATTTCTTTGATCATCTCCACGATTCATATCCTCTTTTTTCGTTCTGGCATTCGTGATCGTTACAGAAAAAAAATTCAGAGTTTAATTTGCGACTGGTTTCTTTTCGTGTTTACTCCATGGCTACACGCCACTGACGATTTGTTTCTCTTTTGTTATGACTAGCACGTCTTCGTCTTTCTTTGGCCCGGTATGAACTCAACGATTCTTCTGAAATTCTCTCTCGGAGCTCCTTATTGATTGCTTTGCGAAATGTTTAGTAGCGACGCTAAATTAGGCCTCACATTTATTGTTAGCTTTAAAATGTTACCAATTAAAACGGAAATTGTAGCCGATCGTCTCATGCATGCATGCATGCATGCATGCAAGCATGCATATGCTTCACACCTCGATGCAATTATCAAAATCTGATACGCTTAACATGACACCAGCTTGATGGCAACACCCGATTAAGTAGGTAGACAGCTTTTGTTACGAGTAAATAAAACACCATTTCGAATTGAATTAACGTCCCTGCTCATCAGCTTAATTAATGGAAAATGGAAGGACAAATGCTGTTTTCTCATATTCCAATCAGATTATGCACACGTGGAATACGGAGCTAAACATTTTAATCTTTTTGTTGCTGTTAGTACGGGCAGTGACAACGCAGTCTACGCCAGCCGTGCATACCGATCAACAGAGAGCCAGGCCCGCCTCTCCGACCTCACCGACGACGACGACGACTGCACCGACGACGGCGACGGCGACTGCGACGGCGACGTCCATACCCAGCAACGCGACGACGACGCAAGGTATAGTACTAAAAACTAGTTGACAACGATGCATACATACTGAATGATTCCATCGTCAAATTAAGATTCTCCCGATAAAACTTATTAAACCAAATGCTAGCTGCTTAATACCGACACAACATTAATTATTATTTCCATGCATCCTAAATAATACAACATTATAAATATTTGGTGAGTGCGATGATTAGTTGAGATGATAGAGTAGGTGGCCGGAGAAATATTTAAAGAAGAAATATATATAGCCACTCTAAATACATGTTAAAAACTAAACTAAATAAACCCAGCTATACCTTATATATATAACAGAGACGTATAAGTTTTTCTAATTAAGGTTGCTAGGAATGATGTTACTGACAAACCGAAATTAAACCTAATTGGCCCACATGAGTTGTATCTTAGTGGTGCCGTGCTCGAGTGATCAGAGTGTGCCCTTAAGTATGATATGAGAGGGAGATGCAATGTTTATTAGCTTACAAGTTGGCAATGGCAGCAGGCATGGCCCTTGATGGCTGACTACATGATTGATGTGTGATTTGTAGAATCAAATCAAGACACGCCATCTTGTATGTGTATATATATATATATATATATATATATATATATATATATATATATATATATACGGTAGCGCTATTCTACACCACGTGTGTAGAATAATTATTCTACATCGACTATTTTCAGTAGTAGATTTTCTCAGTAGAATAGCTATTGAGTACTACTTTTTTCTCAGTAGTATATTTGTCGGTAGAATAGTTATTCTACACCCGTGATGTAGGATAGCATTTGTATATATATATATGTATATATATATATATATATACGGAAATGCTATTCTACACTATGGGTGTAAATGCTATTCTACACCGATCATCCCAATCGTGTCCACACACCCCCCACCCAATTCCAACCCCTCCATTCCACGTCGGTGTAGAATAGCATTCTACACCCGTGGTGTAGAATAGCATATATATATATATATGCCTGCAAAACTAATTAAGGCCACTCTTAACCTCCACCTCATTTTTCTATAGCATTAAATAAAAAATTGATAAGATAAAAAAGTTAATAAGAAGAGAGATAAAATTATAAAACCGGGTCTCACGTAAAAAACTAGCTCTACGGGGTATCGAAAAAGATTGTGAGAGAAAGAACAGAGAAAATAGATGTAAATTACTGCGAAGCGATTGTCGGTTGATGAGTTAGTGTCTATGAGTGATATAAAGGGAAAATATGAATTTATGGTTCTTAAGGAATTACCATAATTTTAGTGTTAATTTTGATCCCTCTTAATACTCGAGAGAGATTAACGCTAAAAGATTATAATCTTATTGATAACTCATGATTTCTAATAAAGAGAAGAAAAAGTAAGACAAGTACATATTGTCGATTGGTACTGCCTAATTGACAAAGCTAACCATCTTGATTCAGTTCCAAACCAGCGCAAAAATCGATCTGGCCCTGGCCAAATAAATCATCACGTTACACTTTTGCTTGTTGGCCGGGGCAAACAATTATTTAATTTGCACTGGTTCGGAAGTTCATATCGAATATTTAGATATTATTTTGGAATATTAAATATAGACTATTTACAAAACTCATTCATAATTGGTGGATTATTCACGAGACGAATCTAATGAGTCTAATTACGTCATGATTTGACAATGTGATGTTACAGTAAACATTTGCTAATCATGAATTAATTAGACTTAAAAATTGTCTAGTGAATAATCCTCAGATTCTGCAATTATTTTTATAACCAGATCAAGTTTAGTCTTTTAAATTAATGTCTAAATATACGACATAACACGAACTAAATTTTAGTACAGATAATCAATTCGTTTAATTATCTTCGTGCTTAGTTTTGTTTTATTTGCAGGCATATATATATATATATAATATATATATATATATAATATCGTACGTTTACGTCTTGATTTTATTGCATGTAGCATCATGTAGTCAGCCATCGAGGGCCATGCCTACCTGTACACTTCTAAGCTAATAAACATCGCCCTATTCGTTTTCGCCTTTCCGGAACGTATCATGTACACAACTTTCTCGACATTTGTGATGTATACGTACGGACTAACAATTAAACGTCACCAAAAACACAAGTTAATTCTTTGAGAATTTTTTACTAAAGTTGTCGTAATTTTTAATGTTAATTTTAGTATTTCTTAGCATCAAAAACTGAGAGGTGCATCACTTCACGGGATATACCATATTAGACTAAGGGATGCACTAATAACTGATAGTTTTTTGGAAGGGAGTTTCTGGGAACACCTCCCAACCATGTGGCTCCGTCCCCGATAGCACTTGGTATTAAAAGTATCAAAAATACTAAAATTAACATTAAAAATTATAGTACACTTCTGGTATCTCCTTAATGACCGTAAAATCACTCTTGTTCTGGTATCTCCTTAACCACCGATTAAAATCATATACAATTATTTATAAGTAGCTAGGTGTGCATCATAAGCATATGAGAATCTTGCATGTGTAGCATAATTATATAGATGTATGTTTCCGTGTAGCATAATGCATGCATATAGTTATTGCTTCTATTGTCTAAAGAAAAGCCTGCATCAATTCCACATGCTATTTTCCTAAACAATACAAAGAGGATAACAAAACAAAACAAAATTGGCTGTTTGCATAATGCCAAAGGACAAGAAAGAGACTCGAAATTCCGAAAGCGCCACGAATAAATATCTTATCTACTATATTCTATAATTATTAAAGATTCAGCTTTAGAGTATAATGTAATTATATTGATTAATATAGACAAAATAGGAGATATGTATATTGATTAATTGCTTCGATCTGTAGGGAATAATCTGGAGCGAGACGACGAGCAGAACGACGCTGAAGGTAAGAAGCAGCCTGCATCAGCTGCAGGGGAAGATAGAAATGAGGACGACAAGATTGGAGTTGGAACTGACAAGAAGAATAACAACCAGACCGGCGAGGGATTAGGTATTAATTTGTGCCTAACTCGATCGATCATGCATCATCGCCAACATTTCATTTCGTTTGGTTGACTCGTACGTGTTCTTATCTTGTTTTGCGGAAGTGATAGATGATTGACTAACTGTCATTTAATTGCACCACTTGTTGCAAGGGGGAATTATTGATCAACCAGCTGCTGCTGTCAACGATGCGAGTGACAAGATGGAGGAGGAGCTTATTCGCCAAGACATCGATCGTGGCAGCACGAACAATGACACTAGCGCCAAGCTAGGTACATTTGTTGCTTCCACCGGAAGATTTTTTTAAAAAATCAGTATATTTTTTAAAAAATTCAAATTTGTTCATCAAATTCAAAAAAATACAAAAATAACATCCGGTCGGCCAACCATCGGCCGATTGGGGGCCATCGGCTGACTGGTGCCACGTGGTAGCCAGTCGGCCTATGGGTCGCCGACTAGCGCCCAGAACACGCCGCACCACGCCTGCACCTCGCCCGCCCCGCGCCCACTCGCCGACCGCGCCCCTGCGTCTCGCCCCGCCCCCTTGCCGACCACACCGGTCGGCCCCCACCCGCCGCCTTGGCTCCCGCCCCGCATGCCACGTGGACGGGCAGGAGACGAGGCGGCGGGCGCGGGGGGCGGCCGGCGCGGGAGGCGGAGCGCGGGGGCGCGCGGGGGCGCGCGTGGGCGCGGGAGGTGAGGGGTGTGGGGAGGCAGGGGTGCGCGGGCGTAGGCACGACACGACCGAGGCACACCGCGGCGCGTTCCGGGCGCCGGTCGGCCGACCAACTGCCGACCGGCCCCTAGCCGGCCGATGGTTGGCCGAACGGATGCTGTTTATCCAATTTTTAAAATCGTTATTGTTGGGGGAAATTACTTCATTTCCACGACTTAAAGCGCGGTCGAAGGGTGCCACGATGCGAAGTCTCGGAGGACCCTCCGAAAGGAGAAAGGAGGCTTCGAAGCAGGAAGACGTGACTGATTGGACGCCCTGCTTATCCATCTACCCTGCAGCACTTTACCGTGCATAACCTTATTTATAATACTGAAGGTCATTTGTAATATAAGGGTAAATAGGTCTATTCCTTTAACCTTTCTCCCTATAAATACCCCCCTTTGTACCTTGTAAGAAGGATCCAGAACCGGTGGTTCAAACACATACATTCGGACCTCTTGAGTTGTTATCCTTTACGGAGGCTCAAGTTTGTCCTAAAAACACAAACCTCTTGTTTGTTTGTTCTTAACTACTAAGAACCTGTTGGTGTAACTTTTACGCCAACAGTTGGCGCCGTCCGTGGGGATCCAAGTTCTAAAAGCTTGTTCTCTACTGCTAACTGCACTCTGAAGAAAACTTACGGGGGGAGCCTCGGAATCCTGAGATTCCGCGCACCCTTCAGTTAAGGGCTTCTTAGTGCAGCCCGAAGGCCTTTCCTCGACCCCCCCGAGTCGTTCGAAGCCTTCCATTTCCAAGACACCTCATCGACTAACCATGCCTCCGAAGCGTGGTCAGGCTACAGGTCCCCTTCGAAGGTCCCCTCGGACCAACGGAGCCGGACCCTCAGCTAATCCGACGGTTCCTGCCGGAACCGATGGGCGTCGAGCGCCCCGGGGCCCTCTACCCCCTCCTACAATGCTTCAGACCGACTACGCAGCAAGCCGAGACCCTGAAGTTCCCTCCGACGAAGACGAAGGCCCTCCCGAGACCGAGGCCACGCAGCTAGCCAGGCTTCAGGAGGAGGTATCCAGATGGAGGCAGGAAGCCGCCGACAGACTCCGCACTCAAGCCTCCACTGAAACTCCAAGAGGGCCTCCAGACGATGGAGGCCACAACCCCCCAGAAGTTATACAAGTCCAGGAAGAGGCCGAGAATGCATCCTTCGACAATGAATCTCCACTGCACCCTGATCTACAGAGAGTGCCTTTCGACCCCAAGTTCAAGGCCTCGAAGCTGCACAAGTACTCCGGGGGGTCGGACCCCGGGGAGTTCGCCCGCTCGTACGCCCTAGCTATAGAAGCAAGCGGAGGGGTACGAAGCACCATGGCAAAATGCTTCCCACTTGCTCTCGAAGGTGTGGCACTCCGGTGGTTCTGGTCCCTAAAACCAGGATCGATCAAGTCATGGGAACTACTCAAAAAGAAGTTCGTGAGCAACTTCCAAGGCACTTTCGTGGCCCCGATGTCCACGGGAAGTTTGTTCCAAGTAAAGCAGCGGGAAGGAGAAACCCTCCGAGAATACTTTACACGCTTCGCCCACACCAAGTCACAGATCAAGGGCCTTACTACCTCTTCGGTAGTTGATGCTGCCCGAGAAGGGGTGCTGAACCCCGACCTCCTCAGCAAACTCCATCGGAAGCCGGTAACATCCGTAGCACAGCTCATGGCATACTTCGAGCAATATGCCAAGGCAGAGGAAGGATGCCTTCGGCGAGCTGAGGCAGCACTACCCACCCTCCGGGAAGTCAAAAGGGAGCCAGAGGCTACCGCTCCGCCACAACCTCCACAAGACAGCCGCCCTAGCGAGTATAGGCGAGGAAAAAAGCATTTCCATTCGGAAGTGCTAAATATTGCACCTTCAGCTTCGAAGGCACCGGCCAGTTTCCAGCAGGTAAAAAATTTTAAGGCTGGGCCGTCAGTACCTCAAGAAAGGGTGCCTGGAAGGCGCCAGAGTCATTTTTGCTGCGTGCATGGCGATAATAGAAGCCATGACACGAAGGACTGCAAGACGATATTAACCCTTCGGGGTGAATACATTGACCGAAATACCAGGAGGGGTACTTCGGACCGGGTTCCACCTGCGGCACGATCGGAGCCTGTCCAAACTGTGGCCCGAGCCGGTGCCCTCGAAGCCCCTATACGGCTACCGGTGGCCAGTATTATGCCACCACCAAGGCACGAAGATCCGCAAGACCGCGGCAAAAGAGTGGTCCTACCCATCTCCGGAGGGGGGACCCTCGGCAGCATGTCCAAGAGACAGCGCCGTGAGTACGTCCGAGAAGTTGGGCACATTGGGACTTCAAGTTCCGCTGAAGGGATGCCAGAATGGTCCCGTGTACCCATCTCATTCACAGCCAGCGATGCAGTAGGGGTGAAGTTTCCCCATGCTGACCCATTAGTCATCTCTGCTGATATAGCAGGGGCTGATGTTCGGAGGATCCTGGTGGACGGTGGAAGCTCCGCAGATATACTCTTCGTTCAAGCCTTCGACCAGATGTGCATACCCCGGAAGCATCTACTCCCTGCAGCCCGGCCACTTCAAGGGTTCTCAGGACCGCCTCTCGATGCCCTCGGCCAAATAGGCCTCGAGGTTGCCTTCGGAGAGGGGCCGCTGGCCCGAGTAGAGGAGGTGATTTTCGACGTGGTGGATGCCCCCTACGCCTACAATGCTATCTTCAGACGAGGGATGTTAAACCAATTCGGGGCTATAGCTCATCACAACTACCTTTGTCTCAAAATGCCCACGCAAGGTGGAGTGCTCACTATTTCAGGAGACCAAGCTATAGCCAGAAGGACAGAATATGGCCACGGGCAGCCATTGGACCCTCGACAAGTGCACAATGTGGCGGAGAGCGCCGAAGAAGTACCAGAAGCCTTGAGCCCCCCGAAGGGATCCTCGCTCAAACCAAGCCCGGAGGGTGATGTCGAGACAAGAATAATTTCAGAAGACGGCAAAGAATACCCAATAAAATTCGGCAAGGGGCTATCTCCGGAGATAACAGCCTCATTAGAAGAAGTCGTCAAGAAGAATTTAGACATGTTTGCTTGGACCGACGAAGATATCACGGGGGTCGACCGAAGCATCATCGAGCACAGTCTGCTCGTCAACCCGAAGGCCAAGCCAGTGCGCCAGGGGCTCCGGAAGCTATCAACAGAAAGAGCAAATTTAGCCAAGGCCGAAGTGGAAAAATTGTTAAAAGCTGGCATTATCAGGGAAGTGGCCCATACCGAGTGGTTGGCCAACCCTGTCTTTGTAAGGAAGAAGGATTCCAGCAAATGGCGCATGTGTATTGACTTCACATCACTAAATAAAGCATGCCCGCGAGACCCCTACCCAATGCCCCGAATAGATCAATTAATAGATTCCACAGCCGGCTCCGAACTATTAAGCTTCCTCGATGCATACTCCGGGTACCATCAAGTATGGCTGAAGAAAGAAGACGAGGCCAAGACAAGTTTCATAACTCCTTCAGGAGTATTCTACTATGTAAGAATGCCGTTTGGTTTACGGAATGCCGGAGCCACTTTTTCTCGCTTAATAGCTAAAGCTTTAGGCCATCAGATAGGCCGCAATGTCGAAGCCTACATGGACGATATTGTAATAAAAAGTGCTCAAAAGCATCAGCATAGCATAGACTTAGATGAAACTTTTGAGAGCCTCCGAGCATGTGGAGTACGCCTCAATCCCGAAAAATGTATATTCGGGGCACAAGCAGGGAAGCTGCTAGGGTACTTAGTTTCGAGCAGGGGGATCGAAGCCAGTCCAACGCAAATAAGTGCACTGCAAAGAATGGCCCCACCTGAAAATTTGAAGCAAGTACAGAAGCTAGCAGGAAGGCTAGCAGCACTCAGCAGGTTCCTGTCCAGATCGGCAGAGCGAAGCCTCCCAATTTTCAAGGCACTCAAAGGCTCCGAAAGCTTCAGCTGGACGCCGGAGTGCCAAAAGAGCTTCGAAGAGATAAAAGCCTACCTTGGAACATTATCAACCTTAACTGTTCCTCTTCCAGGGGAAACATTGCTTTTATACCTTGCAGCGACAGGGTCAGCAGTAAGCGCAGTACTAGTCCGAGAAGTCGAGCTCAAGGACAAGCTGGTACAAAACCCAGTTTATTTTGTCTCGGAGGCATTATCAGGAGCCAAGATCAGATACTCCGAGCTTGAAAAGTTTGCTTATGCTTTGGTAATGGCCTCACGAAAACTAAGGCATTATTTCTTGGCGCATAACCTTATTGTCCCCACATCGTATCCTCTTGGAGATATGCTCCGAAACAAAGATTCCACAGGCAGGGTTGGAAAGTGGGCAGTAGAGTTAGCACCCTTCGAAATCTCCTTCACAGCAAGGACGGCCGTTAAATCTCAAATTATAGCAGATTTCGTAGCAGAGTGGACTCCATCTGCAGTATGGACTCCGGAAGAACCCTCCGATGGTTTCTGGACAATATTCTCCGACGGGGCCTATCAAGCATCAGGTGCCGGAGCAGGGGCAGTAATCTTCTCACCGTCAGGACAAAAGGCAATGTACTCTGCAAGGCTTAACTTTCGAACCACTAATAACGTCGCCGAGTATGAAGGAATCTTGTTAGGCCTCCGAAAGGCTAAAGCACTCGGAGCTACAAGGATAATGATCAAGACAGATTCCCAAGTCGTCGCGGGACATATTGATAAAAGCTTCCAAGCGAAAAACCCACATCTCGCGCAATACCTTCAAGAAATCCGCAAGGCAGAAGCAGCATTCAAAGGGTTTACAGTTCGAAGCATACCGCGAGCAGAAAATCAACTTGCAGATATTCTTGCGAAGGCCGCAGCAGGAGCAGTAGACCTCCCGGAGGGCGCTTTCTATGAAGAATTAGAGCAGCCAGCAGCTGACCAAATACCCTCGTCAGAAGTAATGTGTATTGAAGCTACGGATTGGCGAACTCCAATAATAACTATGTTGCAAGGTAGCAATGACCCTCCGGAAGGCCAAGAAGCTCGAAGAGTGCAAACGAGAGCTCGAAATTACAAACTTATTGGGGAAGTACTATATAAAGCCGGAGTATGCTCACCACTGCTTCGATGCATCTCTCAACCTGAAGGACGAGACATACTTCGAGGCATCCACGAGGGGCTGTGCGGAAGTCATCTAGCTCCCAGAGCACTAGCAGGCAAGACGCTCCGGCAAGGTTTTTATTGGCCGACGATCGTCAGAGACGCCGAAGACCTAGTTCGGACGTGCCAAGGCTGCCAATGGATGGGCCGAAGGAGCCATCGCCCGCCAGCTCAACTCCAAGTTATTGCCCCAGTATGGCCGATGGCTAGATGGGGCATGGACCTCATAGGCCCTTTCCCACCAGCAAAAGGCGGATTGAAATTTGCGGTCGTAGCAATAGAATACTTCTCAAAATGGGTGGAAGCAGAACCGTTAACAGCCATCACATCAAAGAATGTGCAAAGGTTCTTCTGGCAGAATATTATATGCAGGTTCGGAGTCCCTAGAGAATTAACGGTGGATAATGGGACCCAGTTCGAAGCTGATACCTTCCAAACATTCTGTGAAGAACTGGGCATTAAACTATGCTTCGCAGCAGTGCGACATCCGCAGTCCAACGGAGCCGTCGAGCGAGCCAACGGGAATATCCTCTCCGGGTTAAATCGCCGAATCGTCGGATTGGCCAAGGGCCTATGGGTCGAAGAGCTACCCAAAATTCTATGGTCTATCCGAACCACGCAAACTAGATCAACCGGCTTCACGCCATTCAGGTTGCTCTTCGGAGACGAAGCCATGACCCCTACGGAGCTCAAAGGGGAGTCACTTCGCGTAATTCAGCACGAAGACGAAGATGATCGAAGTGCTTCAATAGACTTGTCGGAAGAAACAAGGCTTCGAGCTGTCGCCAACCTGACGAAGTACCAAGATCACACAAAGACATGGTATGACCCGAAAGTCAAATTAACTGAGTTAAAACCAGGTCATCTAATATTACGAAATGTAATAGCTCCGGGGAAGCTAGGAAACAAATGGGAAGGACCATATGTTATCTTACGCTCCGGTCGCCCCGGCTCGTTTAAATTAGCTAATTTAGAAGGAGAAGAGTTGAAACATGCGTGGCATGCGGAGCACCTTAAGAGATATTATGCTTAAGGCTTCCTTGTAATCACTTGTAACACTCCTTTTATAAATAAAGCTAAGGGGTTGAGATTTGTTTTGCCCTTCGAACATCAAAACCTCCGGATGGACGCATTCGGAGGTCGGTGATGCTAGCAGAGCCAAGCATTTTTCGGAAAAACCCAAGGGGCTTGCTGCGAACCATTGGTTCAGTGGCTCCGCCAACCTACGGATTCCAGGCTCCGGCTTGTTAGGATCCGTAGAAGAGTCTAAGGACTTTAAACAAAACAGAATTTCAAGCCTCCGGGTGCGAAGTATCTGTAAAAGAGCCGTAGGTGGCCAACCTACGGATTCCAGGCTCCGGCTTGTTAGGATCCGTAGAAGAGTCTAAGGACTTTAAACAAAACAGAATTTCAAGCCTCCGGGTGCGAAGTATCTGTAAAAGAGCCGTAGGTGGCCAACCTACGGATTCCAGGCTCTGGCTTGTTAGGATCCGTAGAAGAGTCTAAGGACTTTAAACAAAACAGAATTTCAAGCCTCCGGGTGCGAAGTATCTGTAAAAGAGCCGTAGGTGGCCAACCTACGGATTCCAGGCTCCGGCTTGTTAGGATCCGTAGAAGGGTCTAAGGACTTTAAATTTTTTGTCTAACTTATCGATGGTGACATGTGCAAAAATTCGAAGCATACAGGTGCTCGAGCAATCATTGTGCCTACCGAACCATTATATAAGATAAAAGCTCCGCCATCCACAAGAGGGGTAGGAGGATAGGAGTCACACAGCATGCTGTCGAAGCATTCCGCATTAAAATATTATATTCATACATCAGGAAAAATTGCTATCTAGACCCAAATAAAAACGGAGGCCCTTTCGACCCCTAGAGCTACCCCTACGGCTACTTTGCCCTTCGGAGCTTGAAGTCTTTTTGGGCCGGGAACTTCTCTTTTTCTTCGAGGCTCGCAGCTTCTTCTGCTCCTCTTGAAGTTCGGCCCACGTCAAGAGCCTTTCGGAGCCAGCCTCGGCAAGGTTTCCAGCCTGGTACTCCGAATCGGACCAGTCAACAGGCTCGGAGGACGAAGACCCCCCTTCCCGTTCTTCCTCTTTAATGTAAGACAAAACATCCCTTCGTACTTCAAGGGTAACTTCCCCCCCGTCTCCGCGAGGAACAGAAAAGCGAGAGCGGCGATAAGGCCTCAAACTCTCAAGAACTGCCCACTCCTTTCGAAGCTCGGCAGTAGTTTCCAAAAGTACGAAGTCAGGGCTCGAAGGGCATGACAGAACCTAAAAAAGAGAAGAACACCCAAGACAAGTACTGTTTATAACTTTCTCATTAATTAAACAAAGTTTACAAGACCACAGGTACACAACAGCCCTAAGCAGCTAGACCTGCGGGTCGGTTGGCGGAGCTGGGACCGAAGGCGCTGGCGAAGTCGGGAGTGGTGGCTGCGTCTGAGCCTGCTTTTGCCGGCGGGCCTCGTCGATCCAAGCCTTAGCAGCAACCTTGTGGTCCGCCTTCCATACTGATCGGAAAGCTTCCCACGCCGAAGCCACCTCCGGAGACGGCCGCAGCAGGTCATCATCCGCGAAGCCTCCAGGAGACGAACCACCAACCGGAGCAAGGGGAACCCGAAGAGTTTCGAGGTGGCGAAGAACCCCGATGCCGGCGCACTGTCCGGAGATCTCTCCGTACCGTACCCCGGAATTCTTCATCAGCGACGAAGCTACCTGGATCCTCGTCAGCTTCCGGTCGAGCGGCTCGAAGGTTGCAGCAGAAGTTGAAGGGCACATGGTGCCAAAGTACTCTAACGTACCCTGAAGAGCTTCCAAGGTACGGTCAGCAGTACTGGAATTCTTTTTATCTACTGCTTCTAGGCTTGCAACCGTTGCGTCCAACGCGGCCACCCGGAGCATCAGGGAACTCTTCTGAGCCATTACCTGGCTAAGAGCCTCTTGAAGTTCAACCATACGGCCGTTCGAAGCCGCTGCATCCTGGCGAAGCTTCTCGACCTCCGCACGGAGAACCACTTGTTCAGCTTCGGCTTCTTCGGCATGAGAGCGGAGGGCTTCAGAGGCTTCGTCAGACGCGGCCTTGGCCTTCCGTTCTTCCAAGAGTTCCTCATTCAGCCGGAGAGACCTCCCGGTGGATTCATCGAGGGCTGTTTGAAGAGCTGTAACCTTCCGGTTAAGTCGGTTAATTTCGACCTCACTGGAAGTCGCTGCCGCTCTAGCAAGGGCGAATTGCTGCAAGGGAAACAAGGTAAGTAAAGAAGCTTTGATCATTAAAATACAACAACTGCGGTGTCTTTTGCATACCTGAAGGGCAGCCCTTTCGAGGGCCGTGTTGAGGCTCGAAGCCCTAACTTCGCTCAAAGTGGAGATCAACTCCGAATTGGCAATATCCTGGCTTTTCTCAGCCAGGGGCTCCAGTAGCCTTCGAAGGCCGCTCCGATGCTCCAAGAAAGGAGCCAGAAGAGGGAGCCAAGACAAGGCCCGGGCGTCGTCCTCGGCAGCTTCGTCCTCTGAGTTGCCGACGGAGGGCGCTGCTTGATCAACCCGAAGGCCCAAGCTGGAAATACTCTTACCCCTCCCCGGCACGAAAGGGGGAGAGGCAAGAACATCTTGACCTTCGGCCGCCACACCTCCGGCTGGAGCCACGTTGTCGGAGGCGCCGTCAGTAGTCGAGGTCGCCACGGCCGGAGCCAATTCCGTCCCAGGGAGCACATCGTCCGCTCCGAAGGATACGTTCTCTGTCACCGGGCTCGGAGCCCCCAGAGGAGCCGGAGGGTCCACCCGGGTGACTGTCTCCGAGGAAGTAGGGACGTCGGGCACCGCCGAAGCCTCGATACCCGAAGAGGTACCTGTTTCAATTATCAAGGTTAATTAACATATTCTGCAGATAGCAAGCAAATGCCGATGAAAAAAGAAAGAGTTCTGGGAAAATACCTCCAAGAGCCGTTTGAGGAAGGATCGCCGGATCCTCCAGGACTTCGTACATCCGGAGGATGTTGTCGAAGTCATCCCCCGAAGTCCTGACCTCGGTCTCGTCCGTCGGGGCCACAACCTCCGCTGAAACCCCTTCGGGTGCAGGCAAGGCGGAGGGAGAGTTTGACTCTACTTGCACGTTGACAGGCGCAGGAGGAGTCAGAAGGGTGACGTCAACATCCTCCCTGTCGGGGAGGGTTGTGGGGACCTCCCCCATGTCTTCGTCGATCAGAAGGTAATCTTCGAAAGCCTTCGCTGTGGCGCCTCCGGAGTCTTCTGTCTCTTCGGGAGTGGGGCTCCGCTCGTCCGGCGACGAAGAAGACGAAGCAGGCGTCAAGTGAGAAGGCTGCTTCACCGCCTTCTTCTGAGCGGGTTGCTTGCCAGCCTTTTTAGAGGGCTCGGCCGCTGCTTTCCTCTTGCGAGCCGCCGCTCCAGCCGGGGCGAAGTCGGGAAGCGGCGGGGGCTCCATGCCGAGGGCTCTCCACACCCTGTTCGAGCGCTCCCAACTCCCTACCAGTTCCAGCCTCTTCTGCCTCTCGGCTACCGAAGGGGCTCCGAGAATTCGCTCGGTAGCCCGGACTATGTCGTCCGGAGATAAGGCCAGAGGCGCCGCTGAAAAGGAAAAGGTTTAAGAAGCATAAGTATAATTAATATGTTCATATAAAATGATGCCGCAGGAGAAGGACGTACCTATGTTTCGGAGGTCCCCCTCCGAGGCTCGCGGGATGGAGATTGGCCAACTGGCCCCGAGGGGTGAGATCCGAAGGCCTACGAACTCTTCGGCCAGGTCTCGCATGCTCATACGACGAGCCACAGAAGCCAGCAACCCTAGCCTCGTCGTGAGCAGGCTAGGATTCGGGGAGATGTCTGCTTCCTTCCGGAACCAAATTTCTTGAAGAGGGCCCGAAAGGGGGGAGTCTTCTCCTACTTCGGCGTAAAACCACCGAAGTATCCAATTCGTATACCATCGATCGTTTATGGCCTTCGTAGGGAAATGAAGAGCGTGCTCCCGCCGTAGCTGAAAATTGACACTGCCGAAAGCCACTGTCACCTTCGAGTCTCCGGGCCCATCTTGAGGCTTCGGCTGGCAGATAGCTTCGTGGGTTGCTGCGAAAATTTCGGAGCGCCCTTCGCACCCTTCCGCCCGAAGAGCCCACTCAAAGACGGCCAGGCGGACGATTGCGTTGGGGGACAACTGAGGCAGAGTAATGTGGAACATGTCTAGTACCTCTGCTAGGAAATCCACGGCTGGTAGCCCCAGGCCAGCCTCGAAGAATGCCTCGAAGACTACCACTTCTCCGCGCCGAGGCCGTGGAGTCGACTCTGTCCCGGGAACACGAGTCCTCATTCCGGCTCCCAACTTCCCATCTACTGCCTCTTCGATGGACTCCGCTGTGCTCACTGACTGACCAATAACGAAGCTCTGGGCCATCTTCTTCTTGGAGGGCGGACGGAGCGCCCGAGGGTTCTTGGGCCAACCGCCGCCCGGGCCCCCCGCCATTGTCGTGGCTGCTGATGCCGCCCATGCCTGCCGCTGCGCCATAGTGCTGGTCGCCAAAGGAGTGGTGTGGCTGGTTCTCGCCATTACGCTCAAGTGCTCGAAGGGGCAGAAGGTTGAGGGGAAAGGTGAATTGCAAGAACGGTGAATGCGGTAAAAAATTTCCAGTAATCCCTTTCTCCCCCTTTTATAACCGCACAATCTATACTGCTCTTCGAGAAGTTTCACACTGCAGGTTCGGCTTCCGTCGCTGACAGGTGGGGTTGGAAAGTGAAACGGCGTGCAACCGCCGAAGAAATCGACCGTTACTTCTTTTTTACAGAGGGTAACGGCTATTTGCGTCGTAACGGTCATATTGACGGCACCCCACGACGTCCACACTTCGTAACCGCCCGCACGACGTTCACGCTCCGTAACTGCTCTCATAGCACTCATGCTCCGAAGCCATGCTGCTCCAGGGAGTTTTCCTCACTATGCCAAAATTCGGAGACGAACGTTTTAAAATATTGGGCTTAATATTCCGAGCTAAATCATAGTATCTTCGCATTCCCTTCAAGTCTCAGAAACTAAAAATGTTCCTTTCGTATACTGCCTTCTTTCTAAAAAATAGGTTATCTACAGAAAGGCGTATTCGAGGGGCTACTGTTGGGGGAAATTACTTCATTTCCACGACTTAAAGCGCGGTCGAAGGGTGCCACGATGCGAAGTCTCGGAGGACCCTCCGAAAGGAGAAAGGAGGCTTCGAAGCAGGAAGACGTGACTGATTGGACGCCCTGCTTATCCATCTACCCTGCAACACTTTACCGTGCATAACCTTATTTATAATACTGAAGGTCATTTGTAATATAAGGGTAAATAGGTCTATTCCTTTAACCTTTCTCCCTATAAATACCCCCCTTTGTACCTTGTAAGAAGGATCCAGAACCGGTGGTTCAAACACATACATTCGGACCTCTTGAGTTGTTATCCTTTACGGAGGCTCAAGTTTGTCCTAAAAACACAAACCTCTTGTTTGTTTGTTCTTAACTACTAAGAACCTGTTGGTGTAACTTTTACGCCAACAGTTATACAAATTTGTTTTTTTTTAAAAAAATACTATTTAAAAAATCCTCCACCGGAATATATATTTTAGTATTGGAGTTTTGATGTTAATACCGTTATTTATAAAAATATACATGTGAATTTTTACCCAGATTTCGTTTTTGTGTTACGCTTTTTTTTCAACTGTCTGATTGAAAAAAAAAACACGAGTAAGCACCATGGCAGCCAGTGGCTGAGCTAGAGACAAACTGATTGGGGTGCACTACTTTAAGCGGTACACCGTATTGAGTCTAAAGGATGCACAAAGAGTAAAAAAATGCTAATAACAACTAAAAATTTTTTTGTACCGGGTTCCTGGGAACCCTGCCACGACTGTAGCTCCGCTCCTGATGGCAGCACCTGAATCACGAGACGTTTGATGCATACATGCAGGTGCTCGTCGCAAGCCAATCTGCGACCAGACAGATCCGAGGTACGACATCTGTGAGATCTCCGGCGACGCACGGACTATGGGCAACAAGCGGACCGTGCTATACGTGCCGCCGGTGGGAGAGGCCGGCGCCGGCCAGGAATGGAGCATCCGAGACCAGTCCCGCAAGTACCTGGAGTACATCAGCAATGTGACGGTCAGGTCGCTGAACGTCTCCCAGATGGCGCCGGAGTGCAGCTCTCGGCACGGCGTCCCGGCCGTCGTGTTCGCCATGAACGGGCTTACGTCCAACCCGTGGCACGACTTCAGCGACGTGCTCATCCCTCTCTTCATCACCACCCGTGCCTTCGAAGGCGAGGTCCAGTTCCTCGTCTCTGACCTGCAACCGTGGTTCTTGGAAAAGTACCGGCTCATCCTCCGTAACCTGTCCCGCTACGACATCGTCGACTTCAACCAAGACGCCGGCGTCCGGTGCTACCCGCACGTCATCGTGGGCCTCCGCGGCCACCGTGACCTCGGCATCGACCCGGCCCGCGCGCCGCGGAACTACACCATGCTGGACTTCCGGCTTTACATCCGGGAGGTCTACTCGCTGCCGCCACCTGCCGTGGACATCCCGTTCAAGGAGGCCACCAAAGCAGCAGCGGCGAGCGGCGCCGGCGGCACGGCGCCGGATCAACGAAGGCCGCGGCTCATGCTCATCAACCGCGGCCGGACGAGGAAGTTCGTCAATTTCCCGGAGATCGCGGCGGCGGTGCAGGCCGCGGGCTTCGAGGTGCTCCCGATCGAACCGCACCGCGACCTCAGCATCCAGGAGTTCTCCCGGACCGTTGACTCGTGCGACGTGCTCATGGGCGCGCACGGGGCCGGGCTGACCAACTTCTTCTTCCTCCGCACCAACGCGGTGATGCTGCAGGTGGTGCCATGGGGGCACATGGAGCACCCGTCCATGGCGTTCTACGGTGGGCCGGCGAGGGAGATGAGGCTGCGGGACGTCGAGTACAGCATCTCCGCCGAGGAGAGCACTCTCTACGACAAGTACGGCAAGGACCACCCGGTGATCAGCGAC